>OX465095.1:74813345-75530845 GCA_949987625.1 Chalcis sispes | reverse complement strand
CCCGAGCATATTTGCTTAAATCTGAATTGCGAAAACGTCAAACGTTCGATTGCTACTCGTTTCATGCGGCAGTAGCAGTAGCATCGGCATCGGTATCGGCAACAATATAACTGCTCGCCTTGCTTGTATGCATGAATTTGCGCGCGCGTCAAAGCGGAAGCGAGAACAGATTGAATATTGATGACGCGAAAGTGCGTGAAGCCGCAAAATTTCACGTGGCCATTGGGGAAAAAATCGTGTCACTTTGTGTTGGTAAAACGAACGAAGCAATCTTTTCGATATTTTCCGTGAAATTGCATGACTTCGTGATATAGGATTTTATTGACTATTAATAAATGGATATTCTTCAACTGTGAACTTTTTTTTCTCTTATTTTTTTTTTTAATACATTTGACACTGTATAAAATCTATTATCGTGCAAGTGTTTATTTTTAAATTTTAATGATAATTTAAGAAAATAAATTTAAAAAGACTCGAATTAAGAAAAATTTTTATAAAAATGAAATTTAATTGAACGTCGTTAAAAGATTGTTTTAACATCATTATTTTAAACTTATTTTCATAAACGTCCACAAAAATATGTCGATGTATTAAGCGTAGAATTTCACTTAAAATTTTTAATAAGTTAAAAATAATTTCTATTTGTTAAAAAATACGACATAAAGTTTTAAAAAACGCGATTCGCCTATTCTACTCGTCGTATGGAAACAACGACATGCTTTTTACGATCATGCAAATGTAACTTCGGCTCCAAGGTTTAAAATTATAAACATAAAATCGAGCGACGCGATACGAAATTTATTATACTCTGCGTATACGTCATCCACGAAAATCAACGCGTAAAAGTCAAGGAAAGATTTTTCAACGTTGAAGAATCGCGAAAAGAGTAGCTTTTATTGTCCGATTCTTCCTTGAAATTTTTATAGATGCACTAAAACTTGATTAGTTTTGCGAATGCTTCTATGGACGTTACTACCCGTCCAATATTACAGTGTAAAAACCTGCGCGCGTACATTTCTCGAAGGTCGAAAGTTCGATAAAAATTGAAAATAATGAGAAATCCTTGGAAGTGAATTAAATAATTGGAGAAATTTTACTTATTATTTTTAAAACAAAACAAAATAATAACGATGAAATTTCGAAATAAAATTTTAAAAAAGTTATTATGATTAATTTACATTAACCTTATTATTAAGTTTGGTACTAGAAGGAAGCGAAAAAAGAAAAAAAATAAATAAATAAATAAAATAACGATCAAAATCTAAATTGACCATCGGAGTTCATTTCAGCTTGAATCGGCATAAAATTACTCCACAAGAAGTATAAATAAGTCCTTACGTGTTTCATTTATCATTCATCGCGTGATATACTTATCTTTCGCTTTCGATTCTTTTTTTTTTTTTTTTTTTTTTTTTTTTTCAATGCTGCCCAGTTGTCAAACGATCACTCGGTATGTAAAATGGATTATGTCTCAATTCTTCGTCTGTGTTTTTTTGTTTTTTCGTTTTTTCGTTTTTCGAAATATTAACGGTTGAAATAATCAAGCTATTACGTTGGGTCGAAAAGCGTGAAGGACTTTTATAATCGACTTTATTCGTGACGAGAAAGATAACGATCTAGTGGCCGAGTATTGCCGGGATTTTCTGGAATTATTTGGATTCTACATGTAGCAATTGTTTAAAGGTGGGAGGATAACTTGCTCGTTGAATATCAAGTTTTATCTTGCGAAAAATAATTCGTAAAAATTACTCATGAATGTCAAAAGTTTGTTAGCATTTGTTTAACAAATTTTAAAGTATAATTTAATTAAGACGATTCATATTATAGATTGTAAACATTTGATATAAATAATGATGTTTATTCGCCCTATTTTTCAGACATTTTGAACATTTTTTTTTTTTTTTTTTTTTTTTTTTTATAATATTACTGTATATTTTGTAATAAACTATTTAAATTTAGAAACAATAACTTTATGATCTGTCATATTGTATAATCTAAGTTTAATAATATTCTCGTTGAGTATCTAAAATTGTTGACAAACGAATAAAATAGCTTTTATTTTAAAATAACAGCTTTTGTACATGAAACTAACGTAATCTACGTTTTATATAACGTACTGTTAACAATTTTATCATACTGATTTTTGTACTTTATTTTATTTTATATAAATAAAAAATCTAAAAATTATCTAGAATATTACTTTTTAATCTGATATTCTTAATTTATTGAATTGATTTATAAAAAGAACGTAAGATAAATATGAATGAAATACATGCCATTGAGTAAATGAAAGTTTTTTCTTATAATAATATTATTTATTGTTTTTTTTTTTGTAAATATATTTAAAAATTAACTAGAAGAATTTAATTGGTAAATATTATCAAAATCAATCAATAAAAGGTAGTGTTACAAAAATTAGACAATATCCTTTGGTCAAACTATATAATTCTCTTCTTTAATTTAAAAACCATTAAATATTATGTGCGGAGGAATGAGTAAACAGTTAAAAATTACATTTCATCAGTGCATTCGAATAAACATACATATATTTTTATGTACACATACTTGTACCATAGATAGAAAAATAATGAATCTTCTACACGGCCAGCTTACCTCCAGTATTCGCGTATTCATAATACAAAAATACATTTTTCTTTCTCTCTCTCTCTCTCTCTCTCTCTCTCTCTATTTCTCTCTCACAATAACATACATAAACTTATAAAATTTTTTGATTCGTAAACGGAAAAAGCAATTTCTTATTTCTTTAATTGCAATTTCTTATATCTTTTTACGCTTGGAAATTTTTTTCTAAAATAATCTAAGTGACTGTAAATAGATTATATTATATAATTGACAATTAAATCGACAGTTATATTGATATAGATCGTAAATTACGAATCAAGAATACGCTTATGAAAAGTAGATGGGAATTCGTGCTTCGTTACTTCATTTTATACGACCTCTTGGTTTTAGTTTTTTCTTTCTTTCTTTTTTTTTTTTTTTTTTTTTTTATAATTTTCATTAATACAATCAATATTTTAAAATATATTTGTACTAAATTGTTTTTATGCAATAGTCATATTACGAAATATTTTAAATAAGAATGTGAAAATAAAATCTTATTTAATAATGTATACATTATTCGCTAAGTTCTCGATATAAAGAGAAAATGTTTTAAAATGTATTTATTCACATAGTTTCATAAAATTGTACATAAAACTGTAAACAATACAAGAAATATAAAAGAAACATTATTTAGGCATATTCAATCGTTATATTATAAAATTGAAATTTTCGCTTATACTCTTTTACCAAACGATTAAATATAATTTTACGAAAAAAAAAAGAAAAAAAAAAAAAAATCTTATGGAAAAGGCCAATTAGAAAAGCAGTTGTCAGTCTCTTCGAAAGTAAGCAAATATCGTGTGATACATTTGTCGAATGAATTTACACAGATGCTCTCTGTGTACAGTATTGTGTATTACTATCCGAGAGAGAAAATGAAACAACTTTCGAAATCTCATTGGTATGAGGTAACATATTGAGCGACCGACACATAGTTTGTTCAATTTCTTTCTTTATTTTCCTCTCTTTTATTTCGATTTTCTTTAATCTTGATCCATTGCGTCTTCTGCATCGAGAATAAACTTAAAGCAGAACGGTTGGAAGGCGTATCCTTGGCCCTCGTAGAACTTGCTCATAAATTCGACCCTGAAACATCGATAGATATTTTAATTATTCCCGTTATTTGTTACTTAATTTATGAATTAATATGAAAGAAAAGAAAAATGTCTGACCAATGCAATCGCAGCGTATGAAGAAAAGCCGAAAGTCCTTCCATCATGACGAGTATAGCGAGGGTAAACAATGCCCAAGCACCAAAGGCGAAGAACAAAGGAATCGCCTTAATCCAGTCGTCCTTTTCGGCCTTCAAACCAAAATTCTTCAACACCATGTTCCAAAGTACCTCCGACAATTGAGCGTGCGCGAGAGACAGAGCCCAAAGACGAAGATACGAGGCAGTATGGGAAATCGTCGATAGAACGTATTCGATCGTGTGAATCGCTTGATGGATCATTACGTCGCCGAGGGATTCCCCGTGCTCGTCGTGCGACGCGATCGGTTGACCACTTGGGCTCGCCGCGCCATTGCTTGTCTGTAATTCGATATCCTGAGAGGCCGTGCCGTTTGTCTGCGTTTGTCGTTTCATATTATTAGGTTGACGTAAAAAATGCTAATCGAATAATAAGTTAAATCAACGTTACGATTAACTTACGTAAACTTTACCCTTGGAGCTCTTTCGGGTGCACAGTATGTAAAGTGGCTTTCCGAGAAGTAAAACCGGTACGCAGGCAAGAGCCGAAAAAACGAAAATTTTTTGAACCATACGCTGACCGCTAAACATAAATTCGTCACAATTTAGCGCTGGCTTTGAACTTCCAAAAAGCATCATGTTTATGAAAGTTATAAGAACCGATGGCGCGCAAGCTTCGGAGTATTTTCCTAAAAAAATTTATTAAAAAAGTTTATAATTTTTTTATAATAATACAAAACTTTTAATAAAAGTGCTATTTTCTCTTTTGATTTTCAGTTTAAAATTAATTACGATAATTTTTTCTTAAAATCACCTTGAAAAAAATTAAATTTATAATTAGAGTTTATATGGAGTGATACAGAAGCATGTAAAAATAAATAAAATAAAATATTTATCGTTAACATTCAGACTGTTAATGTCAAACCCATAATAGTCCATGGTCAAACGCATGGTCGCACAGAGTAGAGATTATCGCCGATAAATTTTTATCGCCAATAAATTAAATAAAACATTCATTTTTTACGTTTATACCGTTAATGTTAAACAGCCGCGTGTAGTACGAATTATCGCCAAAGAATTTTAATAATTGGTCAAAATTCGTTTATTAATTCACTCTTATATAAAATACACTTTTTAAAATACTATAAATTAATTGAAATATTTACCTGTAATTCTGGCGCTGTAAAGAATCCACTTTAAAAACATCAATGACACCAAGTACGCGAAAAGTAACAATAAGAATACCAACTGCGGCAAGAACTCGAAGAATAAACTTGAATATCTTTTAAAATGCCTGATAAAGTAAAAAAACAAAAGAAACTTTTAATACGATTGAATAGATCGAATATTTTACATCGATGTGCAAAATAATGTTTTTCATCATAAAAGTTAATTAATCTTACACAATATTGACGACGCTCATACACACGCCAAAGATCATGTGAACGACGCCAAATATAATCGAGAGTTTCATCTTGTACGAATTTAAAAATATAATTTTATTCTCCGCGAGCATCCATACTGGATCCATACCAACTGGATATGGATAGTCTAAATACGAATCTTTCGGATCCAACATTATCAATTTCTGGGTCTTTAAGTATTTAAGAGAATATTTATCATTGATCTCCCATGAAGATCCGAAGATGTTGATGGATTTTGAGAAAACGTCGTTATAAATAATACCCGTGTAAATGGAAAATAGGCCCATAAGTAAAATAATATAACGACCGCCGAAAAATATGTTCCAAATTTCGTTGTTCGATCTTTTGGCCATTAATTTTTTTTCAAATCCTACCATATACGCCCCGAATAAAAACATCAAAAGACCTGCGAATCGATTTATAATAATTTATAAATTAATATTGATTAAAAGCTCGGTAGCATCTAGTAAAATAAAATAAAACTCACCGTGGCCGGCATCGCCAAACATGATGCTGAATAAAAATGGAAATGTCACAATGGTATACAGGGAAGGATTTGCTTCGCGGTAAGAAGCAACACCGTAGGCATCGATAAGATTCTGAAAACCTCGAGTGAATCTATTTGTTCGGTTGAACGTTGGTGGATCCTCGTCCGTGTGGATGACGTTTAAAAATGAGGGAATGGAATTACCACAAAGACGCTGAAAGTGTATTTTAATTTGAAATTATGTATTGAGATAATCAATGTCAACTAAAACAATTATTAAATTTTTTCAATGCTAACAGAAAGATTATTTTTTTCTCGTTGCTTATTAGCTACTTTAAAAATGAAAAAAAAAAAAAGAAGAGAAAAACTAAACATACCGATCCTTCGATCAAACAATTTTGTACAATAGTTAAATCTTCCATTGGCACCCAACATTCTCCGATTAGACACTTTTTTGATACATCCATGTTAAAAAGATTCATGGTATGATAAATGGCTTTCATTTTTCGCACCATAACGGTCCAATTTGGCAATTCTTTGGCAACATTGTGAAGGACCCGCTGGCGATGATCGTGAGTTTGATTCAATACCTTAAAAAGCGTAAATATAATACTGTTAATATTAGATAAAAAAAAGTTTATATTTTAGTGAATTGTAAGATAAATTACAAATCTCAGTAATAATTTTAACATTATAAAGTACAAAAATCTAAGTATTTCATTATAATAATTTATTGCCGTCTAAAAATTAAAATTTTACATCTCATACATAGAAACGTAAGAAAAAATATAATAATCGAGTAATCTTACCAAATTCAGATCTTCGAGTCGCGTACGAACTCCCTTGACCATATCCATACGTTCGGAATGGCTACTTGGACACGGATAAAGGGAGGCATGAAACCCACTGCAAACTTTTTTAATTCGACTTTTCAGCTGTTCACCTTGGAAGAAGGCCACGAAAGCGGTTTTGTAAATTTCATTTCCCTGTAAATTTATTAAGCCAGCGATGATTTTAAAACTTGATGATAAATAGTAGTCTTAAATGTTTCCGTCCATTGATACTTTTGACGGAATAATTTTTAAAAGTATTTCCAGAAGTAGTTAAATTTACAATTGATAAGTTTGTATTTTTAATTTGTTTTATTATAAATATATCGTCGTTAGCAAATATTTTATATCGATGATTATTTTCTTACACACAAAATCGAATAAAATTATTTTCCTTGACTTGAATTTGATTTGAAAAAAAAAATATATATATATATATATAAATAACAAGGCTTCGATTGATTCTGAATTACGTTTAAGAGAAACGGATGGAAAGCTAATATATCTCTCTTTGTACACCAGCAGTGAATCCCAACCGCAGAACAATTAAGTCTCCTCCGACAGCTGCAGTCGCAGTTTGTTTTATCACCTTCCGCGTGGTAAAAGCAAAATTTCGCTCGAGAATCTTTGTGGCTTTTTCTTCCGAATCGAAACGTTTTGAATTAATATCACGAACGATCAAGACAAATTTGTTCCAATATTTTATCCAATCTTATCATTTTTATACAATATTAATAATGAGAAATTTGTAAAAAAAAAAAAAAAAAAAAAAAAAAAGCAATAATGCGCAATTATAACGTGGCATTTTGATATAATTGCACACCTACCGTACTAGGATCCTCTAAAGGTTTTTCAAGGCTCGCTTGCCTGAGGAAGACGTTACCGCGTGAGATACGCCAGAGCATCCGCTCGAATGCGGGCATGCGCTCCCGATTTATGACTCCGGCGACGAATCTGCAAAGGACAAAACACAGCAACGTACTATAACGTTCGAGGGATTCAAGGCGAGCCCAGTAACACTGGACATGTGTCTCGATGAAGTGATTGTCTATCTTTCGCTTGTTCTCTCTCTCTCTCTCTTTCTCTCTCATTCTCTCTCTCTCTCTTTCTCTCTCTCTCTCTCGCTCTTTTTCTCCTTTCCTCTCCATAAGTTTTCATCCTCGCCCGGTCTCGCTGTCTCATCTCGTCCTCGTCCATCGCTTCTTATATCATCACTGGGCTGAACACTCGGGGACGGACTCGCTCGCTTCGTTGAACCAGCTTCGATTGTACGCGCCGCGCTCGGAGAGATCCCACGTTGTGAGGAACGGGTATAGATTTAAAGATTTGTTCGAATATTCATAAATTTTTAGCATCGTATTTCAACGAATGATTTTTCTAAGATTCGTTTTAATTAAAATGCTCGCGCTAGATTAGCAACCAATATTTTTCTTCATTTTACGATTGGTGAGTAATACCGATTTTAAAAAGTTTACGCTTTAAAATTATTATTCCCGTTATATTGTTTTAATAAGAAAAATAAATATATATACATAAATTATTGAAATATGAAATTCATACAATTTAAGGGATCGGTGAAATTTTGAATGAATATTTTAATCCGAAAAGAGTTGTTTAAAAATTTTTTTACAAATTCTTTACCAAACGGTCTTCGAATAAGAAGCATATTGAATAAGTTATAAATAATCTCTTTAATTCGTTTCGTATCCCCGTCAAATTTAAATACTCGCACGAACGAGTTAATCTCACTTGTTAGCAAATGATTTCGGATCTCTCCGAGCTCGCGCGCGATTACCCCGACGAGTAATGAGTCATCCGGTTGAAAAGGTAGTGCACGGAAGGTAGAGAACGAGTCCGTGCAACTTACTCGAGGCGTCCGCGTCCAGTGGCATTTTGAAGTTGGCTGTCCTCGTTGATGAGGGCACGGGTGATCGAATCGTAGGCCTCTTCCTGTTGGTACAGAAGAAGAAGCGAACCTTGATTCTTCGACAAAACGTGAGCACCGATTACACGATGGGGATTGGCACTTAATCAAAGGCTGCCGAACTACAATTAGCTACCTCCGTAAAGAACACCTGGGTCTTCTCCAGCACGTGACGCAGCTCCGTCAGCTCGAGATAGTTGCTCTTCAGATTTACCGCGTTCTGGCTCAGCTCGAGGATGTCGTTCTCCGTTTTCTCGATCCGCGCCTGCAATTATTTAAAATAATAATAAAATTTACTACCTTTTTTTTTTTTTTTTTTTTTTTTTTGAAAATTTTAAAACAAATTTTCGAGCTTTTTAAGATATATTGTATTTTAAATCATTTAATATTTTATGCGACTTTAAATCGCGTGTAAAATATAAAAAAGAAAAAAGTATTAGTTTTTACACGTCGATATTAATGAGTACTAAATACGTTAATCTATCGTTTTACTAATAACCGTTGATAACGTTGATGCTGCGTTAACATTTTTCTTGAGAAAGACAGATCGCGTGTAAGACAAAAATTCTAAAACAATGTTTATTTACCAACGATCGAGTTTATAAAATATAAAAAAAAAATTGAATTTTATTCCGGCAGGGTGTTCGCAAATAAAAGCTTTATATAAATTTCCTAAAACCGTCCATACCTCGAGGTCGATGATCTCCCTAGGATTGGGTGCGCGAGGCAGCTCGGTAAGGTTGTCCTCGATGGGCACCCCGTCCTTCTTAACCTCGGCCTCGATGTAGCGAAGTTTCCTTTCCATCTCGTCGCATCGTCTTACCTCGTTAACGAATTTTCGTTGAAAGTAATTCACGTCGCCGTTGAGCTACAACGAAAAATTCGACGCGTAAAACTTTGAACTACGACGCGCGAAAGCTGATTATATACCGAACAAATATAATATACGAGAACTTACGTCGCGAAATTGTACGGTCCCGGTCTCACCGAGCTCCGAAACCGAGAGATAGGCCGCCTCTGGCTGAATGAACAGCTGGCACAAGGCCATCTCCTCGCTCCTGAACATCGCCCCCATCCTCGAAGAGGGTCGGGTTGAAATCCGGAGCTACTACTCAAACAGATTTAACTGTTTTTTTAATAATTTAAGAATTTTATTTGTATTTTTTTATTTTTATTTTTTTAAGTTTATTATGAAACAAAGTTGTTTTTATCATTTGTAATAATGAAATCGATGATTAAAATGTCAAAAAACTTGAGTGATTTTTGAGAAAATGTCGTCTAAACCCTTTGACATTTTAACCATCGAAATTGTTTTCTTTAATCAATTTGAAAATCACAGTTATGTGTTTTAATTTTGCATCGAATGGATTTTTTCTTTTACATACTAGAGTTATTATTATTTTGTTTGTCTTCGGCACTATTTGCAGTACCGTAAATAACTCAGAAGTAAAAGTAAGAAAAAAAAAAAAAACTTGAAGCAAAATTAAACATAGATAACAAGACTAAACAATGTAATCTTTAAATATAAAGATTTTCAAGTCGGACATAAAAACGTATTTTACAATAACTTATGAAAATAATTTTGTTAAATTTTCATCGGTCATACATCTTAGTAATTATTACTACTTAATTATCATAAATTATTGGCGTGATATATTAAGAACAAAAAAGAAAGAAAAAAGGAAAAGTACCAAAGTATTAATAATTTTTTTTGTTTTTTTTTTTTGTTTTTTTTTTTAAATCATACCACGAAAATCATCTAATCTTATGAAATACGACGAGTCTGTCACGTACTGCTTATTCACGAGGCATACACGTGTGTAACGTTCCCTACAATAACTATGACTTTTGTCTCGTTTTATCTCCGACAATTTGAATTAATAAGCATCGATTTTTAAAACATCAAGCATGCTTACTTGCTTGCTTGCTACTGAACAATTACCTCCGAATTTATTCGTTTGATTAATCTCGTAGCATATTGCTTTCACTCGACTATAAGATCTTTTAATGTCTCCTTATAAAATTTTAATTTTTTTTTTATTTATTTCGTTTCGCTTTTTCTTTCCTTGAAATATTTCAAGTTAATAATCTTTTAGAAAATAATATAAAATTTAAGTCAATAATACATACAATCAATACGCACTGTTTTTTTTATCGAAGATTTACATTTTTAAAACAAATTTCCTCTTATTTGTTGTAAATCTTATTAACATCGTTGCAAGTATCATAAAACATTAAGTCAGCTATTTTTTTTTCAATACAAAAATGACAATTTACCAAATGACTATTGGGTTATGAGTTTCTTTATCCGATATAATCTTATCGTTGATACTTTTGAATAAGCTTACTATTTTAAACACTGGTGACTATTCGATATTAAACATTAGAACAATATTTTTTCTTTTTATCTCAAAAATTCTTCGCCAATATAAATGATAAAGAATATGTACTGCTTATATATTATATTGTAATTTTAATTATATTTTAAAAGACACGATTGAATATTTCGCTTCACTAAATGATGAAAAATTCACATCGAAGAGGAAAAAAATTTCTTAAATTTCGAGCTAGTACAAAATAGAAACTCATCGTATGACATACCGAGTATAAGAAACGAGATAACGAGTCACGCGGTTAGAGGATTGCGCGCGCGCAATTGCGATTTCTGCCCTTTAATAAATCGACTTAACTTAATGCAGTACTTTATTCTAGATTCCTCTTAGAGAGAAATTAAGAAATAAAACTATTGCATAAAATTTTCAACTTATTGCATTTCCAATACGTTTGATAAGCTAGCTACGGAAAATTTTCTCGTTTACGTACGTACGCATAATACATAAGATACTAAAGAGGTAATCTCATAGCTTGTTTTCACCTTCGTCGTACGTGTATACCGAGACATAAATTATTATATAAATTATTCTTTCCTCCGCTCTTAAGTCTTATCGCGAGCGCACGAGCGATCTGCCGAGATAAGACGGAAAAAGCTTTATATATACTACTTATATACGTATTGTACAGATTAACGCGGATCCGCGCGCGCGCGCGCACTTAAACTCTGCACTTGTTATTGAAATAAGTGTTTACTTTATTGGGCTGCAAAAAGTATTTTAAAAGTCGGAGAATTCGATTGTCTCGGTTATTAATAAGTTGCGAAGTTTTAAACGCTCTATCGTAACTTATTCATTCCTTCGTTTTACCGCGCGAGAAAATATTGAGAAGGAGATATTTTTTTTAACTAAATGCTTTTATCGCGTACATAAATTTTTTTTTTTTTTTTTTTTTTTTTTTTTTAACAAAATAAAAGACTTTACTTTTTATTCATTAATATAAAACACAATTTGATATTAATGTTTTGATGAGTTTACTAATATTAATATTGCTATAATTCGCACACAAACATTGTTTTCACATCATCACAGAAGTCCCTACAAATAACTTTATTACGAAGGTACGTGTAACCGGCTCGTGTGCTCGACCGCCTACATACATATATACGCATATATATAGATATATGTATATATATGCATATGCGTATACTTGCGCGGTGCTAGAAAAAAGCCGTGGGCTTGATTGTGGCGTCTGGTTGAAGGAACGAGAGACTCTTTTGGTTCACTTCACGCAAACCCCTTCCCCTCCCCCCTCTCGTTCGATCTGCTCGCTATGTTTCCTTAGTTTATTCTCTCATGGCCTTTATGTTGATTATTCTTTTTTAATTGTCATGCTACTGTTTTCGTAGCTTATTACAATTGTAGATATTCAAGCGATTGTCTCGTTAATAAAAAATTCATCACCCTTTAATTGTATATGCGTTTTAATATTCATAAAATAAATATACGGAGAACGTAGTATGAAAATAAAATTTGACGATAAAAATTTTCATTCGTTATAATTTATAATTAAATATATTACGATAAATAAATATATTACGATCAAACAATTATTTTACATAATCAACTATTACGCAGAAAACATGTCGTAAAAAACAATAAGCAGTCCCATAACTTCTTCGTTGAAACTACTCTTTCCGTTGTTGTAAAAGCAACTTGCGTAACAACTTGCGCATGTACTTAACCAAGGTAATACTCGCACTTCATAACGTAAAATAACATTAAAAGCTCTCTCTCTCTCTCTCTCTTCCTCTCTCTCTCTCTCTCTCTCTCTCACGAGCACTTACCGTAAAAAATTAAAAATAAGGGAGAAGAAGACGAAGAAAAAATAATCCGGAAATTAAATATGCGCCGTTGACGGCGTGATAAGTTGTCAACGTACACGTAACTATTATACAGAAGAGAATCTTGAACGAGGAACGAGTCACTCTCGAGGTAAGCCGCGAGTTAAACTGAGCGCGCGAACGACTCGCGCCGTAGTCCGTACCTGAGCGCGTACAGGAAGAGACGCAAACCGGGAGCAAAACGTCCCTGCCCCGTCCCTCTCTCCTTTTTACGTTTGCTTCGCTCTCTCGCTCTTTGTCACCTGGCCGAGATAAGAGATTCTTCCCCCCCCCCCTTCTTTCTCTTTCTCTCTTTCTATCTTTCTCTCTTTCTCTCTCTCTTTCTCTCTCTTTCTCTCTCTATCTATCTGTCTTTCTCTCGAGAGAAAATTGAACCAATTCGCACTGATTCGCAATCTTATCGTTCACCTGCACGCGCGCGTAAATTTTTTTTTTCGCGTTCTTGAGAAAGATGCTCTTAGATTGATCGAGTACGTGCGTGAATGCGTGGGTCTACGTACGGAGGGGTTACGTAATTGTTAACTATTTTTCATTGCTTTCTTAATTATTAATCGTTGTATGCGTGCATCATTTAGATTTCTCAATAACTCCGATAATTTACACGTGCAGAAGCTACTAATTGTTTGAATATTTCGTTGATTCGGAAATTTAATTTAGAATTTTAATTAGTTATCGTTTAAGTATGCGTGATAAATGAAAATTGGATAATAAAATTGCGTGGAAATTGGAATTTAAAATAATATTGAAATATCAATTTATTTCACGAGCAATATATACAAAAAAAAAAAATGTAATCAATTATAAAGATAAATATACTAATGTTATCTGAGGAATGTTAAATAATTCGTTTTCTCTGAAAATCATTAATTGCAATGATAAAACTGAGCATGAAATAATTAATACATTCGGGGAACAAAAAAAAAAACAATAATAATAATAAGAAAAAAAAAAAAAAAAAAAATTGCGTTTCATTATTGTTCTTTATAATTTTATATTAATTTAATGCGCAATCTATAAAATGTAAAATGAATACACCGATTGAAATAAAAATTATAGGCAAAATTTTTCGTTTTCTCGTTTCGATAAAAAAGGTAAATATATTAGTATAAAGGCAAAAATAACTAAAAAAAAATTAAACGCTTCACCGCCAACTACGAACGAAGATTGAAAAATTTTTTCATTTCCAAGCTTTCGTCGTTAATCGCTCCCAGTGCGAGTTTTCTTACGCAAGCATGTAACTCAACCTTATCTCCAGTGTCATCGGGCATTATGCAAACTGTGTAAAATCATCGCCACTTGTGTCTGTAAGAGTCGACTGCAAAAGTGCGACCAGAGTTCTGCGGGTTGGAATAGTAAATAAACAGTTGATTATGTTTCTAAGCTGGCTGTTTATAGCTTTCATTTTGTCTTTTTTAATTTTTTAATTTATTCATTTAGTTTGTCGTTTAAACTTTTTATTTCAACAGTTTCGTAGTTTTTAAATTCATCGTTTAATATTTTGCTACGCGCGATAAGATCGTTGCTTTGCAGAACAGATAAAATTACCTATTTTCTTCGTGCACTTTTTACGAGCGCGAATCGTTTGTGTTTTGCATAGATAATTTACATTGTTTAAAGTCATTTAGATATATGAAGAATCGAATTTGAAAATTATTTTTTTAAAATAACCGTTACCAATGCGAAATTCCAGCTTATTATTATTTTTCATAATTGCGTAATAAAATAATCAGTTCTTTTATCAAACGTAAAACAATTAAAAAAAAAAAATATTTACACTAATAGATAAAACGTACACTAGCTAACGATGTTTTTCACAACTCTTTGAGAAAATATGTAGGTAAAAAAATTATAATGAAAAAAAAATTATATTTAATAAACTTGTAATGAACATGTATATACGAAAACGTAAGATAGTCAATAACAAGATAAAATACGTACTTCTCTTTCATAGGGTTTTTATAAAAACCGAATGTTATCTTTTCTTCAAGTAAAATCAGGTTATCTTAGTTATATTTTATTATCACAAAAAAGGTTATATCCACAACATGATTCTTAAGAGCGATAACAAAATTAAATAGATGTTAACAAGTTTAATTAACGTTGATTGAATTTTTAAAATCAAAATTACATAATAATTTAATAAGAATTTTGATAATGTGATGTTTAATAATCCGATGTTTAATAATAATATTTTCTAATTTGTTAAACGTATTTACGTTTAATTCAAAGTATCCTTTATTCCTTACATTTATTTATAATAAATAATAAATTTTTGAATAACAAATTTTTAAAATTCCATTAATACATATATAAAAGGATACAAAGATTAATAAAAAAGAATAAAATTTTTCGCGCTACTCAAGAATGTTATTGTTGGAATTATAATTCTAAAAAACTTATGTCCTGAGGCAAAAATTTATGGGGCGTTTGAAAGAAAGAATGTATCTAATAGTATGAGAGAAAAATAATTTCTATTGTTATGAATAATATGCACATGAATAGTATGCACATATCACGAAGAGAAATTATTTATTAACTTTTAATTTTGATTTTGAGCAATAGAATTGCCGTTAAATTAATGTCTCATTGATACTATACAAAAATTAACTATTATTCGTAGTACTTTTTAAATTTTGACCTTTTACAATTGTGATACAATAAAAAATATATATACTCGTATATACATTGGGATTCTAAAAAAAGTAGAAATTAATAGTTAGCAAGTACGACCCACGACTATTATTTACATAGTAAATTTTGCCAAAGCCAAAGAGCGTGCAAACATAATAATAGTCCTTTTTTAAGCTTACAATAAAAGAAATATTCTAAGTTAAAAGTCGTATTTTATTAAATATCTATCACAAAAAAAAAAAAAAAAAAAAAATTAAAAATATTCGATCAATTAAGCAAATTAATTTATCTACATTTTTAACTTTCATTTGTACGACAACGATCGCGTTCTACTTACTAATTTCACGTTGACAATTTCAATTATTAATTTACGCCGTAAGCGTAGTCGAATAACTTATAAAATTAATCAAACGTCTTAAATAGTCGATACACTGATTAATTAGCGCGTACGCATATACGGGCGCATTATACCAAAGTATATTCAAATCGTAAATAAAAATTAATAATCACACGTGTCTGTAATTACCGACGTACACGCCGAGATAATAACACACACACCGATAAGGAATTATGTATATAGACACGAAACGAGACCCTCGTTTTTGCATCCTTACGCATGCACGTAGCTAAATGCGTCTGCATATATAGTATATGCACACCAAAGCATTAAAAGCCTTAGTTTTGTCGGATAAATTTGATCTAAAAATTATTCATCGTCGCGAGTCGCGCCGTTATTTATTTTTATTTTTACAAATTTATTTTTACATTAACTCCCGACAAAGTTTAAACGACGCTATCTAATACCGAGTCGCGAAAAATAAATAAATAAATAAATAAATAAATAAAATGAAATAAAAAAAGAAAATTCTTTCGAGTCTAAACGTAACACGCGCTTGTATAGATATTGCTTATATGGATTTCCTTAAGTCGCTGGCTTTGATTTTGTGTTATAGATAATTTTATTTTTTAATTTTTATATTTAGATAATTGTGTCGAAGAGAAAATAATTTTTTATTATTGTTTTAAAAAATGTATCAATGTAAATTTTTTAAACATTTTTTTATATATTCATTTTTTAATAACAACTTATTCCACTGTACAACATTTGTAATTGAATTTTTAGTGGTCATTTTAGTGTATCGGAAAAAAAATATAACACAATAGCATTTTTGTATTATCGCATTTGTAAAATTTTAACGAATGTTTTATTTTCTTTAATAACTTGATAAAAAGCAACTTATTTTCCATAATAAATAATAATCATTAATTTATTTTTATCATTCTCCAATAAATTTTTTTTATTTCGTAAAACTTATTAAAAAATTTTTTAAAGCAAATTTACAATACAATTAAAAGGTAAAAGATAACGATTTAAAAATTATACTGTATTGGCGTTGTAAAGGAACTCTTCACAATTGAGTCAGAGCAATTATTATTTCAATTGCGTATAATTTTTCTTCGCGATAATTATTATTCTCAAATTAACAAAAGTCAAAAAAATATGAATAATATCAACGATATGCTTTTCTATTTGTCAAAAACGATATTAAAATTGGAAATTCTAATAAATACTAAGAAATTAATTGTTTTTAAGTTAAGTAACGAAAATAAAATAAAATAATTATTCTATTTACTAGTTACAAAAAAAAAAAAAGAAAAAATTAAATAATAACGAAATGTTATAATACTTTTAATGATTACCAAAATTAAATTAAAAATAATTTATAACGCAATTGAAAACTTAAAGAAAAAAAATAAAAAAAAAAAACCAATATTTCATTGAAGATTAATCATTAACACGTTATACAATCAAAAATTTTGATAAAAAATTTTTCGCACAAACGTATTACTCAAACGCGTAGTTTAACTGTCCAAGCGAACGCCAGATGGCTTACCGTTACCCGACGACTCACAAGCGAAACCGCGCGCCGAGATTATATAACAAGGCTCACATGAATGAACACTTTACATCCTTGTCTAGTGGGAGCAAAGTATTCAATGATCGTATGGTGAGGGTACTGATGCTGAAACCCATTAATAAATATTTAAACGCATCCGCGTGAATGTGCTTTATTTATTAAGCCCGCACGCTGCGATGCAATTTTTGGAAGGCCTCTTTACTTTAGAAGAGGCTAAAAATTTATGAATGAGGTCAAAAATTGTGTATTGATAATTATGAAGAATTTCTTAGAATTGGGTACGTGTATAAGGGCGTTTGTCTATTATGCACACCAAACACATAGCGAAATTGTTGAATGGGGAGGCCGGATATTCATTCAATGAATTAAAAACACGCGAGTGAAAATTGTCAATGAAATATCGCGTTTAAAGGGTCGTTTATTTAACGATGCATTGTGAATGGCGGCTTCGTGCAGTCGCGATAACTAACCTTTATTAATTAATTTTACAATTGTACTATAAATGAATAATTAGATTAATTAATGACAATTTACCGTTAATTATGATATTTAAAAGATATCTATTAATGTTGTTAATTTGAAATTTTCAATCTTTGGTAGAAAAAAAA
Organism: Chalcis sispes; assembly: GCA_949987625.1. Taxonomy (NCBI): domain Eukaryota; kingdom Metazoa; phylum Arthropoda; class Insecta; order Hymenoptera; family Chalcididae; genus Chalcis; species Chalcis sispes. Next base: position 75,512,974 of record OX465095.1, on the reverse strand, counting down.
AACAATATTCGAATAATCATAAAAATTGTTCTTATTGCATTATCAAAGAAAAAAAAAAATACGAGATAAAACTGAAGAAATAATTTCATAATTTCATTAGTTTAATAGCTATGAACAACAAAACTGTTTCTTTTGGTATATGTTTAAACATTATAATATACATTAAATATAAATGACATCTTCGATTATTCTGTATACAAGTGGCGCACTTATACTTATATCAAGCCGAAAAAAAAAAAAAGTACAATTCATTTCGCTCAATCGATAAAGACGATTCTATCGCTAGCCACCGAGGGAAAATATATACACGCACACGCATACAGTGCACGTGTCAAATGTCAGAGAAGAAAGGCGTGAGAATGACTACACGACGAAGAAAGAGAGGCGAGAGAGTACGCATTGATAATACGAAGCATTGAGCAACGGAATTGTTACAGATGCGTCCTCAGACTCTTCTAAAACGTTTTTTTTTTTTTTTTTTTTTTTTTTTTAATCCTGTGAGCGTGGAAATATTTTTTTTCTTCTAATATTCAGCTGTTTTTTACCTTTTTTTTTTTATTTGATTTCAATTATAATTAAGTACTTACATTAAAAAAAAATATTGATAAATTTTATGCAACGTTTATTTTTTTTTTTTTTTTTTGCTTTTCTTTAATTTTAATTACAAATATATATCAATACTAGCTTTTTAAAGTACTTTCAGGTAAAGAAAATTTTCTCTTGTAAATTCTAAATAAAAAAAAAAAAAAGATCTTCGTTCATGTAAATTATTAAAACAAAAGGAAGAAAATGTGTTGATTTTTATTATTAAATTTCATATAAATTTTTTAATATAATTTAACGTAAGACATTATAATTAATTTATTAAAATCAACGCGATAAAAATTTGTCATTGTTAAATTATTGTTTAATTAGTAACTAAAAATTAAAATATCTTAAAAAACAAAAAAAAACAAAAAAAAAGGAAATAAAAAATGAAAAATTTCGAGGATATCGTAAATGTTATTTCTTTTGTCACCATATCATGATCTCATGCAATTCGATAACCATAACGAAAAAAAGAAAGCCGAAGAAAAATCAAACAACATCCAACGCTAATTAAAAATCCAACTTTTATCTTTTGATCCGCGCGTCAACGCGATTCACAGCGCCGATAATAAGCTCGCGTTCTGCATCCGTACCGTTTCTCATGCAAGCGGATACGTGTTCGTAGATAGACACAAACGCACGCGCACGCAAACGCATACACGCGTACATGAATACATATCGAGTAACAAGCGTACAATGTGGGTCAGCGATCTAGTTACTAATTTGCGCTTTCTGGCCTGTCCTCGTCCACGTAAACGCGTGAGCTCGCGCGTGCGCCAGCTCTAACAATAAATTTTCGTCCTTCCCGATCACAAGGTACATGTTATGTGAATGAAACGAGACTTTACAATATAATTAGTTTAAAGCTATAATGAAATATAAAATTTCTCTCATACAAGTATATATGTAGATGATATGTGGATGAACGCATCTGAAATAAATTCAACGCGGGAAGATTTTCAAAGCGCGTTCAAAGCCGTAACGTACAATGGGCGAGTTAGCGAAAAGTTTCCGCGAGCGCGAGGAATCGAGCGTGAAACTCCGGGAAAAATCCGAGCTTATTATCCTTCGAGCGGTTTAATCGTTTGGCTTTTCTTAATTATGAGGCGATAATGTTTTGCATACGAGGATGTGGCGTTGTACAGTTATTTGCTTTACGTATATACAGATAAACGATTTTAACGCGACGTGCTTTGTTTTATTTTTAATTTTTTTTTTTTTTTCTTTTTCTTTTTCTTTTCAAACTGTCGAAAAATTCGCGTTACAAGGCTTGTGGAAAATAATTAATTTACTTACTTCATTGCGAAGTTACTTAAAATTTGAAGTACGTAAACAAATAATAGAAAGGAATATATTGGCGGAGCTCCAGTTGGATTTAGTTTTGAAACGGTATTATTACTTTTGCGGTTTGCATTTTTACAATCTCTCCTTCATAGAAAATATATGTGCTTACTTAAAGTTTATTTGAAGTTTTTCATAAAAATATAAACTTGTATATTTTAATGAAAATTTTGAAAATATTTTGAAAATATTTTCATTTTATACGTTTAAACTTGTTACCGTTTAAAAAATAAAACGAATCAAAGTTGACTTTTAAAATCATAATCGAATGGAAGCATTTTATTTCAATTACTTTGGATGCGTTCAAATAATATTCCGATGACGTAAATGGCTTGAATAATTTCTTACTGTTTTTATGATATACAAAATTATATGCTACTTACAGAATGTATACATATAACGTGAAGAAATTAATAAAATGATTGAAAATTTATTTAAATATTTGATTACAAAAATAAACATAATCATATTGATTCCACCGATATAAAATAATAATTCAAAATTCATAAATTTTCTTAACATAATGAGCGCGAAAATCTCTGCAAATATTCATTTTTATGAAATTTAAGCAACGAGTAAACAGGAAATCAAAAAGTAAAAAAAAAAACATAGTCGCGAGCACTTGCGTAAGATCGTTTGCTGCAGGAATCAAATCAGCGACACTCGAACACACACACACACACATGCATAAAACGACGTGTATCCTTCGTTCACCTCACTGATCGATAGCCAACAAAACTCTCCGGCGGTCGAACTCAAACCTTCGAGTGACACCATCGACCTTACATAACATTATACACTTGTAAAATTTTTACCAAGGACAGTGTACGAATAAATTATCCGCAGGTTTTCTTTCGTTCTTTTTTTTTTTTTTTTTTTTCTTCCATCGAGCTTTTATTATTTTACCTTCCGTTTCTTTTTTTTTTTACTTATTTTAGACGATCGATGGTGGCACACCTGCCGAATCAAATGCGAAGCACGATTAGTCTCATGAGAATAGGAAATACGTCGCGCGCTTAACTCGAGGACTCGAACGAAATACGGGAGTGCGAAAAGAGAATAAGACATTACCAAGCCTTGACGATAAATTCGATTGCGAGCGGCGTTTGTCGCGTATTACGTGAAAAATGTCTTAACGATTTTTTATCATACGTGAAAAGTGGCTGTTAAAATTGTTCTTTGATAGCATACATATATTTTATTTGATTGATCAATTTTTTGTACTTTAGTAATTCATGTATGTGCCGATATTTATTTAATCGAATTATTAATTGTACGTTAAAATTTCATAATTGAATAATGTAAAAAGCGATCGGATGTACTTACTTTTATTGTAAGAATAAATAAAACGCATTGTAATTATAATTATCGACATTGGATAAAAAATTTAATTTATTTATAAAGTACGTTATGAAAACGAAAAGTTTTTAGTTTATGAAAAAGTTAAATTTAAAACACTAGTTTGCGGTGCTTGATATATTCGTGTGAATTACGACAGAAAGTTATCAAAAGTCAAGGCAACGATTATCTGAATATTTTTCTACTAAAAAAAATTCATTAACGCAATTTCGACCAATGTTTTACCATGCCAAAAATACTAAAAGCTCAAACTTTCTGCGATAATGTAAAATGCTAAGAATAATCTTTCGCTTACCAGTTATGTTCAATTAAGAAGATAAATTGTTTTATTCATACAGTAATACACCATATAATTTTAATTGTATTAAATGAATATTTTTATAATACAAAAGAATAAAATCAAAGAATAAAAGTTTATACGAAATTACAAGCGACAATTTCAATTTCATTATCGCGTATTCGCAAATTTAACTCAAAATAAAATAAAAAATTAATCCTGCTAATGTGCGAAAATCCGTTGTTAATTATTATTATTATTAACTCATATCGATCTCCTACCCTTTAGTTTTTTTCCCTTTTTCTTTCCCTCCGTCTGTTCATTCAACGATCGGCATAACGAGAGCCAGACGTGACATCGCCGTCGTTTATTTATCGCTCATTTCGCAAAAATTTAACGTCAACGCGACAACTATATTATACATACTCGCGAGTTAATTCTCATCCCACGCTCGAGCTCGCACGTATGTGTATGTACGCATACGTTCGTACACACGCGCGCATAAATACGAAGTGCCTAAACAGCAAGAACCTTGGGCGGCAATCAGTTATTGCGCTGGCTGACCCTAATAATCAGATAGTTGGCGCATGCGTGCAGACGATGCTTCCTTTATTGTATGTATGTATGTATGTATGTATGTGTATATAAAAATGTGCGTGTGCGCTCTCGAGCTCTGCATTCGTCGTTCATCTTATCTCAATCTTCGTCATGGGTAAGTGCGAGATAGTTTATGAAATGAGCGAGTCTAGCCATTTGGATTGACCTCTTGTTGGACTATTTTAATGTTTTGTACATCAGAGGGCTCAGGATTCGTGTCTTTTTTTTTTTATCATCAAAGAAAAAAGCGATGGAGTTATTTTTTTCAAAACTCATTCTTTCTTTTATTAATTGTTTTAATTTTTTTCGCCTTTATTTATCATTATAATGTTTAAGTAATGTCAAAAGTATTGTTGCATTTTTTTTTTTTTTTTCCATTAAAATACGGAAAATATAATTCTATTATACGCTTCTATTTTATTCTATTATATACTAAGACAGCAAAATATATTAGCCACGAAAAAATTCAAATTATTTATCACAATATTTATTGAAATATTTTTTCAATATCTTCTAATTAAAATATATAAGCAGATCGTCTCGATAACTGCATCAAATTTAGCAATCAAGCAAAAACTTGCAAATTTTTCATAACGAAAGAATTTGATCTATCAATGTATATGTGTATTAATTTACGAAAATTTCAAAATAATCGCTTGAGAATAATAATTGTTTAAATGCGGGACGTGTCGCGATGACATTTCAAGCGCCAGTCAGCAACAAAAAATGTATATAAATAATTTTTACTTAAAATTAACAAGCTTTATTTTTGACAAATACTCAACAATTAAATAAAATTTAATAGTTTATTCGACATTGTAGTAACTTTTGATATGAATCAAGGGCGATGTAATTGTTCTTTTTTTTTTTTTTTAATGTTTGTTATTTTATTTTTAGATTTTTATAACTTATTCCCTTTTTTTATAATTGTATGTCATGGTCATTTTATTCTTTTAATTATATTTGAGTGACGAATAATGTCATGTGATCGAAAGTATTATAAAAATCAAGACACAAGTTAATAAAAATTGTCCAACATTTAATCATGCTTATTATATATAAAATATGAATTAACACATTGTTTTAGCCCTAAATTAAAAAAAATATTATTGTTGCACAACGCTGTATTTTTTATTATTATTAAGTTAAGAAACTAGCTTTTTAATAATTTTATCCGTAAATATTATCTAACGCTCATTTTTTACCAAAAACGAAGCATTTTATTCTTGGTTTTTGGCTAAAACTAAGTGTGGTCAAACTTCGAAAGTGATTTACCGCGCAAAAATGCAAAGTATCAGCGATAAATTGTTTATTCGTGGTTTTTAACAAAAATCTATAGGAACGTTTGTTCCGTTAATGATAAGAATAAATTTAAAAAATAAAAATAGGAAACGTCGAAATTTGTAAATTAGTCAAACGGAAAAAACATATCGAGGCAACATCGAATGAAAGAAACGACTCAGTATAGAGTTACGTGATAAAATCGAGACTGTAATGAAATTGCTGTCCCATAAACAAAGAGTAATTCGTTGAAAATGCCGCCTAAGGCTGAAACACGTACTCTATACGGTGCCGCTTCATTCGAATGCAGAATTCCTACACAACTTTGTGCATTAAAATCACAATGAATTCTTTGTTGACTTCTCGTATTGAAGACTTTTTATATATGAGTGAGATGATTGCCGATTTCAACGATACCTGATGATTTTTAACCGTTAGTTACCGGCGATTGTTTACGAAGATGAAAAAATTTTCAAACGGTGTAAAAAGAAGTCATTTCTAAAAATAAACTTTGCTAGTAAAATAACACACGAATAAATTAATAAGTTCCTTATTTTCATTGCATATAAAGAAAGATTAAGTGTTAACGATAATAAGTCTTATGTAGCTATAACCGACGATTAAATTTAAGTAATAGATAATAGCTTCGTTTTTATAAAAATTTCGACAAAGTATGAGACCGCGTTATAAAGGATTAACTCTAAATGAAATACGATATGACTGTTTGAAAGAAACAAGCTGAATAATAAAATTAATTTTTTCGCTTTACGAATCAATTTTCTTTTTTTTTTTTCTTTTTTTTTACTGAAAAACTAGTTATCTAAGTAATGATGTAACACACTAGATACTACACAAATTCATAAAACTTCGGAATATTTACATAATTCATAGCGAGTCAAAGAATCAATACACAATTCAACTATAGTAAATATTAGTTAAAAAATATCTTTTATATTACTGCATTATAAATTTATCCTTTTTTTTTATATAATGGTTTTGCTACAAGCGACATAAAAATTAACGTTAAAAATAAAAAAAGGTTTTAAATTCAAACGCCGTGAAAGCCAAACATTTAACTCACATATACGTAGATATATAAGTATTTAAGGTGAGCGGCGTAAGGTACACAAACAGAAACTTATTGTAGTATAGCTAAAAAGGCATTCGACGGCGCTTGATGTTGTATTCAGCCGATATATATATATATATAATGAAAAAGGTATATTGGCTCGTACTATTTTCACTCTCTCGTAAGCTCGCTACCTATTTTTCTCCTTTGGACAAAAAAAAAAAAAAAAAAAAAAAAAAAAAAAACACTCGGCCGCGACATCTAGGCAAATAATTAAAGTAGAAAACACTAATAGCGGATGCCACTTTATACTATGAAATAACTCGCGTTGCGTGTGTATCGTACGCATACACTTCCTGTACGCATTTTTTTCTTCTTTTCTCTCTCTCTCTCTCTCTCTCTCTCTCTCTCTCTTTCCTTTGTATTAACTCGAACGCCAACATTTTACGAGCTGTCGTGGAATTTACGCGAGAGCCCGATTCGTGCCGACTGAAAAGTTTGCTTGATTAGGATGAAAACGTCTCTCGGGTATATTTCGCGCGGTGAATGAACGAATGGCTAACTAGTAAATGTTTTTAAATGGGTTACATTTTCATAAAGTTGTTCATTAATTTATATATAAACCGATTTGTTGTTGTATAACAGAAAACGAGCTTAAAATTTTAAAAGTCTATAAGTTTTATGGCTTATATTATACATAGAAACTGTTGAGTACAATTTTATTACCCTTTCAGGATATCCAAATGTTTCATCAATATAATACGGCGTGAGCCAAGAATAATGTTTTATTAATATCAAACAGTAAACATCTCCGTAATTAAAGTATAGATTATAAGAGATTACTAATTTTTTGACGATGTTAGACATTTTAATGATACACGGTTCGCTGATAATGAATCTATTAATGATAAAAAACTTTATTATTTAATTTAAATTTAAATTATAGCGAAAAATTTACTTTTGACATTGTGCAGTAATATTAATTTTATTTTTATTATACTTTTTTAAATAAAACAAATTTATTCGTTATTAAATCGATATTTTTACCTTATTTAAAAATCATGATGAATGATAAAAGTAACCGTATATTCAAATTTCTTTTAAAAACGACATTTATATTATTTATGCAAGGTGAACCAAAAGTTGGTGGACAGTAGTTTGAAAAAAAAAAAAAAAAAAAATATGTTATCATTCAGTATACAATGATAAAACTTATTTTACTTTGTTCCAAGTAAATTTCACACACAGTTATATTTTACACCAAGATTATATTGGACTTGATTTTCGAAAGAGATTAATTCCTATTAAGCACTTAATTTCTTTAAAATGCTTATAATTACGTCATCTTTGAAGTAAAAATATCATATCCTGCCTAAATCAGTAAAAGAAAAAAATATTTTTTTCAGTATTTTAAACGTGGATTATAGTCATTAGACTCATTATTATAGAAGCATCCTGTAAAAAAGATCGAGAATTACATATGTTGACAAGACAAATGGGATAAAGGATTGGCCTGGTTATTTAAAATAAATAGAAAAAAATTAAAGTAATAATTTATTGATTTTATCAAAGAAAGTTAAAAACTATACGCGATACAAATTGGCCGATACTTATAAATTTAACGCGATTCAAAGCATTGACCGCGACGCGAACGCGAGAAACAAAGTTATTTTTGTACGGAATAACTGAGTTCTAAAAAGATGATATACGGCTTAACGATCCGTGAAACGCGAAGGGCTACCAGAAGTCTGGTCTGTCTGGCTGTCAAAGGTCATCTCGTCAGTTCGGTTTGTCTAAGGAAGGGGTAGTGTGGGTGGTGACAATATACGCGATTCGTCGGTCAAAAGATACAAAGAAAACTTTTAAGTCGTGCGTGTTACGTCCATCTGTGCTTTCGAAAATTTCGAGGATCGTTGAAACAATGAAAGCTAATGTAGTATCGTATTTATATGTTTGCGTCATTTTCGTCACGTTCTAGTCGGAAAAATAAATATCCGTCTGAGGTTAGGAAGTAGGAAAGAAAGAGCCTCTATTGTCCGGCTAAATTTTATGGCCGGTTGAAGTAAAAAATTTCGTCGTTGCACGCACACCTGTGCGCTAAAGCGGACGGACTGAAATATACCTTAGTTGCATACCCTTAAGAGCTCACGCAGCTTGGCTCAAAAAATAAATATTTGCCTTCGCGGCCATAGAAGACATAGCCTCCCACGCACGCTTGCCTCCGGCACTACTCATCTTCGAGTGAGTTCACTTTGAGACAAAGTCTAGCCGGAAAAAATCCGGCGGAACAATAGGCTTCCAGGCCCTGGGTGGACCCAATGCGCAGGTCGAGCTCGGATACGTGAGCTGCGCCGCCACCTCTTGTTACTTTACACTTGTTTACAAATTCTCGAACTCGCTTTATACTAGCTTTAAAACGGACTCTTTCTTTTCCTTCCTTCTATACAAGATTTACGTGCGTAAACCAGCACATATGCTTAAATCTACGCTACATGATCACGCTCCTGCATTCACCCAGGCTTTAGCCTGTGGAATAGGGGAAAATCCGCGGATAAAACACAGTTGGAAAAGTTCCGCGGAGAAAACCTATTCCAGAAACGGACCTTACAATAAGTCATAACTTACAATCTACGTGCTTACTCGCAACATTTCGCTGAGTTCATGTTTTGGCTCTTACAAAATATTCTCAAAACTTATTTTATTTATTTATTTTTTTTTTCGACGTAAAATTCTATATTATATTATATTTCGTGTTTTCAACATAACTAGCGAGCTTTAAATTGATTTACTGAGTTTTTTACCTCGTTATCTCGTAAGGTAACTGGTAAAGTAATCAAGCACATTTGCATATTTATAAGAAATAAACCGAAATATTTTATTATATATATATATATATATATATATATATATATGCTGTCACTTACTTTATAAGACATATCAATATTTAAAATAAATTTAATCATTTTGGCGTCAGTTAAATAACGAAAAGGAAAAAAAAAATAATGAGAAAGAAGCATAAGTAACAGGAAGAGCTTTGACGCGTGATAACGAGTGACGAAGAAAAATGCGCGACTCCTCGATGATGGAACTTACAATTAGTACACGTTCAACGATCGAGATTCGAAATAGAGTAATTGGCTTGGCCGAGTTTTTGTTCTTTGTCATTCAATTCAAAGCAACATTTATGTAATATCGAATGTACGCAACAAACGGTAATTTCAGGAATAGTTAACTTTCAGTAATAAAAAAAAAAAAAAGAAAATAAAAAGTAGAAATTCAAAATTATTGCGAGTAGAAAAATGAATTTTTAAATTTACACGATTATACGATTGACATTGTTTCAATATAAATTATTTATTAATGAAATGGCTTTTTATATTTGTTTCAAACAAGTTTTTATAAATTCAATAAAATGATTGACTATATGGAATGAAAAGTTTTGAAAAAGATTTTTCTTTTTTGAAGTAATAATTGCTCATTTTATTCATCAAGTTAAATGAAATTTAAATTGCTTCGAATGATGAACATCGTGGAAAATTTTAAAAATTATTGTAATCGCGTCAATTCAAAATGTAAATCTAATTTTTTAAATAATTTGAATGATCTGTTTATTTAAATTTAAATAAGAAATATAATTTATGCACAATTTTTTTTTCGAAATTTATCATCACTAGAAACATTATAAAATGGCGAATGAATTTAAAAAAAAGTAATTTTATTATGCTTGAAAATTACTTGATTGAAAAATTATTTATTTATATCTCGCAACAAAGTGATACTGTACAAATCAGTCTGTTGTATGAGGCTTTAGTTAAATACTTTCAATTATTTCCAAACAATTCGAGTATAAGTAATTTCTATCGAATCGAAAATACTGAAAATATCACGCGAGAATGCAGTATTTAATGCGCAATAAAATATCTGATTATTCTCTCGTTTAAGACATATAAGAAGCATTATGAAAGTAATACTGTCAGCGGTATGTATTATGGTACATTTTCTCAATTGAGATAGAATAAAACACACACACACACACATTTATGACCTTAAATACTTAAATTTTCAAACACATGCGACAATTCATGAGCAGACACGCGCCCATACACACACACACACACACACACACACACACACACACGCGCGCACACAAATACAGAAAAGCATAGAACGCGGTTATTACGAACGATATTAACGCTTGAACCCCCTTTGCGTGTGCTCGAATTACACGAGTCATTCGTATAGACGAGAACGAGATAGAGAAAAAGGGAGGAGGAACGAAAGAGAGAGTGAAAGAATAATTTTATCTGGTCTTGACCCGTGTTCTCGTACTAATCATTATAGTTCGGTATACTGTGGTATTATTTCTGTTGGCGCGCCGCAACGCCGCCGTTCTCATTACAACGCGCGCTACCTTCTTTTTCACTACTCATGCATATACACATGCACACACTCTTAAGTGATTAAATTACACTTGACACACACACACACACACACACACACGCGAGCGCGCGCGCGAGCGCTCCCTCGAGCTCCGACGAGACAACACCCGTTCTTATTTTTTCACAGGCGTGTAAACGAAGCGTACTGTAGCTATGTATATAAAAGGATTTTAAATCAAGCATGAGTATGGATATTGATATACAATACAAACAAGTGTATAATTTATCAAGGAGCTGAGCGTTTTTTTTTTTTTTTTTTTTTTTTTTTTTATTTATTTACATTAGCCACCGGAATCAAAATATATATATGACTATTTTGCGGTAAAAATGAAGAGTAAAAGATTAAATGTACGTTTAGCTCATAAGTAGAGTCGAAATTTAAAAATTTATAATGTAACAAGATTTTCCATTTGAAAATCGATACCATGTTGCAATTTTATTAAAGATACGTTCTTAATTTTGAGAAATTCGCCGTAAAAAATTTTATACATATAAAACAAAAAATATTAAAAATCTAAATATTATAAAATTTACGTTTAACGAATGTTGAATTGTGTTTGTAAATTAAAATTAGTTTTAAAACTGGATTCCCTCTATTTGTGGTTTCGAGTCTGTTTTCTATTCTAAACACCAGCGTCATTTCTCGCTATGAAGTATAAATGTTTGGACTAGGATAGCTTGTTGCTAATACAATATTGTTTATTTTTAAATCAAACAGTAATTATAATCGATTTAGAATGATTAAAAAAACCAATCGATAATAAAAGTTTCATCATATTTTTAGCGTTATAATTTTAATTTACCTATAAAATTTTTTCATTTATATTTCTCAACAAAATAAAAATATTTTCATGAATAATATTGAAAATAACTCATAAAAAGATAAAAAAAAAAAAAAAATTAGATATAAAATATTAAATTTTTAACTTTACTTAAAGCGAAAAGAAGTAAAAAAGATTTATTTATATTTCAATGTTGACTTAATCTTCTTCCATTATCTCATTCTTATTCTAATCTTCTATTATTAATACAAGAATATATAAACTTTCCGCGACACACAGCTATTCAAATCAAAAATAACATCCGTATCATAAAAGTGATCAAATGAGCCGAATTAAGCTCAATGATCTTAGCAATAAGTACATGCACTTAAGGCATTAAAATATACATAATATGATCTGATAAATGCCCTTTAACGCACTTGATAATTATCGCGTATTAAGGGATCAATGCAAGTATTATAAGAATCACCAACTTACACGCGGTAAACAACCAAATAATCTATCTTTCTCTCTATTATTAATATAGATATAGATATTCTTTATTTTTCATTCTTTTTTTGTGCTCGAAAATTTTTTATTTTTTAAACTATTAACACATTCGTATAAACTTAAACGGACGTCCGTATATTCAAATAAAAATTATTCGTTCTTATTTATTGAAAAATGTAAAAGTACTGGATTCAATTTGACGCAACGAATTTTATTCCTTTTTTTTTTTTTTTTTTCAACGCTGAAACTGAAAAACTCGTTTCTATACACCCATATCGCTGAAGAGATAAAGCGACGTAAATTTCATACGGCGTCGATAGTTCGTGTACGCACTTAAATTTAAATATCCATGTATATATGTATATTGTGAGAAACGTGTGGCGTCTGGCTTGCAACCGCACCGCCGGTGAAACGAGAAGCCAATGATGCACATATATTTGTATATACGCGCACGCGCAGACCCACGCATACACGAATTTGCGCTAAGAACTACTGTGCGTTACCGTATAATACATATGTATATACATACATATATATATATATATATATATATATAACGGGTCAGCGATGCCGATGACCGAGTCTCTACTCACCGGTATCGCGCACCTATATATATATATATATATATATATATTACACGTATGCAGGTGCCATCTTTTTTTTTTTTTTTTTTTTTTTTTTTTTTTTTTTTTTTTTTTTTTTTTTTTGCTCTCTTTATATACCAAAGCACCCCGCTGTTATTATTGTCGTTTTAGCGTGGCGCCTTCGAGCACATATCAGGCTTCGCTCGTCAACGATAGACTTTACAAGCGAGCGCGATGCGGAGGTGAAAAAAAAAAAAAAAAAAATTAATAACGATAATAATTAAAAGGCATCGTTTCTTGCGCCTCTTCTTCTTCCCCTATATTCACGGATAGAGAGTGTGTGCGAATAGTATAAAAGTGCATCGAACGCGTGTGTATTGAATGTACGTATATTTAATAAAAGAATAAATTATTTTATGATTCATAAAATTATATAGAATGTGAAAAATTTTAATGGATATAGAAAGCGAATAAGTATATTTATATGTAAATCGAACAAATAATAATGTATCTTTACACAATTTCTCGTTTACAATTTAACGTAGTTTCTAGAGAATGTGTACTTCCAGATGGAATATCGTTGTTGATAAAGCATTAGAAGTCGATAAGAAAGTAAAATTTATGAATGAATACTTAGAGTTTACGCGTGGAGTAGAAACTTTTCATAATGTCTTAAAATTGATAATCTACATCTAAAGAAATTCTAAATTTTATAAGGTAAATATTTTGAAAAACGTAAATTATATCGATTTGAATTTTAAAGAAAATATTAAAGATAACGTTTATTGTAAGAATTCACAATTGACATAATTATGATCGAATACTTTTGCACGATATCTCGTAACTTGTGCAAAAACAAAGGATTAGTAACAACAATAAGATATGACGATTTAAATTTAGACAACAACTAAATAATAATCTTTACTTACAGAATTATTGCATTGTAGAATTTTACAATAACTTATACATAAAATAATAATTGTATATATAATATTGTTTTGCATAATATAAAAATGTAGAATGTCAATGGTAATGAAAGAACGCAATTGTCTCGGCTTAATGAATTAGATTTATTATTTTAAAATAACGAAGATTACATCACCGATAATTGTTTTGATCAAACCAACATTAATAATTGCTTTGCCGTAATGCAATGAAAGAACGAGCATGTAATTCAAAATATAATAAATACTTGCATATATAATTGCATTTACTCTTTGAACAAAGTTCACAGTCGAAAGAGTTACGATCGTTTTCGCGAGAATTAAATATTACTTATATAATACTTGTATAGACTTGTACTTTTAACAAACATTTAACTAATTTTATCATAATGGTTATAATTGCATAATCAAAGTATCCAGAAGATACTAAAAGGAAGGTTTTAAATGTTTCAAAATTCATTTTATCGTATAATTCGATTGATTTAAAAAAAAAAAATACTAAAAAATCTAATTTTTGTACTATTTTTATAGATAAATGTGTTGAAGACGAAAAGAATCAATGGTAATTTTAGTCCTTTTATTGGCTTTTGACCTTATTTGTGGTGTCAGGTATATCTCAACGGCTCTTTATTTTTAAAGAATCTTTAACAAACGTCCTAGAATATTTTACAAGCGCTTTCGTGAAAAATGAACGTCACCATCGGCAATTAAATCGGCCGTAAGATCTTAAATAAATGGTCATTTATTATTTTATACCAGCTCTTAACCCAGTTTTCCCACCCATTCGAAAGTGATTTTCAAAGCGCACACAAAATGAAACCTACGACAAACCGGTTTTAGAAAGTTACACAAATCTTTCTACATCTATAATATGCATCCTACGAGCCTACGTTAACACGCTGCAATGTACAATTGCAAATTTTCTTCGCACAATACTCTCACCTACTGACTGAAAGTTATGCGTCTCGGAAGAAAAAAAAGTTCCACAAATGCGTCTTTTTCATATACATACATACATACATACACATATATATATATATATATATATATATATATAACGCGTACGTGTCGCTTGATAATTACAGACGATGGTTGCAACCTATTTTCTCGTTGAAAATAGAGTCTCTCTGTACAGAAAAAATATACTACCCTTGATGTATATGTATATATGCATGCGTCTATACACAACGAACAACACAAATGGTGGACAAACGAAACGTCTTTTTAAATTTTATAATTTTATTAGTTTTCATTGCCGCGCCGAACTAACGAGATGCGTTGCACGCTTAAACTTACGATTGTGATATAAAATTAAGAAACAGATGGTTGAAATATGTTCAAAAAATAATATCCGTACTATGAAAATAAATTTAATTTTTAACGTAAATTAAATTGAAATATATTTATTTTATTATTAATTTTTTATAAAATAAATACTATTTTACTTATAATACAGTTTAAAATTAATTTTTAACGATCAATAATATACTATTAAAGTAATTTTAGTGTCATTGACTTCACGTAGAAGAAAAAGTACTATATTCATACGCCCTCTTAACTGTGTCTAAATGCAAGTTGTAGTTTTATTACTTATTCAATGAAGGAAATTTTCGAATGGTTAACAAGTCTAAGAATATCCTTTTGTTTTAATAAAAGTAAAACTTCACATCGCACAAGTAATTTTTTCAATAAAAATTCATAATAAGAATGTTTGTTTATAAAATGATGGGTTACGATACGTAATGAGATATCGAGAGCTTAACGCAAGTTTATTGATTCCGATTTATTCTCATTTAAATACGTACGAATTACACGCATTATATTACGACTTGAATAATAATAACCAATCTACGTTTAATACGTGTGCATAAATAAAAAATATTACTAACTGCTCGCTAAAACAGTCAGCAAATTATAAATTATTTTCAAACGTGACTTCGAATTCGATAAACAATTCATAAAACGACAATTTTAAAAAAAGTAAATTAAAATTAATGATTGATTAGTTTGCACTTTTAAGTTGTGCAAAAAAAATTTCATTATACGTTACGAAAAACGATTGAATTTTATATTTTCTCAGTATGTTTATAAAATTATCTTTAAGAAAATTAATATTCAAAAAGTTTTTTATCTACTTCAGTATGTAATTAAAGTTTGAAAAAATTTATTAAATTTTTATATAAAATATTCACTTGCGATATAATTTGATTAAGATTTATTTAAAAAAAAAATTAAAAATTATTTTAATAGGCAAAGAAATATTAAAAGGTTAGCGTGTTTTGAGGTACTTTATATTTCATAATTATTTCACGAAATCTTTAGTTAAAAGAACAGTTATTTAAATTCTAAAATTATCAATAAAATAAATAAAACAAATCTTGCGATTTTATAATTAGAATATTACCGATAAGCTATTGAAATAAGAATAAGAGCTTCTTAATTAAAAAAAAAAAAGGATTAATCCATTCAAAATTAAGAATAAGTTAAATAACGTACGCTTACAACCAACAATAATGTACACTTTGATAATACCTTACTATCGCGTATCAATAAATACGCATTCCATAACAAATTAAATTAAAAAATTGAATAAAAATAATTAAAAGAACGTCGCACTCACCGTTTTAAAAGAAAAAAAGAAACAAAACAAAAAAAAAGAAGCCGAAAACTTCTTCGTGAACTCGTGACCGCAGCAGTTCCAATAAGATAGCGATGCCGTTTAAGCAAGGGACGATCAGTCCGCGACAGTCACCATGGTACCGCTCGGTACATCGATGTATAACAATAATAATAACGAGACACGGCTCTCCGGCAAAAACTCAGTCATAAGTTGCAAAAAAAAAAACAAAAAAAAAACAAAAAAGAAACAAACGTGTCTATAAAATAATACTAAGCAAATTTATAAAGTAAACGTAAAACGATAAAAAGTACGTCGCGCGAGAACGCATACGCACCCACGCATGTGTGTGCATACACAGACACACTCACGATAACGACTTTTGCTACAACTATACGCATAAACGATCGCGGCCGGCCGATGGGCAGCGAGGTACTGGCCTATACTCGTTAAAGCGCTAACCGCGCGTGCACTCCGGCTATGTACGATTGTACGAAGCGACCGTGTTGCGCGCGCCCCACCAGAGATGAACGTCTCTGGCCCCACCGTCATAGAGCGTCCCGATTGTAAACACTCGCAACAGCTGATCGACTTGGGAAATATATATGCACACGCACACACACACACACACATATATATATATATATATACATAATTTTTTTTTTTTTTTTTCCCCGAGTCGGTAGCATAATCGACACCGAAGTTTTCCTCTACTCTCTCTCCTCGCGTATATTGGATGTATATTTACGTTCGCCGTCCACGAGAACTGGAGTTTAACGTATGCGTTCCTTAAGCGGCTTAAAGGAATACTACGCGTGTATGTCGTTCTTTTTCGGAGGTGCAGCGCTTACCTGAGTTCGGGTGAATAATTTAGAAATGAGAATGCGAGGATTGTTAAGAATTTATGAACATTATCGGAGTATGCTATTCGAGAAACTTTGTAATTCGCCTGAAATATTAGAGTGCGCGTCGCAGTTTATGGTTCGTTTGATTCGTTATAACTTGTTCGTTAAAAAATAATATATATTTTTTAAATGCATTATTGTATGTTGAATTTAAAAAAAAAAAAAAATCATATTCAATTTTAATCTTCTGCTGAATATTGAAAAAATAATTTTTTATTTGAAAAAAAAATGTGTAAAGTAAATCACATTAATTTTTTCTAAATTTAATAATTTTATTATATAAAATAGTTGATTTTATATAATACAAATTTATAAAACACATTTTAAAAGGAAATAAAAAAAATATACAACCTTTTCAAAATAAACTTTATAAATAAAACAATTTTAAAATTTACTTAATATTTTACAAGTTTTTTTTATAATATTAACTTGAAATTTGTAAACATTTATAAATTTATAACAATTTAAAATATTAACAATATTTAATAATTTATAAAAATATCATCATTCCAATAAATTTAAATTTATAAAAACATTAACCTTATTTACACTCAGTTATGAATCATTAACACTAGTAAGTGATTCAATTCCCATTGTCCAGATTAAAGGAACATTAGTTGAGACTGTTACTTCTGGTTGACCATTATAAGTATTCGAAGTGCTAACTAGATCTCCAAATTTCATGCAAACTTTATCTAGTACAAGACATTTGAAATTAATTTTATAATTATAAAATACATTTAATGTAAATATTTAACTATACAAAATAATTATAAAATTTTGAGAAAATCATTCATATTATGTATGTGAACAATTTTAATATAACTGTTTAAAATAAACATCTTACTTAAATTCCATTTAAGTCCAGTTGTTGTTACACAATTATTTGAATCGCCAAATGGAATTAGACCACACCAACTTTTACTTTTCAATACAACATCTGGTATCAGAATTTTATGCTTGCCAGGTCTCAATAACCAAGTAAGCGAGTCAGCTGCTACTTGAATCACCTAAAAAATTAGAAAACAAAATGATTTTAAATAATCGAAATATTATATTTAATACTTAATCAATCTTACTGGTAAATTATTTAATAATCTATCACATTTGTACAAAGTATTGATATTAGATATAATTTGATCCAATCTTCCTGACGTTTCAGCAAAGACATGAATTCCATTTAACTATTAACAACAATAAGTAGTAATTCTTATTTTAAAAAATTTGTAGCAGTGAACTTTAATATAAAATAGATACTTGTATATTATTTTTAATAATATATTGTTTAAGCTGAATAATAGCTTTTGTAAAATCAGTCTCTGTTGTATCCAGTGTATAAATTATTTGAGCATCTGTATTTTTTAATTTATTCAATAGAGTTGGTGAAATGCTATCCATATCACCAGTAATTAATATTGGTAAGTACCTTTTACTCTTTCCTGTTAAAAGATCATTAGCTCGATCACCTAAGTATTCCACCCATTGATTTGTGCCTCCATCAACAGTAACCGTAACCTGTGCTATTAGTGTAAATAAAATATTTATTAAATATTTTTCATATAAAATACATTGTTAAATTAAATAATATACCTTTTTCCCAAAGAGGTAATACGTGGTCATGATTTAAAAGTATTGGTTGATTTAAAATTATAATAGCAAATTTATATTCAATGGGACATTGAAAAATTTTAAGAGAATTCCAAATTGTTTCAGATGATGCATTTTCACTTTGCATTATAAAAAACTAATATTTGCTGTTGAAAAAAAAAGGATAGGTTAGGAAAGACAATCATAAATTACAATTTTATGAATGAAAATGTAGATACATTTTGGCAGAATAAAAATATCACTAATATTATGTAATATTTTAGTTACCTTACTTTTAAAAATACATCGGCATCATATTTCTTACTACCGATATTATAAAACATTCATACTGCTTCAAAATAGTATAAAAATTAGCTGTTAAAGCGCGTGCCCACATCCTAGTAAATTATTTTTATCTTGTGCCAATTGTTTATTTTTATTTTATGTAATGCAACAAGATTATCGTGAATTAAAATAAATATGCAGTGATAAATAAGAAATGAGATAAAATATATTTAATAAGAATGGAAAAAAATCATTACAACACATTAATAAAATTCCTTAACAATCGAACTAAAAAAACACTTACATGCCAAAAATGTAATCAAAAACAAGCTGCAGGACCCCGATACAGCAGCACGTGCAGAACATTCTAGGTTCACGTGTGCTCGTCACGTATGCTAGAGTTGTGACGTCAATTTGCCAAGTTTTTTTGACGGTTTCTTCTTCTTTCCGTCATTGATTGTCAAGAGGTAAAGATGACTTTAAAAATCGGTTAAGAAAAAGCTAATTGTTAAATAATATAGGAGAAATACTTCTTTAAATAATATGTTTTCAAATAAAATAATCTATTTCTTTTTCGTTTTTATTTATTTGTTTTAGTTATAGTGTAGTCATTATTGTTGGCATTTCAACAGAAGTTACATAGCCATGACGCTGATAAATGAGACGCTGTACGCAGGCGCAATATGAATTTTAATTTGAATTTGTATTATAAGATGGTTTTTACAAATTATTATTATTATTGTTACTATCAACTAATTTTCATATGAAATAAGTTTCATATCACGGAGTCTCAAATATTGACATTAATTTTTTATATATAATTCGCTATAATAGAAATTACATATTTCTATTTATTTAAAATAAGAAATAGATGACACAAAGGAACCTATACAATTGAGTTTCTTTTATTTGTTTTAACATATTTTCTCTTTCTTTTTTATAGGCTTTCTATTGAGAAAATACATGTTAAATTTCACCGGGTGCTTTTACATAAAAAATTAATTTTTGTAAACTGTTATTTAAAAATATGTTTTCTTTTAAGGTTTGAAAAATCAAAATCAATTTTTTTTCTATTTTTTTAATAAAATCTTTATCCTTGCTTCATCATATAAATTTTCGTATACATTAATAAAATTAGTAAATGAAATTTCATTTTAGCTGTTGTTTTGACCAATTAATTCGCGATATAATCTATTTACTGAACAAACCGGACAAGTAGCCATCTCTTTTCAAATTTGCTTAAAACATTTTTTAACTGGTATAACTACGGCCCAATTTACAGGTTCAGTAATTCTCTTAAATTTTTATTGATAGCAACCGGGATTGTCAAAATTTTGAGGAAGAATTATTAGTTTAAAAATCTGCTACCTATAGCGCTACGATATGATTTACCAAGCGCGTAATGCGCTTGCTTATATTATATTATGTGAACAAAATTTTTACGCGCCCACTGTTTAAAATAGATATGAAAATTAGTTTGCATGAAAAAATTTTTCTTTTTCTATAATTATTTTTTCAAATTTGAAGTAAAAACATTAAAGTTTTTAAAATTATTATAAAATTAATAATAATACTTGTATTTGTTGAGTTCATTGAAGTGAAAAATAAGAATATACATATATTCAAATATCAAGCTTAAAAAAATACCTATATATATTTTATAAATTATTGTTTGTTAATTTAATAATTGTTATAAATTTATAATACAATTTTATAAATGTTTTTAATTAAAAAATTTTAAAATGCTGATATTAAACAACTTTTTAGATTTCCAAATAGGTCAAGTAGACGTGACAGTACAAAACAAAGGTCTTGATAATTGACTGATGTACAAAGTGAGTTATTAAATTGGTTACATACAATATTTATTGTGAAATTATAACTTTTATATGTAAATGTACCATAATATATTTAAGTTTATTTTACCGTAGAGTTAATTTTATGGTGTTCATATTTAATAATGTATGGTATTTAATACAAAACGTAATAAACCTATTAACGTATCTATGTCTAAATGCCAAGTAAATAAATACTTCGACAATATCTTAAAGCTAATTATGAAAATTCCTCGGATTTATCTATTCAATGCACCTACTCGAATCCTTCGGAGACTCATCATATCAGCCAAGTGATGTCATACTTAGAGACAAATGCAGCCTAGTAATCGCAGCGACTCGAAACACGTACATCCAAGCCCCGCGACCCCCTCGAACATAACGAGCGACCGGCGCGTCTCGCGTATAATAGTGTCCGAGCAATACTGTATTAGAGGACAAGCTTTCACCGTCTTCCTCTCTCTCTCTCTCTCTCTCTCTCTCTCTTTCCTAAAGATCCATTCGTCAGTTCGGGATCGAAGAGATACCGAAAATACAGTTGTACTCACAGACTAGGAATAATAGGAACGGAATAGCTTGGCACTAATACAGCGCATACCGACTTGTGTCGCGTTGCGGAGAGACTCTAGGCTCTCGCTCTCACGAGGATTGCCGAATCACTGCAGTGTAGAATCCCCAACTTTCCTCTCTCCCTCACTTGCTCGATGTTGGAGAACGTGCGAATCGAGTGACGCACTCCCTCAGGACTGTTTCGACACTGCTGCTTTACCGACCTATATATGGGAACGTATGTAAATTGCTCGTTGTACTGTGAAAGGATAATAAGTCATACGTTTATCGATAAATTTTACGCTGATCGAATTGACTAATGGCTGTCGCGGTTTTCTTTTCATTATTGGAAAAGTATTAATTTACGTGCAAATTTCATTTGTAAGGAGTACTTTTTCTTTTTCAACATGCACTTTATACGATTTTAATCAACATTGAAATTTTTATTTTTTTCTTTCACCGAAATTTCAAACTTTAATTTAAAATTTCGCAAAACTCTTAAAAATTTATTCGAATAATTAAAAACATAATTTTTTCGAGTTTCTGCTAGATGTTATTTCACAAAGTAATTTATAAATTTTTATGCCTGTAAACTATACAAAAAAAAGTGGCGTAAATAATTTTTTTTTTTTTTTTTTCAATTTTTCTCGCGGAAAAAAGTATAAAAGAGGTATAAACAGAAAGAAAAGGAGAATAGAAACGCTGTAAAAGTAGGAGAAAAATATTCACACAAAATGAAACTCGCGCTTACCTATAACATAAACACATAATTTCCGACTCCTACTGCGCGCATGTAACATAGTAACGCGTAAAAGCGCTCGTTAAACTTTGCGTCGCTTCTTCTTTATTCCGCTTACACGCACACGCGAAGCGTATAAACCGTGGAAGTCATAAATTTGAAATAAAAAATCGATATCTTCGCTTGACATACAGAACGTCACGATGCCCGATAGCCTTTTCCGTTTTGAGTTTCGCAAATATTGCGCGCGAATGATTTTTCCCAACGGAGACGACACAAGTGGAAAGTAAATCGTTACCGAGCGTCGCAGCTGTAAGTTACTAGGTAAATGTCCATGAATTTTTCACGAAGAAATGCTGTTTTGACTTTTAACGTTACTTTTTAAAATTATTCATACATATTTCCAATGCGATTGCGAAAAGGATTTTTAAAATCCAATATGTGCATCGATAAATTTTTCTC
Organism: Chalcis sispes; assembly: GCA_949987625.1. NCBI lineage: Eukaryota > Metazoa > Arthropoda > Insecta > Hymenoptera > Chalcididae > Chalcis > Chalcis sispes. The sequence goes on along the minus strand of OX465095.1, from coordinate 75,490,245 downwards.
AGATAATGAAAATTATTTGATTGTATATTGCGAATAGATTGTTAATACGTTTTATAATTGATTACTTCTTGTCATTCTTTTATATCCCTATATGAAAATATTAGAGAATAATTATATTTATCTTTTTTACTGCATAATCGATTATATTAAAATTTGTAAAAATAAATGCAAGTTTTTTTACAAAGGTTCTATACAATCGTATACAATAACGAATAAAACTAAAAGTGAGTTTAAAAAAATCTGAAAAAATGTTAAAAAAATCCGAAAACAATCGAAATACTCGATTTAAATATCGCGTCGAGCAAAAAGTAGAAAACCAAGAATTATAAGCGAGCATAAGAGTACAAAATCAAGACAAGGTGCATTTTTACTCGGTGAAAAATTAATATGCAACGTATGCTAACCGATATCGATTGACATTTCCACCCTCATTTTTCTTATCAACTTTGACAATACGAAACTTTTCCATTGTCATTTTTTTTTTTTTTGGACCGTCGAAAAAAATTAACTTTATAAATGTCATCCAATTTCAGACAAGTAGTAAAGCGCGATTTGAGAGTATTGATCTCTTCGACCAGGGAAAAATTAAAGCATACATCGTTGAGAATTAAATGAGAAAGTATAGGTGCTCGCGTGAAGTGAGAAACGAATAATTAAAGCTATCTACTTTTTAACGGCTATCTTTACGATCTAAAGTTAATTCGGAATGGTAAAAAATCTACATTGTCATGCAATGGGATTTTTTCTTTAAAAAGTATTCGATGTTTTGAAAATTAGTAATAGGCTACAAGTTAAAATATTATAACGACATAAAAAAATACATGTATGTATATATACATATATAATCGAGCATCAATAAATGCATATAATTTTATCATTTTTACCTTGAATTAATTGTTCAGTTCATATTTTTACTCGTCTATCTTTACCTGAATTTCGATTGGTTTACAAAAATTGAGCCACTCATGAGAAACATTACTTTTAAATTCGATTGTACAATAGGATTATTTCTCATCTGCATTTTTATTAAAACTTTGATTCACACTGGCTATCCAATAACATTTTAAAGAGGAAATCGTAAGAGTCCTGGTCGATTTTCTACTCGCGCTTCAGACTCGAAATTTGTTCTTTGTTACGCAATGGTAGTTAAACTTTTACTATTTGATTCAGATGTACATATATATATGTGTGTGTGTGTGTGTATAGCTTAGCTACAAATTTCGTGGCACAACTGCTTCGAACGAACGGATTTGGGCCAATTGTTAAATTTAGAGCTACTTTTTTTACCAAAAAAAAAACAAAAAAAAAATGTAAACGAGAAAAAGAAAAAACGTTACGCGCTTAACTTGCACTTGAAAGCAAAGTCCAAAATTACCGGCCGTAAATTTCTCGTATATACCGGTGTCTTGTATAACGCGAAAAAGCCCAAGGGCCACGCGACGAAAAATATTTTTCACCCTGTATACTAGTTCACCGCGCAAAGTGTCATCGTTGCCGACGTTGTTGAAACTTGCACATTATCGGTAAAGAGGACAGTAAGAAGAGTGCGAGGGAAAAAGAGAAAGAGAGTGAGAGAGAGAGAGAGAGGGGAGGGGAGAATAGAAGAGAGTGGGGTAGACACGAAGAAAGAGTGAAGCCAAACCACGCTGGACGACAAGTTTACTTACAAACACGGCTGCGAGCTTATAAGGTGCCGCTGCGTGCTTTCGCTTCATACCGTCGCTGTCATCGACGAAAGACTTTAAACTTTCTCCTTCTTAGAGTAGCTCACCCCTAGGTAACGTGTATACCTACAGCGTTCGTCGAGCTACACTTTATCGCATACAGTCTTCGCGCTTTCTTCTTTCTTCTTACCTCGTTCCCTCTATTCCTCAAATCTCCTTTGTGTGTTTGCTCTTGTTCTCTTTCTGTCGATCGGTTGTCAACGCGTAAGGGAGACGATTGATTTGAAATAAGTTAAGAGTCGTTTATCACGGCAATTTTGTTAAAATTTTTTGTTTATCGATACGGTGTCCGCGAAGAAATATATTAAATTTATGCAACATTAAAATTCGCTGTTCTTTTTTTATCGTAACGTAAAAAAAAAATATCGTCACATAATTGACAAGATTTAAAGTGAAAAGAAAAACAAGCAATTCGGTAATAAATTTATTGTATTAATTATAAAGCAAGACCGTTAAAGCACAATAAAGATCTTACATTTTAACAATATGCTCATATATATTGCTAAATAGTATATATAGCGATGAAATTCATAATATATATTGTTATAAAGTTTGACCGCAGCTAACTATGTTGCATGTACTTACTTAAGTATATATTTCAGTTCGGATAAATAAATTAACAACGGAAAATAATTCACGTATATTTTGTAAAATACGTACTAATATACAGTACAACGAAATTAATGCGCATTCATAAAACTAAAATATTAATTTCATTTATTACATACTGTATGTATGTAATGTGTGCTATGAATCAAAGTAATTTCGAATGTCTCTTATTATTATTATTATTAAAAATACAACAATTCAACGCCGAAACAATTCGAACATCGCAGATTTTTCATACATAGTTTTTCGTAACTATTTATAAAATTCGCTATGCATCTATATACTTCATTCACGTATTTGCATGAAATGAATATTTGATTGAAAAAGTTATGTACTATACGGAAGAAAAAAAAAAAAGAGTCCGGCGAAACGAGCGCGAAAGCTCAAAACATCGAAGCAAACGTAGTATACTTTTGCAGTGATTTTATTCGACAAAAATTGTAAGTTATAAATTGACGAAATAGCGAGCAATTTAAAACTGCGTTAATTTGATTTAATATAAGTTGTAAATGAACGAATATCAAATATATAAGTTATGTTTGATAATGAAGAATAAATATTATAAATGATAACGTTTATATGAAAAATATAAATTTAAAAAAAAAAACGTTTAAAGCGATAAAATTTTATTTTTATCTCATTTTAGACATTCTGCTATTCCCTTATTTTTCTTAAATTTATTAAAAATTCGAGCGAAAAGAAAATTTTTCTTGCATAATCGTGAAAATTTTAACGGAAAGCAAAACAATCGGTTGCGCGCGCGAGGTGACGAAGTTAAATTGATTTTAGATTTCACTTAAAAATAGATTTACCGACGACGAAGGTGCTTAGATTCAACGAAAGAAGAAAAAGAAAAATAGAGTAGAAGAGCGAGAGAGAGAGAGAGAGAGAGAGAGAGAGAAAAGAGAAGAGAAGAAAAGAAATGGAAGGCAAAAGAAGAAAAGGGAGTACACAAGTAGGAAGAAGCAGCGAATAGAGAAGAGATTGAAAGAGAGCGAGAGAAGTCGGGGATATACAGCAGAGGGGTATCGAGGGCTTGAGTGTCGAAGCCAAGAGAGAGGACGAATACGAAGCGACGAGGCTTAAACTGCAGTGTCGGTAATGCTGATCCAAGAAGATTACTGGTAGCATGCCAAGACTTCCCGATACTTCTCTCTCTCTCTCTCTCTCTCTCTCTCTCTCTCTCTCTCTCTCTCCCTCCATCTTTGTCTCTCTATCCGTCACGCCATATTCACATAGACCTTCTTTGTCCTCCCATCCTTTTGGCCGGTACACTCTCTTTCTCTCTCACGCTTTGTTGTTCACCTTATTCGCATTCTCTAACACTTTATATACGGCTCGCCTTTTTTCTCCTCGGCCCTTCTTTTTGTTCTCTAATTTTCATTTTTAATCGCTGCGTACTTTTTAACCTTTATACGATTTTACGAAAAAATCTAGGGGCAAAAAATTCAAACGAAGTTGAAAAGTTTCATTCATTTACGGAATATATTCTAGGATAAGTTCATTTGTAAGTCGCTCGACTTTTTGAATAAAACACTTTAATTTATTCGCACTCTAGTCGTATGGATTTAAATATTTTTTCTGTATTTTTTTTTATTTTTTTTTTTTTTATTTATTTATTTATTTACTACATAACATTTTTCCCGCATGAAAATTAACATTATCGACGATATAACAAGTATCACAGGAATTTTATCATAACTATTTATGTATTGCGATTTTTTTTAATATTTAACACAATCGCGCTATTATTATCAAATAAAATTTTATTTTAAAATAATTTTAAAAGCATTAATTTTTATTTGTAATAATTTTAAAATTGTATTTTAAAACCTACGAAATTTTTATATAGTCGCCAAGCTTAAAGGTAAAGATTGTCTGAACGGTTTCGCATGTGACTACTTACGCCGAGTTTCAACATGATATTTTATAAAAATAAGACACGCTTGCAATGTAAACATAATTAATATTCTTAAAGATTTATCAAGATTTCCTTTATTTTTTTTATTATAGAATAGTTTAATGAGTAATTAAGATAAGTTAATGAAACGAATCAATTCGGAAGATTTAATTAAGCATTCTACCAATCGTCTAACCGATCGCATTTTATTTAATGAATAAATCTTTTTCTTCGTCGATCGTTACTTATGGTTATCACGATTATTCTTCGTCTTTCTTTCTATTCTGTACTTTTAATCCTTATTATTTTACTTTCTATTGTCTTATTTCATTTCGATATTTAATTGTAACGCTGTTTGACACGTAATATCGAGGTCTTCTCGATTCATCGTGGATTAGCCATTTATACCACTGTAAACTGCTTTGTATAATCTAAAATCTTACAAAGAATTATGCCTTCATAAAAGTAAGCAACATTATTAAATCAAACGATATGGTCTTTTGTGTACACGTAAACTATTGACGAAATAACGAATTTTATTATTAAATTCTTAACGTACGATAATATTGGATCGCAAACATTTTTAACGATTCAACACTTTTTCTTCACAAGTGAGTTTAATGTTTGCTACACAAATCAAATCAATCTGCATAAGTATGAAAATACCTTAGACACGGTATTTCTTTTATGCACGTCAGCTTCGCATCACAATCTAAACGACTGTGACATTCTTCCCTCGTCACTTTCAGGATTTCTGCAATAGTTATATCTATAGAAATAAATCGAAAACACTTGTTCGAAAAACGGATTTACGATAAAGTTGAACTTGCGTGATTACTGAAACTTTAGCAAACTCTATGACTTTATTTTATTTTTGTTTTTTTATTATTATTATATGTCGACATGAAATTTAATTAAAAAAAAATTGTCAAGTATTTGACTTGAGCAATCATTTTAGAATTGTATTATTTTTTTTTTTTTTTTCATAACGTATAATATCTGACAATTTGATATCGAATTAAATCGACGGAAAATTATTTATTGTTAGATAAACGAAAAGCAATAATTTTCCAATAAATTTTGAAGTAACGCTAACGGCAAACAATCGCAGTATTAACGGCAATTTCTTACCAATGCTCTTATCCAGCCGTTTCCATGAGAATGAAGACCATCGTATCTCCGAAAAAGCTTCAACGTTACCCAACCCTCCACCCTCATCCAGCAACTCGATATCGCAACTCCTTACCGCCTTCTCTCCACCTTTCTCTCTCTCTCCCCCCCTTTTCCCCTCTTTCTCCATTTTGGTGGGTAGCGACGTACAACCAGTGTCGCCCCCTATCGTCATGGTTCGTAGCGTACGATTGGAAGGGAGGGGGAAACGGGAGAAAACACCACCGTCGTCGCCGAGCCGCCAGTCAGTCGTGGGTGCAGTGCGTGCCAGTGCAGCGGTTCTCCCAAGAGAGAGAGAGAGAGACAGAGAAAGAGAGAGAGAGAAAGAGAAAGAGAGAGAGAAAGCAAGAGAAAGATAGACGGAAACAGATAGAGCGCCGTAGCTGAGCAAGGAAAAGAGAGAGAGAGAGAGAGAGCAAACGAGTGTGTCGGAGCGGACGGCAAAGTTGCCTTCTGCCTCCCTCCCCCCTCTCTTCTCCTCCCTCTAATCATCGTCATCAACCCCGGCAACGGCGTGGATCGGAGTGCGCGAGGCTAGGTCAGTGTCATTCTCAGCTCGTTAGAAAGCGAGGGAGAGCTGATCGTCCCCGTTGAATTATCGGATCGGTATCCTTAAGCGGTCTCCTGTATCCTTACTCTTGGCGCCCGTAACGAATTTCACGAGATCGCGTGCCGAGTACGACGCGACGGTTGCATCTCGATACGTTTGTCGCGCATTCATTACGTACATTCAAGAACGCGCAAGAACACGTGTGATTTAAGTTTTCGAGTGTTATTGATTATCATATTTTCTTTATCTTAATTATTTATATTTATTTCGGGAAGGAAGTGGAATCGAGCCATAGTTTGGTTCTGATTGCGCGTGAGTCGTTGATCGTCGATAACAGTCGGAAACAGACGTTTCCGGTATCGAGGTATTTTTCTTTATTGTCATAGTATAAGAAATCTTAAATATTGGAGGATGAGAGAGAAGCATGAAATAAATAAGGAAAAATAAGTACACATTAGAAAATTTTTTTAATTAAATTCGAATAATTCCTTATTCATAAAGCAAAGATAACTTTTCACTCCACACGTAAAATTCGCAACGAGTGAAGAGCCACTCGCGAGTTTTAATCACTTTAACCTTTAATACTTTTCATTATTATAAAAATCCTCCACTCAATACAATATTATTTTCAACTTTTTTGCAATCGTTCATGATACATCTGCATATATTCGCGAAGAATAGAAATAAAAGAACTAATTTATTTATTTTTTTTTTTTTTTTCCTTTTTTTTTTTTACTTTTTCGCATCGACGATACACCGCGAGAATTGCTTTAATCCTTTTTTTTTTTTCTTTTTTCTCGTCTTCGCGGTTAGAGGGAACGCGGTGGGAGGATAAAGTGCCAGCGGATTATCCTAGCGCGCGTTCACGCTCTCTCAAACTTGCTGTTGTGTGGCCCCGTGCCCGAGGACGACGACAAGTGCTGCGCATTCTCAAGACGCGTACGTTGCGGCATATATGTCCGTTTTTTTTTTTTTTTTTTTTCTCGAAATCTTTTTTCTTATTCTTTTGGAAAGTTTTTCGGGACTCAACGGCTATTATTTTGAAAGATTCTGATACTGATTTTAAATCTTTCGGTATTTTAAATTTTTATTTATTTCTTTTTTTTTTTTTCACAATGTCGGTCTTGCAAAAAAAAATTAAAATAAACGGCGGTTCGCGGAATAATTCATTTTTCTAGATTGTCTCTAGTATTTAGAGAATTATCACACTGTTCAATTGATTTTTAATGATAATTAAGTTTTTTTTGTAAACACTTTTTATTACTTTCGAGAGAAAAAAAAAATGTTTGACTATGTTGAATACAATATTTACAGCAAGCTTATTCGTCTACAATAATAATTTTATTAATATTTATGTACGCATGTTCATTTCAATTTCTTTTTCAAATCCAATTGATTATAAAATTGAAAATCGAATTATTTTTAAAATAAACTTACCAATTTTTCATGAATAAGTATTTCCTTTTTTTATGATAAATTATATTCTTGTATTCACGGAATATTATTATAAAATAAATTATTCATTGCTCAATTGAATTTGAAATACAAATATTTACATATAATTACAAAGATTTATCAATTATTTCTAAAGTGAAAATAATCTAACTCTCTTTGTTTCGTAAATAAAACGTTGCATACAAGATGTTCCTTAAAGTTTTTTGAAAATATTATCATTATACGCATAAATAAAAAATATCAAAAATATTTATTAAAAAAACTTATTCCTCATTTATCTCTATGTTAAAACTCGTTTTGAAATATTTCCATTCATCCATGTTATTTATGTCTTTTTCGTTTTCTAAGCGTTAATTTTACTGAAAATTTATATGCGCTTCCTCATAAATCATTTAAAATTTATTGTACTATTAGCATAATATACATATATATAACTGAAGAACTCATTCTACGAACGTCATATACTTTATTCTAAAAGATATATCCAAATACGTTATAAAAAGATAAAAAAAAAATTGATTTTACATTATTCATATCAAACTTTTGCCCGTATAATTTCATCAAATTCGAGTGTATTGGATTTCAAATATGTATATAATCCCACAATAACATTACGAGAAATGTATTCTATTTTTTTTTTTGTTTATTTCAATTTAAAATTTATTAATGAAACTTATTATGCAATGAATTAACTTTAAGTAGTGATAGTACGACGCGGTTCAACCAGTAAATTGATTTTCTAAAATTTTAAGTTAGGGACTAAGTGTACTTAATTGTTCAATACACCGCTAACTTATACTGCATAAATATATACAGATATTTCATATAATTTGTATTATTATTATTATTATTATTATTTTTGTACAATTTAAAATCAATTTCAATCTTCATTAAAGGTTATCGACATAAAAATAATATAATTCAAATATATACAACAAAACAAAGTGCAATAAGATACCGCTGTTTACTTTTGCAGTCATACTTTACAACTTCAAGCTTCATTTCATAATTGAACGATATCATAAGGTTTCCGAAACGCTGACTTTAGTTTCTTAAATTCAACTGTGACTTTAAATTCAGTCATGCAGCTGTTTATGCGACATTCAACGATAAATTTTTTCAATTTTTTTTCATTTGAACGTTGAATCTCCGCATTTTTTAATTAAAAATCATCGAGATTCACATACCGTGAGATATGAACAAAGAAGCTAAGAAAGTTGCTAAGAAAGAAGAGAATAGCTAGTGTAATACTTGATCGAATCGCAGCCACGATAATCCGGATTTGTCCTAGCCGTGTAATTGATCGCTTATACAGCTCGGTCATTCGCCACATCGTTTTTTTATTTCTGTGTGTGTGTGTGTGTGTGTACGTGCAAGATACAAGTGAAACTTTTATTGGAAAGAAAAAAAAAAAAAATATGCAACGACGCGTCGAGGATTAATTTTCTATAATTTAAAAAATTAAGTTTTACAGCGATTATTTTAAAAATCTATTTAAAAGTGAACTACAAAATTAATAAAAATTGTTTATGATTTCAAGCGTCGTGAAGTAATTTTCTTTTTTTCTTATTTCTTTTACTTAGTTTAATGTAAATTGGAACAAGTAGTCTAAAAATTTTGCACATAATTCAATGAAAATACATAAAAAGTTTTAAAAATAACAAGTTTTAAAAAATACTCTTCTGAATTAAAATCGATAAAATTATTTCTCGTGGGTTTAAAATAGGTCAAGTGTTTGTATGATTTGCAAGGAAGTAACTCTTATTTATATAATATATCCTTTACATTTTTACACAATTTTATTAAATGAATATTTATTATATTTTTATAACGTGTTTTTATTCATAGGATGCATCTTAATAAATGATTTCTATTTAAAAGTCTCCGGTTTGAGATAATCCAAATAATATCAAACTACCGAGCGCGGCATTATTTTTAGTTTCTCTTTCTTGTCTCTATGAAAATTTGCCATAGTTATATCTCGTTGGTCAGTTTTTGCTTAAATTAAAATTAAAGAAAATATTAAGGAAAAAAAAAAAAAAATTAGAAAACATAATCATCATAAATGGAAATTTAGAGAAAGTTATTCATTAGAAAATTACTTAAAATTAGTTACATTATAATATCGATTCCTAACCAATTAATCAGAGCGAATTCTAATTATATGGGAATAATTTTTGAACTTGTCGCATACTGACACACAACTTGATTGATACATAATAAAGACGTAAAATTTAATTGCTGCTTCAATCTAATAATTTTATGTAAATATTTATATTTTTAATACATTAAAATATCTATTAAAGTTAATATCGTAATACAAAATAGTAATAAATTCTAAAATATCTCAAGGACATTATTATTTGTTTCAACTATATTTTCGTAAGCTTACAGGTTATCTGTATAAAAGCAATTATACTTTTGTAGACTAAGATACATAGAAACAAGAAACGAATGAAATTAAGCTCGAAATATGATTATCATAAGTATACAGATAATAATTGCAAACGATAATTCCGCATCCCTTAATACTTATAGTGACTTAATAATAAAAATAAATGAAATGTTCATAATTGCGTAATAAAGTAAGCGAGGCTGAAAAATAATATCCGCCCCTCTGAATAATTCCTTTTATCCATTTCATTCGTAACGCAGCCTAGTATCTCTCCTCTCCTCTCTCATTTGTAATTCCGCAGCCCTTCCAATTACTGAAGCCGACCGCAGACGAGCTGCTTTTCAGCTTCCCGGTGGCAACCCAATACTCCTTAGCTACCTATAGTGCGCACACCTCTACATTCCGTAGCTCCTCTCCTGCCTAATCCCCAACCTCGTGCCTCGAGTCGCCATCGCCATTGCGTGCGCGTGTATTGTCTACGGTTTCCTACGCATGTGCATATATATATATATATATATATACATACATACAGACATATATAAATGTATAAATAAACGCTTGGATTACAGGGCGGGCGGCGCGCTGGAGTTGCGCCTTGGGAAAGGCGGCGGCGGCGGTGGTTACAGCGCGGAGGTGATTCAGCAGGATGCCCCCGACGATCGGGGAAACGTTGCGCGTCTGGCTCTTATCGGCCCTCGTGGTTCACGGCGCCGTGGCCGGGAATCCCGACGCCAAGCGTCTTTACGACGATCTCTTGTCGAATTACAACAAACTAGTGAGGCCGGTTGTCAATACGTCGGACGTTTTAAGAGTATGCATAAAGCTCAAATTGTCACAGCTCATCGACGTCGTAAGTATTCAATTTTATGTTGTCGTTTATCGTCTATGTTGTGAAGCGATTTTAGATTTATCGAACTGTCGCGATATAAAGATTCGTAAGCGTTCTTATGAAATTGAATTAATTGAATTTCATGGATTGAATGCATCGTTTAATGCCGTTAGAAATTATACGTTAGTATATATATAGGGAAATTTATTAACGCATCTTTCAGATTTAATATATTAATATCTACGAAAACTTTTCGATTTTCTATTCAAATAATTTTCATTTAAAATAATTTTCGATGAAATAAATTTCATCGAAATTTAATACTTTTCCATCGACATCAAAACTGAATTCCATTTACTGACGCAATAATACATTAGCAACGTTAAGAAATATCTATAAAATTCATATTCTCGTCGGTCAACTCGATGATGTGTTAAAAAAATCTACTGCGATTTACGCAAACAACGATTATCGTATTTGCAACGTCATTCCTTCTGGTTTTTAGCTCCTTGGTATGCCGTTTTCTTTTCCAATTGATTACGGTTTTCATTAAAGAACGAGCACCTGATGATTTACGTAATTGATAACATCTATCCCCTTTCATCGAAAGCGAGGAAAAAGAGTGCAAAAAGAATGAAGAACAAAAAAAAAAAAAAAAAAAATAGATAGAAAAACGTTGCCTTCGCTACTTCTTGCAACTTTAATCGATGTAATGTTATAAGTAACTTGATCTATATCGATCTCGAAAGAAGAATCAGCAGTTTTCATTTTGCCAAAGTCATCAGAACGTAATAATCATTTTTATTTTTTTGATTATAAATTATACTTTTTTTTTTTGAAAGCAAAAAAAAATGCGAAATATCAAAGTTTAAAAATTATATAGTTTCTTAAATTTTTTTTTAAACTGTTCTGTATTACACATCAAAAAATTCAACATTTAAAAAATTCAATTATCTAAAATATAATATTTGTACATGAAAAAAAAAAAAAAATAATAAAACAAAAAAACTTTTTCTCTTGAAAACTTTTAAAATATTCGGGTAGACCCAGAAGATACTGAATAAAATAATCTCTTGAAAATTTATACACTTATTGTGAGCATTTGACGAGATAAACTCGATGTACATTTTATTTTCATAAAGTGAAAGAGAGATGTAAAAATTTTTACGAAAAAAAATAGAAATATAAAATATAAAATTTTAATGAAAAGTTGAAATTTTCTTTTTTTTTGCAAGTTCCGTACGTTTTATCACATTTACGATATGACACACATATATTTACATACATGTGTAAGCGGAACAAAAGCTATGCATCATACTTTTATTGTACTTCGGTAAAAAGAGAGCACTTTTATCTCTTAAGTGTTTACGGATAAACAATTTACCTTAAAGCGCGTATTAAAAGCTGCAGTTGCCAAAATCCACTCATAACAATACCATTTATCAAGAGTCAATTTCTCAAATTACAAAGAATGTAGGAAGAGAGAAAAAAAAAAAATTCTGCTTTCGTTAAAAGTCCACGACCGACGTATAGAAAAGAAAAAAACCGTACGATTATAGCCAGCGAAACCGAGAGAGAAGAATCTCCGCATTGTTTCTAATGAAACAATGCGACAATTCCATTAGGAACTCACATGAACTGAAAAGATCGAAGTTTATCTCTCCCGCTTTTCTTTCGTTGCTTCGACGTTATACAATAGAACAGCATCAAACTTGCCCACAGGACGTTATGTATCAGGAAAAAAAAAAAAAAAAAATAATCGCGAGTATGCGCAACGACGTATGTTTACGGACAAACATACGTATCCTTGACAAAAGTGTTGGCGTGTATGTGCGACTCATCAAAGCCGATGATCGACTAAAGCAAATATCACGTGGCTGTGTTTTTCTTTTTTCGAGATAAAGGTAACGAAGCCGAACGGGAAAATCGTAGGTATTTGGTACGGTTCGGTGAACGCATTTTTGCGAGCACTTAAGACGATGGTTATATACTTTTTTTTTTTTTTTTTTTTTTTATCAAAGTTTATTGCTCGTGCACAGTAATCATTACCGTCGTTTGATATCTAACGCGTCGTTGATTTTAAAAAAGCTTTTAGTTTTTATTTTCAATTTTTTAATTTTCACGCGATATCTACACGATGTAAAAAAAAAAAAAAATGTCTATGGTGCGCGTAAATTTAACCGAAATTACTTTTAAAAATTCAAGTTGAAGAAAAATAAATGCCTCGTTGTTTCAAAATTATTTCATAGACTATATTTTTTTTTTTTCTTGGTTTTTGTGCTGATATTTCGCATTAAAAATTTTTAATTTCAAAATAATAAAAAAAAGATACAAGTAGAAATTTAAAGCACAAAATACTAAATTAGTTTAAAAATTACTCTAAAAAAATTGTAATTAATTATTTAAAAAAAAAAAAAAAAAATATCTAAACTACATTAACAAGAAGTACTCGCGTATTTTTATTACTAGACAAGAATACGGCATGAATAACCGTAGGATTAACTCCGGCACTAAAATTAATAAAAATATATTAATAAACCACGAAAATAAAAAAAATAAACGATGCATAATTCATGAGTGGTCGGCAATTTTCCGAGTTGTCCGCTGAAATGAAGTCACGGCGAGTATGATTGCAAAGTAGATTCACGGATAAAGAAAAGTCCAACGAGGACACAATAATGCTCGTGGAATATTTACGAATAAGAGTTGGAAATAAGTAAGCCGAAGAATAATCGCACGCGCGATTCTCCCGCTCTTTTATGCCATACCGTTCAATATATATGTACACGTACGGGTTACAAAACGAATGCGGCACGTTCGTCGGCGTCGGTGCCATTCTCGTGCGCAAGCTGAAAGTCCGTTGTAAATGTACGGCTCTCTCTCTCTCTCTCTCTCTCTCTCTCTCTTCACCGGTGTTTTTTTTTTTTTTTTTTTTAATTCTTTCTCTTTATACCTTTGTATCTTTGTACATTTGCAACGTTGCTTTCCTTTTTTATTTACGTGCTTTACACATTTTTATTTTTATTATTAAATCATCACTTTGAACTTTTGAACTTGCACATTGTCTGACGGTCATTGTTTTTTGTTTAAATTTAATAAATTGATGAGAAGCGACTTTTTTGTTATTAAAATTAAATGTCGTCCGTACGTATGTACGAGCTTATATAAACAATTAGAAAGTTTCTTTATTCGTTTTAAATAATCGAAAACAACGATAAAGTTAATTTATTGTTTATGTGAGTTTAAAGCTTCTTTTTATTTAATAAGCTTATTTCTCGAGAGTCATTTGAAATGTTTTTTTCTTTTTATTTTATATCCTTATTGCGTTTTATTTAATTATCTTGAAATTGTTAAAAAAAAAAAAAAAAAAAAAAAGAAATATTTATATTACTTTGTTGCGTAATTTTACATAAATTAATTTCTTTTTATATAAATTTTATAAAAATCATTTTCGCGCACGCAATATGTTAAGCTCAAGAAAGAAAAAAAAATTTAATTAGATAATAATAGACAACGTAAAATGACCAAGGCATTTACGTCGAGCGTCACGTTATATTTATTTTTACGATACTCATTAGAGTTAATAGTCAAGGCTTTTTGAATTCAGACGATTATATCTCGCGGACATTTATAAAAAAATTAAAATAACATAACATTTTTAATTTAATGAAAAAGATATCTTTCGAAAAATACTTTAACCGTTGATTGTGCAAGAAACTAATTCAAACCCAATTCATTTTATTCACTCAAGCGCACGTATATACGATTACGTACACTTATGCTTCGTAAATTTTCATCTTTCTTTCTTTCTTTTTTCACGTCATCAAACAACCTCGTTCGTAAAATCTCTCTGCCCTATAAAATTATTTCCTCAAAGTTTTCGTCATCGTTGCGAATATTAAGAGGGGTAAAATGAAATCTAACTCGAATTGATAAAACGCTCGACCTCGCGCCGCTGGCTCACCTCGGCATAATTATAATTAAGCAGCGATTTTTACTCGTAGTGATAAATGATAATCCGTCGGTGGTGTCAGTACGTCGATGCCAAGGCTCGAGAGTAACAAGCGCTCGCGCGTTGCGCCCAAAAATCGAGGAAAGGGAAAAAGGGTGAAGGACAAGAGGGCGTGTTGGATAAGAGAGGAAGAGAAAGAAATAGAGAGAAAAGGAGGGAAAACGAAACGCGTACGCCTGTGCGCGCGAACGTTGCGAACTCGAGTAATTAATATTCGCTCCGGATGACGCTCGGCCCTTGTGCGATGAAAGTTACTTTGGATGCGAGGTGAAAAGATTATCGTAACTTTTGCAGCTTCAAAATATATAGCTACCAGAAAAGCGAATTTTTCTTTTTTTTTTTTTTTTTAAACTTTCTTTCATTGAAAACTTTTTCTATATATATAGTACGATGTCGTTTAAATTGCCAAATCTTTTGTTCGAAAAAAATTTTCAAAATCTCGTTAAGATTATTAAAATATATTTTAAATTTATTGTAATCTTGAATTTTTTGTTTAAAATATTTGTTTTTGGTTTGAAACTTGGCAAATAAAAAATCAAACAATTATTTCAAATCGAAAACACAAAGTAAATCAAATAAAAAAAATAAAATTTCATCATTAATACATTAAAGTAGAAATATTATTCAATAATCAACATTAAAATATTTTTAAAATCCAAAATCAAAGTCGTAAATCTAACGACATATCTTTAACTAATGTTCTTTCCCCTCAATCAAGAAAAAGAAAAAAAAAAAAACGAAAATAAGGAAGAAAAAAACTATTCCAAAACGAAAAAAAAATTTTTGCTCGTCGCTCGATAAATCTTTGTCATCTTATTTGTCAACGTCGCGTAGTGCTCCTCTTTAATCTATAACATCCAAAAACGAAATTCAGCTACAATACCGACCCTTCGTACGTTATTCCGTTTTTTTTTTTTCTCGTCTTCATCCCTTAGACGTGATGGATACGAAAACATCCAAACCTGGCAACATTTTTCGATGGACCCTATCCTTTATCTTCTCACACAACCTTATATAAGCGTACACACGCGAGTGTGTATAGTGTAATTTTTTTTTTTTTTTTTGAATCTTACGCACACGGATCGAAGAAAAGCTCCGGGCCGAATTGAGTTTGTTAGGAATGTGGATACTTTTGCACCTTTAAGTGCATTTCTCCTAGAAGCTCTTAACGGCAACGTCTAACTTGATACGTTTCTCGTTCTGTCGATGAAGTTATATTTCTTCACGAGAATTAAAGCGCTAAAAGGATAGAAGGATGGCGATGACGAGGATGTAAGAGTGTTTATCGATTTCCTTGGCTATTTCATTTGAGGATACGATTTTTCCCAAATGGATATTTGAAAGGGTGAGCAACAGGGGTAAGAGAGTCAGAGACAGGAAGAGACTGAGAGAGAGAGAGAGAGAGAGAGAAGATTTCATTTGTATTGAGAGCAAAAATATCTCGATGATTTTTTTAAGAATTTTTTTTTTTTTTTTTTTTGTTCTGAATAAAGTTGACTATTATAAAACATTCAAGAATTAAGAATCATTGATATCATTAAAAATAAAAATCAAATATGATAAATTGTATATCAATGAGTATGTGATCGTTGATGGTGAAAGCTTTAAAAATCCATTTATTTTAAATGTAAAAAATAGCGCTAAGCTGTCGACGAAAATACGCAGCAAAATTTAAATTTATCGAAAACGAGATTAAAATATATTATTTTAAATTCGATGCTAGTGACGGTTTTTCGTTTAAACATGCGTAGTAAATAATAATTCGTTCAAATAAGACTTGCAACTTTATCGATGGAATAATTTTTTTTTTTTTTTTTTCTTTTATCTATCAACAAAAATACCGTTATCGTTAAATAATAATGTATTCTATAGCATTGATTGGAAAATACTTTTTTAATATTCATGAAAATGAGAAATTATATTCTATCGTAAAATAATGATTAAAATGCAAACAAAGGATGGACTAAATCGCGAATAAAACTTTTATACGGCGTCAAAATTAAAAAAAAAAATATATATACACAGGTACGTTTTTCATCGCTAACTATACGCATAAAAGCTTGGTTTTCCCTCAAGATCAAACGATCGCACACTCGAATTGATAATTTTTTTTTTCGCGATGAACCGTCTTCTCGATCTCGTTTGCGATCGTTCGTTTTCTCGAAACGGTTCTCTTCGGTAATCCAATTAAACTTTCTCTCAGCGCTCATTAATTATGTGCGCCCCAACAGCGGCGGTTATTTATTCATTACCCAAGGCCCATAGCGCAAAATAACGAATGCGATAGTTTTCTTTATTATTGCATAACGCCTTTTATTTTTCGCTCTCATTTATTTTGTTTCAATTCATATTATTTCAGATTTTTTAACGAAAACTTATTGAAAGTACGTCAAGAGCAGTATATGAAAAACAAAAAACGATGTATTAAAATCAATACAGTGAAATTGAAATGATTTCACATATATACATTTAAATCGTTTAATTTTATAAATTTTCATTAAATTTATAATTCAGTAACTTGTAAAAACAAAAATGTTAAAAAAATGTAAAAATCAGTTTAATGTTACAAAAACAAAATCTTAAATAATAAATTCTAAAATTCAGCTCGATTTTGATGAAAATTTTATTTTAAAATTGAAGGGTTGTAAGTCTAAAGGGTCTAAGTGCCAAAAAATCCAAAATTAATATTTTTACGAAAATACGATCAAAGTGCCAAGGCTAATAATATCCAAATGGATCCAAGTGCATTTTTGTGTTTTGAAATTTGGATATGTGTTCAATTGAATTACGTAAAAATAAATAATTATTTCATTGAGTTGTTTATTTTATAATGTTTTTCTGTTATATCTCTAAATAATAAAATTAGCACTTAGACCCTTTAGACTTACAACCCTTCAATTAATTTTTTTTCGTTTTTATTCTAATCACACAAAATTCAATAAACGGCAAGCATAAAAGCAAAAATGTTCAATATGCAATACATGCACACACACATACACACACATACCTGCATATAATCCAGCAGAAGAAATTCTCCAGTAGCACGAAACAGACTCGTGTACTCGGCGTTAAACCGTTTAGAAAATTTTTCCGGAAAGCTGATTTATCAAGGCGTGCGTTTTCTCTTGGAATGTTCTTTTTCTCCCCCTCGGTCTCACGTCCCAGTTTATACCCTTATATCGGAGGTTGAAGAACCTTACGCTTAAGCCTCGTAAGTATATAGAAACACAAGCAAGACAGAGAGAGAGAGAGAGAGAGGGAGAGAGAAAAGAGCTTCGCAAACACGCGATTCGCATTTCCGGCTGCCGACCAACTGCATATATGTCCCAAGCGAAACGCATGTTTCGTGTTATGTAAATCGAATATCCCGTCTTCGTTTGCCAACTCGCATTTTGCAGTGGAAGAGACGAAGTAAAGTCGGCCGTAGAATTTTGAAGAATTGAATTAAATTTTTACGATTGTGTTTAAAATTACATTTATTTATTTATTCATTTATTTTTTTTTTTTTTTTTTATGTTTTTAGATATAATAAAGTTTAATTCCAAGAGTTTTTAATATTATGAATAAAATCCTCAATAACTAATAGTTAATTTTTGATAAAAATAAAGGGCATCGTCATAAAAAAACTCGCATGTCAATTGTCGAATTAATTTGAAACTATCTTCTATAATATGAAGAGAACATAAAGAGATCTAAATAAAAGTGATTAAAAAAAATTTTAAATACAGAATAAAAAGTTGATGGTAAATAATAATTGAATAATTTGTCGATAAAAACGAAAAAAAAAAAAAAACTCCTCAAACGCACATTTCATCGTACACTTTTCATGAATTTAATAAACCAACAGAATATCAAGCAAGATCAACATTGCAATTACGCGTCTACTGGCATTCCTAATGAAAATGTTACGCTTCGGTGCAGAAGATTCGACTTGACGAATACTCAAGTAAGCCCTAGGAAACAATAGAGCTTCCGCATCGTGCATTGACCCGCATGTAAATCAGTATTAGAACTATATTGCCTTTAGTCTGCATCCTTAATGCAATAAACATGAGAAATAGAGAGAGAGAGAGAGAGAATGGAGATAAGAGAATGTGCATACGCTTCGGTAAAAGATGAAAGATATAATACAAGCGTCAAGAAGATTTGAATTGAGATTCAAATTCGAATTTAAATTTGTGATGTCTCGCGTGATAATACGAATCTGTTCAAGTCACGATAATACTTATATTTGTAAGCGTTAACAAGAAACTCGGTTAATATTGCCCGACTCGATTATTCCTAATGAATTTTTAATTAGCAATTAAATGCTAATGAATTTATGTAAGGTAAAATCGGATAGATATTGGAGCTTGTAAACTGTTCCCTTGATAAACGATTAATAATTGATAAATAAAACGGAAGTATAATTTGTTTTTTTATTTTTATACGGCTAAGCGATACATCAATAGGATTCGATTAATAATCGATAATTACCATTGCTAAAATAAATTTTTAAAGTTTTTGACTGCTTATTAAAAATATATATAAATAAATTTGGCAGAAGAATATGGCCTTAAGTGATCTATTATTACTATTAAATTACTATTAAAATTTCTTTTTTTAAACAAATTTGTTTAAATTAGGTTAGTTGTTAAGTTGTTATATATAACCGGATTGATTAAAATTTAGTTAATTAAGATTTGTGAATTAATTAAGCTCTAATTAAATCTACTGGTAATTGTGTAATGAAATAAATAATTCCATTAATTTTTTGCTGAAAAAATTAGATTAAAACAAAACTGGAAATTTCAAACCATTTCAATATTAAATAATGCGATTGAAAAATATAATAGTGGATTATTAGAGAAATAAAAAAAAAATCATTCTAGCGCTGTGCATACGTATCGCTAATTTCGCATATGTATATATATATATACTATATATCACATTGGTAATCGTACGTTAATTTTGGTAACCTCAACTACATCAAGAAAACGCTTCAATAACGCGTAACCTTCACTCGTATAGACGAGATACAAAACTCAATTAACCTCTCGGCGACGAGGAAGTACATCATTTTAAGATTGATATATACGCGGAAGTCGCATGCGAGGAAGACAAAGAGGTTAGATAGGTAAATGAGAATTTACACTCATGTAGCGAGGGAGATAGAAAGAAATATTGGTTTAGTTACGTAGCTTTATTGAAAGCTGAGACAAGCTATACGTACTTTTACCGTCTACTTTCGCATTTTCACCGCAACTTTGAGTATAATATAAAAAGAGAACAGTGAGAGAAAGAGAGAGAGAGACGAGATGCATCCAAGCACGGCGGCAATCTCCATTGTCGTGACAATTTATCATAAATCGTCCACGTGTATATACGAGTTTACGCAAGGACAATGTGCAACTTCGAGCGCCGGCATCAAGCTTCCCCCCTTCGTTACGTTGCTCTAAGTCGTAGTTTTCACGCGCGATCGAGCGCACATTTTCCAGCAACGACTGCGAATTTATAACGGTATATATAATGCGGTTTTTTCGCTTGTACGTAGCTTTCTTTTTTTCTTTTAACGTTTACGTGAGAGCGCGTTTTTATTTATTCGACGGTAATGCTGATGTATTTTAATCCTGTTATTCGTACGTTGAATTATCATTATTTTTAAAAATATTAATATTGATTATCCGACGAATTCATACTTTATCCAATGTAACTTTGGCAAATGATAATATTTTATTGATATACTTTGTTTACATAAACAAGCGCATCCTAGAAACACAGGGGAGGGAAGCTTAGATCCTAAGGGCAATAAAATTAGCCCGAAAAAACTCTTCGCTCAATTGGATTGAAAATAATTAAGGTACTCTTGTACATACCTACGACCCTTTCTTCCGTCACTCTCTCTCTCTCTCTCTCTCTCTCTCTGCCCGTTCTTCGGTCGCTTCTTTCCAGTTTACCGGCAACGAATTTATCCGCGCATAATGAAGATCTCGCGTTACTTGAAACCAACGAGGTTCTCTTGCCTCATTCTTGCCTTTTGCATATAGCTTTACGTGCGCGCCCCATCATCGATTTATTATACTGCGTATAAGATAATAAAACTTAACAATGAAAATTTAACGAGGCAATATTATAATAAGATATTATTAATAATGCATTTGCCTCGTTAATTTTTCATTGTTAAGACGATTATTTATAAATGCCCGTTTTTTTTTTTTTTTTTTTTTTTTTTTTTTTAAAGAGACAGTTTAAAATCGAAGCTTCATTTCGACGGAGTATTATATTACAGTGTAAAAATGAATTTTAAAAATTTATAAAGATTCATTAAGACGTCGTCTCTTTTAATTTTAATGAAAATATAGGATAAAAAAAAAAAAGAAAAAAAAAAATTAGCGGTTAAAATTTGAAATTTAGATTCTTAAAATTTTCAATGCAACTAAATAACTTAATGGAAAATCAAATTCTATATTAATATCAACTTTGATTCAAACATAATTAATTTAATGTCAACCGTACCTTCGCTAACTGTAACGCTGCCAACCTCACCATCTGCTACATTCGAGTTTGTAATGTGAACTCATTTGTATTACATGCTCCAATAAATAGATTAATTTAAACAAATAGAAGTTAATATTCCTGACTTTGAGATATCAGTTATTTGTTTCGTATAATACACATAATCGACATTAAATGCACATATTGTATGATAATAAAGCGATAAGTTATAAAATACTTACAAGGAAACATTTAACCATACCTTACGAGCTCAATGTCCATGTCATAATCCTTATGATTAACTTTATTTATATTTTATTCGAAATGTTTGTTAAAAATAATTAAAATTATTTAAATCGACGTTGTAATCGTAGCGTTTTAAAAATTCAAATTGCTTCGGTTAAATTGCTCGTCGAGCGGCGACATTTCAACTGACTCAACAGTTTTATGAATTCGCAGCGCACCTGGATTTTCGTTTCATGAAAATTACATCAACGACGGTCTGAATTAAAATTACAATATATTCGTGTACATTAATTATCATTTTCATGCCAATCAATCGAAATTCGATACCCCATAAAAAAAAAAACGTAAATAAATAAATAAATAAATAAATAAAATAAAAAAAAAAAGGAGTGGAAAATGAGAAAAAAAAGCGGAAGAGAGAAAGAGGGAGAGAGAGAGAGAGAGAGGTGAGAAACCTGTTTAATCAACCACTGACGACAAATTTATAATTGTTATAAACACTGGCATTAAACAACGAATAATTGAATTTGCATACGCGCGTACGTAAATTAACGCGAACGATACACAATTTAGTATGTTTTATCCGTTCACCCTTTATCGTTCGCAAAATATACACGCGCGCCACGTTATTTATTGAGTATTTATATAAGCGATACTTTATCTCTTATTCTCTCTATTCGTGTAAGCGCGTATAAATTTTTCTCTTTTATTGTACAATCGAGTACAAAAGCTGATCATCGAACGCGCGTTTTATATCGCTCGTTTTCTACGCACGAAAACGATATGTATACCGTGTATGTTCGATTAATAAATATAAATGCCCAACGAGTGATCCGTTTTTCGCTCAATTTACATACGTCATTTTCCCTCGCGTCAGAATAAATCATGCCGATAAACTAGCTTAACTAAAACCGTAGACGAGTTACGCGCGATTTTCACGCTTAGCATGAAACGAATGTCACACATTTGATGGGTAATCGTCGAGGGATACGATAGCTAATATTAAAAACGTAAAGCGTGTGCGCTTATAGTTACTAGAAATTTTATCAGAAATACGAAATATTAAATTTTTAAAAATATTTTGATATGTTATCGTATTAAAATATAATAAAAACCAAAGTTTTATACCTCTTAATGTCTTTTCGAAACAAAGAAAATCTATTATCTATTTTGCTGAGGTACAGGTAAAGTCATAAACTTTATTCCACATTATTTAAAAATTATATCTATGATTAATCTCTAAATTAATTTTATCAGCTTATTACATATTTATTCTATGTAAATATACTAGTATATGATAATACGCTTGTATTAAATTAATTATTTTGAACTAACCGTTGCATTTTTCTATTATAATTTTATTTTATGAATTTTAAATTTATGTACGATATTGTATTTCAGTATAAAAAATATAATGCATTTAAAAAATTTTTATTTAGATACAAGACAATTTTTTTTTTTTTATTTTTTTTTTACTAAAAAATTATTATACTAAAATATGTATGTACATGTATACATGTACTATCAGAGGTGTATAGATATATATACGCGTATATTCATTTTATTTATCCTTTTTTTTTTAATTGCTTTGACAAAAATATTTTCTCAAAACCAATTTTTTTCATTATATTTCTTAATAACCATCCACGCTCGCTCGATAAAAGTTTTATTAGAATTTGACATCATAATTGAAGATTTCATGTCACTTAGATCTAAATCTTCTGATATGTCCATCGTGAAGATTTTCAAAGCGAACAAACAATGAAAAAGTCCTTGCGCTGCGATTTTCCTCAGCTCATCGTCGATATTTTGCTTTGAAAAAGTGGAAACATCGCAACCGTTTTGCGTCAATAAATCGACAAATTTTTTGTGGTAGACGTTCAATAATTCGTCAAAGTGATTATCTATAATTTCAATGCTGAGACTTCCACACAAAAATTACGGAAGATCCCTTAATGGATTACCCCACCTTGATATCTGAAAATCGACAAATTTAATGCCGTCGATTTTTCCGTTACCCGAAATCACACATAAAATTTTGAAATTTAGCCAATATTGTCATTAGTTTAGGAAACAGAAGCAATTTAATACTTAAAATATAAATGTTTTCGAAAAATATCAAATAAATTTGTTTAAATATTATTTAATATTAGTAAAGAAGCAAATATAGAGAATACAATTGTTCAGAAACTATTATTATTAAAATAACTCATTTTTTTTTTTATTGAATATTAATAAAAATTACGCATCCCAATAAGGGCGTTCTTACTTTTGTAAAAAATTATATTATCAAGCCAAAAATCGCCGTGAGTAATGTAAGCCAAGGTTCAACGTCGTCAATCTTCAAGAAGGCATTCCAGCCATATATAGCCAAGGATTTCCTAATACGATTCTCGAATTTGGTCATACGAGAATCATCGCAAATCGATCTAATGGTATGCTCGAAAATATCGTCAAGTTCATGGTCGTCCGCGGTAAGTGGAATAAATTTTAATGGCTCTTTGGATGCCTCGTAAGCCTCTGGTCTTTTCTGTTTCATAGTTATACCCAGCGCGTGAAGTCTTGCAAGCTCGTGTATGGCTGATTTTCCATGGTCGAGATCCAAACCTATCGATGAAACGAAAATATTAGTGATAAGTATTATTCTATAACGAATTCAAAATTCGACGACTTTAACGATATTTGATAAAAAAAATTTCTGTTGATCGTTTCAAAGTATAGATTTAATTACTAATTATTATCGAAATTCATTAAAGTTTACCATTAAACCTTTTGTTTGAAATTTCAAAAATTTAATGAAAAAAACGATGTCACATTTAGACAGTGAATTGAACAGGACTTGAGTAGGATTTAAACAATTGTAATATTATTTAAGTGAAAAATACAAGCGACTATACTACAGAAATGAAAAACTAAAATTTTTTTAATAAAAACTACAACCAATAATGATACGTAACTACGAATGATTATACGAATAGGATAATCAAATTTAAGCCAATTATTATGAAAAAATTAAAACAAAATTATTAAAATATAATGCTTTATTAGTTATCATCATGGGAGCGGTAACGTCCCGGTAGTAAGTGTGAGTACTAATGTCGAATGATAGCATCGCTATGTATCCTGTATTATTTGAAATCAGGTTTTCTAACCTATAAAAAAAAGTCCAACAAGAATTTAAAAAATACAAATTAATAAGTCCATAATAGATTGAATTTAGATTTTTACATTTAATTATTGGAAATTATTTATATAATTATTGTGAAAAAAAAAAAAATGTATCATCAAACGCAATAATTCAAAAAACTCATTTGGTAAATAAATAATTACCCATTTTTCTATTTGGTATATAATAATTTTTGACTTTGAGATTTTCCATTATCATAACAGCATCTTCATCGGTCTTATTCGGTGTGTTTTCATTTAATGTTAATCTTCCTCCGTAATACTTTGGCAGTATATCAATCAAATCATCGTTGCTTACTCCTAACTCTTTTTTTATATCTCTATAAGTTGGAATTAATTTCTCCAACACGAAAATTTCTTTGGGTAAGGATTCTCTGAAGTGACTTTTTCGACATTCCAAGACTGGATCTGCCTTTGCTACCAGGTGAAGCTTTTTTCTGGCGAATTATTCGTTTTCTTTATCACTGCTTCGACTTTTAATATCGAGCTTGCAAAATTTTCACCTTGCGGTAATAAATCTGTCGTCACATAATCGACAATTATTAATTCTTTGCCGATGATTTTACGCAAAAGGGATTGCAAATCTCGAAGGACAATGTTATTTTGTTTTCCACTTTTTGACGCGTTGGATGACATTTGATTTTATAGAGAAAGATTGCTTTTGGATATAAAATTTTTTATTTTTTATTTTTTTTAGTTCTAAAAAAATAATATAATTGTTAACGTAATATAACTGTTGACGAATAACAAAGACAAATTGTATTTATTTTAAACTTATTTGAAGAACAACGAATGATCTTCTTTCACTTCTCTTAGAAAACTTTAACAATAACGCTAATGAAACAATAATTATTTAAAATATTATCAAAAACAACAAAGCACCGATCGAAGATATTATTCGCTAATTTAAATGAGATGGAAATTTATATTATAATTACAAACACAATTAAGAATGTCACATGCACTTGCAACTAACAAAAAAAAATGTGCAACAAACTTCACCAAACAACGC
Organism: Chalcis sispes; assembly: GCA_949987625.1. Classification (NCBI taxonomy): domain Eukaryota; kingdom Metazoa; phylum Arthropoda; class Insecta; order Hymenoptera; family Chalcididae; genus Chalcis; species Chalcis sispes. The sequence continues at coordinate 75,464,683 of OX465095.1, read as the reverse complement.
CGTGCGTGCAAATGCCCACATAAGTAAACATACACACCGTAAAGCTGACGTGAATATTTCACAATGTTATACGTACAAGGGAAGTTAAATGAGGAAACCGCGCTACCAAGCGGTTTATTTGCAATTCACTCGTGTAAGCATTAGAAACGATTGAGCTCGCGGCGCTGTTAAAGTCTTGCCTCGAGATAGATTGTTACCATTTGCCGTAAGAGCGCGATAGCTTTATCGTTGCAACGGACCTTAGAAAAAAAAAGTAAACGTATGTATGCACTAACTGTGACCGCGGCATCGTATTCGCGTGAAACTTTATATTAGAATATTAGAATATTGGGTCCCAAAAAAAATTTTATGCATAGATGAAAATGTTACATAAAAAATAGGAGCGTTTTCATGTTGGACCGTATACGAATTTTGGATTTCGTATCTCGTAACTTCTGAGAAGCGATCCAAATATTTTTATTTAATAGTATTTATACAAAAATCGTATAAATAATAACATAATAATGTAAAGGTTGGAGATTTAAAAAAGTATTTCTTATTTCAAAAGACTGGTTAACGTATCATCTATTTCTCGCGTCTTTAACACTTACGATTGAATCATGATCATATTGCACAATCCTTATCTGATGCTCTACTGTGCTTATCCTTGAATGTACTATCAATCGATTAAACGTGTCGTCAAATCTAATTCCGGAGTTAAAATATTAAAAATTTCAAATTATCGGTTATAATGTAAAATCCGAAGTAACATTTTTTCAAATTTATACAATGAATTATTTCTGAAATTTTAGAAATGTAGCTCAATTACGGAAAGTCTAGCACTCAAATGTACAATCTGGTGGCGAAATTTAATGTACAATCTGAGTGGGTAGGACGAATTGCTGACGGTATATTTGAATTTTTATATTTAAATCTACATAACGATAAATTTTATCTATTCCTTTCATTAAAAAATTAAAATATTAAATTTGAAAATATATGTTTACTATATACCTTTTGTTCTGAAAATAAGGAAATTTATTTATGGTATTTAATCTTGTTTAAAAGACGCAGAGAACGACCTACTGACTCCGAAATTCATATTTTTCATCGTTTGGCGTTATTTTTAAACCACGCCTTAGGTAGAGATCACGATATTGAAAAAACTATCGTTTAATTTTCGATGAAAATTATTTGAGTAAAATAATTACAGCCAAATTCATATAACTTTTGTAACTTCCGTTGGACTTGAATACGTCACACTTATTTATACAAATAATACAATTATAATGCAATTATTTGTATAAATAAGTCTGACATATCGCGTATACGAATATTATTACGCTGATTAAAACATAAATTAATAATGTCCGTTACAAAATTATATGAATTTAAGTTCTTATTATATTCAAGTCTCTCGTTAAATTTCTTATAGACTCACAAATGTAAAAATATGTATAATAAAAGTATAATCGACCATCGGTACAATGTTGTTCATGATTCATCAACTCGTATTAAAGTAGAGACAGTTTATAAACATCTGTACATATTGCATTATATTTATTCATACTATATGTCGCAACTGAATTCCGGTAAAATTTGAAATCATTATAAATAGGTGGAATTTAAATGAGCAAAAAAAGATTTACAATTATGCAGATAAGATATAAAATTAAAAACAAAGAAAAATTATAAAGTAAAGTATAGATATAGAAAAAACTAAGACGTATATGTGTATAATTGATAAAATCTTGAAATATGTAACAAATCGTAATGGATTTTTTGATGAAATGAAGACATCGCGATTTTATCAGTATTAAATAATATGTTGCAAGTTTAAAACATTAAACAGTTTCAACGTTGTTATCTGACACGATATTTTGTTTTGTATTCGGCATTCAATTTTAAATTATTTCAATATAAATGTTTAAAGCAAAGTGTAAGGGAAAATCTCATAGCGCGAGCGTTTAGTAAAAGTAAAACAGTTTATTGAAATTTCATTAAACCGCAAAAGTAATAAAACTTTTTCATTCTCCACTGAATAAAAGCTCATTATTGCTGTATCCACGCAACGATGAAAATGTCAAATTATCGGCTGTAAAACTTTTCGGAGTTTGTAATTCAACGACGAACTTACGAACAATCAAACTCTAACTTTTATGCAATCAAAACGGCTCTGATTGCCGATGATTCCCGATTAATTTAAACGATTAGATTTAAGATTAGGTTTTAAATGTTAAAACCTTAGAAGACAAAATTTAAATTGGTGATTATGGTATTTTAAAATGCGGGTTTGATTATTATCGTATCGAGGCTGTATTCTTAACAATTTCTCTTTTCAGAATATATCAATAGAAAGATAATAAATAAATTACTAACTTCTTTTTAGTATTTGCAAAAAGAAAAAAATTAGGCAAATATGCATAATCGCAATGTAAAATTTTTTTATATAATTTTAATAACTTTAAAAACTCATTTTCCTTGTATACACAAAATTTACAAGCTCAAAGGTTTGTGAATTAATTAAGCGAGTAAATATAATGAACTTACTTTATAGCAAGTGATAATTTCCTTTTAATTGAATATACATTAAGATATTAATAAACATTTAACATTATTTACGCAGTTGATAAATATTTTCAATTATTTGAAAAATTTTTCATTATTCTCTAATTATGAATTACTTTTAACATTATAAACATTAAAATTATTATTTTTTTTCACAAAGTACATATAATTTTTATCAAAGGTAATAAGACGAGTAGGTAAAAAGTGATACGATGAAAGAGAAAAAGTCGAAATATATATAAAAAAATATATACGAAAGGGAAAAAGGTGGTGGTATGTTAATCAACGGTTTTTATTTATTTATTTATTTATTTATTTTTTTTTTTTTTTTTTTTTTTTTTTATGTTACAGAGAGGGCGAATGCAAATGATGAGATGAAAGGTACGCAAACGAACGGTAAAAAAGATAACCGAGACAAAGTCCGGTTGCGAAAAGTAAAACGAAGTCTGCTCGTTATTTCGTGTTTTCTATTTAAACAGCGGACATGATGGCGACTAGATATTAAAAGTCGATGTTAAAATGGGAGAAGAAATATGTGCAACCTTTAAAACATGATGGAAAAAAAAAAAAAAAAAAAAAAAAAAATATGAAAAAAATGAAAAAATTATCACTCTGCATTAAAATGTTCGTTTTGTCGAATGATATATTTTATGTCGGTTGCGAACATAAACCGTACAATATATATACTTTTTTTTTTTCTTGCAAAGTATATTTTAACGAAACGTTTGCAAACCTTTGTTCAAATGAAAATAAAAAAAAAGGAGCGTACTCTCAACATTTTTCTCAATGCGACAACAATTTTCCATCATAATATTACAAATAATATGATAATTTTATTTCGAATTTACGATAGTCGGATAATATGAAATGAAAAACGATTCATTCCGAAAAGTAGCGATAGAATTTGCGAAAATTATCGTCGATCGAATTCCTAATGTTAAAGCTCGAATATATACCGAGGAAATAAGCGGAGAGAGAGAGAGAGAGAGAGAGAAAGATAGAGAGATGATCGAGATAAACAACAACCGCGTTCTCGCGCATTATGTACAATATATTGTATATATGTAGACGTGCCCGAGTACGCACATTCGGGTATCCGAATAATATCGGGACCTCGTTTAATATTGCTTTACGTATATAAGGGCAAATAATCTTTCTTCTCTCTCGTTGACGTTAATTCATTATGATACACACACAGTTATTGCCGTAAAATTTCAGAGTCATTGCTGCGTATATCGAATATTCCCGATGTGATATCGGCGTCGTTCGATACGATGAAAAATTGACTTTTGGGTACGAGGATGTCGTTGGTGAAAAAATAAACGCCGATCGGGGGAGGCCTGTGCTTTTATTATACCGTTAAATGTATAATTAATTTATTATACCTGCGGATTTTTTCATTTTATTGAATTTGATCGTACTTACATATGTAGGGCTGACTTTGTTGTTTTGTATTTTTTTTTTTTTTTTTTATTTATTTACTCACTGACATAATGCCTATACTGCGGGATATAAAGTTATTGATACGATTTTTATCGAAACTTTTGATTAATAGTGACAGTATTTTTTATAAGGATAATACTATATATATATATATATATATATATATATATATCAAATATTTTACATAAACGGCTTGTAAAAATACATTTCATCGACACTTTTTTATTAAATATCTTAAAAAACCCGTTCACGTTAAAAAGTCTGATGTTTATTTATGAATTATAAAACGCATCATCTTTTGTACCATCCATCTTTTTTCAAAAAGTCTCATTAAGTTCGAAAGTCTTCTTAGTTAGATTTAGTAAAAAACCGAGTTTAAAAAACCGATCGCTGATAACTATTCAAAGTTTTATGTGATATATCGAGATGCCTCGTCGATTCATTATTTTCGTTTAAAGCATCTCCCTAAAAATGAATGCATATACACCCATACCTACACATACACACACACACACACACACGCGCGTACCATTAGCGTGTATCCTTTTATAATCCTCATGAGCATCAATATTGATGCAAAAAAAAAAAAGAATAAAAAATCCCTATAGGCTCTCTCCAGCCTACGAGAAATTCAATTTGTTCCGTTATAATCTACGCGCTAACTCCCAGGATATATCCGAAGGGATTTTTCACTCGTACTACTCGTACGCAAGTGGGAACGAGAAAGAGGACGCAGGTGCAATGTGCCGTCGTTGTCGTCATAGGACTGCCAGTCGCTACTGGGAATTTGAGTTTAAAGTAGCGCTAACATTGCTGCTCTCTCGACATGCACATAATGCGTTCCTCTTTAGAACCGTTTCCTTCGTGTCCCTCGTGGATTTTCGCCGTTTTAATGAGCTGGACCCTATTTTATTCCCCGACTGGAATTAACGTTTGAGCTTTGTCGAGGTGTCGGTGGATGAATAATAAGCGCATCGATGGTTTTCTCTCGATAAGGTGAGAAAAGTATCCTGTCAACGTGATTAATTCAAACACGGAGATGTTCTTTTTCATTTTCTTCTTCTTAAAAGAATAATTTAAATGTTTCAGATTTTGATAAAATGTTTTATCGTTATCAAACTATTTTTATTCATTTTTAAACTAAGAGTACGAAATAAAATATAAAAATTTTCAAATATAAATTTAATAACGTCTTGAAAAATAAAAAATTTTGCGTTTACTGAACAATTTTGTTATTGGTCTCTCTGTCAATTATAATTTATGATAGAACGATAGCGGAAAATGCTTAAGACTATTTTAAATATTCAATATTTCTTTTTTTTTTTACGATTTTACCACCGTAATAATTTTTATTATTAAAGTTTTACTGTCGAAAGATGAAGTTTCAGTGAAAATATAATCAAATAGAGATTAAAGAGGGAAGCGCACGAAAGAAAAAGTTTGATGAAAAAGCACGTAATTTGAATAATTAAAACTTCGATGTAATTTTATTAAAATAAAAATATCCAAATTTCTTTGCCATTTTCTTAAACACCGAATAAAAGATAATGAAAAAATTTACCTACGGCTCTCCTTCGCGGCTCAATTAGATTTTCTCCGTCTCCTTTCCGATTTCCAGAGTAAATCTCCCGCGCGTAAATATCAAATGCGCAAGATCTTCGCTCTAAGTCGTTTCTCGCCAGCAGCCTGCCGGAAAAGTGAGAACGCGGAAGTTCGCGACTCTTCGCTTCCTCAACCGTCGCCCCTCTTTTCATCTCTCTTGGAAAAATAGAGTAGCGAGTAGCTTGTCTCCCGGTGGGTTTTCCTTTACCTACAGGGAATAAACGATCGAGAGGAGAGAAGGGAAGGAAGCGACAGGGAGAAAGAGAGAGAGAGAGAGAGAAAGAGAAAGGAAGATAGGAGACTCGGTGGAAATCGCTGAGATAACAATAATTTTTCAATTTCCCCGCAGTCTGGTGCCGCTGCTCCACCCAACGCGCGGACGTGGATAGGAGAGAGTGAGAGAGAGAGAGAGAGAGAGAGAGAGAGAGATCGAGACTCGCGCCACGATGCGCCCTGTCGACCTACTGAGCAATTACGTTTTATATTGGAAAATTAAAAGAGAGAGAAAGATGGAAAAAGACGGAGTGATATAGTGTGACGGGCGAGTTTTTAGATCGTGCAAAAGATGAAATCTTGCTTCCCCTTCATTTTTTTTTTTATTAATTTTTTTTTTTTTTTTTTTTTTTTAATGAATGATTCTTATTTGTTTTAAGATTTTAAAACTTTATGATTTTTGAAGTTTTTTTTATTAAAAAATGAAAGTTTAATTAATAATACGTTACTCAAAATTGCATATAAATTTTATTAATATTTTCGAAATTATTCGGCATCGATTTTACCAACGACAAATTTAAGAAATTCAATATTTTACCTACAAGTTCGTTATAAGGTATTATTTTTCTTTTTTTTAGTTACAGATTTTTACAATTTTAAAATAGGATGCAAAATTAACACGCACTTGGTTAAACTATTTCGCTCTGTACTTAATTATAATAATCTAAAGATTAAGCAAATATACGGATAAATATTATCGTCTTAAATTGAAACTTAGAATATTGTGAAAAATGTTAACGCAAGAGCAGGCATACCTCAATTTACCTTGCAGCTTTTCCTCTTCCTTTAACCCGTTAATGCGAAAAGTCCCCGAAGGCGCGAATGTTCGGTTCCTAGTTTCTGGTACAGTGCTACGTTGGCGAAACTTCTGCTTATCCTGTAACGCGCGGCATCGGATAACTAATGGGCATCGGTAACATGGACGCGTAAAAAACCTTTCTGGACAAGTTTACCCATAACCGTTGCTCACTCGCGCGGGCGTGGAAAAGCCATTTTCCCCGGTCTCCGTACATATTTCACCTCGTGAAGTTAAGGAACAAGAGGGAGAAAAAGACGAAGAGAAAAAGTGGAAGGATAAAAGGAGGCTTGTAAATTGTTCTCCTTAGGGACCAATAGATTACCAACTGCGTGGTCACTGAAATTTCTTGGCCGCCTAATGTACCCGCATGTCATGATTTGTGTATGGTAATCTCTTATTGAACTGTCTACTTAAAACACATGTACTCGTAGATCTTTTCCTTACTTTCGCTAAAGTAATGTTACGTAGAATAAAAGTAAGAGTCGTTTTTCATCGCATCTTTGACGCATTGTTTTCATCATTTTTTTAACGCATAATTAATATTTTTCCTGGATCTTCGAAAAATTAAGAGGAGAAAGAAATAATTAAAAAAACAAAGAAAAATAAAGCGTGATAATATTGCAGGGCTTTAATGAAAATCTCTAAAATATTACATAATTCTTATCAATTACGATAGTATCCGAATAGTAATCCTCTTAAACACAGCTCTAAACTAAGCAGATATTGTATTAACCGAGAAAATATTTTATTAATTGAAAATTAAGTTTAAATATTAAAAAAAAAAAAAATTTTAAATTCATAGATATCCGACTTAATTTAATAGAATTTAAAAAGCATAAATGTGAATCGAATACTTAATATTATTCGATTTCATTAAAACATAATTAACTTATTATGAAATTCAATTTGCCATATTTAAATTTGCGGACTTACTATTTAATCCATTTAATGAAGCGAATGTTACATAATATAGAGCTACAGTCTGTCAAGTAAGAGCGTGGTCGTGTTAATTTATAAAAAAATTTATTTGATAAAACTTTCATATTTATATATACATTGTACACATTACAAACAATGATGCGATTTGGTCAATAATGTGTCCAGTCACCACTGGCGTCGATAATTGCCTGGCATCTCCGAGGCATGCTTTCTACTAATTTGACGGCGCATTCTAGTGGCAAGGATCTCCAGATCCGACGAATTTCGTAAGACAACTGCTTTAAAGTGTATGTGCGTCTTCCACGAAGCTTCCGTTTAATATATGCCCACACATTTTCAATAGGGTTTGCATCGGGCGACTGCGACGGCCAATCCAATGTAACGATGCCAGATTGAGTCTTCTACTGAGTACAGAGCTTGCTGCGGTGTTTAGGATCGTTGTCCTCCTGCAGAATCCAATCTTCATTTTTTGTGATGAACCATCGTTTGGCAGATGGCAGTAAAGCCTTTTTGTAGATTTTTATTATTTTCTCGGCATTTAGGTTGTCAGTAAAGAGGTGAAAAGTGCCGAATCCCTGCTTTGAGAAGCAGCCCCAAAGATGCACCTTTATTCCATGTTTTACGGTCCGCTGAACAAGCCTATTAATGGAAGTTGACCAGGCTCGCGTGAGGACAGAACGTGCCCATATAGAACATTCATCAGTAAAAATGACATTTTCAAAATCTCTATCAATATTCTCATGCGCCCAAGCGAGTTGCTTTGTCACATGTTTTTCAGTCAACAGAGGCTTCTTCATTGTGTTGCGCCATTTCAGATGATGAGTACAAAGATGGGTTCGGATAGTTTCGTAAGATATATCTAAACCTTTTGCCATTAATTTTGCTTGTCCTTGCCGCAGTGTTAAAGCAGGATTCCGCGAAAACACATTCACTATTCTTTTTTCATCTTTTTTGTTCACTTTTCCTATCAAGCCACGTTCTGGTAAATCATCGACATTTTTAGCCACTTTATATCGCTGTATCCACTTCTGTACAAAAGCCTTCGACTTTCTCATATATTAAGCAGCCGCTGATTGCGACATTTTGGGACCTTTCGGGTGGATGCAAAGGAACACAGCCTCGTAGCGCGACGCGTACTTAGCACTCATGGCGTTTCACGTGATTTTTTTTCAAAAGATCAACAGCAACTGAATTTTTGTTAACAATGCATCAAGGACAAAGCTTTCTTCTATTGGCTTGCGAAAGAATTAAAGGAAAATCTTTCATGACCTGTCAGTAAAGTCGACCACGCTCTTACTTGACAGACTGTAGTTCTAACATTCACTCAAAAAATTGAAAATTCACGTAAAACTGTTTGCCATTCAAACCGAAATTACATAAAGAATTCTACCATCGAAAAAATTTTACTCCCTGAAACGTTAATATCCATATCGGCTTATAAAATATTTTTAGATATATCAACAAATATTTACATTCATTTTATTAATTAATTTTATAAAATCAACAATTTAGTTACGATACTTTACGGCTTACTCGTACGACATACTTTACATTGCGAGAGGATAAAAAGTACATTTAATGTAAGTTTTAAAGATTAAAAATAAACGACGACAGTTATAAATAAAAACTAATCAAGCAACTTTCTTCCACTTAAACTCTAATACTTATAGATAAAAGAAAAAAAGTCACAATTATGGTAATTTTTTTTTTTTTTTTTTTTTTTTTTTTTTTTTTCACGACGAAAAAGAAAAAGACGGAGCGTTCAAGTCGCTAGAGATTCAAAGAAGAGCAAAACATCAAACGCATACGAAGCACAGCCACGGCTCGTTTAATATTGAGAAGATAGCGTCGATGGTCGACGGAGCTACGGTTACCAGAAACTAGATAGCAGTTGCTTCTGCCTCACGATCCGTCAACGCTACTTCCAGTTGGCCGAGCTAACTTGACCACGGCCTAATTAGCCGTATCGCGTCAATATCCAACCGCACACGTACTCCATCTCTCTCTCTCTCTGTCTCTCTCTCTTTCTCTTTCTCTTCCTGAAGTACGCACTCGAAAATTTTCAACGACTCGAGTACACCGTCGTTGTGTCATCGTCGATAGTTGAGTATCCTTCTCTTTCTTCGCCTTTTTCCTAACGTGCATGTCTAGAATGACAAGTAGATTAAGAATGAAGAATTCGCGCGCAATGAGTTTAACAAAGTTTTTTACGCGAGTGTGGCTGGTTTTCTCAATGCTGTATTCGTAACGTATTAAGTCATGATGTTTAGTCCCCCTGCGATATAATTACCTCTGACGTGAACCATCTAAAAGTGCATTTATTTTTTTTATGATTACAACTATAAATGGCTTTTTGGTGCAGTGAATCCAAACTTGCATTCTGATTAGAAAAATTCAAAATGACGAATTCAAAATGGTGGGTTAGATTGATAAGCTTTAATTTGCGAGGTGACGGAGGTAATAAAAATTGATAGTACCTAATTTATTGTGTCATAAAATTTTTAGACGAGATATCTCATCTCTAGGTGCAAGAAGGTTAATAGATTATATAATAAGTCATGATAATATCTATAATATTGATAATAAATAAATATTGAATGTATAATATCAACTAAACGAAATAGAAAACTAATGTAATAATATATGTACCGTTCGATCGCAAATTCGCAATTTATTTTTAATACTATTTAATAAAATATTGAATTAACAGAGTAAATACCGTATTTACATAATAAATAAGGCTGCAAGTCAATTATCCATGCAACATTATTTTATTCGAACACATTTAAATAACACATTATTCAAAACTTGAAAGTCTTGAGCGGCATAAACAAACATCCTTACGTATAGGTTAATGAATTTGGCAAAATTAAAGAATAAGAAAATAAAGTCGCGAGAGAAAGCAGAAAATCAGAGACGAATGAGAGGAGAAGAAGAAGAATAAGAGAGTCGAAAAGTAAAGCGGCCAAGTGGAATCCTACTTCGGCCATTTCAGCGAAACATTAATTAACTCGAAAAAAACCTGTATATAACTCTTTCTCTCTGTGGTTGTCAGCTTCGTTCTTCTTTCTTTTTTTTTTTTTTTTTTTTTTTTTTTTTCGAAATTGGCACAGTGTACATCATTCGAAGTCACCTTTATAACGAAGCAATTTCGACTAGATATACATATATATACATAAATTGATACTCTCGCTTTAAAAATAAAAAATAATATAAAAAAATAGGAGAAATTCCGATACCGTTTTGGTTACAGTTTTACGCTCGAACTCTTTAATATTTTATTCTTTGGCATATTCATGAAACTTTATATAAATTTACAATCTTTTGAATGTTTTTTTTCTTTTTTTTTTTTTTTTTATTAAATCTCATGACAAAGAAAATAATTTTTGTTATTCAATAATGATTGTATAAAATTATTGTTTGAAATAGAAATAATCGTTTTTTGATTTTTCGATAAAGTTTAGTACAAATTATAATGAATTCAAGTTGCCTCTTTATATTTCGTAAATCTTAAATAAATGTCACTTTAATAAAATCCAGGAAAAATCAATCTTTTAAGCGCACATAACACGTCAACCGAGCGTTCTGGAACAAAAGAGTAATAAAATAGCTACTCGCTAAAATCAGCGTCGATATCCGTTCAAAAATCCGAGCAAATTAAAAGTCATCATCGTACTTCGGTTTGATTGCCAAACGTTAAACGAGCTCGACGTCTTTCTCATGGTATAAGTACGCGTTCGCAAACGCGCGAAATTTTACGTATAACTTTGAGTTAAAAAAGTCGAAAAGTTTTGACCGAGCTTTTTAGAAGAAAAGACAAGTTTTCTCGACCGAAAATTTTGCTAAATTACGGATGCTTTGACCTGGAAGAATTTACTCTCTCCCTTGACATACAAGCGTATAGTAGATCGTCGCTTGGGGAGTAACGGTAAGTTTCGCTCTCGCGGTGACAACTATTTCTCTCGGCTCGAGACGGATACTTCGAGTCGATCTTTTGATTCTATCTTTTTTTCTTAACTTTTCTTCTCTTACCCTTGACTGAAACTGTCGCGCAACTATCCGTGGACGATTTTATCCTAGGAATTGAAGATGTTTGGGAGAAATGAGAATACGTGTCATTTTTTTGACGATACGAGAATAAATGATTTGCCTGTTGTTTTGACGCGAAAATTTTCTTCACGCGTGGAGATTGATGACTTTTTTGACAAAAAATAGATGAAAATTATTTTTATAAATTAATGGTAAGTATACTTGCATAATAATTAGCTGAAGAAAAACGTCCGTGTATTGTTTTTTTGCAACGTTAATAATTTGTAACTTTTAATAACAAATAATAGTAATTGAATCGAATAAAAAAAATGTAATAGTAAGATACTATCTAAAAAATGTTAAACTCGTCTGCAACAAAAATAATTCAGTTTTATCATCCAGTAGATAAGAAGTGCTAAATGTTCGCAAATAAATTTTAACGTATCATACTTTAAAATTTCAGATTTCAAACTTTTAATTTGTTTTTCAACAGTCATTTAACCACAATTTGCGTTTTAACTTTGCCTATTTAAAGTTTTAAAGATTTTTCACAAAACTTTGAAATACATATTTTTCGAACTTATGTACTTTCGATGACTCAAAATTAATGTTACAAATCGAACCGTTAATAAATTTTGCACTAAATTCATTTTGGATAAAAATATTATTTCCAATTTTTTAAAAATTTAATGTTTTTTTTTTTTTTTAACTTAAAATCCTCGAAAACTCGAAATATCATAATAATAAATAAAAAATGTTAAAGACAAATGTAGGAAAACTGAAGGAACAATTTATCCGCCGCAAAACGATCAACAACTTCGTGTGCATTGTATTGACGTTAAGAAGCATTTAAGAAAATAAAAAAAAAGTAATAAAAAAGAGATAAAAGTATAGAAGTGGTTTAGTGAGGGGAGTATCGTAACTGAGAATCGATAGAAATTTTCTCTCACTTGAATTCGCCTCCTCCTCCCTTGTCTCTTGCACCTCTCTCTCTCTCTCTCTTTCTCTCTCTCTCGTAAACACTTTCTTATCGTAACTACTCTGATTCTCACTTATTTCGTTCATTTTAGCAACTGTAAATACGCCTTTTCACTCAGCTTGGTTTAAACTCAATGGCCCTTAGACAATTTTTATCACGAAGATGTTAAATTGCTCGTTAAAGTGTGATAAATTTGCGAAATTGAGTACGATTATTAGGTCGCGTGCGATTGTCCTCTATTATTATCATTTTTAGACATAGTACTTCTAAATATTATAGATGTAATAAAGCGATCGTTAAGCGAGCAGCTTAAAAATTAAAAATTCCTAATTGCTTAAATCTACCGCTACGAATAATCAAGTATATTTACATTTTTGCTTTCGTCCTTTTACAACGTTATCCCTTTAATAAGTCAATTTTTTTTTTTTTTTTTTTGTAACAACAAGCCGTAGTATGCCGCGAAAAATAAAATTACGGCCAAAATCTATCTCGCAATCATCGGGATTTGCGCGCCGGAGCAAAGCCCGCTCAAAGGAAATCAAGGGAAATGATCGAAATTGAATATCGACCCATTTCTCGTCGCGTCCTAATAATGCATATTGTGCACAGCCAGCTGCATGCAATGTCCAACTAATTGGAAGCTGTACATCATTACTCTTTCATTTTATTTTCTCTCTCTCTCTCTCTCTCTCTCTCGCGCGCGTATGCGCACGCGCAAACAGTGGTACAACACACACGCACGCGTGCACGTCAGCATACGCGTATATTCACACCCAAGTATATATGTATATGTATGTACTTAAATGTATATAGATTTACAAGGCGTTATTCCCTTACTGCGGTCAGCTTACCGCCAAAGCCTTCGGTATTTAGTAGATTAAATTCACGATACGGAGCCAAGTTGGCGAATGCTCTCCCTCTCTACCTCTCTTTACCGTCTATATATGCATACATAATTAGTAGCCTTTGCCTATGTATTTTCTATCTTTCAGTCCGGATTTGTATTGGATTTCATTGCGTGTTTCGCAATAACGCACGAGCCGTTTACGGTTTTAACGAAAGGATAAAAATAGACAAAACATTTTCTCGTATGGTTTTGCCGATACACACGATATACTCAAAAAAATCACAACGTTTTATGTATCTAATTAATTTTGAACAAGTTTATTTTTAAATAGATTTGATAATTAAAGCTAGTTTTCTTTTTTTTTTTCTTACATATAAAAGTAAAAATTTAATTTTTATTGTAAAAAAGTTAATATTTATTATGAAATTTGAGAAAATTTTAAACATATTTTTATTAATATTTGATTTTTAATAATTGTATCGGTTTCTCATTTATTTATTTATTATTCTCTTTTTGTTTTTTTTAAAAAGAAATTTATTTCGTCAACGAGAAAATTTTATAATACCGTTCAATAATTAAAATATTCTGAATATTAAGCGATCTATTCAAAATACTATATGCAAAATAGTATATGCATACGTATTAGACATCATATAGAATTTCAATAAAATATTCCGTTTATTGCTTGCAATATCAAGCATTAAATTCATACGCATCTTGAAATTTAAATATTAAAAAAAAAAAAATTCAGATCAAACGATGTGATATTAAAAATTTCAAACTACAAATTATTATAAATATATAAAATTAAATCTAATATTTCTAATTGCTTTTAAAAATGATTAAACGTATTAATGTTTATAAATTATTATAGTATACTATTGATTATTTAATACATGATTTTTAAAAATCGTAAATAATTTCAGCTTCATTAAATAAATATTTTTATATAATTTAAAATTTATAAGCTTAATTTTAATCGTTAAAAATCTCGCAATTTTATTTATTTCAAACGAACGATGACTGATCGATCATGAAAAGGATCTTTCCTCATTCATATCTTTTAAAAAGCGATTTCGCTAACGTTTTAAAAACCGGCGCGTGTCTCGTTCCCTCCGAAACCTTACATTTATCTTCTTCATTTTTACGAGATTAGGCAAATTAGGTACTTTTACTTCCGGCAAAAATTTACGCACAGATCGATATTTCACGATAAGGCAAAATCGACAAAGGTAAGCTTTCCGGTATCTCGCTCCCCTTCCCCCCTCCTCCTCAAGTAAAAAGTTACAAGCGCGTGCGGTGAAAAACTCGCCACGCGAATTATAATTATGTAACGCGCGAGCGAGCGCATCGGTATTCGGCTCCTCCTTTCCCGAGTAAGAGGGAGAAGACGCCACCGAGACATCTGAATATTTGAGCTGGATAATGGGGCCACGCGCACGATAAATGCCTAAACGGCATTTGTCCGTGTCTGTGTATATAAATTTACGTGTAACGATCGCGTGAGTGCTTTTCTCTCGTATAAACAGACGGTTTATCAAGACGATGTTTGCGTTTATTTTTTGCGTTATCGTCTCTCTCTTTCTCTCTCTCTCTCTCTCTTTCTACCTTCCCACGACATACTTTCAAAATTCTCCGTTTGCTAAACGTTTTTTAATATTTACTTAATAGAGAGTTTACCTTGGATCTTAAAAAGAAAAAAAAAAAATAATTTCTCTACGTACGTTTTCTGGCATTATTCTAAATTATTTATAATTCATTTCGATCCTCGAAGAAAAACGTTAAAGCGAAATACTTTTAGATTATTCGTTGAAACGTAATATTAAATGTTAATTGTAAATAGTTCGGTCTAGCTCTCGATGAAATTTAATTTGTAAATTCATAGCTATAAGATATTTTAAGCGACCGACGATAGTGCGAAAGAGGAGCGAATTTAAAGGAGCTGGAAAAAATCGGATTAAAATCAGAAAAATCTCTTTATATCACGGCGTAGTTGCGTTAAAATTACCCTTTGCCGTACATCGCGAACTTATATCTTTTTTAAATTTCGTCGCGAGATATTTTAAAATAAAATAACCGATTTAACGAAGCTTAAATCGGGTAATGAATTTATTCCTTAAAATTATACGTAACGATTCACGCGCTCTCAAGCGCTATATTAATCATTAAGCCGTATGCATGCAGCATGCGTTAAGCAAATTTAACCTTTCGAAAACATATCGTGCCGATATACTCGTATATATATATATATAACGCATAATTTTGCTCGATAGAGACACTCTCTGTATCTCGCTAGTCAATCGTTATCCAAACGTTTCACACCCAGGAGCGAAAATAGTCTCATCGGAGGAGAGATGCGCATAAATTGTTGCCGCGTATTCCATGCACTCATAGATACGACGTATTGTACATACGTACACGTATAGACGCAGTTTAACGCGCTGTCAAACGAAACTAGTGTCGCTGGTAAATCGGACACGCGAGCTCTCACGGGCAAACGATCGCGTTGCCCGGCGAGTAATGCAAGCGCTCACGGGTTACGATAATCGCGGTAAGCCGTACACTCAGTCCTCGCTCGATTAAAGCGAGAATGGCGCTAAAGCGAGGAAAAAAAAAAATTTATGAGATAACGCGAGCGCTCGAACTAGGTGAATCGTTTGGTGAAATTTCGTGTCCTCCATGGGTGAGTAAGTCCGCGCGTGCCCGCACGCGTTTAATTGCGGGATTAAATTATTGCGCGAGGAAGTAGTCTTTTTTTTTTTTTTTTTTTTTTTTTCTTTTATATTTTAATACTGTTTATCCAAAGATTAAAAGAGATGGATGTATGCATGCCTATTTGTTTGGCAGGTTTTGCAGACCGAACGGCTTGATGGATTTTAACGTACGAGATATCGTTGGATTGTTACGATTGTGGGCGTGACATAGGTTATATAGTATTGAGATAATAGAGAAAGGGAAAATAAAAAAAATATTTTCTATTGTAAACATATGGATATGCGATAAAAGCTAGTAAAACCGATTCAATATATATATGTATAATAAAACTTATGTTAGCATTGTGACACAAATTACCAAAGTTTCGGGGTCGACAGAAGTTGTTTCGTACCTCTGGCTGTTGCTACTCATCGCTAAACGTAGAATCGTAGTATAAAAATACGTGAAATTAAATTATTTGAAAAGAATAATAATAATAATAATAATAACAACAATAATAATAAATAAACGAGAATACTAAAAAGACGTCAATGAAAAAAAAATTGTTAAAAAATGTAAAACCCGTGTACGTAAAAAGCGAGTTTAAAACGTGGAAACAAAATAACGAGAAAGACAAAAAACAGAATTATTAAAAATCAATTATGATATGATATGCAGATCTACGTTCAACTCGTTCCGATGCGCACGCATGACTCCGACGGCATTTTGCATCGTAATTCATTTTTAATAACTTTTTTTTTTTGTTTTTTTTTTGTTTTTTTTTCTATATTATTTTGTTCTCATCTTTTTAGCTTGCTTTTCATGCAATTGTGTGTTTTTTTATTATTTAAAAATTTTCATGCGATATATCCGTTTTAAAGAATATTTTTTATTCAAAACGATAGATATTTAAAAAACAAAAAACTATTGATCTAAAGTTTAAAATTATTCAAAGAAAAATGACGAAAGTTATTTATATACGAATTTAATGAATTCTCAACGTTCCTTTTTCCTATCGCAAGAACATTAACTCCTTCACATTTCTACAGGCGTTCCTAAATCTTTAATTTTCTTTTTCTCGCAATTTTTTCTTTCTTTGGCACGGAGTAAAGGAGCTACTGCTTCTACCGAGAAAACGGCAAAGAGCAGCGGCGCCTGCGGCTGAATTTTTTTCTCTGCCTCTTCTCTTTTCTCCCTCTCTCTCTCTCTCTCTCTCTCACTCTCTCTCCCCTAGCTCTGCCCCTTTTTCCCTTCATATATTTTTTTCCACTTCCCTTGCCACCTACTGACGCTGTCTCGTTACGTAGCGAAAGTGACAACTTTTCTGTTTTTGCCATTCGAATATTGTCGGTTTGAATGTGAAAATAAATAGTGAAAAATAGAACGACGCGAATGAAAGAAACGAAAAGGAAGAAACGAACGAAGCACTGAATTTCTTTCTTTGAAATAAGATATAAGAAGCTCTCACCAGTTTGGCAAGATGAATTTTTAACTTTTTATTTTTAACTTCGTTATCATTTCAGATGTTTGAAATAGAAATATAAAATTGAAAAAATTTTAAAAAAATATTAAAATAATTTGTTATAAAAGTTTAAACAATTACGATGCAAATTAATCATTCAAATATTGATTTTTATGTTAGTTTATAAATTATTTTAAACTATTTCATTGCACGATACATGTTAATACAAATGAATGGATATTTTAATCCATTTCTTTCGATCATCGCAACAAACAAAGATGGATATTTACGATAAATTTTATTCCAATGGGCTTTCGTTTAAACACACGAAGCATTAACGATTACCTTTTCATCCGCTACGAGAATGACCGTCGGAGCGCATAAATCTCCGCAACAAGTCTCGCAAAGTCAGAATTACAAGGAAAAACGCGACAATGAGCAAGAATCAAAGTTCTTGTTTACGCGTGTATCCGCATCCGCGTGTACGCTCCAGATAAAATCAAAGCATTATCGAGGCCGGGGATTACGGCGACTCACGGTAACGGAAAGACAACAAACGATCGACTGACCGCACTCGCAACAATAGCGACAATGAGAAAGACGCAAAGTAACGAAGAAAAAAGCGAGGGAAAGGGAGGGGGGGGGGAGGAGGAAGAGAAAAAGAATAGCGCAACAATCTCAATCGACGACGTGCCACGTTCGTGACCACTTCTACTTTTAGCCTTTCGTTCCGAGCTCATGGTCGTCATTAGCGAAAAAAGGAGAAAGAAAGAGAGAAGCGGAAAAGAAAGAAAGAAACAGAAAGGTGGGGAGCAAATGGAAAGAAAAAAAGTTGAAAAGCTGAGCACTGGCAAAAAAAATGAGAACGCCTGATTGCCGCGAATACAATGCGTTTTTGATGGGACAGACTAGTCCAGGTTAACGAGCGCATACGTGAGCAAAGAAATATCTATCTTTCCTGCACCCGCACGCGGAACGATTACTTCGATAATAACAAAAGATCCGATCGTTGTTCTTCATCGGTACGACTTTTGTCGGTTCGTTTTTCTGCTTTTACATATGTCATATAGATTTTTCGATTTTTTTTTCTCTCTTTTTTTTTTTTTTTTTTTTTTTTATTATTATTTCGCTCTTTTACTCTTGTATCCTTGTGCTCGAAGCGAATATTTCGCTGAGATTTTTATCGGCTCGTATTGCTCAGGAAAAGGGTGGACAAAAAAAGAAAAAAAAAAAAATGAAATAAAAGCAAAAAAAAAAGATCGTCACACAAGATGCGGTGAAAGTTTTTACGTTCGAAAATGAAAGAAACCTATCGCTTTCCCTCGGCTCTCCTCCTCTTTTTTTTTACCCATGTGGCACTTATCGCCCCCGAAACTTTCTATTGGAGCAAGTTTCTCTTTCCTTCTCTATTTTTCGCTTTTTCATTCCCTTTTGAGTTTTCGCGTTTACGCCACTTTTTTAGCAGTTTCATATTTCTGTCTATTCGCGTGAAATCTCAACTTCTTTTCTATATTTCGCCATTTGACTTTTCACATTTGGTGAAGTACCGGGAAAGTGTGAATTCAATATTTATTAAATATTGTATAATTTTTAAAAATTTACTTTAAATTACAATAAATTTGTTAACTTTATTCATTCTTTTGATAAAAGATCATAATCGATAAAACAAAATAATAAGACATTCGCACGAGCCTTAAAACAGTTGAAATTTACAGCTCTGAAAATTAATCGCTAAACTCAAAAATTACGCTAACATTTAGTTACCATATTGTCCTCTTCTCTCGTTTGCGAAGAACTTGAAAATCATTTTATATGGACATCTCTTTCTCTTTTTCTTTCCACTTTCTTACTCTTGTTTCGTCATAAACTTTTTCAACGAGATTTCTTTCACGAGAAATAAAAATCGACCTAAATTTTTCGAATCCTCGTGCTTCGCCTGACAACCGCTCGTTTATTCGTGGCTTTTTTTCTTTTTCTAATGCCCACTTTATGAGGATTATCAAAAATACGTTAATGAATAACACGAGATATCGTCATTTGCATTGTGCAAAACGTTAAAAATATGCAGTAAGCTATGTATGTAAACCTATATTTTGCATAAATATACATATTGATAATGTATACTTGTTATTGAAACTTTTTTTTTATTTTGTTCATGCTTTCTCAGTTGAATCCATACAAAAGTTAAAGCTCGTTAAATAATCAATGATATTGTCTGAGTATACGTCAATTTTAAAAATAAAAATTCGTTCATCTAAATAAAAAATTGAAATCGCTCGAAAAAGTTTTAAAGACTTTTCGATTGTCAAATTAACGTCGTGTTTAAAGTTTATAAATGAATTCTAAATTTATATTTAGGTGAATTTTAAGCATTAAAAGCTCATGAAAATGTATAAAGCGTCATTTATAAAAGAGCGTCATATATTAATGTACTCTTAGTGTCGGGATCCTATCCAATTTCATCTTTATCCTATCTCATACTCTTTTGTGTTCACTGAAAAATTTTTATTTTTTCTCTTTTCTATTCATTATCGCATTTTATGAAAAATTTTTCTTATTTTCTCTATCTCTCTCTCTCTTTCTTTATCTCTCCTATCTCCGTCTCTCGCTATTTATTCAACCTCTATCCGAACCTTGAATTTCTCTCTCGCTCGCACTCGGTCACGAGCGATAATCGTCGGTTCCCGAGAGCCTATTATCGCGAGATGCCGTCCGGCTAACCCTCAAATTAAATAGAATCATTTTGGGACGAAGCTAACTTACCGTGTTAACGTTGCGACGCTCTTACGCTTGCGTGAAAGCTTGCGAGCGCGTATGTGTTAATGTGCGAGCGTAAATGTGTCCGCATACCTCACTGTACTCGCGTATACCACCGTTGAGGGATTAAACGTTGACGAGAGTTCATACTTTCTTACCACTACTACCGTTGTAACTGCCACTAAAAGTACGACTACCATTGCGAAATTATGCATTTCTATGAATTACACTTGTGCACCGTGTTATGAGCTTTAACGCCCTGTGGTATTTAAATGATGGAGTTGAGCTCTCTCTTTCTCTCGACTCAAAGAATTATCGTTAAACGTTTCACCGACTATATTCTAATTGGAATATTTTCGTCCAATTTTCATTCGTGATGAGATATTTAAATCCTTTTTAACAAGGCATTTAAAATCTCATTAATATCGTTTAATCTTCTTGTCAGCAATGAATATCGTTTACGAGAGAAACGTTCAATTGAGTTTTTCAAGTAAATTTAGTTTCATCGTTACAGCTCATAAAATATAAATAAAATGTTTGTCTTTTTACTTTATGAACGCTACTTAATAATAATAATTTGTTTCAATTTGATTGATAAAGTAAAGCTTGAAATCGGAGGCAAATCTATCGTCATCCTAAAATGTTGGCATTTCAAAATTCGTTAAATGGATAATGTTTGTAAGCAGTGTATTCACCAAAATTTCTAAAACGTACAAAAGATGAATGGATAAATAAATAAAAAATAAAAAAATGAAAGATCAGAAAGAGAAGAGAGGTATTAATAAAAAAAAAGGTAAAAAAAGAATTGCAAAAAAAATAATACAAAATATAATATAAAATATAATATAAAAATATAAAAAAATATTTGCGGTAGGTATAAAACAATAAGAGAAGGACTGGCCATAAAGATACATATTTTATTAAGCCCACGTCGTCGCTCTATAAATTTCTCTCTCTCTCTCTCTCTCTCTCTCTCTCTCTCTCTCTCTCTCTCTCGTCTCCTAATACGAATGCATCCCATAGGAATATACGATCCTCGTCGTGGTAGTCGCTGTAATATGGACAACCAAAAAAAAAAAAAAAAAATAAAAAAAAATAAAAATAAACAAACCGTATATTCGGCATTCCGATTTTCCTTCCAAAGTTCTCGGAAATCCTCGTGGGATATAAATTCGCCATCGGACTTAAGCAGCGCCTGCTGCTAAGAAAGAAAAGCAAAAATCGAGGATATTGATATGGGAGAGAATAACGCCTCGTTTAATCAACCGTTAAATATTTATTCGTCAAGCTTTTACGTAACTGTAATGGTACATAATGGATTTCCAATATAATATATCTTCCGTGTTAACTCAAATAATATAAAACATAATAATAAGCTATTCTGATTTCGAATTCAATTATCTGCACGATTGATTTCTTTCTTTTTTCTGATTCATTTCCGATTATTAATAGTATTTATGCATATAAAATCAATTCTATCTTCATTTGTCTATAAGAAACTTTTTTACACATACGTATCGTACAAATATTTCCTTTCTGTCCGATATCAATACTATACAAAAGATCGTAAAAAATCTTTTGCGATGCGACTTTTATAAAAAATGCAATTAACGCGGATAAATAAATCTCTCATAAAAATATCGGAAATAAAACTCTTCTAAAATTTTTATCCGATTGTCGCACTTTATTCTCTACAAGTCTATAAAAGCGAATTACTTCAAAGGGAAGTAAAACGATAAAGATGTTAAAGAAAGAAGGAGAGAGAGATTTAAGTAAGAAATAGCGCGAACACGTAATGAGCGTGACCGTTCGCGTAAGTTCAAGCACGGGAATAAAAAAGGTATCCATCGAACACCGTAAATTTCTCTATCCCCTAATCCCCCCATGTACGAAAAGTATATATATATATATATATATATATATATATATATATATATATATATATACATGAATGTATATAAAGGAACTTTGGGAATGATCAATCTTGCAGAAGCAAGAATGAATGATTCGAACTCAAGACGGTGTACATGTCCTTCATCTTTTAGCTTTTCCGCTACACACATTCAAGAAAATGGAAGAGCGAGCACTAGCGCATGTATTGGCGCGAAGTTGAGAAAGAGAAGTAGAGACAGAGAGAGACTTACTGATTTATTTATACGGAAGAATTTTCGCGCGAACCCACGACGATTGCTCAAATGTGCGCGACGCTGCCGACTTGGCAGTTTTTACTTATTCAACGCGATTATCGCGACGGTGATTCTCCACCAGAATATTTCAGTGGATTTCACGAAGCTTCTACATTTTTTCTATCGAGTTATATATGATATGTCTTTCACGCGATTTCATCGAAAAAAAATTCGATCTAATAATTCCAGGTCGAAAATATTATTTACAAAAATATTTGACAAAATATCAATGCTTATCGTAAACGCAATAGTCGTGTACACGCTAATATACTTAAAAAAACGCTTGTCTTTTTCTCTCGATAAATCGCTCAAATTCACATCGTACGCTGATATACATATATATGTTCCACAAGGTAACAGTTGTAAGTTAATGCTCAAGCATGTATAACCGTTGATATATACAGCTGGACTCCGGCCAAATAAATTGCTCCCAACGTACGATGTAAGAACGATGGTCTCTCGACATTTACGAATGTATATATGTACATTGTACATATGTGTGTGTGTGTGTGTGTGTGTATACGTATATATTTAAGCGGTTACCGAATGAAAGCTTCGATAAATGCATCGGCAAACTCGTTATATCGAGCGAATGGTTAAAAGAGTGAAAGAGAGAGAGAGAGAGAGAGAGAAAAAGAGAGTTTATCGGTTCACATGTTCGTTGAAACGATTGCTTGTTTACTGAAAAGTCTCCTTTCTATGTATATAGGTTCGACGGCTCTTACAAAGGTACCTTTTTGTAATAAAGTTTTTCGTATCGCTGACTGCGACGTGTAAAAAAAGAAAAGGCTACCTCGTCGACTCTTTATGACTCTCATCGTTGACAGTAAATAAATAGTTAAGCACGAATTTACAATTGATTACAAATTTTACCCTCAACGACGACCTTTCGTATACATACATAATAATAATTATTATTTTATAGCTTGAATAATGTACTAAATTTAACGGTTATTTTTATCCGATGTGTACGATAACATTAACGTGAATCTTTGCATCTTTGCAATAACTTTTCATAAAATCGTTATTAATATCAAATAGATAATAATATTGTAATATTTATCTCATTAATACAACAAAAATTATCGATAAAATATAATTTATCGAATCGTTTTTTTGTTAATTAAGATAAAATTGCCCGACTTTTAATTTTATTGTTATAAATTAAATATTTAATCGCAGTAAAATACTTTAATATCAAACTTGCGTTTGTTTTTCTATTCAATCATAATCCCAGTCTTTATAAATATCAACGCGATTAACTTTAAAGGACAATACTAAATAAAGAAAAAAAAAAAAAAAAAAAAATATCACGTATGCTGATAAACAAAAGCAACATTGTGCAAGACTTAACGCATCGCTCATCGAGCATCGAAAAATTAAAGCTCAAACGAAGAAAAAGAAGCGCCCTAACGTAGCCTCGTTAGGCCGAATCACGTATTTTGCGCAGTAGAAACAGTCGAGCTGCGGTCGGACGTTATATCTTTCTTCGCGCCGCCATCGTTCCTTTCGTATTTTCGTTTTGGTAGAAATCCCAAGGGCTAAGGCCGTTTACATCGTTAACGGCGCAGAAAAGTACACGAACTCGAGTACGAAGGTTATAACTAACGGACCTCGGGTTCGTTTTCTTTTTCTATTCACTTCCATAAATGAAGTTCTGGAGAAACTTTAGGAAAAATAAAGAATAGAAAAATGAGAATCTTTTTCAAATTCTTACATTCTTAATTAATTTTTTCTTTTTTTCTTTTTCGTTGCCATCGTTGCCTTCTTCTTCTTCTCTTTTCGCTACTACTTACTTTTATCGTTTCGTACTTTAGTTTTTTTGTTTTACTTTCTGTAGCTCTCGCATTTTTCTTCGCATAGTTGCGTATTTAATTTCGCACTAAACGGAAAGACGTTTAAGTACAACGAGATTAAAGAAAGACACCAAGTGTATTTTAGAAATTAAAAAGATACAAAGAATTGAAGTTAAGACTTTGAAGAGACTACGCTGGCTTCGGGAGTGTTGAAATAGAGATGTTTCTTTGTCTTTTTTTTTTTTGTATAAATAATGATAAAGTACATATTGAAACTTGAAACGACTTGCGTGTACTTATATTTAGTATACTTTACTAAATTACAATGTACTATGAAAATAAAGATTTTTGTCTTGAGCTTTAAAATTATAAAGAAAATCTTTAAATAAATATATTGAAATAAATAAAATTCTTGTATGCGGACATGTAATTGTGCGCAAATTATGACATGAAAAGTTTCTTGCTTGCCGTTGAATTCAACTATAAAGTTAAGCAGTCATTTACAACTCGCAAAGCAGCTGTTCATTACATTACATAACAATGGCTACAAAAACTTTTCTGAAACGGTAAGCACTTGCCCAGGGTCGAATCCAGCGATCTAGATTACGAGACCTAAGTTGTATCGAGCTTATCGTAAATTTAATTAAAATACGAGATATCGGTGTATCGGCTGTCTTTTGTTTCGTCACGTATTAACAATAATATTATTGAAGATGTTAAAATGCAGCTTTTAATCAATTTTATTGTTTTAAATTACTCGAAATAGTTTAATTTTTGGATAAATTGTAAACAAAAAACAAAAAAAAAAACAAAAACAATAATAAAAAAAGTGCCAATTTTTACGTTTGCAAAGCAATGTCATAAATATAATTTTGATTTTACGGATTTTCTTATTTTATTTAGCTATGTAAAAGTTTTATATTTTAAATGTATAATAAAAGTCATCGAACATAAAAAATATTTCATTGAAAAAAATCATTAAAATATAAAACTCGAGATCATCACTCGTAGGTAAAAATAATCTTAAGATCGTTCAATTTTAAGCGACCCTTTCATCGCTTTTGAAAGATAATACAGCCTTATATTTTTCTTGAGAGTCTCAGTTTGAGACATTCTTATCGTCTTTGCTTCCCGCCGACACTTTTACTTTTATTTTTTTTTTCTTACGAAAAGACGCGTTCTCCGCACACGCGCACACTTCTTCATCTCCGCTGTATATGTATAGAATTCTTTCTTAATTTTTAACTCACTCACGCTTTTTTTTTTTTTTTCCTTTTTTTTATTTTCCGCTCTCTTGGTCATTCATTAACCACCCACACTTGAATCCGTCTCTTTCTTTCTTATGCCTACCCGACTTTTATAACACTCACTTTTTCTCTTTTGCCCTGTCTTTTTTCTTCTTTTTTCTCTTTCTCTGTTTTACTCTCACAATTTCAGATGCTTTTCCTTTGGAGACGTGTATAGCAGCCCTTTCGCGATTGCTAAAACGCCACAAGTAGAACAGATAAAGAGGGTCAAGTTTTTTTTCATTTTTTTCTTTCTCTTCTTTTTCATTGAATCTGTGCATATGTGTATGAGAGAGAGAGAGAGAGAGAGAGAGAGAGAGGGGGAGAGAGAAAGAGAGAGACATAAAGAAATTCTGCGATTATCTTTGGCCGCGAGCGCAGAAAACTTTCATGGATCAAAGAGTGTAATAACAACCTCGATGGTAAGTGTGAGTATATAAACGAAAACTACATCGCAATCAAATGCATATTTATTGCTTCAATATTTCATTACATGCTTTAAAAATACTGAGCTTAATAATTGATAATAAAAATAATTTACGCAAAGAAATAAAATAATACCAATTCTTGTCATCGTAAGCTTGTAGATATTCGTTGAAGAATGTCAATTTTAGATAAACTCATTAAGATATATATATATATATATATAAATGAATGTACGAATATAAAACCATTATAAATAAAGAAACAACCGAGCTATCAATGATTAGTAACAAATTGATATCATTTGACCGAGAGATTTGTTGCAGTACATTTATGCTCATATATCTATCTAGGATAAAATCATATATTTAAATTTAAGAATATATTTTTCTTGTTGGATTAAAGACGAACCGATGGATTATAACTGATCGGAAGCTCATTTATCGACTTAACGCGATAAAAGTTTTTTTCCTTGTTCTGCCTCTGTCTATCTCTTTCTTCCTTTCTTTTTCCTTATTCCTGATACTCTACATTTAAAACTTCGAACTTTAAGATGATTAACCGTATTTGGATGCACATAAAATTATTTCCTATCCGTAATTCGATCACGGAAGTTTCATGAAAGCACATCATCGGAAGTTCATAAATTAGTTTTTACTACTCACGACTGACCTCTCGTTGCGTGCACGTGACTGATAATGTTATGCTTTGCTCGCGACAAGCGTTAAAATCTCGTTGATCGTTCTTTTACGTGTTGTGAATTTGGGATGGACTGCTGCAGTGTTGTAAAGTTTATTTTGCCGACATGGAAATTAACTTTTATACATATATATTTATTATATGTCCAACTTCAATTATATACTCTTTTTTCTGGTGATATTATTTTCTTTTTTACTAAATCTCTTAATATCATAGCTTATTTAAAACATGAAACTAAATAAAATTAAGATTAAAATCACAATTCAATTATGTAAATAGATTTATAAATATATGTTGCATATAAGAAAAATTCATACTTTTTTTTAATAAAAATATAGTTTTAACAAATTTACTTCCGATAAAATATAATAACTATATCAGTATATTATGAGACAATATATCACAATTTAATAACGTATAAAAATCTTAAGCTCCGATATGTCATCATTCTTAATTTAACCACAAAATAACGCGTATCTACTTCCGTAGAGGAAGAGAGAGAGAGGATGGGAGGGGGAAGGGAAGAGAGGAAGAGAGTTGCCGTAACCACCGAGGCACACCGTTACTTAGCTACAGTAAAAGGGACGGCTACAGTAACGACAAGAACAACAACAAGAACAACAAGAACAACGATACATAACAGCGTCCCGTGCAACTAAACTCTTTCATTGCCAATCTCACACGGCGAGTAAGCAGAATGGACTCGCCATCGCGACGTAACCGCAAACTCATTAACCCAAATCGCGGTCGAAATACCCGCGAACAAAGTACCGTTAGAATCGGCCTACGAACGATAAATAAAGATAAAAGGACGAAATAAAGCACGGAAAACAACGAGTC
This sequence comes from Chalcis sispes, assembly GCA_949987625.1. Classification (NCBI taxonomy): domain Eukaryota; kingdom Metazoa; phylum Arthropoda; class Insecta; order Hymenoptera; family Chalcididae; genus Chalcis; species Chalcis sispes. Next base: position 75,437,082 of record OX465095.1, on the reverse strand, counting down.
GATAATAATGGATTAAGGCCGAAACAGTATCGGCATTAGCGCACCGACGCGATTCGGCAGCGCGCGTGCGCATGTGAGAATCACTTAATCATCTCCAAATCAAATGCAAATCCCAACCTTTCCCGCTCGCCCGCTTTTATCTCTCTCTATCTCTTTCTCTCTCTCTATCTATCTTTCTCTTTCTCTCCCTCAAGCGCTCTCCATATTTCGGAAGGCGACGTAGAGTCGAGGTTAGCTCGAGTACGTATAGGTACGCAATTCGGAATCCCAGACTCGCCGATTACCGGTGGGAAAAGGGACGAGGCGAATTATCCGTTTCGGATGGCGCGACGAATGGACCATCGACGAGATCGATCTTGCCTCTTCATAATGCATGCATTTCACCTCTATTCAAATGTGTCGAATTTATAATCTTCGCTTAGACCGCTAATCTATCTCACACGGTTGGTTGAGATGCGCGCCTATGCGCGTGCGTATATCTTCTTTTTCTCTTTCTTTTTTTTTTTATGATGATTATTTTTCGATTGAATATATTATTCTGTTTTTAACGATAATAAGCAACATTATTTAATGATTCTTTTTTTAAATATATATTACATTAAGAAAGTAGAAAATTCTCGAATCTTAATTTTTTTTATCATTATCGTCGTAAAGTGTACAAATAATGTGATAGAAAACATAAAATTTTAAATTCTATGATGGTAAACCTTGCATTTCCAAATTTTTAATCGAAAAAATAACATTCAAAATTCTCGTAATTTATCCAATTTACAGTAACTCGTAATGCGATAAAGAATAAAACGCATTACAAAACTTTAAAACGCATAAAATATGACATCAACACGAAAATCCCTTAACTCCATTAATGAAAACTATAACAATCAATCGACGAAAATTTTCTATCACGATCACGAGAACATTGAATCTTTCTCTTTCTGTCCGTCTTACACACGTACGAAACGTAAACTAATACGAAAGACAAATGTGGGGATGATTTTTTGCCATCGAAAAATCAAGAGCACACCTCGAGCAACCGTAATTTCATTTCCAGACACATACACATACACACATATACGTGCAAGAACACTCGAGCAATAAGAAGCAGCGCGTGGCCTGTTTGGAGCACGTCCAAGGAGCGAACGATGAATCTCGTTACGGGCTGTTGACGCGATATGCCCGCAACGAACTTTTCTACGAGGTGACCTTTCCACCCTTTAACCTGACTAGTTCTTCGTTTTTCGATCGGCGTTTATTTTAGTTAGCTGAATTAACCAAAGCTCACTTTTACCGAAGTAACGAAAAACGAGATGGAAATGGTGTTTGAAATAAATGAAATTGACAAGAGTGAAGCTTTCGTTAATAAAGCATTGATCAAATGCATTTGGATAATGCATAATTTTGATATAAAATAAAACAAGCTTTAGATTTTACGGACTTTAACAATCTTCAATTTTTTTATTGTATTTTATCCGTTTTAATTTTACAAAGAGAAAAAAAAAACGATATTATTTAAATGAAAATGTTTTCAGTTTCTAAAATTTCATCCAATTTTGATAGATGACTTTTACATAATAAATGTAAAGTACGCCACTTTATATATAGACGAATTTAATTAAAAAATAATTTAATTATTAAATAATGTTCGCTAATGCATTATATTTAATCCCAAAAGTTCGTGCGAATTTCATAATAAAATTCATATAGCTAAACAATGAGCATATTTAATAAAATTAATTCAATTAGTTAAATATTTTACTTCCTTTTTTTTTTTTTTTGTTTCTTTTTTTTAGATATCAAATTTATATATTATTTTTGCGATATTTAATGTTAAAAGAATCAGATTTAATTTGATAAAAAAATTTGTTAATTTATACAATGAATAAAAATCTTGTGAAATTTCATCACCACTGATCATAGAAACACGCGTATAATCTTAATCGATCCACGGTATTATTAAACAACAAAAAAAAAAAAAAAAAAAAAAAGTTGACAAATTTTAATGACATTGAAGTTATCCTCTCTGTTAAATTATCGCAAGAATCGTAAAAGCAGCAAGAGCAGCGACAACAACGCCGGCACATCTCTACTCGACAAACACTTCAAAGTGCATCCAATTATTCGCCGGCGCGGGCAAGTACATGTTGCAAAAGCTCGCTACTTCTTCATCTTTTACTTTCCACTCTCTCTCTCTCTCTCTCCCTCTCTCTCTCTCTCTCTCTCTCTCTTTCTCGTTCTCTCTTTTCTTTAACTGTCATCATCGTTTCTCTCGTGCGTAGGACGAACGCTGGGAGTACAGTACCGGTATGTAGATCCCGTCGTGCATACGGAAGCTTGGCTGATTAGAGCCCGTAAGAGAGGAAGAGGGATGAGAGAAAGCATCGAAGATATAAGGAAAGAACGGAAGGATTCGGTACTCCCGACGCGCACATCTACAAATACTCCTATCTCTGCTCTGTTGTCTGAGTTAACTAAGCCGAACAAAGCCACCTCCGATCCTACTTCGCATTATTTTGGCGAATAATAACACGGAAGGTTTGAACGTCGACGACGACCCGACCTTTTCTCTCCCACTCTGTCTCTCTTTCTTCGCTTGCGCACACACACACACACACGCGCGCGCACGCGCGCGCACAGAGTTTTCTTGCTTGCTTTGGCACTAACAGTTTCCTCGCACTCAATGATGCCCTTCTTCGCCCTCGTACTCGACACGCTTCACCGCCCTCGTCATTTCGAGCGCTAAACTGCGCGCACACGCACACGCACACGCGCGCGCGTGCACGTGTACATGGGGTTATACGTTACGACGCGCACTTTGACATACTTCAAGCTGGAAATCGCTCTTGTGGGTTAACTACACTTGCCGCGGCTTAAGTTGACGTTACCTAGGTGACGCGATGGCCCGTTTTCGGAATTAAATACTTTTGTCATTCTTTTTACTTTTTTTTTTTTTTTTTTTTTTTTTTTCTTCTTTTGAAGTATCTTTAAGCGTAAATTATTCACTTACGAATAATAAAAATAGATGTATAAATGAATAAAAATACTTCAAGAAACTAATAAAACTTATCGAAAAACGAAATTTCTGTTTAACTGGCACTCGAGCCAATTCTGATCTAACTCCGTTACCTCGAGTCTCTTTTCCCCACTCCCCTTCTTCCGACCTCCGACCGCTTGATCCTTGTGTGCTAGCCTCGTTTCTTTTTCTACTTTCGCGTCGAGAAAAGAAAATTTTCATCGCGTCGACGACCGAGGAAAAAACAATGGAAACGACAAATAAAAACGTTGTTTGACTTTAATCACGACGTGAACATGTGCGTAAGTAAGAAAAAAAAATAGAGCTTGCTTGTTTTTTTTTTTTTTTTTTTTTTTTTTTTTTTTTTTTATTTGATGGTTTATTATAAAATTTTAAAATTATTTACAGATACAACAGTGCGATGATAATTACGAATACCTGCAGAAAATCTCATAGTTGTAAAATGCAAGTCTAGCAGTTTTAAAACAAAAAAAGTCACATGATAAAATGTAATCAAATATATGCAGCGTTAATAAAATTTTCTTTGCTGAAAACAAATCGTGATAACCAGGAATAAAATCTTGTCAAAATTAAACTCGGTCAGTATAAAACTGTGCTTATCTAGTGTATAAAGACGCAAAAACCGGCAACACAAACATATATTCATAATACATAAGTGCGAAATTTTCGACAAAGAGAGAGAGAGAGAGAGAGAGAGAGAACGGAGTCCAAAAATTACGATAAAAAGCTCTAATTAAATTCACCATAGTCGGAGCGAAGAGCAAAAAGAAAAAAATAAATAAATAAAGAAAATGATGGAAAAAGAAGAGAATGGAAAGAGAAAGAGCAAGGAAGAGGAAAAGAGAATATCTTTTTCCACTTGTATTTCCGGGTTAATTTTGTGCCGCTAGTGCTAGGAACGTGACGCGGCGCGACGACGCGACTACTCGACAAGAGAGTCGCGACACGACGACTCGACACGAACGTATATGTGTGCGAACGAACGAACGAACGAACGAACGGCTGAGAAGTGGCGACAAAGGGACAAAGAAAAAAGTCTCTCGGAATACACGTACATTTATATGTACGTATCCGAGAGTGCAGGCCTTCTGACTATTTTCAATTTTCGTGCAATTTTTAAAGATTTCATTTACAAATTTTTCGAAATGAAAATAATTTGATTTTTCACATAGTAGTTTGATTTATAGATTATTAAATCAATTGCTTATTTTATTATTTTTAATCCAATATTCCATCTACAAAAATATTAAATATAAAATAAAATAAAGAATTAAAATTTTAAAAAAATCAAAACAGTGAAATAACTAAATATTTAGTCAGCCGAAACAAATAAAACACACACGCAGACGTTCAATTAAGATCTTTAAAAAAAAAAAAATAAAAATACATTAATTCAAATAAAATTTAGTTCCTTTTTCATATTCCACAGCTTTCGTAACCAATGTTTCGCCGACACAGATTCCACCGCAATGTTCGACTCATCCCAGCTGCTCTCGAAATCCAATCGCGGCCAAGTGCACATTCACCTGCGTGAATTTGCCCTGCAAACGATGTAATGAACCCAACGCTCGGCTAAAGGAACATAAAAGAAGAGAGAAAGAGAGAGAGAGAGAGAGAGAGACGGAAAGACCAATTACTAAGTCCTACTTGCGCGTCGTGTGTTTTGCATAACGCGTTCGCGTTTCCTTTTCAGAGGAGAGCAGCAGCTCCGTAGTCGCTCATATTAAAGAGAGAAAAGTATAAAGGACTTTCTCGCGGGTAAATTGCGTTATTCCCCCATTGCAGCCATTATTTTACACATACACACACACACACACACACACACTCTCTCTCTCTCTCTCTCTCGTGCGCGTGCGCGCTGCTGTCTTTCTTTATATACCAATCAAAAAATTTTGTAAGTAAAATCGAAGCGAATGGCAATGATTGTGCGATAAGTCTTCGATAAAGGAATAATGACGCATTTAACTCGTTAAATACCGAGAGTAACGACGAAATTTTTTTTTTTAATTCTTTTCGGAAAGAAAAAAATTTTTTAACCATTAATTTCCTTACTTTATTTATTTTCTTTATATGAATAAAAAAAAAAAAGAAGAAAGAAAATCACTAAATTTTTTTGGAGGAGTTCTCATTACCGTTGACAATTTTTTAACGTCATATGAATAAATTAAAATTGTAGACATTCAAAGTTCACATTATTTTCGTATAAAACAAAATTTTGAAAATCTTCTCAGTTCAAAATTTTATTCTTTTAACACCATATCATTCGACGATGTACACATTCTATTTCTATGTACACTCCGTTCATCAGTTTGAAATTCGCGCGTGTGTGCCAATTCATATATGATGATTCAACGATCGAGTGCTACCTTTGTGCTTAATATCTCGGGTAGAGATTTCACGCGTCGATCGTCTAAACGTAAGAGAGAGAGAATATAAATACAAATGGCACAATATTTGGCGAGCCGATAAGCGCTCGATCGCGTAATAACATTCGGAGTCTCTGGTCCGATAAACTATTTTCCCAGCGTAATACAGCACGTAGATCCATAAGTAGTCAGATAGAATTCTGGACAGGACGTGGGAGGAGAAAGAGATGAAGGGAGCTGGAGTGAGCGGGAGAAAGGCAGAGACAGAGATAGAGAGAAGAAAAGAGAATAATATACGTTGTCATAAGCGGAATTTTATTTAATGCTCGATTTCTAATCAATTGTTTTTGTAAAAATTTACATCAGACTATCGACGTTTCTTGGTAAATACTTTATTTACTATTTTTCTTCTTTTAAATATTTATTTTTACTTTCAAACATATTTTTATAAATTGATAAGATTCCATGGTGAAGTTTCATTAAAAAGAATTTTTAACATCAAGAGATGTATTATTTGGCGATTAACAAATATAATTATGAAGTTCTTTTTCATTTTTAAAATTTTCATTAAAAATAATCAAATATTAAATTGCACGCTTATTGTTATTTGCGAAACCTTCAGAAGTAATTAAATGCTGTTGTAGTTCGTTTACAATACTTGAATAGAATTGTATTATTTGTACTCTTTTACTCTTTGGATTACGCTGAATGTGTAATGCTGTAATTTCTTTTTCCATTCTCTCTCTCTTTCTCTCTCTCTCTCTCTCTCTCTCTCTTAAACGATCTGACCAAAGTGCCATATCGTAATGGAAGAAAAAAGACAATTGATGATAAAAACGCGTCTCTAAATAAAAAGCTGTAACGTCCATGAGCGGCGTACGATAAAATGCTCCGAGTGCTAACAATGGGCCGTCGTATACAGCTAAAGAGAACCGACAATTCTTCAATCGAGCAATTTTATTTTTTCTCTTCCTCTCCGTGAGTCGATAGCTGTATCGACGTTTGCACCGAAGTCCACTTATTCGTACAAAGAGGTATCGCTTTTGTGATGTTTAATGATACGATGAAATATTAAAAAAAAAAAAAAAAAAAAAAAAAAGAGAAAATAATGAAACTTTTTGAATTGTGCACTCAAAGAAAACCAACCATTCGCGTATTTTCATCGCTTGTTATCAATTTAATTCCTTGAATATTTCCGTAGTTGAATACTTTATGCAATTAATAATTTTTGCTTCCTAAAATTTTAAACAATTTCCCAATCACTCGTGTATATATAATAATTATAAAAAATGCAGATGAAAATTTTTACGGGGGTCGTACAATCTAATAGAATGTTAATTTCTTCCTTGGCTCGATTAAAAAAATTCATCCCATAAAAAATACTTTCCGCTTGTAAAATAAACAAGCAATCGGCCGAGATTGAATTTAATCCTAAAGCCAAGGATGTTCGTTCCCAAAATGGTCGAGCGTTAAGAAAGCCATAACAACGAGGCCTCGTAACTTTCACCGGATAACGATATCTTAAATTGCGTCATTGGCTGCGACGAGATTAATCAACAAACATTGAGAAGTGTATACGTATAAGATGAGGAAACGCGAACTAAACGTATAAGTACACGAGACGACGAGAATGGCGAAACTAAGCTTGATCGAGTTAAAAGTCGCTTCTCCGCCAATGTATACACGCATGCTTACATACGTAACACGAGTATATATCGAAGAAAGTAGAACGAGTATTGTGTGTGTATGTGTGTATACATATATATATATATATATATACATGTGTGCCTAGAAACATCGCCGAACAAACTTTATTTAAAAACATAATTTATGCGCTCGCGTGGATCGAGTTAATTAACCAGACTGTAAATTCAGCCGCTATCGTATACTCCTATATTTTTCTCTAATCCACTCGTTATTATGCGGAGGTGCGGCTGCATTTGGAGTTTTGCGATATGCTTAAGCCACCGGTGCGCAGTTACTCACTCCGTTTCTTCTCCGCCTTAAACTTCCTCTTTAAATATTCGTTTTCTTTAAACGTCCTTTATCATTTTTAAAATTTTTACAATTGTTTTGTGCGTTTCGATGACCGTAATTGACTTATCGTGTCGAAAATAAGAAAAAAAAATAAAAAATTTGGGCAAAGGATAATTTAACAAAATTTCGCTTATGTCCAGTAAATAGTTTCAAGCATAGTAAAAAATAATAATTTTCGCGTTGCGAGAAAAAGAAAAATTTATGCGAAATGCAACGCGCTAATTATTTATACGCGACACGTATACGCAAGGTACTTCAGCATCTCCGAGCAACGGCATTAAAAATCTCCTGCAATTAAACCTTGAACGCGAGCGCAAAAAAGGAGAAAAAATAAAACGCCCAGCCCATGGAAAAAATAAATGAAAAAGGAAAGTAAAACGGGTTGAAAAAAAAAGAAAAAGAAAAATAAAAACTAAAAATTTCACGTAAAATCTTTGGTCCAACTCCATACATACAACAACACAGGCAAACATACACGCACACGCGCACACTCGCATAAACGAACGCGACGAAGAGAAGAAACGTTGTAGTACCGCTGAATTTTTTCGCGCTAAAAGCTCGGCCAACGTAACCCGGCATGCAAATGCGCCGACGATTTACATTTCTCTTAATTTGCACAATAATGGGATGGCAGTCTCCCTTAAGCGCTCTACTCTCTCTCTCTCTCTCTCTCTTACTCTCTAGTTACACACGACTTACGATTGTCCTTCTCTCCTTTCCTTTATTCCCCTTCCTTTTTTTGTCGTACTCCTCCGTGTATACACGCGTTATTTCGGTGAGGGAGGCGCTTAACTTTTCTCATACGCTGCGTTCCTTACCGCGTAAATTTACGGAATTTTAGTATCTTTTTCTTACAAAGTATACATACATTTATCTTATTTTTCTTTTTGGCTCCCATTTTCTTTATCTCACTTTCTCTTTTTCGTGTCCAGTTTGCTCGATTAACTCGAGCTTACCCCTCGACGATTCTCTTCTCAGAAAGTAATAAGTTGGAAGGGACGAGAGCTCGTCTGTTCCATTTTTTTTTTTTTTTTTTTTTTCTTTGGAGGGTGAGGGGAATAGAAAGATTTCACTTTTTGCTCGTACACGATGATTTAACAACGAATGAAAGATACAATTTTGATAAAATGAGGACAAATTTATGATTAGGAATTGTTGTAGCGATAACACGATAAAATTTGATCGTTATGAAGTTTAAACAGCGTTTTTTATTTATTTTTTTTTTCTTTTAATACGCGATAAAAATTTTTTATCAAAAGCAGTTTAAATTATTTATCATAAATAAGAAAAGAATATATTTAGTTTTATATTCTGAGATTAATTGGCGCAATCGTTGATTTATTATATTAGTCTAACAGTCACCAATGTATTAGTATATCATTAAAAAATAACGAATGCTGAATGAATCAAATAATTATACGTCGACAATACTTTATCTAATATAAATTTAACGTGAAAAAAATTTATCGAAATATTATTTACGATAAAAAATGCAACAATAACACATCGTTTAATAAGTCCCGAGACTAAGAACGAAAGCAACATTTTTTTTCAAAAATCATTTTTATTCATCAATATAATCTCCTTTTAGAGTGATACAATTTTTCCAACGCCTTTCCAACATTTTTATACCATGTTTATAGAAGGATTTATCCTTTGCTTCAAAATAGGCTTCAGTTTTGGCAATGACCTCCTCATTCGAGCCAAATTTTTTTCCCTGGAGCATTTTTTTGAGATCAGCAAAGAGCCAGTAGTCGCTGGGGGCTAAATCTGGCGAATACGGGGGGTGGGGAAACAAATCAAAGCCCAATTCGTTCAATTTTGCCATTGTTTTCATGGACTTGTGGCATGGTGCATTGGTGCAATCGCGGCACCCACTTGGAAAAAACCTTTTTCATGCTCAATTTTTCATGAAGGATTGTAAATACGCTTCCAGATGATATCTGTGTCATTTCTGCAATCTCACGGACCTTCACTTTGCGATTTTTCATTACAATTTTTAACACTTCACTCACATTTTCCTGTGTAACGGCTTCCAATGGCCTACCCGAACGTTCCGCATCGTTTGTGTCCGTACGACCACGTTTAAACTCAGCCACAAACAATAACGACAGATCGTTGGTTTGGATGACGAGGAGTCCGGGTAATGTTTTTCAAGCCATTGCTGGGCTTCTACGGTGTTTTTACCCATTATCAACACGCGAAACTCGCTTTTTTCCATTTTTCAAACAAATTACAAAGTGACTTTACTCTAACCTCGATAACTCTGCTGTCTGTGATCCGATCGACGTGAAATTTTTACACGTTTCATGTAAAGGTTCGCACTCTATGGAAACGTGGCCAGTTTGGTACTACTAGCACCATCTCTGGGTTAGTCTCGGGACTTATTGAACGATGTGTTAGCTCTTTCTTCAATTCTCCTTAATAATTTATTTAAATATTCAAAGTTTGATTGTCAAATCTTAATGAGGATTGAAGTTTCGTAGAAAATTCGTCGTAACTCGAATTAAACGAATGTACATCAAGAGCACAGCTGCGTGTTACACATGTCCGATTACGCATAGTACGTATCTGCTTACACTAATACTCGCCATTAAATCACGAAACCTCAAAGATCAATCACATCATACGCGTCACAAATCACAGCAATCACTTCGGTACTGTACGCTTCTATATTTGTGTATGTATATATATATATATAAAGCGAGGACATCGATCAAATGTACAAAATCGTCGACAGCTTCCCATCAATCCGTCCGAAATCTCAAAGTGACTCGCGATCGCTGCCGAGGCTTGCGATATAAATATACAAATGAAAAATGAACGTAGTACGGTTATAGCCATATATTTACACGTACGACTTTAATGAAAAGCGACGAGCTGTACGCGAGTCCGAACTATGATTCACCGTTGCTGGAAATGCTCGCTTACATTCTGCCAGCGTCTAACGCAAAACGATCGACTGCTTCGTGCTTACTGAATTCTAGAGTACATCTGATGTACGATTCACCTCTATGTCTGACTATTACTTCGTCGTCGTAATTTGCAATAAATGTCCAAAAAATAAATATCCCGTGTACAAAGTGGTTTGAAAAAAAAAAAAAAAAAAACCAATAATAATAAAATTATTCAATAGTTATTATGAGCAATAAAATAGTATCATGCAACAGATCATTAAAATTTTATAATTGACACGATTATTAAAAATAAAAAATTGAACGGCATCTCGTTAACTTCGTCAAATGCGTTAAGTCACCATTATTAAATTTATGCATGACCTGTAATGGCTAATTACTAACCTCTATGGCAGATCAATACATAATGTTAATACGCGCAGTTCATTACACTTTACGAAATTCATTCGCATTTACTGTTACGCGCTAACTAAATGTACCTAATCGCTATTTAGCTAGTTATTTCAATCAATACGCGAGTACGGTTAGTTTTGTTAATATTATATTTAATCCACATTTTCATCGATCGAAGCACGTAATTATGAATATTCGAGTAGACAAATAGATCAAGATTAAAATTGAAATTTTAAATTTAAATAAAACTCGCCTTTAAGCATGAAATCTTTTTACTAAATACTAACGATTAATATCTGTGATTGGGATACCAGAAAAGTATGCAAATATTTTTCAAATACACCTTTAATTATAATAATACATTAATATTCCGTAATGTACAGTTATTGCTGTTTCAATTTTCATAAATCATTTGAATAATTATCATCCGGCTATTGTTAAAGATAAACATACAAGGAAGAAGGCAAGCGAGTTATTAAAAAACTTACCTTCCTGCACTTAAAATTGTCACCTTGTACAAATTCGCGAAATAAAGGTAGAGGGAACAAGAGAGAGAGAGAGAGAGAGAGAGAGAGAGAGAGAAAAAAAATAAGCATAATTTGCCAAGCGCACTTACATAAGAAGCATCTTTAAAAACTGGAGTGCCGGAAAACAAAAGAAACAAAGAACAAAAATTAAAAAAACATTAAGAGAAGCTTTTTTCACATAATGGAAGCCTCATGAAAAACTTAACCGCTCATTAACTTCTCGGCAATCGAGGAACCGTCCTTTTTTATCGTCGTGTCGTACGACAAGGTCGAAGGTTTTAAAGAGCAAACGCAAGCGCGAGCTCGTAGCCTAGACTATTCCACGTATAAACGAAATAATTATATTTGTTTTTCTTCCTCCGTACCTTTAAAAAAGAAAGATCGCACAAAATCCGTAGCGCAAATTCGTGTCTGTTCCTCAAGTAAAAACAAATGCGCCTTATTTTATCCATAGCTTATACGTAAGGCGGAAAAGAAAATTTTCTCTTAAAAGCGATTAAACGCCGACGTTATGTATCTATTACCAATTATCACTTATTATCTTCTCGTTTTTTCTCACTTTTGTTTTTCGTTTCGTAATTTACACGTGTACATTGTACGTTTTTTCAAAGGCGCGCTTAGAGAGGGCGCAAATCGCGCGCGTGTTAATAAAGCCCGAGGGGTGCACTTTAGTTACGTCGAATGGATTAATTAGGCTTGCCTAATTGGTGGATATACATATCTACCTACCTATCTACCTTTCTTTTTCTTTGGCTAGCACGATTACAAGAGCCGCGATGATAACGAAGGCAATTATTACAAAAGTTTAAGCGAATGGCTTTTAAATGACGATGTATATACGCAATGGTTGCACGCTTCACCTTCGTAAACTCTCGTGCATTGGCCTCTCAAATCGTCGAATCAATAATAATTAGTTGTTTTCTCAAAGATGAACATCGCCGGGACTTTGAGATTTTTAGTAGCTTATTAATTTGGTGTTAGGCATTGTTTAGCGTGTGACGCGCGCGCGCCCGCTTTTATCAACAATGCTTAAAAAATATTTAATTAAAATAATAATGCAGACGAGACGAAATCTCCGATCTGAGACGGACATGACATTATACGATGGCATTGCATGCAAAAATTCTTTAAATTCTTTGTTTGATTCGGGATTATAATTTCGGATTTGAAACGTTCAGTAAGCTTAAAAAAAAAAAAAAAAAAAAAAAAAGACGAGTAATATATTTTTTTTAAACTTTCTCACTTTTTTTCTTTATGTGTTTACATGCGCAATTTAATGCTCGGTTGATGTTTCAAAAAACTTTTTCGCATTACGCGTGCCGTGTTTAAATTTAATTATAATTTTCATTCGAAATTTCCTTTTATTAAAATTGCAACTGCAAAAAACCACCAACGTAAACGAAAAATTTTATTTTCGAGATAATTATTTTCTCAACAGTCCAATTACAGAATGCTTAAAAATTTTTTTTTTTTTTTTTTAAGTTTAGCATTGAAGCGCTTAAATGCTGAAAATTTTCGCAGCATGAGTTTAAACGCAATTTTGACTCTTTCTACCTTCCAGATTCTCAAGATTTCGTTCTCATCTTCTCTAGCCGAAAACTACCTAGTTTATTAAGCGAACTAAGTAGTATTCGGACACTTTCTAATGACTTTAATTTACTTCTGAAAGTGACAATGTTCTCTTTAATTTTCTTGGAATTAAATTTTTTTTTCCTCTCTACTTCGCGGTAAGTGAATACTTCAAATTAACTTTTTTAATCTCATGAAACACGCTTTATAATGCAGTTTAATACGCTAAAATTAATTTCTCCGTTTTACATAAATAGTTATTTATTTTGAAAAGTTAACAGCTACTTATTCGCATAATTTATAATTAATGATAACATTATTTTTTTACGAATCCGGAGAGACTTTTTTCTTTTTTCCGAATGAAAATTTTCATGCGAAATTAATTCAATGTTAATCCCTGACGCGATATATTACAAATAATCAATTAACGATCGCGATATCCACAATTCAATCGTCCATCGCACCTCGACAACTTACAAAGTTTCAAGGGAAACTAATCAAGATCTGCGAATACGTAAACGTATGGCAAACATTGAATAGAAACTTTGAATAGGAGCCAAATGAATTACTCCGGTAGTGGTAAGATCGGTAAAGGTATAGAACAGGATTTCGATGTTAAAACGACCAGTGGACCAGTGTGGATTAGAAAAAAAAAAAAAATCACGCGCTAACAAATCTTCGTTAATCTCTGCATTCGAAGTAATTATTGTTATTTAAATATTTATATTTTATTATTAAACGTATGAATTAATCATTTCATCAAACGATTAATTATGTTAATACAAAATCCATCCACTTCGCATATGTACACAAAAATAATAATGCTTGTACAATAACAATCGTACTAACAATAATTTGTATTATTAATCAATGTGGCCGTTAAAATAGCGCTCTTTAAAATGCATAATTAAAACGTAGAAAGTAACGTTGGAAACGAGGGCGTTACGTAGCCAAAAATCTAGGTATCAATGACTCATTGAGTTACATAATAAATCTTTAATCATAAGTCTCGTTGGCCACGCCAGGTTGACATATATAAAATTTAACGGCGAATTAATGGCGATATATTAAATTTGTATTTAAGCAATTTGCATAATCGGCACGTTGTGTTTTTCGATTATTTTTCTTGCCACGATATTTGCTTTATTTATAATTCACGGCGACGTTTTATTATTTACGCATTTCTCGTATTTTTTCGCGAAATTTAATCTCACTTGGCTCGTTGTTTCGCGATTTATAATAGTTTCGAAATCAACGGATAAAACCTTTATAAAATTAAAGTAGAGTTAACTTTTAAGGTAATTATTTAATTCAGAAACATATACTAATTGGTTTTTCAGCAGTATAAATATCAAAGATAATTTTGATGGCCAGAAATCGTAAATTACTCGAATAGCGCTTATCGTTGTTGGGAAAATTTACTATTGGTTAATATTGCAAATATTATTTATTTAATCTAGTTAATAAACAATTAATCATAACTTTATGAGATCATACGTTATATAAGCGTTTTATTGCAGTCCGTATATAAAATTATTCGTTAAAATATTGCAAAATATTATACAAAGACCTTACGAAAATAATGCTACTTCGTCGTTGCGATTGTAAAACTTCGGTGGTGCAAAAAAGTTAAAGAACATCACGCTCATCTTTTCTTCGAAACAAAAAAACATTCGCGTTCTTTTTCATACAACGAACTCGGAAAACAACTCAGAATCACTTTCAAGATAGGATGATGCAGAACTTTAGTGACAAGACTTTATAAGCAACAATACGAAAAAAGACAAAGAAAACTTAAACCTTTCTTGCTCAAAGAACAATAACGAACGAACGAACATCGGCAGCATCGACAGTAGTTTCCCTTTAATCCAACGATACAGATACCGAGATGCATACAGGTACGGAAATGCACGCACGTGACCCCTCGCTCGATTCGTCGGTTGTCTCGTCGGTCGCAATTTCACGTTTGTTCTCTCTCCTCACCGCGATCAATTTCATTCGAGTACTGGGAAGTGGAGTAGCGCTAAAATCGAAACCGATCGTATTGAAGACGGGGGAAAAAAAAAACTGAATGAAAAACTAAAGAAGAGAAAAAGAAAGGAAGAAAAAGAGAGATGAGTTAATCCACAAAAATTCATTCATTCAATTTTAAAACGATTTTTAAAAAATTGTTTTTTTTTTTTTTTTTTTTTCATTAACTTCAATGTGCATTTTTGCAATTTTAACACTTGCCGTCAAGGTTTACTGAAATGACCAAATATTTTTTTATTACCATGCAGTATAAATTTAAATAATTATTATATTTTTTCTTTTTATCAGCAAATAATTTAATAAAATTTTAAATGAGCAATTGCACCCAAACCCTCGATGTATGACTAAACCTAGGTCATTTCACTTGATTACATAAAAACACATAACTGTCATAGTTTATTGGTATTTATTGCTTTGATTCATTTTTTAACTAAATTGAATAACATAAAACAATTTTTTTAAAAAATAATTAAATTTTTTGTACTCATATATATATATGTACAAAAGATTAATGTACAAAAAAGTTTTGAAAAATATTTACATAATGCTTATTAAGTTATTAATATATGTATGTTTAAATAAATGTTAACATACCTCTAGATGAATGTTATAATACATAAATATATAAAAATGATATGTATTTCAAATAGATATAAAAACGTATTCTGTTTAAAATTAAAATATAAAAAATAATACGAAATAAAATTATTTTATTTAAATCTTAAACAAAATAACAATATTGATACAATTAATGTACATTTCACATTTTATTGT
The DNA here is from genome assembly GCA_949987625.1 of Chalcis sispes. Lineage (NCBI taxonomy): Eukaryota > Metazoa > Arthropoda > Insecta > Hymenoptera > Chalcididae > Chalcis > Chalcis sispes. Next base: position 75,421,439 of record OX465095.1, on the reverse strand, counting down.
AAATTAAAACTTTAATTTTCACACCTACATATACTTAATATATTTGCTTTTACAGTGGGACAGAATTTCAAAAGCTCTAATTATCAGATTGAACCTGGTAAGAGCTCAATTTGCTAGCACACATGTGTTTCGATTAAATAGGTTCATTGTTGAGTTAAATCTGATAATTAGTTTCGCGAAATTTTCACGTGACTAAAAGTGAAAATATTTTCTGAAAAGTCGTTTCAAGTGGCATTATATTTGTCGCGCGCTTTAATAGCTACTGCTATTACGTCGTTTAACTTTGTTCTGTTAAAGCATTTAAAGAATTTCACAATATCGAAATAATATTTTTAAACAATTTAATTCCGTAAAAGTTTTTTTCTTCGTGATTCAATAACGAAAAACATTTCAATCTTATTCGCAATATGTGGTACAGGTATTCGTTAGTAAATGTAAACAATAAAGTTTTCATGGAATGCCAGGGAAAAAAAAAGGTTACTCGAGCAGATAAAAGTTAAAATAAACAATTGTGACACGCAAAGCCGAAAACCGTTAACTCTGAAAAAACTTTCGCCATCGCTTCTTTCGTAATCGATCGACTTTATGCAACATAAAAACATTAACAGTGCAAGCTATTCATTTCTAATGATCTAACGCCCAACGAAAAATTATGAACAGCGAGGCAATTATATCCGATTACACGGTACGGATCGCGCGCAAAACACGCGTTCGTGTTAAATGATTCTTAGCATGAAAAATGGACTGGCTTCGTTACAAAAACTTCGTTCAACGTATACTCGTCCGTACACGCACACACACATACATATTTATATACATAGAAGAGGTGGTGCATCGATACAGGTTATATACAAACAAGCGCACGTACAGCAACAACGCGGGTATCTTTTCTCTCTATCTCTCTCTCTCTCTCTCTCTCTCTCTCTCTCTTACTCTCCATTATCGATGTACATCTCGTATGCGCGGCTCGTAACTAACTCGCTCTTGGCTTGAAAATGAATTTTCGCCGAGCCCGAGTTATCTCCAAGTGCCGCTCGTGCGCTTAAACTCGAGGGTAAACTGATCTTCCTACCGTTACGCCGCCGAAAAATTATCATATCGCAATGAGAACTGGAAAACTTTAACGCCGAACCGCGAAAGCTTAAAAGGAGCCACGAAACGTAAAATTGTCGCGTGGTCTAGCGTCCTTTCTACGGTTTACTATTCTTTTTCCATGGTAATGACATTATGGATTATGGTAATTCTAGATCATTATAGCGTAGTTTTTTTAAAATATCTGTGAGATTTATTCGAAAGGGCTAAGCGCTTTGTTTGCTTCTTTTTGTTTGTATTTTTTCAGTGATAAAATTATACTCATGAATAATAAGAAATTATGCTCCATAAAATTTAGCTAAACACCGACGAAAAAAATATATCTATAGATACAAAAAGTTATTCAAAAACAAATAAGTTTCCTTATTCCCCAAATAATTTTCAAAGTAGAACGTGAATGTTTTCGACAATTAAACTTAATATACCGATCAAATAATCTAAAGCAATTACGAAAATCTTGAAGCCGAATATCTCGAGTATATTATTTCATTCACAATTTCGAGTGAAAGTATCCGATGCTGAATTCCCATCAACGATTACTATAATCTTCTTAATTTTTTAACGAAAAATTTAAATTTCAATTTGTTCTATACTTTTGTTTTGCGTTTTGTAAAATTTCACCCTATTATCAGTAATTACATTGTCAAAATAATTTATAATTGCAATTTTACATTCTCTCTTTACGTTAATCCCTCGCTCTACAACTCTTTCTTTTTTTTCTCTCCGACTCGTGAAAAAATAAGTAACCGCAGAAAAAAGAGTCAGCCAACCGACCCTTAAACTATCGAAAGCTCTCGAAACCTTTAAAATCACCTGGCTCAGCCAAAATCGAGCAAAAGCAGCTCTACGTTTGCGCCGCTCTCGAAAGATTGCAGTTTCGATCAAAAGAGAGAGAGAGAGAGAGAGAGAGAGAAAGAGAAAGAGAGAAAAGTACAAGCAAAAGAGCCGAGGAAATAAAGGCAAAGAGTTGATGGTCTCTTCCTATATTTCTCTGTCTCTGTCTTTCTCTCTCTCTCTCTCACACATAGACACTAATTCTCTTTACCACTTTCCTAATTATTCAGCGAGAACGATCCGCGTGCTCGAGACAACGGTGCAAAGCATAATTATCGCGATAACCCACTTGAAGTACGGTTAACTCGCTTCGGTACGAGAATCGCGCGCGATTTCACGTGAAGTTCATCTAACGGCCCCTTTTACCCTACCCATCCACATTCTGCTCTTCATTACTTTCCTATGCATATATATATATATATATATATAAACACACACACACACACACACACACACACACACACACACACACACACACACACACACACACAGAGCTATGTGTAAGAAATTATAAAAAAGTAATGCAGAGCTTAAAACTGAATTTGTGTATAAGATAAATAAACGGAGGATTTATTGTCACATGATATCGAAGATTCTCGATTCAATATCCAGATTTTAGCAGTCTAGTGCAGCAACTTTGAATCCAAGTTTATTCAAATTTTATCGCACTCCTCGAATAGCTTCTCGGGTAGCGTTCGATTTTATAAAATTGTTATATACCATATGGATTTTCCAGTGTAACAGCTGTATGATAAAATTATACTCGGAAGAAATAATATCGCAATAGAATCGAAACAAAGCGTATCGTTACTTTTGAATAAAATCTAGTTATTGCTTGTAATATTTTATAGATGGCCAGTCTTTCATGTAATAAAATTTAAACTTAATATTTTTCGTTTATCACATTTTTGATTACTCATGGATCGATGAAGAATAAACATTAAAAATTATCGAATATAGGTAATATTATAGATTTGCATAAAAAAAAACTTCAAATTAAACTCTTATTTTATTCTTCACTAATCTTATTTAAATTTTTATTAATAATCTTATTTAATGGTTCATGAATCTTATTTGAATTTAAATTTAATTCGTATTTATCGGAAGCGTTTTTTTTTTTTTTTTTTTTTTTTTAATTTTAAAAAACTTCAACCATCGCACGAAAAATCCATAAGCTTCGCCGCGAGATCCATTAAATTTCAATGTATTTGCTCGTACGTACATAAGTAAAATAAACTACGGAAGCAATCCAGCTTTTCGCTAATTCATCCAAGTGTAAATGAGAAAAGGAGAGACGCCAGACAGTGAAGGAAGAAATACACGCGCGCGCGTGTGTGTGTGTAAGCATGGATAAGTCTGCGATTTCAGGTGGGGATAAACAGATAGAGTTTGATCAATGGGAGTGAGCGTGAAAGAGAGAGAGAGAGAGAGAGAGAGAGAGAGGAGAAAGAAGAGAACAGCGGTGCTCGTTTTCAGCTTCTGCGGCTGCTATAGAAGACATCGACCTCGCGGTATATTGTAACCGCGACGCTACTGAAATATTTCGCTCGAGTGAATTTTTTCTCGGTCTGTTCCTCGCTCCATACCGCTCCGACTTGTATATTTAATCTTGTAATCGATAATATTTTCGATTGTTTTAATAGTTATTACTTTACGTACTTAAATAAATCAACGCGTTCATCGTGACAATACCTTTTGTTTACAAAAAGCTTAAATTTTATACGTACAAACACCAGCAAGAGAGTTGCGAGAATTTCATCTCGTTCGTTAATCCAAGTTAAGCGGAAAGTTTCGAAATGAAAGAAAAGAGTAGAATACAATCGCGACGAACAAAGAGCGAGAGTTTCAGAACAAACTGTAACTTTTTTCGAATGATCTTTTCTTACTTCGAAGCCAACCTCCGTACGTAAGAACATATAAGTAAGAAATATCAAAAGATTTCCTCCTTCTTTCGTCTTCTTTCACTTCGACAAGCATAGAATATTAAAAGATTCTCAAGGCCCTGAATAGTCTTACACACCCGCACGCGGAAAAGGACGAAAGTAAAGTATACATCGACTTTATCGCATGGGCATCCCTTGTATAGCCCTTGGGAAACGCGTCAAATATAACGACAGTTTCTGATGAAATTATAAAGATAAGGATTTTCTCATTTTCTATTATTATTGTTTGCTTTGGTGTGTGTGTGTGTGTGTGTGTGTGTGTGTGTACATATACGTATATCGACGTTAATAAAGACGTGATATACGCGTTGAGCTATAAATGTCCTCTTTTCTTATTTTTTTTATTTTTTTATTTTTTTTTTTCTTTTTGGCTTTATAGCTTTTCGCGCGCGTTTACTCACAATCTTCGGATATTCCTGGACACTTTCTTTTCCAAATAGCCTCTGTTATTGTTATTACGATCAATTTTTTAAATTGAATCAAAACGAATATAAAGATTTATAAATAAAAAGTTTATGTTATCTTTTTTTTTTCAAAGTATATTAAAGGATAAATTTTGTAGAATAAATGAAGTAAAATCAAAACGATCAAAGACCTAATAATCATAAATTTAAACATTCAAATTATATCGAGATTTGTTGCGGTAAACTTTTTATCGATGTAATTTTCATTGAAAAAAAAATTTGCTTTAATAAATGACATACGAGTATATTAAATTTAAGATAAGAAAATAACTTCTGTCTAATAATCACTTACAAAAACTTTAAAAGTGTCATTACTGAGACCACGACATTTTTCAAGTATATTATTTTATAACAATAATAGAAAAAATATGTCGATATACGCATTGATTTATAATTTTTCTTTAATGCTCTTATTGGGAACTTATTTTCCGTTTCGCTATAAAATGAAAATAATAAATAAATAAATAAAAACAATCGAGTACCTGTCATTAGTCGTAACCTTTTATCCCTTTATCGACGCGAAATACTCGTAAAAGAATAAATTTAATAAGTATTTATCTGTATAAATAAAAATGAATATTATGTCGAAATCAAACGTAAAAATTTCGTTACGGCAAGTGTATCGCATAAATCTAAATAAAAGGCTTTCGAATTAAACAAATTATTTCGTTAGCCATCGATATTGTTTTAAAAATTTTTCGAACAATTTGAGAAAATCGATAATGTAGAAGGTCAAAATAATTATTCGCTCGTAAATTCGAATGAATCCGACAATTATCCCGAGAGAAAAATAAACGTAAAAAGAAAAAAAAAAATATACGCAAATCGTTCTCGCGTTATAAAATTTATAATCGTAAAATTGAGCGGAAACACGCTTGCTATAATCGACGGTTATTATTCGTACTTTTTGCCCGCGTTATTTGTCACATTATTAATTGGCCGTGATACACGTACAACCGCGTGTTTTATCATTTTCTATATGCCCGGTTACTTCGACCTCTATGGTTTTCCAAGCGATTGCCTATGATTTATGAAAAAAATTCGTCAGCCTCTCTCGCCTCTCCCGTTCGCAACGCAGATGCTTGTTTACCATTTATTTTTTTCCATTTTCTTCCTCGTATTTGCAAAACGTTAAATTTCATATTTTTAATTATGGACGTCGCGTGTGTTTATTAAAAACTTTATTAATTTACGCGCGCGCATTGTCATTTGTATTAATAAAACATTTCGGAATAATTCGCGACACTTTTTTTTTGGCAACGATCGATGATCGAGGAAAACTTTTATAAAAAATATAAGTATGTTTTTCTCAATTAAACCTATTTTAATTACGTTTATTAAATTTTTGTTAAGAAAATAAAATAAAATGCGAAATAATGTTTATATACCGATGTATTAATATTCATAAAAAAAAAAAAAGTTAAATACGAGAATTAATAACTAAAGCTTTTGACGATAAAACAAAAAACAAAAAGAAAAAAAATTAATAGTCAATCCGTTATAACCAACAAAACGCACTTGAAATTTTATAAGAAAAAATTTACAAAGAGCCGAAAGGTATATCGTGCTTCGTGCATTAATTTTCTACTATAGCTCCTCTCTTCCTCACTTCTCTCTTTTCTTTCATCCTTTTCTATTTAACCTATCTCCCTCTCTCCCTATCTTTCTCTTCTCTCGCTCTTCTCTCGCTCTTTCATTCTCTCTTGCATGCAACGCAAAATCCGAGGCTTTGCTCTCGGGCGCATCGTGCATTATTCATGCAGGGACTGGCGGCGTTCCTCGAACAAGCGCGAGGAAACCGTTTCCCGCGAGCGTCATCGACGCTACGAGTAAAAGTATGCACGCAATGTGTGTATACGTGTTTCGCTCTTGTTTACGTGAATTTGGAGAGAGAGAGAAAGAGAGATTCGTCACAGATAAGATAATAAAGTAGGTTGAACATCCGGAATTCTCTCGCGGAGTGAAATAATGTTATGATGTCTGCGAGTGATGGTCGTCTGCTGTGGATGAGCGTTTATATTCGCATGGCGTTGTGACTAAAATATTTTATTTCGTTTATTTTAGGCTGTTTCTTTTTTTCCTGTAAATAAAATTAAAATTAAAATTAATTTTGATAAATTAAACGTTAAAAATCCATTTTAATCAATCGTCGCTTTTTCGAACTTCCATAATGCGAGGAAAGCTTCATAAAGAAATGTAAATAGAAAAAAAAGAAAGCCGATTGAATTTAGAAGTAAAAAGTCATCGGTCAAAGAAAAAGCGTTGCTTATAACACAACTTCCTCATGAAGATGGATCGGTAATAGTAGGGGTAGAGGAAGAAGGAGAGAAAGAGAGAAAGAGATAGTGAGCAAACTGAAACGGAAGTAGCTTTACGACCCAAATGAGAAACGAGGACGCACATTGTATACGAAAGCTCCTCGCTTATTTATCTAAGCGGCGTCAAGAAGGTAACGCGTGAATTATACGAGTACGTGACTCCCGGTGCTCTTTCATTCGTACCCGCTGAACGTGCGCCGACGTTCAAGCGCTCATGCGCTTATGTATGAGTTCAAATACGTGTGCAAGTAAGTGCAACAACCACAAACGTAAAAGCGGACAGTAATATCGCGCGTACGACCCTCCGTACCGCTGTAAACGTGGGTATGCGTGTCTGTACGCTCGTTCGTAATATCTCCATCTAAGCGGCCTCGCGGTGTTTTACCCCAGCTGAAACTCGACTTACTCGAGCTTCCCCAATAAAGAAGCTCCGAGCCTTTTCAAAGCTTTCTCTTTTTCCTTTTCTCGCGTTTGACCAGCGCCTGGTCGGAATCGAGTAATTTTACCGTGTGCTGGAAAGCTAGTCCTTGGCTCTCTCTCTCTCTCTCTCTCTCTCTTTATATCTCTTACCTTCCGTTTTTCTCTCATTCTGCGGGGTATTGAAATTGTTCGAATTTAAAAACAGTAAGATAACATTAAGGATTGTTAAGGATTTTAGGTTAATTTTCAGAATAACGCAATTTAATTTGAAGATAAACTCGCTGAATCGCTGACTGATACTTAGGCAAATGGACGTTTTGTGACCGCTTTCTAATTAAACGCTTCGTTTAATATTAGCTTTCAAGTGTGAAGAAGTTTAACTGACCACGATGAAAATAGTGCGCCCCGTTAGTTGTATTATCGTTAAACTTATTATCATTCAAACCGTGTTTACATTGTCGTGTGAAAATTTAACCGAGCATTAAATTACTGATGAGACGAGATCAAAATTTATCTCTTCTCAAAAAATTTGAAATACTTTAAACAAAATTTTGACGCTGTTTCGAATTAAAATGCGTAAATAAATTGTTACATAAATTTATCATTTATTATTCATAATCTATACAATGTTCATTAACGTTTACCGACACCTCATTTTTTCAAGAACGAATAAAACATTTTTACAAAGCTGTAAGTACACTCTTTAACCAAAAGGTAAAATTTCAGTCATTTAAATTAATTTTTTTAGCGTCGTATTTTCATAAAAGGAAAGAGGATAAAGTACTTACTCGGCATCGCCTTTAAATACGAAAAATTACGCAAACAAGGTAAAACGAAACGCATTTTTTTTTTCAACGTGCACCTGTTTTTTTTCTTTTTTTTTTTTTTTTTGTTTATTTTAACCACCACTCGACGGGCACTTTTTTAAGAACACAAATGATGTGGCTTTAACTAAAAGCTTTAACTTTTTTTTATTTTACAGCGAGTCCGATGGTTCGTAAGACGAGCGAGAAAAAAAAGGGAGAGAGAGAGAGAGAGAGAGAGAGACACCCCGAAGAATAGAAGTATCTCGTTGCCGGTGACAAAGAGACCACTATGCACTTTCAACTCTTCTATACCCTTCTTCACTCTCTTTCTTTCTCTCTCTCTCTCTCTCTCTCTCTCTCTCTCTTCGCCCCTTCCATCTCTTTTTCTCTCTTTCTCTTTCACTGGGGCCAGGCACGGCCGAATATTTTTACGAGTATGTTTGTAAAGCTCAGGTTATAGGGGAGGGGAAGAGGAGCAACGGGTACGATATTAACGAAGCGGGAAAGAGGTCGAGTCGTCTCTTCGCATTCAAAACGAGTTGGCGCCCGTGTGCGCACAGGCTACCTTCCTCGTCATTGGCTCTTTCCTCTCTCTCTTCTGTCTCTCTCTCTCTCTCTCTCTCTCTCTCTGAATGATATGTTTCTCGGTACACTTTTTTTTCCGTCTCATCTTTTTTTCCTCCTCTCCCCCCCCCCCATTTTGAGCCCATTCTGCCTCTTTCTTTCTTTCTCTTTCTCTGACTCTCTCGCTCGGCTCTCACTTGACTCGACGAGATTGGAAATTCAGGGGCTTGGAAAAATTTGCAATTGTAAGAGGCGCTCGCTTGCTCACTCGTTTCCAGATTCTAGCTAGCGACAGAAACATTAACCTTAGTTTCTCCTGCTATCGCGAAATAAATTCCAATAGCGCCGCTCTGGAAAAACGTTTTGAATTTGTTTTATAGGAATTTATCTATATCGAGAAAAATAATCCTGGCCATGAATATTTTATTATTATTATTCTTTTTTTTTTTTTTTTTTTTTTTTTTGTTCAGCTCAATCGGATTAAGAATTTTATCAAGTTCTCATTTTCTGTTTTACAGATTGTGCAGTGCGACCGAATTTTTCTATTTCATGAGCGAGTTTTTTAAAGAATTGTGATGCGATATTTGATATATTTTGTTACGTAAATTTGCTTTTACGATGAACTCAAAATAAGCGGTTTATTTAACTTTAATCAAACATATTTAAACAAACTAAATATTACCATTATTTTTCTCTTAGCCAACAGTTTATACAAATCTACGTATTTTTATAATAAATATTTACTCGTCAATGTTTATATATAATGCGCTTATGTCACTCTTAAAAGTATAACAAAATGTCGATATGAAAATAAATTGATCATATTAAATCCCTTTACAAATGTAATTCTATAAAGCGATATTTTATTGTTCTTTTTTATTCTCGGAATATAATTCATCTTTGAATTCATACGTTACACAATTCTGAATGTATTATCGAGAAAAATAGCAAGAGAAAAGCTATTGGAAAAAGATAATTAATTCAAGTAACACGTAAAACACACAAGCGAGTCTCTTCTTTCGCATGTCCTTGAGAAATAGAGCGTAAGTTTGTTGGCTCGCGCTTATATTTTCTCGGGTATCCATCCACTTTACTTAACATAAATAAAAGAAATGAAAAGCAAGAATAAAATAATACTTTATATCTTTGTTTTCCTATATCATCTTTTCTTTGAATAACTTGTAAAGTAGTAAAAAATTTTTCATGAAATACTTTCTCCATAATTTCTTACAGAAGTTATGAGAAATTAAAGTCATTCTAATATTTGAATGTTTCAATACAAATGTGTATCCTATTTTTGGGAATACTTTAATGTATTTTTTCAAACATATGTGACAAGAGAAGTTATAATAATGTATTACAACTGAAAGATATATACTAGGTTGTTCAAAAAGTTTTGAAAGCGACATCTATAGAGCAGTAGAAGAACCAAAATTTTTACGCCATTTTAATATTTTATCTTTCATATAAACATACCCAAAGTTTCATTCCACTCTGTCAATTCATTTTTTGTTTACAAGCCATTTGAAGTTGACGTGTCAGTGTATTTTTTTTACAATGGAAAAAACCGAATATCGTGCAGTGATAAAATTCTTTGTTTTGGAAGGTTTATCAGCAACGGAAATTCATACAAAAATAGTTAAAGTGTTAAAGGAATCTGCTCCTTCATTTCCAACTGTGCATCGATGGGTTTTAGAGTTTAGACGTGGTCGAAAAAGCGTTGAAGACGATCCACGCTCAGGACGTCCAAAAAGTGCATCAACACCAGCATTCATAGCAAAAGTACAGGATATGGTTTTGGAAAATCATCGATTGACCGAGAGAGATTTAGCAGAGGCCCTAGACATCTCATTAGGCGGTGTGAGTCATATTTTAAATGAAGTTTTGGGTTTCAGAAAGCTCTGTGCACAATGGGTGCCGCATTCGCTCACAATGGAACAAAAACACGTTCGAATGCGACTTTCTGAGCAACATTTGGAGCGTTTTCGAAAGGATAAAAAGGATTTTTTGCGTCGATTCATCACTATGGATGAGACTTGGGTCTACCATCATGACCCTGAATCAAAACAAGAGGCTAAAGAGTGGTGTCAACCAGGCACTTCGGCACCGAAGCGAGTTCGTGTCCAGAAATCGGCGAAGAAGGTGTTAGCGTCAGTTTTTTGGGATGCAAAAGGGATTTTGTTGGTGGATTATCTCCAAACTGGCAAAACAATAAATTCTGAATATTATTGTAACCTTTTGGACCAATTGGATGAAAAAATTAGTGAAAAAAGACCCGGTTTGCACAAGAAAAAAATCATTTTTCATCGAGACAATGCACCCGCTCACACAGCTCAAAAAACCATCACTAAAATAACCGAATTAAAGTACGAATTGTTGCAGCATCCACCTTATTCGCCTGATTTAGCTCCCTCTGACTTCTGACTGTTTCCACACCTCAAGAAATTCCTTCGTGGGAAGCATTTTTCATCAAACGAAGAGGTTATAGCCGTCGTAGAGGAGTATTTTGCAGGCCTTGCAGAAAGTCACTTCCATGATGGGATAAACAAGTTGGAAGACCGTTGGACCAAGTGTATTGAACTTATGGGAGATTATACTGAGCAATAAAAGTGATTTTACCAACAAAAAAAAGTATCTTCATTTCCGCTTTCAAAACTTTTTGAACAACCTAGTACTTAACACAGTACACCTATATCCTTTAAATTTACCGAGATATTAAAATTTACGAATAAAAATTTTACTTAATTCATTTGTAAAAAAGATTTTCAATTAGTTATGATAACGTAAATGATTGTTTCAGTTAAAAATAAAATGACTAATTTTTTTTTTTTTTTTTCTGAATTATTAGAATATAAAAATTAGAAGGAGAAGAATATTAAAATTAAAAGGAAAACGATCGATAAACATTAACTATAAAAGACAACTTTATAGAGGTGAAAATTATACTTTTCAAAAGCCAACGCGACATTCACAATCTCCAATCGTCGCTCATAAAACGAAGATATCAAAGGCGCGATCTTTGCTTATGACGGCTGCTCGTTCATTTTCGGCAAACTGTTGGATATATATATGTGTGTGTGTGTAACATAATAGCAGCGCCAACGGTGCATAAGACATACAGCGGATTCGTTTTGTTGAAAACCTTTGGAACAGCTGTGATGCTCATTCGGAAGTGCCATTCGGTCTACCGTTCAAGTCACATTCGAGCAATATTACGACATTGTTGTCGTTATCTTCCTTGTCGTTCGTATATAGATATTTACAATAATTTTTCAAATTAATATGATTAATGCACTTGAATGAAAATGAAATTCACACTTTCGTTAATGTTTAGCGAAAAGCTAAAGCTGTGTATAATCAACGCCTTTTCTATTTTCTTTTTTTAATTAAAAAGAAGAGTAAACCAATCCACGGCGTTTAACGATTTAATCGTTGTAAATTGAGAAAAGTTATTCGAACTCCAATCGAAATTCTCCGAATAATCTAACGATGTGGTTCTTTGTGTTCTATAATATATAAGACTCAACGTTAAATAAAGGCAAGGAGAAAGAGGATAAATAATACAAAAGAAGGAAAAGAAAGTGGAAAGTAAAGCAACAAACTTCCAGAAAAGTAACCAAAACTCATAAACTGAGCGGAATTGCGTACGGGATCTCTCACAACGACGCCTCAGCTGGCGCTATACCGCTGCTGGGAAATATCCGGGCGACCGGTGCAGCTACTACTACGAGAGCGGCGCGGCCTGCAATTATACTCGGCTACACTTGCTTGGCTTGCGAGAGCTTGCCGAGGGAATTAACGGAGCCATTGTTCCTAACACGGGGATGACGGAGGGATAAGGGAGGAGAGGGAGAGAGAGAAAACTACGAAGAGATCCAGCGCCAAGTTTCGTTGAACGGTTTTCTCCGCCGGACATTATTCCGCAAAACGTATAGGGCTTCTTCCTCTTTCTCCTTCTCTCGCGGGCGTTCGCCAAAAATTTAAGTGAATTGTACAATTTGCGCGATTTGAGCCCTTGGCTCTCTCATTAGTAAGAAAGGATTGTCCATTTTTAACAATGGCAGTATACGTATACATATATATATATGTGTGTGTAGATAATGATAGAAATTAAAAATTTGTGTATTAGAGGTAGAATGTTAGATGTATTATTTTAGGTGATATTTCATCAAACGATAAAAAAGAATTTAAAAAATTTTAATGATACGCTTAATGAGTTGCAAATTTAATGTTTAATTTTTAAACTGTGTCTACTTACATCCGTTAACTCGCGAATTATTAAAAGAATAAATATCCTGTTCGATATTAAACATAAAAATTTTTTTATATTTTCGAAACTTGAAAGCAGCTATAAATTAACACAAAGCTTTCTTTGATTGTTTCAGAATTTGAAAAATCAAATCATGACGACGAATCTGTGGGTGGAACAGGTAAGTAAACTTCTAAACCTTTTTAACGCAACGCATTTTCCCTTCTCTCTTCGCCATCAACCAACAATCTCGCTCGGCACACACATCAAAAGCAAAAGGAAAATAGAAAAAAAAAAAAAAAAAAAAAAAAAAATAAGCGCAGTTGCTTCTTAAAAAATTCAAAGGCGAAAAGCAAAAGAGCACCGAACGAGCCGGAGAGATGTGGAATAAAGGTAGAAAATGGGTATAATGCTAGGTGAGGAACGAAGAGAAGGCGAGGAAAGAAAAGGAAAAATAGAAAAAAAAGGCGTACACTCGCGACAATTGCACGGGTCGCTCCTCCGGTGATGAAAGGACGTTACTCATTAAATGAAACCGGTCTCGGATTTCGTTGCAGACGGAGAGAGTAAACTGTTGTCGACGATGAGATAAACGCGACTTTATGGAACACGGAATTATAAACGAAATTAATAATTAAACTTTAACCAATTTACGTCCTTTCATTCTTTGGCCTCATTCCGATTTTTCATTCTATCGTTTTCTTAATTAACAAGGTGATTTCAATACTTTTTTTTTTCTTTTCTAGTATGAAAATAACTTTGTGCGCTTTTATCAGTTATAATTTTCGAAACTTTATTTGAATTTAAAATTTCGCGTTAAATTTGATTTCAATATTTATACTCTTTTCCAAAGCTTTATACTTGAATCAATTACATTTGTATTATTATGCAATTTATATTTTCTAAACAATGGCTATTTCATCTTACGATTGAACTTTTTTTTATTTTTTAATAACCACTCCCGATAATTTAACTTGAAAAAAAAAAAAAAAAAAAAAAAAAAAAAGAAAAAGAAAAGAAAAAAAATTCATCCAAAATTCAACGTAAAGCTTTTTATCAAGTTACATTTATTGCTTATAAAAGTTTAATAAATTCGTCCAAAAAAATTTTCCTGCGCAATTTTTTCCATAAAGTACTTGAGAAATATAAAAAATAATACGAATCATAAAAAACTAACGTAAAATAAAGAGAAACAAAAGCCGCTTCGTCCTATATGTTCGAGTTGAATAAACGAATGACTTACCGCGGGCGCGCGAGCAAAAAGCCATTCGAAAACCGCGAGTTTTCCTGGCAACGATAAATTTACATATCGCGGCTGTCGGCTCTCATGCAGCTGCTCGTCATCTGCAAAACCGCGGATCCACAAACATAAATAAATCATTAATCCTCAAATAATATAGCTCTTTTTTTTTTTCGATTATAGAAATAAATAAAAAATCAAAAAAAAAATCTTAATAAAATAAAACTTTATTCGTTGGTAGTATATCGTTGAAGCGCGTTAAAGCGTCCGATTATCGTTTTATTTATTATAAATAAATTTGACTTTTATTGAAGAAAGTGACAGATAAGCACTGTTACAAAGCAAAAAAAAAAAAAAAAGATTTGATAATTTTATTAAATACATTAAGACGTTAAGTTCGATAAAATAAAATATATACCTATATATATTTTTATGGACATTTCTCCGTATGTTTGCCAAGAGAGTTTCTGCTACAATACTCATCATCAAATAACGATTCGAGAATATGACTAGCGAATATAAACGAATGAGTAAAATGGATCCGTATATAGTTACTATTTTATAATTACTTCGAATATTTAAAATAAAATATATTGAATTTTTGATTTGATTTAAAATGTGACAAGATTATAAAGACAAATATATGTGTAAAATATTTTTATAACCAAATAATATAAATATAACACCGTATTGCCACAAATCATAAATAAATAAGTTAGAAGTGTAGAAAATAGTTCAGTCTCTAGAGATTGCACGTTTTGCAGTATACATAAGAGAATTCTGTCTTCGGTATACATAAATTAGTAGGATAAATACATTGGAAATTAAAAATTGCACAGAAAAAGATCAGTATCTAAGAAATTAAATCACCGATATTTGTTATTCAATATTTTATTAACAATAAAATACCGTAATAATATTATCCATATTATTATTATAGAAAAAAAAAAAAAAAACAGAAAAATAAATAAAATTAAATCGATCCACGGTGTTTTGTCGCTACACATAGATCAAAAATCTAAACCGTTATTCGATGCTCAAAATATACGTGAAAAATTCTGCAGTTAAATTCTTTCACTGTTTTCGATGCAAAAATAAACTCTGCCGCTTCTATTAACGGTTTCCACGCGCTTTGAAATCCAGTTGCCATACGGACACTTTACTCTCTCTCTCTCTCTCTCTCTCTCTCTCTATCTCTATCTCTTTCTGCCAATAACCTTTGTCGCCGGTATACCGCAGTCACTTCGCGGCAAACAATGCGCATACACGCGCAGCAAGCGACGACGTATATTCCGACGAATCATTTACAGTTGAAAGCAACCTCGAAAAAGATAGAGTCGCGTGCGCGCAAGCCGTTTTAAAATGACGAAGCGACGATTGCTACTGGAATATAACCAACTGAAAAATCAACACACCCTGAAGGTACGTTTTCAATAGGTCTCGGCTCTCTCTCTCTCTCTTCCTTTTTTTTTTTTTTTTTTTTTTTTTTTTATGAATACAGTACGTTTGAGTAGATAAAATATAAAATTAAATCCAACGAGCTTAGCGTTTTTGTCGAATTATCTTTTACTCGAGTAGAGACTAATCCATTATTAAGAAATAATAATGTTCGATACAGTTTAATATCGTTAAAATTTTTCATTAAAATACAATGTAAATGTACAACTCTTCAAATACTAAATTACATTTATTTGATTAAATACGAAATAATGCGACATTGATCGGATTCGTTATACGTTTATACGTATGATATTGAATAAAAAACAAAAAAAAAAAAAAAAAAAAAAATATCAATTTTCCTTTAAGATTAATGTAATTTTGCTCAGCTAAACGACGTTAAAAAATTTTCAATAATCATTATTTTGCGGCTATTTTATAAATTATACAATTACATAATATATTGGATGTAAAAAAAAAATTGAAAAAATAAGTCAATAAATAAATATTTTCCGTATTAATTATTAATCCGCTTACACAAAGCGAAATTTTTTTTTTTTTTTAAATATCAGACTCCTTTTTGTTCGGTAGGTATTTATGTATAACGCGGTTAGTTTGAAATTCAATAAAATAAACATTCCAAGTCTGTACTTTCGATACATGAATTACGATTCGGTTATCATTTTGAAAGCGTAAGAATTCCGATATTTCGGATAGACTAGACAAAACGCGATTTAACTTTTTGTTAATCAGGAGTGTAATTGCAATTATTATATATGTATATATATATATCTATCTCAAAAATTTTTCCCTCTTTTGCTTTTGCGTCCAAATACATATTTTAAACGTAAATTAAAAATACGATTTTGAAATTCATAAAGTTAAATTTAAGTGCCACTATAGAAAAAATAGTCGAATATCTGTCCCGTAAATTTTTAAAGTATCCACCAAAACTCGCAATTCAATCCTCATTCGGTGTTGTGCATAATAATCTCCGACATCAAAGAAATAACAAAAGAAAATCTTCAAACGAACTCGTGCAATATTATTCTCGCAACTCCGTTAACGACCAGCCTGTTACTCCAAGAGCCCTCGATTCGACCGATGCCATTAAGACTCCTTAAGAACGAACGAGACTCGCGAAAATTTTCGCAACGCTCGCTTACAATGGCCGCGAAGTATATCGTATATACGCGACTCTCGAGACGATGCGCGCGTTACCACTATTTCGATATAAGGCGAGACAATAAACCGGAAAAAAATAAACTCGAGTATTAATAAACGAGTATTAATTAATAAGCTTGGTGATAATCTTCGAGAAATGATGTATTTACAGAAGGTATTGCATCGATCAATATTCGTATTTTGTCGATGTACTTTTATTTGTTTATTTATTATTTATTATTTTTGTTTTATTTTTTTTTTTTTTTTTTTTTTAGAGTTTTTTCTCCGCTTTTATTTTACTTTATATCGCGATAGATTTACTTGAAATTTTTTTATTCCGAAAATAAACCGTTCAATATATTATTATAAAATATTCGACGTATCGATGCTTAATCATATTATGAATATTGAAAGTCTTTTGAAAATAAACTAAAATTCGATAAAATTTCTAACCCAATTAAGTTATACATAAATGTTTCGCGCAGCAATACATAAATTATTTTTATCGATATATTAATTTAACATCACGAATAGAAGATTATTTTAAAAATTAATTTATAAAGTATAAGTTTATATAAAGTATTGTTCTCGACGATAGTGTGAAGTATAACAAAAAAAAATTTAATTTCTGTTAAACAATTTTCTTGGTTTAATATTTAATGTATCCAGTTAATTGAAACTTAGTAATTTTTCAATTTTTAACTATCCTCAAGTCTGAAGGTAGCAAGTAAAACGGCATCTTATACCAAAGGAAAGTTTCTCCCTCATATCTCTCGCAACATCTTTATCAAGTAAACTCATTTAATAAACTCATAAATTCATTTAAACTGATACTTGACAAAAAAAAATAGTAACGTTGATCGTTAAAATCTGTTAATTCTTGAAAATTACGTAATTGAAAGATAAATTTATTGAAAAATTTGTAAAAAAAATTCTACTCGTCAATTTAAATATAATAAATTTCGTTTTACTATAAGATAATATTTGCACGGAATTTTTTCGTGAAAATAAAAACAAAAATATTATAAAAATATCAAACATTATGAAGAATTTAAAACTAATAATTGTTGGTTTACTTTTGGAATATTACGAGACTGAGAACTCTCTTTTTTTTTTAGATAATATTATATTTTATACCATATTACTTGATAATTTAAATGAGTAAAAAAAGGTTTAAAAGCATTTACTTTTTTATTGATTAAACGTGGTTGAATCTATAAAAATATACATATAACCATAATCAACATCAATTGCCATCAATATTTATGATTTTAATTTATTGTGATTAAATCTAATTAAAAGATAAAAAGTAATTTAGCTCGAAACTCGTCAAGTCGTTCTTAAAATAAAATGGCGTTAATTTTCAATAGCAAATAAAATTCTAATAGAAAATGTAACAGTAGTTTTGGAACAGAAAGAAGTTGGGGGAGAGGATGGAGGGGGGGAGGGGTAAAGGAGAGAGAAAGAAAGATAGAAAAGAAGCATGGCAAAAAAGTAGATGGAGCAATAGAAAGAAAGAGATATAGATAGAGGCGAGAACCTCGTTACACTCAGGCTTGGCGAGGCAAACTCGCAGATGTTGCAGTTTCACGGTCGAGAGGAGGCGAGAGAGAACAGATTCCCACGGCGTGTGTCTCGTAGAACATTTTGAAATATATCTCGGCCTCCTATTTCTCCCTTCCTATTTCTCTCTCTCTCCCTCTCTCTCTCTCTCCTTCTCTTTCTCTCTTTCCCTCTTGTTACCCAACGAAACATGTACCTATACATAAAGTTAACACACGCATACACATACAAGTACACGGACAAGTTTCGTGTCTCCTCTATACAATATTTTTTCTCTTCTTTCGTCCGCATTTTTATATACTGTATTCGATCCCTCTTCCCATTTTCTCAATGAAAGATATTGTCGAATTTCTCACAATTTTCCACTCGAGCTTTCTTTTGCTCAAGTACGTTACGTAGGCATACTGCTTTACATCTTTTCTTTTTTCTTTCGTATAATAAAAAATTTTCGGATGCATGTAAATTTTCCAGTCCAAGAATTGAGATAATAGAAAAATTATAAATAAAATATTATACAGCGTTGACGTGAATCGAGCTCTAAATTTCATTGCAATTTATCGCTTGAATTATCTTAATCTTATAATTTTGAATTCTTGATCTTTAATAAACATATAGATTATACATTAATACAAAACCAGGAACAGAAACTCTTATATATGAAAAAAAAAAAAAAAAAAAAAAAATTTTTCTTTAAAACGATTTTCTTCGCTCGAGATTAATTTACACAAATCAAATTAATTCTACTATCCATGTTAACTTTTCAAATATTTTCTATACGAACGTAAATATTATAAGTTATACTGCACAATGCAACAACAAGTCGATAATAGTCATAAAAAAGTATCGTATATACCACTCGAGGCATAAAAAAAAAAAAATAAATAAATATACGCAGTCAAAAATCACTTTGCAGTTACTTTTTTTTTAACAAAAGGAACGTGTACAAAGTATACCAACGATATTGAGTTCCCTGCAATGAAACCGAATGTATGTCAATAAAGGAAAAAGAGAGAGAGAGAGAGAGAGAGATAGGGCTCACATGATCTCGAAATTGAATTCGTTTATAGCCTGGCTCTCGTGCATCGACACGAAGCGTGAAGAATCTTTAGAAGTTTGCTCGCTTTCCGCAGCTACCCAATACATTTTCTACTCGAATTCGAGATCCACACTTATGGCGAGTAAAAAAAAACATGAAGTCTTCGTCCCGCGCGACTCTCGCGTTATATACGAAGCACGAAAAATGTAACGAAATACCGACGTATTATTTTTCTTCTTTACGAGCCTCGGGTGTTTTTTTTCTTTTTTTTTTTTTTTTTTTTACAAATATTTTTCGATACCTTTGTCAATCTTTATCAAAAGTCTCTTATTTAAACGTTGAGGCAGATATTTAATTTTTTTTGTTTTGTATTAAAAAAAAAAAAATGTTCCACATTTCCGAGCCAAGAAAATCTAACAAAAGTAAATAATAAACGTAAAGGAAATGTAACAATAGTAAATAATTGCCAGAAGATGAAGAACTCTTCTACTTGTGTGTGCGATTTTTTTTTCAAGACACTCACGAGCAACACGTGGTTTGAGATTGTTATCGCGCAAAAAAACGTTATTTGTTGTTTCTTGCGTTTCGTGACGAGATTAATCTTTGTATATAATCGCTTGGGTAATTTATACATTATCGATCTCGCTCTAACTACTTATGCGATTTGAAATAATTTGTTAGAACAAAGCTTTTAAAAGCTGCAATCTTTATTTTTGGCAATCGTGTAAATAAAATTTAAATGTTTGCTAATCGCGCTTGATAAGCATAATATTAAAATACGGCAATTAATAAATATTACAAGCAATTTTCGTGAGTAAAATCATCAGTAATTCAAAATGACTTATTAACGAACAATTTAGGAGTATCATAATTATTTCTTCGGACGTTTTTTTTTTTTTTTTTTTTTTTTCTAAAAGCACAATTATTCATATTTAACATCAAGCAAAGAAAAATGGAATAAAAACTAACCCATAAATTTATTCATCTGTTTCAGTCCTGGTACGACTACAAGCTAAGATGGGAGCCAAAAGAGTACGGCGGTGTACACATGCTGCACGTGCCCTCGGATCACATATGGCGGCCGGACATTGTCCTCTACAATAAGTAAGTTTCCCGAGCAAGCGAAGTCCCGAGTCTTTCGTTCGTGTCAACCGCCCCCCGCCCCGCCACGACCCCCCCCCCTCTATTCAGTCTCACAAAACCGACAAAAACACCCCAGATACGACCCAACGACAAAGAACCCCCTCGACACCCCCCCCCCCCACACACACACATACACACACCGCCCTCTATACCCCCCCCCCCCCCCCGCCCAACGTCAACCCTCAACACCAATATCTCTCTCTCTCTTTTTGCCATCCTCGTGATATATGATGTGACATATTTATATACGCATACTACATACATATTGCAATATATATGTATGTGTATTTGTTATATCGAATGACCACGTTTAGAGGCAACGCATGATGCCAAAGAAAGTACGCGAAAGCCGATTTGGCTCTCGGCCTCCGATCACTTCTTCATCGTGTCGACTTAACGTTTTACACGCGCGCTTATTATTTAGTCTTTCGTTTACTTTTTTCATTGTTTCGTTGTCTCTTTCTTAGCTTTTTCATGGGAAGACCTCGCGAGTCGAAAGTATCGAATTATTTTTATTGAATTTTTGCTTTTCTCCGAAATAATAAGAAAATATTTATCAGCGGAAGCCGAGAGCTCGATCATTCGTTACATATATATATATGTATATCAAGTAATACATATATGTATATATATATATATACACACATGTATAGTTATATATGTTACATACATATGTATTTGTGCATTCGTGTGTTGAGTCTGGTCAGAATGTTTCATGTCGACGTGCAAATATCGTAAGAGATTTGCACGCTATTGCGTCTATATACATTAATTATATACACAAAATTATATAAAAATGATAATAACGATAGCAAATAATGATAAAAATAAAAAGTAAGAAAAGGATGGGTTCGATTCGCGGTATGATTAATGACGATATTTACGTATATACTTTTCGATATATGTTTCGATATATACATAAGCTGACGTTTACTATCATCAAGATAATTATATAATTTTAAAATACTTATTTTACGTACACACGTATATGTGCAAAAAGAACAATATCTCAATGGTGTTGCGCAAATTCTACAATAAAATTCGCGAATATATGCATCGATTTACGTAAATTAATATAAATACGAATATTCTTTTCGCGCTTCTACCAATTCTAAATGACATATATTTGTGTATGTATATATTTGTACGTTTATATATATATATATAAATATATTACATACATTATTTACGTAAAAAGGCGCACGTTCACCACTGTGAATAATTTTTTTAATTTTATTCGCTCATAATATTTTTTCTTTTCCTTTTTTTTTATCTTTATTTATTATTATTTTTTTTTTATTTTTTTTTTATTTTTTTTTTTTTTTTGGTTTTACTACCAAATTTAACATATTTCTTGTTTATTTATTTATTTAATTTTTTTCTCATTTCTATCATTTGACTCGACCGAGCCGAGCGATTCCTCGTGTTACGGATATATCTATATATACGTTACCACAACACGCAAAAATATACAATGTAGTAAAGTAAACAAAATAATGATTACGGGAAACCGACACACGTTCGCTTCTTCAACAAGATGCGCTTCGTCGCGGACAAATAGTCATTATTGTCGTTTACATCGCATGAGGCGAAAAGAAAAAAAAAGAAAAAAGGAAAAAAGTAACAAAAAACAAAAAAAGAAAAGAAAAAAGAAAGAAAAAAAAACGCGGGCGCTGCGGCGGGTTATATATTATCACGGTGATTATGTTGAGATATCTTGCAGTGCTACTATATATATATACAATCAAATATTAGTATCGCTTAATGTACTCTTCTCAAGTACTATATTACAACGCACATTATTTTTTATACTAATGACTCGTGAGTGTATGTGCGATTAAAAGAAATAAATTGTCAAGTGATATAAAATTATATCCTTACTTAATTAAAAAAGTCAAATGTTATATCTATATATATATATAGACAAATATATGTATATATATATGCATATTCTACGTTTCAGTTTTATATTTATTGCCGCACTTTTTACATTTTAGGATTAAGTATACGCGGCTCCAATTTTTAACTTAAGTATCCCACGTAATTTTATATAAAGCCGTTAATTTTTACGCGATATTATTATGCTTTTACAATATCAGTGAAAATAAAAATTCTATCGTCGATTTATATATGTTAACTACACATAATTAATTTTTTCGTAAAAAAAGAAATAAACTCTATTTAATTACTAAATAATTACCAATAGATGCTTGCACAATTGAAGGTAAAATAAATTTATTTCATCAGCAAAATGTGCAATAATTGTACCCAAACATACCTATGTTTATACCATAAACATGCACATTTCGACGTTGGTATAACATTACCGCGCATACGGTCTTTTTACATCTCGCGTTTCCCTTTTCCTTCAACTTTTCCCTTTCTTACGCATCTCTCCGCATCCCTAGAGTTCTCGAGCTATTGCAGTAGTCTTGAAATTCGATAAGGAGCGAAAATTTGAAAGAAGGAAAAAGCTTTTGAATTCTTTGGTGTATGGAAGAGATTTTTTTTTTTTTTTTTTTTTTTTTTTTTTTTTTTTTTTTTTTTTTTTTTTTTTTTTTTTTTTGCCGAGACTCGAAGCTCTTTTCCTTTGCCATGTTGCCGACTTGAATTTGATTGAATCCTTGAGGCTGGAGTTCGTTGATTTTTGCGGTGAAAATTTTTCTTTACGAGAAAAGGAAGATATTTTTAAATTTTCATTTGGCTCGTTATCCCTTTGCATAGGCTGCGTTGAATATTTAAAATTAATAAACTAGATTTTCAGTTATACTTTTAAATTAATTCCGCTATTCAATTGCAAATATTGAACAATTATGAATCAAAAATTCTTTTTTCTCCTCTCTTCTTCTTTATATTCTTTGTTTTTCTTTTTTACTATTATTTAAATTTTAACGTATAAAAATAAAAAAAAAAAAAAAAAAAAAAAAAAAAAACAATAAAGTTTTCATTTCAATGAAACGCGTAGTGAAATAAAGTCACATCAACCTTATAAATTAAGGCGAGGCTCTAAAACAGCTCTACCATCGGCGATTTTCTTTCCGCGTGCGATGCTCCCGATGCTTTTTCGTAAAATAAACAAACGGCGCTCGTTTGCATGCAAAGAGCCGCGTTAAACTTTCAGGCGGACATAACAGTATCCTTAAACAACGAAATCACGTAGGAAAACGTTAACGGTAAAAGCCATACGCTTATACACAACGACAAACTTTGGCTCCCGCTTATGGTTATCAACGTCGCGGGAAAAAAAATTTCGGCTCACATCGGGAGACAATGTCGACGCAACAATCCAACGTAAAATGCGTCGTCTTTTCCAATACGTAAATTTCCTCGTTTCTCTACTTTCTCTTTCTTATTTCTTCATCATTTAGCATTTTAGATCGTTCGATTTTAGCGTTGTAAAGAGGCGCGCCGAGTTGGAATAAATTAACAAATTAGGCGAGCACAGGAAGCGATTAAAGGCGAACGTTGGGATACGGTATTATGCGATATACATACATACGCCCTCGCGCGTACGATTCATCGTTGAGATTAACTAGGCCAAATTCCACGCGCTTTGTGCTGTACACGGGCGTAAGGTTACTTTGAACCAACTTGCGCGTCGCTACTTGAGAGAATTTCTGCGCTTTGCATTCTTGTCCTTATAAAACAACTTTAGCTATTTATTAGCTCGAAGGGAATTTTTCTTTATGAATATTCAACGGTGTACGGTAAAATCATTCGTTGCTAAATTATTTATTTATTTATTCAGTTTTCTTTTTTTTTTTTTTTTTCTTTTTTAAAGCAGTTTATCGTTGTTTGCATTTAAAGTGTTAGTTTCATATATTTTATTATTCACAATATCCGACAAAATTTTTTGATTTTATTAAAAATAATAATTTATTCATAAAAATAATCGATCTCAAACATATATTACGCGTAATTTCTGACAACACATTTTTTTCACTCGTACATATAGTTAAACAAAGAAGAAAAAAGGATATATCACGTACATTTGTATTTTTAAGTAAAAATTCTCCAATCCCATTGTTTGCTGAATTTTTTTGTTTTTTTTTTCTATTTTGCTTACTTTTTTACTGTTTATATTTATATCTTCCTTGGTTATTTCTCTTGCTCTTTGTAAGGCAAAGCCAGTTTCACGACCAGTCATAAATTCTCCTCGAGACTACACCTTATCCGCTTCGCACCTCGGCATCTAATATATATTTACTGACGTTTTTAACTTGGATAGAGGATGTAGAAGAAATGTTCTCTCTTTTCATAAAGTGCCGAGGCACGGGAAAAAACACATGTGCAGCGCCTTATAAGACTTGATGGAAAGTACTCGGAGTATATTGCCTTTCTTTTCTTCTACCTCCTTTTATTTATCTCCTGCTCTCTCTCTCTATATATCTCTCTCTCTCTTTCTACTTATCTCGTTCTCTTTCCTTATCTCTCTTTTTTTAAAATAAACCAGCGACTATCGCTCGTTTAATATTACAATATTGTAATGTTTCCATGGTTTCTATTCCTGTAGCTTCTCGCTCGGCTGTTTCGATAAGCAAAAAATCAATGTCTTCAATTACGTTAAACCCTCACTTTACATTACAATATTCAATGGTTGCCAGCTTACCCCGATCGTTATTTAAGCTTTATCGCAAGTAGTTTATAAATTACCTTTTTCCTCGAAATAAGAAAAAAAAAAAAAAAAAGGAGGCGACAAAAGTTTAAAATAAATCGGTTGCGCAAATCTCATTTAAACCGCGTGTGCTCTCGGCACTCGATTATGCGAAGAGAAGCTAGAGCTTGCCGAATCAGCGATGCACGATGCCATATATACATACGGTAAACCAGTCGCAGTAGTAGAACTCAGCGTACGCTCCGACGGACAACGGGCTAAGCTCTTCTTGTCTCTTGAGAGATTTTATGCGGGACCGTCGTTGGCGAAATCTTTTTCTATTATTTTTTTTTTCCTTCTATACTATTGACATCATTTTTAAAAATTGTTGAACTTGGTATTGGTAAAGAATATCGAGTTTAAAAAAAAATCGCGTCATCTGGCCTTACTTATTCTTTTTAAAATTACATGTAACAGTTTTTGAATAAATTAATTTTTATACGATATAATCAACGATTCGAGAGACACATATTTTAACGAGCATTGTAAAATATATATAATTCAGAAGCATCACAGATAATGTAATATATTTACTTGATTGATGAACCACACGGTGGCTTACATTCGAATAAATTCATACAGCGATTGCCAAAATAAAATAATACAAAGAGGATAAAGATTATTTTTCTTTAACATTAGATATTATTTCAATAAATTATTTTTATTTAAAATAAAATTCGATGATTAAGAAAAGTAAACAATTTTGCGATATTTTATAATTTAAAAAATTTTTTAACAATAAAACAAGTCACTTTTAATAAGCATAATCTGATCACTATAACAGTCACCTTAATCCAAAAAAATCCTCGAAAAAATTACTATTATTCAACCTCACAAATCCCACGACGTATAACAAAAATTTCTCACTCGAATCAACTGCGAAACGACTCTAATCCCCATACGATCCAAATCTTGCGACAATCTTAATCGAGAAAAATTCTACGATACAAACCACGATATATACTTTTCCTCGCTTTATCGAAAACACAGGAACAAAGTTTCCACATCCAAGTCCGTAAAGATGATTTACGCGAGACAACAAGGTTACGGCTGGCTCTCGTTTAGCCCAAAGTGTCATTTCTCTTGCGAGTCTTCGCGGGCGTTTACCTCCGACCGCGCCGGTAATCAAGGGGGAACGTTTGCTCGGTGCATCGTCGTATTCTAGAACTCGTCCGTACTACGGCGACTCCTTGGCCGTCGTTCGACGCTCAACGGCTAAGTGTACACCGCCGTTGCGGTCGTCGTTTCCGTGCGCCGTGGATTATGTGCGACGCGAAACCGCGACAGTTTGCCCGAGCGCGCATCTATGTCTGTCTATATGTGTGTACGCGTTGACCACACTGTCAATTTGACATAATGGATGACGGGCGTGTTTGAATTACCAGTGTGAAGGTTATGTTATGTGTGTATATATATATTCATTTCGTAACAATCAAACGAAACAATTTCCTCTACATTAAATCCAAAATTAACAGCGTGGTAAATGTATATTTGAAAATTATGTAGACGCGTTATGCCTATAAGCGTGCGTATACATACACATAAGATTGAAAGCACGCGCGATACGTATAGCACAAGCAAAGTTTACGTATACAGCCACCGTACGACTAATTCCATAAGCAAATCTGCGACGGATATTGGCGTGCCTTCGAAGATTAAACGTGAACTCGATACCTCATTGCTATGTTAATTGTGACGTCAGACGTTCCAAATTATCGACTGCATACCTGTATTTTGTAAAATTTTATGATATTATCATTGAATAAAAAAAAAAAAAAAAAAAAAAAAAATAAAAATAAAAATAAAAATAAAAACGGATTTTGATTGAATTTGAAGATAAACGGAACGATTTACGAGAAGCAATTACACGTTAATTAATGGCGGATCTTGAGGCGTTTATTTTATTAAAATTTTTGTTATTCGATAGCAAGCCATTCTTTTATAAAGAGCATTTGAATTTTTTAAATTTCCCTGACGATTTGTAATAAAAGCATAGATAGAAGTTTCAAAAAAAAGGTTCTTTTACTAAAAATAAACAATAAAAAAAATTCTTTACAAAGAAAGCGTCTTTCTTAAAGCTCGCCGAGAGACAAATCCCCAGTGTAACACAGCTAAAAGAAAAATATAAAATCACAACCAGCTAAAATACGGAAAACTTTAATGTTACGTTTTCTTTTCTTTTCTCGACCAAGGATTACTTATGCTCCGAAAGTCTACTATAAAAAAAAAAAAAAAAAGCCACGATCTCTTAACTTCGCGAGCACTTGATTACCGCGTGTACGAGAAAGAGAGAGGAATGCAAAGAAACAATCAACTGGATATAACGTAAAATGAGAAATACATTTTGCGTCTTTATTTTTTTTTTTTTTTTTCTTCATTAAAAGTTAAAATTTTTCATTACTTTTTACTCGTATAAAATTTTCTCGGTGGCTTTTGTCTTTTCTTTTTTATTTTTAATTTAAAATTCATGATTCTATCGATGAAAATTTAAAGGGAATTTAACACTTACAGGAGCAGAAGATGTTTTCTAAAATG
Organism: Chalcis sispes; assembly: GCA_949987625.1. Taxonomy (NCBI): domain Eukaryota; kingdom Metazoa; phylum Arthropoda; class Insecta; order Hymenoptera; family Chalcididae; genus Chalcis; species Chalcis sispes. The sequence continues at coordinate 75,393,977 of OX465095.1, read as the reverse complement.
CAGATTAAATAATAATTGTATAACTAATACTATGAATTTTAAGATAAGGAAAAATATTAGATGACGGTAGCGTCAATTTAACAATAATATTTAGTGTATAAACCGATTCTTCGGAAAAGCAGATCTCCTTTGAAGTGTCATCTTGAAATTACGAAATGTAAATACAGTCCGATGAATTGACGCATCAGAATTGTAAAAGTGCGATGATGATACTCTAGTTTCAAATTTGAAACGATAAACGAGAGAAAATATATCCTACGAGTTACATACCAGCTGCGCTAAAGGTACGAGGTAGTTACTTCGTTAAGTGTAATAAGATAAACCGATACGATGGATTTCCATGCCGTTCTCCCTATCCCTTTTGATATCATCGACCTCATTCGTATGAAATGAAGTAAAATAAAGACAACGAGAATTTATGGAGAATCTTTGAGCGCTCGCGACGACTTGGCATTGAAACGTTGTTTTGGATACTTATTTATTGCTGAAATTTTTATTATTGTTTCAATAATAAATCAATAAAATATTTTTCAGCCCTTTCATCGCGCGGAAAAAGTTTGCATACGATAAATTAAAGTTTTTTTTTTTTTTATTTTTCTTTTCGAATCGACGATTCAATGTATTTACAATAATTTTTTATTTTACTTTTTTCTTTTACTTTTTATCACATCTTAAAAGCGCATGTTTATAACGACGCGTTCTAAATACTTTCATTTATTCGTAGTTTTATTTTGTCTTTGTAACAAACTATACTCGTTTCACGATAATATTGTGTAAATTATGTATTAACTCTGAACAAAAAATGATTTAACAATAAATGCAAAAAAAGTATTTACAATTATATAAAATAAAACACATTTGTCTTTTAAACAATTCAAAGTCAATGCGAGCACGATCGATTTCAAACGTATAATAAAATTCCGTATAATTGTTCGAAAACGAATAGACGATGAGTAAAACTCGGCTTGCTAGGAGAAAAAAAAAAAAAAAAAAAAAAGAAAAAACGAATATCAATCGCTTTTCGTCCGTATTTTCGATCGCATTTCACAACGTCATTTATTCTTTCTTTTTCCGTCTAGACTCATTTTCGCGCTATAAATTAAACGTACGCGTTCCGGCATTAGCAAAATTAAAAACCTCCGCGTTCCCTGGTCGTCTCGCGCATCTTTCCTACGTCGAGTTTAAAATTATCGACGAAAAGGAGATAGAATTTGCATGTAATGAGAGTCGAATAAATCGAATGAAAATTTAGAAATAGGTTTTTCATCTTTAATATTTAATATCGACGTAAAAAATTTATTGAATTATTAATGTATAATCAAATTATTATTAATTTATATTATTATTCATACTAAAATTTTATAACTATAATACATTTTTAATAAATATTTTTATACTTTTTTTTTACGTCCAGCATATTATAAATGAAATCATAGAATTTTGATCTTTTTGTTTTGCGTATATCTAATGTTTAACATACTTTAAATAATCATCAATTTTTTTATGAATTATTTGCATTTTCTTCGTCGTAAGTAAACTTAGTCTAGTGCGAATTCTTTCCATCTTGTAACGTGATCGAAGCGCATCAAACTCACTCGCAGTCTCTACGTGCTTTAACCAAATAAATCGACTCTGATCAACTCTATTATACGTAACATATATGTATGTATATATACACATATATACGTTAAAGCATCGTTTCTCTAGACTTCAGCAAAAGACCGATAATTAAGGCTCGCTCCATTAGCTGTTGCTGCCGACGTTGCCGTCGCCGCCGCTCGGAACAATCGCTAGACTATAGCAAGTTGTAATGCACGATCCTCCCTCTCCCCTAGGCTTAATTGCACGCCAACTTTCTCCTTCCTTCTTTCGCCTCTCCGTTCGATCGAAAAAGGGTGAGGGAAGTAACGCATGAAGGATTTCTTGCCACCTGTTAGGTGGAATAGTAATTTCGCTAGGATTAAAAATATGCACGGGAATTAGTAAAAGCGCGTTATAAATTGTTCCTCGCGAGATATTTTCTTCCTTCGTCGATAAGCGGCTTTTCTTTTTTTTACAAAATCAACGTTTATTTGTACTTTTATCTGAATAGGACGGATTTCCTATTCAATTTTTCAATCGATGGAAAGTTTGAAGTATGTATTTATGATGGATGGGAATTTCTATTTTATCAAAATTTTTAATGGTTTTTTCAAATCGTTCGGTGAAAAAAGAAAAAAAAAAAAATCCTTCTTGATACAAAGAACAATCTTTTTTTTTTTTTTTTTTTCATTTTTATGATTTATTTTAATATTGTTTAAAAATAAAAAAATACTTTGAATAATTAAAACACCAAGTGAAAACTTGAAACGCGACCTAAACCAATATTTTAATTGAAAAATGCATTTTGCAGCACATTTCTATTATTTTATTTTATTTTTTTTTTTTTTTTTAATTTTAGCAGTTTATAGATACACACTGACATGAATATTCATTTTAAATTTAAATATTATTGAAATATAAAATATTTTAATTGAAATTCCGAACGGAAATATTACGACGAGTAATCGTTACGGAATTCATTATTTATCTAACGCATTCGATAAAATTTACATGACAATTAGAGCTAAGAAGTATGATTTTTATTAACGTCAAACATTATATATTATTATTAAAAAATATATATATATATAAATATATACACATCGCTGGTTAGTCTACTTTTTTTTTAAATTCGCGTCAATTTTTAAACCTTATACCGAAGGTAAAAGTCTTATTTACGGTCGTTGATTTTCTTACATCAAAGATGCTTTTAACTTAAAAGGAGATACGTGAAAAACACGTTATTAATGACCGAAGTTACTGACCTAGTTCAAATACATTTAAAAATATGAAGATATTTATATGCTCAAATTCTTAATATCACTTAATATTTTAATGAAAAGTTAAATTTAGATGTTTGTAAATTATCAGCCGTCGCGATATTTTTAAAGAAAAAAGTCAACTTGTTAAATTAATTTCTTGCGTCCATATAATAACGTTTATCGAAAAATTTATCAAATTTATTTAATAGAAAAAAAAAGAAGCTTTTTTGATTAATCATTAATTTTATATTTTAAATTAATTTGTCCGGTCGATTTAAGAAAAAAAAAAAAAAAAAAAAAATACGACAGCAATTTATGTCGCAATTTTTTCCTATACTAGCACACGTTCAAACACATATACACACAGCCAAACTCGAAGTGAACAAACCATAAACAAAACAGCTATCGAAAATCGATTCTCCGCATACTTCTCGTACTATTCTCTTTATAAACTTGGTAACACATCAATATATACAGCAGCCCAAAACAATAATTCACGGATACGAACCGCAAGAAGTAACCTTCGCGCAACGAATACGCTATTTAACAATACGCAAAATTATCAGCTGACTTATTTAATACCAAAGTACCGATATAAATGAAAGAAAAAAATCAAACAACGAAGTAATTAACGACAGTGTATAAAATATTGCTATTAAAGTAAAACATAATGATCGAATAATTATACCACCGAAATATCGATAAAAAAAAAAAAAAATAAAATGTACAAGACGGAAAGGACGCGAGATCCGGAAATCGCGTCGAGGATCTCGCATTTACGTCGCGTCCTGCAGGATCTGCGAATCGAATTGTACCGTGAAAGATTGAACTTGCAACGGGAGCATTATCGTTGCTCGAGTATTCGCGACGCCGAGGTCACCGAGTGTACAGGTAACGAACTTTTTCGTACCCTCTATTACGTTTCTTCCTACCCTCGTACCCTTTTTCGCCTCTCTTTCTCGTTTTCTCTTCGCGCGAGAGTCGCCAACGAAATTTACGACCGCTCGTCGTGTGTGCACGCGCGCTCGAGCTTTTAAGAGAAAATTTATGCGTGTGTGCTTGTATATTACGCGCGCGTGTGTATGTTCGTAAACACGCGAGTATATGCGCGCTCAAGTTCGGTAAACAACCATCGGAAATTCGGTACTTGTAATGGCTTCTGGATTTCGAAAAAAGATTCGTTTATTTGGATTGAAGTTATCGACCGTATTACGAGTAATTAGAATGAAAATTTTCTTTTTTTTTGAATGAAATTTTCTATTCACCGATATTTGATTAAAACGATAATTTATAATATCAATTTAGAATCCCTATTATATTTTGACTTCAAAGGTTATATTCTATTGCTGCGTCGAATAAAATACGAAAATATTAGCTATTACATTATTGAATTGAAAAATGAAAAATTTTAAATTATTTTTATTCCGAGGAAAGATCGCGACGTCGAGCCGTCAAACACGTCGAATATCCACATGCGGCAACCGTGGGATTTGACAGTATCCGAGGTAAGCCGATACTCGAAGACGGACACATTTTCTCGATTGACGTCACAATTTGATAAATCCAATTGTTATTTAATTTCAAATTATCTAGCGATTTATTAAAACACGTGCTTTTGACATTATAATAAATTTATCGTGCATTGTTATTTAAAATTAACATCGATAATTTGTGAGTATTTTTATCAATTAAAAATAAAATTTTTCTCTTTCATTTGGCAAAGTGTCAATTTAATTAAGTGCTTGACGAATTTTCGACAGTTATGAAAACAATATTAATATATAATACATCTAGTATAGACTTACGATTTGAAATTAATTAATTTTGCAAAAATTAATTTAAACCTAACGAGCACTTTATAAACTTTTCAACTTTGACGAAAAATATAATTCTGCATAAATTTTTATAACATAATGAATGGCATTCTGAAAATTTTTTTTAAACTAAAGAATTATTAAACAAACATGAACGAAAACCATTCGTAAAAACTTAAAAAAAAAATAAATAAATAAATAAAAGAACGAAATGCAAATTCGCTCGTCGGGCAAACTTCTTTCGATTTCAAACGTTTACGCAATCGGCAAGCGTGAAAAAAATACACGAAGAAAACAAAGACGAAGTATCACGCGTCGTTCACTTTGTGCGATCGCAAAAGCAACAAAGCGCGTTCGAAACAACGAAAATATAAACGGAAGCCTCTGAGAACTCGATTCCATTTCCTTTGACCTTCCTAAGCAGCACGTGCACCAGACGCGCTCAAAGCTGTTAAACTCTGCCGACGATCTGGATCTCGGTGAGCTTGCGAGCTTTTACCGCCGAAAAATCAACGACCTCGAGACGGACTTTTGCGCCGGATTGAACTTGATACGTTCGAGATACGCGCAGTCGTTGTCGATGATCGATTCCTTTGAGAAGAGGACCGATGCCACGTCGACGATTTCGCTCACAGCGGATGACGAAAATTCCGAAAGATGGGTTACTGATCTGACGAAATGTCGAAGCCACTGTGATTTCGATGCCAAGTTCGTGAGATGCTTTTTTCTTTTTATACTTTGAAAATATTTCGTTTAATTTGAAGATTAAGATTTAAAAATAAATTTTAAAATAATTTCTCAATGCGTAAACAACGTTGGTACGATTTTCATTATGTAAATTCTACGAATAATTTCCGCGATAAAAATTTATTCAAATTAACGCTTGTACAAACAATTTTTTAACGAGTTTTTGTCGCGCAAAATGGAACAAAAAAGACGGTAACCGAGGAAAAGGAAAACAAAGAAAAAAAATTCTTTTTGTTTTCGTAGATCAATAAACGAAGGCGTAGAGACATTATGGGCGGCAATCGATGATCCGTTCGACGAGGATGACTTGTCGAGTTTGATGAATGAGGCTCAGTGTGCTAACGAGTGCTTCGACTCCAACGAGTTTTATCAAGAATTGATACTACCGTCAGAATCTAATGAGACTAATTTGGCTTTTTAGGGTACAATAAACGTGAAATTTTTGTTTTTCATTTTTAGAGTTTTCTTAACTATCTAAAGAACGCCAAATTATCGATAATGAATTTTGCGATTTTTTTTATTTTTTTTTTTTTTTTGTATACAACTATCGTTCATATGATACAAATTATTAAAATAAGAATAAAAATGTATCTATTATAAAATGAAATTTAGTACATAAATTTAATATTATAAACGCTAAAATATTCTACGTAAAATTTTATCAAACGGTTAATAATGATGTTTTTTTTTCTTTTTTTTTATTATTATTTTTTTTATCTCGATACATGGTAAAAAAAAACTTTTCAAATCAAAGTGAAGGAATGTTTTATAATTTCTTAAAATAAAATAAGAAAAAACTAAAAAGTGTACCAACGCCGCTCGGGGTTTTAGTTCGCGCAAAGGCTTATTATTTTTTGCTCGCACGCTTGTAAATCAGTAAATTTTGTAAAGGAGCTAGGTTAGGAAATCCTCGGGAAAGAATAAAAGAGAGCCCGAGAGCAACGATATTCCACCTCTCTAGCGGGTTATCGAACTTGGTCTCGTGAGCGCTTGCGCGTTCATCGATTCACGCGTGGATTCTTTTTCCGCGCTGTACCGCTCAGATAAGTCAGGACACACCGGCTTCTTTCCTAATTCATTTCACTTTTTTTCCTCCCCTTCTCTCTCTCTCTCTTTAAAGGCGCGAGTTTTTGGAGTTTCAAGAGTTGTGAATTTAAATATTAAAGGTTATGAAAGGATCGACTACTATTTTCATGCTGTTACAGTACCGTTGCGTAATTCGTTTTGACAAGTTTTAATTACAATTTGTTGAGTTAAAACTTTCGGCTTCGTAATCATATTTTAAATTTCCTGCTTGAAAAATTAAATTATTATTATAATGAAAAATCAATTATCATTCACGAATAAAAACTTATATTAAGTTATGATATGGGGATATAAATTTTTAATGCATTAATCTGCATTAATAAATGTTAAACGAAAATTTTTATTTCATAATTATTCATTCGCTAAATGTTCACGTGTGTAAATATTGCCTTAAAAAATCATAAATTTATTTAAGGTGTTTTCAAATAAAAACATAACCATTAACGATATTATTAGTTATTTATAACGAATCTCAGAATATATTACTCTTAAGCATTTTAATAATACTTGGACAGTATTCTAATAAATTTTGAAATTCAAATATTCGAGTGCCAATACATTTTAGTATTCAAATGATCCCTCTTTACCCGACTATTTTAATTACACGAAATGATTTAAACAGATCTATTTTTATTGGGAAATTTATTTCAAATTTATGTATAAATTAAAATTGACATTTTCCATTTATTAAAGCGATAGATAAATAAAAAATTCATTTAATCATTCCAATTCAAATCTTCGCATCTTTGTCGTGATTTTGTTACGGTTTTTTTATTTTTATTATTTTTTTTTTTCCTAAAAATAGAGAAAACAAAGTCAAATGAAATACGGCATAGCAATAAAAAAACATTTATTTTTTTTTTTTTATTTGTTTCTTCAGCACCGTAAGCAAACTAAAGAAACTCTATCCTCGTTTGTTTTCACATATACATGTATCACCCCAGAGGGTCGTTTTGTTTTCTCGCAACTGCTAATTCTAATACATCTCGTGTAAAAACACCCTCCTTCCTTTTTTTCTTTTTTTTGTTTTTTTTTTTTTATTTTTCCACGGAAAAAAAAAGTATTCGGAGCATCGCGCGCCACGGCCTCTTTTTACATTTTCATGCGATTCGAACAAATTTTTTACTTATGCAAACGCAAGCGTTTCGAGTCGTCCTCGAAACAAATTACACTCTCAAGCGCTAATAACGCGAGCTACTACAGAATATAGCGGTGTTATTTTGCGCTCGTAAGATATCTTCGCCTCGCCCATTTTTGCGTGGAGAGAGAGAAAGAGAGAAAGAGAGACGAAGAAAAGACAAGGAGATAGATAAAAGAAGAAAGTACCGAGGAGATTAATGTGAATCGTCGAACGAGCGGTTGACGAGGGCGAGATATATAAAACGTTCGCGTACGTACGAGAACCGTTGCACACATTTATCGAAGTAAGAGAAAGAATCGAAGATCGATCGTGAGAGGCACAGAGAGAATAAAAGGAAGAAAATGCGTCTAGTGGTCCATTACATTCACGAAGCGAAGCGCCGCAGGAAACGCGCTCGTCTTTTTCCGTTTCGTTGTAAAAACAAAAAAAAAAAAAAAAAAAAAAAAAAGTACGCCGGCGGCGTCCTCGTGGTGGAATGAAAGGAAAAAAGAAAAAAGAGACGCTAAAAGTAGTACTCCTTTTGCGTTAAGCAAACCAGAGATCAGCGATATAGCTGCGCCTCCAGCGAGATAGTAAAAATTCGCGCTTCGTTTGCGAGCAGTTATACGCAGATATACGCCGATAAATTAAAATCTTTAATTGTCTGAATTGTCTTCTATGTCTTTCTCTTTCTCACTTGAATAACAAACGTTTATATATTTTTTTCTTGAAACCCTTATTATCGTACTTTTATTTTAAATACATGTTCCTTTTTTTTTTTTTTTTTTTTAACAAAAACTCGTATTTTCTTGGTTCTCTTTGTACTTGTTTGCTTTAAACAATTTACAAAACTTTAAGAGTTTCGCCTCAGTAAAAATAATGCCATCGTGTCTTTTTCGTTTTTTTTTTTGTTTTTTAGCCTGATTATAATGTTTGTTTCGAGACTTTCTCGTTTCGTACATACATAAAGCTCGTGCATCCGCGAGCGCGCTCGTTTATATTCACTCGTGTTCAGAAGGACACTTATTCAAACGAAAAGTTCGCGAAATCGCTGCAGTGCACAGACAGATTGATAAATGGTCGAAAATCCGCAACAAGAGGAAGGGAGAAAAAAGAGAGAAAAAGAGGAAGAGAATCATGAGTATTTCACTAGAAGATAGGTAGATCGATGAAGCAGTTGAAATGCAAGGCACGCGCTCGCCAAGGCAAATCGAGGCGAAATTCCGCGACCGGTCAGGAGTATGCTTTTGACGTGCCTCGAGAGCCCCGTCGAGTAAACGCGCCCACGGACCCTTTCATCCCAACGGTAGGTTAATAAGCTGAAGGTCTGCGCGTACGAGCCGTGCACACACCCATCACGTACTAACGAGTTTCGAGGCGATCGGATTTGTCACGAGCTCGATAGCCGTTGCCCTTTCGAACTGTATTGTCTCTCGTCTCATGAGAAAAAATCACGAGTCACTGTGCTTTTTTTTTTTTTAGAACAGGAAATTGAACTTTTTCCGATTTCTCCTCGCTCGATATATACCATTAGTTATTTATGTACCTTGTGCGAGCCTCGCGTCATTACAGCTTGAGGCAAAATATGTTGTGGATGGATAGTAGGGCCGCAGTCGCGAGCGCAGCGAGCGACTAAGGCGCCTCTATCCATCCACAAAATATGAGCCGAAAGCTTTAATGACGCGAGGTTCACTCATGGTGCTTAAAAAATTTTTCAGCCTTGTAACCCGTACGAAGACTCTTACTTAGTTAACAGAATAATTAATTTTATTTTGTTGCATATCAATTAAATGCAATTTCGAACCCATACTGACAGTTCGTAAACTACAGATATCGTCTGCTAACGCATGCGCATTTTGTACACACACGCGTACATGCACATGTGTGTCAAAAAGTGACAGACAACATAATGTAAATATAAATATAAATTATGAAATTAAAAAAAATAGTAAATGGATTAATATTTAAAAATAAAATTAATTCTTGAACAATTATTATTTATTAAAAAATATAAATTTCTTGAGTATATTTATTAAATATTTATACAGAATAATATTTTTAACAAAAGTTTTTTTTATAAGATTTGAAGGCTTATTAATAATATTAATACTATTATAATTAATATAAATACTTTCTTATGTTATTTTTATCATAACAATACTATATTTGTTTAACACATTTTTTGTATAATCAATGAATTTTAGTCTCTTATTTAACATGAAAAAACAGTAACTTTTTTAAATATTTTAAATTTAATTTCTTCACACAAAAAACTTTTAAATCATTTATCTAAATCACAAACAAAATTATAAACTAAAAAATTATCACTTTAAAATCACTTATTATTAAATTTTTTAATTTTGCGGGATTATATTAGATTTTGCTTTTTCTATTAGTTTATTTAATTCACGTTTGCATTCTTCATCACTGTCACTATCACTCGTCTTATTTTCATTATTTAATAAATTGTCCATTTTTATTCTTCTTCTCACATATTAAGAACGAATATTACCGACACACGATACACTATACTGAAAGAAAACCAAAGAAAAGCAGAGCCCCGTGGTCGCTTGAATGTACATACTGAGCGAAGGAGAGAGCGAGACAGAGATAGGGTGGTCACGTGGGAGCAATGGTGCGCGCGCTCTTATCGCTATCTCGTTCTCTCTCCTTCGCTCAACATACATAAGTCTTATTACGCGTTTCAAAAATATAAGTTTCGATGAAGACTCACATGCTAGGCTATATGAAGCGACAAATACATAGCAGTGGCGCTGTTAACTTTTTTTTCTCCTGGCACGTATACAGCCTAGAAGGACGTATAGAATGACATACAGCCTAGGAGGACGTATAGAAAAATGTTAATACGATCGAGAAGGCGCTTGCGCGTATGGAAACCATTTACACGCTGACGATGCTCCGTAGGTAAGAGTCGCCGTACGGGTTAGTAGGCTGAAAATATATATATAGCTCACCGAAAGCAACTTTTCCGGAATTTCTTCCGTGGGTTTTGGAAAGACGAAACGTCGTTGATATTGTTGAGATGTTGACCTTATTCTATAATATACTGGAAAGTATAGCGCACTTTGTATGTGCACTTCGAATTATTCATTCAAAGATTTTTATCGTTTACCAAAACGCTCGCTTAGCATAAGTATTTGTAATGCATTTGGACAATTGTTTCGATTGTAAGTTCTTTTTTACTCTTTATCATTTCAAAATAATTTTCATGCCGTTAGAAATTATTTGTTTCAAAGTAAGCTCTCGCAATGTATCGAGACAAAAATATTTCATGTCAAACATGAAATACAAAATTTATTTATTTATTGTAAAATATTGAATTTTACGATTCGATGTAAGGTTTAAATTTTCTATATGTACTTATTAAACTTATAAAACCCTTTTTTACGATATATTAAACCCAAAGTATCGATCGAGGCATAAACAAAGAATTCCGTCCTTTCTCCCATAACCCCAATAAATAACTTTCTTAATAATTTAAATTCAACTTCGACGCAGCGAAAATCAAAAATCAGTAAATTATATATAAGCAGTCACAGCCTTGGGACGAGACGCGATGAGATTTTTCAAAAAAGGAGCGAACGTAAAAAGCGCATTAGCCGGAAAGTCGGTCGTAACGATGTCGCGTCAGTTTTATTAAAGTTGACGAGCGAGGAAAGGAGACGCGGCGCGACTCGCTTTTTTTTTTTTATTCGCGTATTTTGGAAACTTAATAACGAAGGGATTGCATTATCGAGAAAAATTAAGCTAGAAAGTATGCCTTTTAAAGTTAGACATTTTTTAAAATATTTTTCGTTTAATGTCATTTATTAGTAAAAACTTATTTTTAAAATTTAACTATAAACATTCTCTCGTACATTACAATTTCAGCAAATTTTGCTCTCCGTTTTAATTTTTTTTTAACAAATTTACGCACATTACATACTTAAGGGACTTAGAAACTCGCAAAAAGATGAAGAATTTTCCACGCAGTAAGAGGCAAATATCCAAAAATAATAAAAGTAAAAGAAACGACGAAACTTTCTCGAATACTCAAAACAAACTCCATGCGTATTTCCATCAAAGTGTGAGAATATCAAATTCTCTTTTGTTACAAAACTTCAAAGGCTAAATAAGAACAAAACGAAATGCCGGATAGATAAAAGAAACTCGGATGTATGAATAATATATACGTAACAAATAACTTTCTTTCTCGGCTCTTGGAAAATCCATGAAAAATTAACAAGTATACTTAAAGAAAAATAGAACGTAAATTGTACGCGTGTAACGGCTGACGAAGAGTTTTTCTATCGACAATGACGCTTAAGTTCAATTCTCTCCTACTTAAACTATATCATTGTTATATAGAAAATTATAAATAATGTTTTCATTGCATTTTTAAAAAGGAAATTTTGAAAAATATTACTTTTTCAAGAGTTTTACTTAGCAATCTATGAAATTTACCAGAATTATAGTAAAATTTTTTGGTTAGAATATTTAATATTTTATCATTTTTTTTTTATTTTTTTTTATAAATACAGTCCGTGATTTCATAAATTTTATTTAATGTTTTAATTTCATCGCACAGCCTATTTCTCCGATTTCATTGATTGATTTAACTATAATTATTTACATTTATGAGCATATTAATGGAATTATTTATATTGAATAACATTTTTTTCATAAATTTAACAATGAATACTACAAAATCATAAAAAATATCGCAGCTGTTTATATTAATCATTTTGAGTACTTTTATTCACTCGTGATTTTATGAAAAGATATAAACATTCTTACGATCTCTTTCAAAATTTTATGCGCCGATATAAATGATACATTTCAACGCTTTCACAATAACGTTAATAGTTAAAAGTAACTGATAAAAATATTTTAAAATTATTTTCATCATTTATGTTTATTACGAAAAAATGTAAAGCATGAAAAAAATATCTACTTTGAAAATCTGAATGATGTATAAAATTGCAAAAAAAAAAATTATTATTTTTACAAAGAGTGTCTCTCGGGAATGAAAAAAAAAGAAAAGAAAACATGCATTGAAAACGGCAACGCCATTAAGAAAAAAAAAAAAAAAAAAAAAAAAAAAAAAAGAAAGAACTCGAAAAAAAAATTTTTTTAAAAATGAAGTGGCGTCGGATCGCCGTGAAATCCGCTAAATAAATTGCCTTACGTTCGGTAGCGAGAACTTTTCTATTGAACAAAATTGATTTATCGTTCTCCTCCCTCGCTCTTTCTCTCACTCTCTCTCTCTCTCTCTCTATCTATCTATCTATCTATCTATCTATCTTTCTTCCGCACGCTTTCTTATATATACGCACTTATAACTATACATCTGGAGTCTAGTCACGAGTAAAAACGCCGCACTGACGATCGTGCACACACACATACACACACACAACGCCGATTTACAAAAGCTCCTCCTTTACACTTTTCACACCAATATTGCCAGCAGCTGTATACCGCGAAACTTCTTAAATTTCATCGAATAACGTCGAGAAGTTGTACCGCTATACCCGTACTTCCTAGCTCGCTTCGAAAAGTAATTAAGTATATTAAGGCGCCTCTCTTCGTTTATAGAATACGCGTATCGCGAGCTACGTATTACATGTATTACGTGTGCGCGTTGGCCTTCACATCTGTAAATATATTTTTAAGAGCACGTGTTATTTAAAAAATTTAAATTTTTTCATCGGGTAATTTCACGATTCGACTCGCCAATTAATTAAACCAACTGAACGAAATAATTTCCTCTTTAAAAATTAATATTAAAACTTTTATTCGAAATAACAACACTAATGAAACTCCACGTAGTGAAAATTTTAATTAAAATTTCGTAATTGCTTTTTACTTTCGCCCCGGTGATTCAATTAATTAATAAAAAAAACTTTTTGCTTAGAAAATACGCGAATCGTGTCAAAATATTAACAACGATAAGCTACGAAAAAGCTTATCGATATCTTTTGGCCTGAAATCGATGAAAATAAAAAAAGAAAAAAGAGTAAAGAATAGAAAAGGAAATCGGCATTTGTCCTCGTAAATTACTTCGTACGAAGGTAAACAACGCAGTTTCCGTTACAATCAATTCCCATATGAGAATCGTTAGGCTTCGAACTGTACGAAAGGGGAGAGAATCGTCAAGCGCGAAAACATCGAATCCCTTTCCGTTCGAAGTCGAAAATCCAATCACTTTTCAATTTGTCCCCGTGAACTAGACAGTACAACGACGCGTAAAAAAAAGAGGGGAAAGGTATATCAAAAATTGATAAAACGACGACAAAGCTTCAATTGTCTTTCTCTCTCTCTCTGTCTTTCTCTTTTTGTCGTTTCGCTTATAGATTTCAAACGAGCTAGGAGCAGGCGTCGCACGCGAGAAGCGCAACGTCAATGCCGCTGGGACTAATGGAAGTTCGCGCAACGGAAATTCTGATTTCGCGTCCTTATATAGGATCTCACAAATTATCAACTGTTCCGTAAAGTGAAAATTCCGCTCTGTTCTCGATATACGCGAATTGTGAAGGATATGTAGATTATCGTCTCGTGTTTATGTATATATGTGCTATTCGTAGAATAAAGAGTATAGTTACCGAAGACAGAAAGAGACAAAGAGAGAACTAAGCTCTTTGTACATGTAACATTGGATCGATGAAATTTTCTTAGATTTTTACTCTCATTCATATACGATATATTAAAATCAAATCGCTATCGATAAATTTATTAATTAATACGTTTACAACAATATACAATTCTTTCAGTAATTTTATTTATTTTTTTTTTTTTTTCAGTTCAAAAATTTTATTGTGATATTGTATTTTGCAAAAATGGCTTTTAGAAATTAATGAAAATTTTGAAATTACACGAACAAAATAGCTTACAAAGTATAGTTCAACAAAGTAAAATTGATCGAATTTATTAATAATTAATACCATAATCATGTAGGACCATACATATTTTCTTTATCCGCACAAATTAATTTTTCTTCCAAAATCAAATCAAATTTTCTTCACTCTTTTAATGCAAAATTTTGAAGAAAAAAAAAAAAATTGCATTTAACAAAAAATGTAAACTCAGTTATTGAATCGATGCAAAACGCTCGAACGCGTATATAATTTCTTTGTTTACCAAAATCACGCTATACTCCACCGTACCGTTAATTCACGAAATCATGCGTCACAGCTATTACTTCGTCAACGCGTATTACAGTGGAATACGAGCCTAACGAACAGAGGAAGAGACATACGAAGTAATTCTGCGTGATGAGAATTTTGGTGTGTTTCCCATTACGCGCACGTAATCAATTGATTCGTCGCTCTTCCATATGACGATTCAAAGCTCGCGAAATTGAAATACTTTATAAAACTTATTGCTTTAACCGATAAAAAAATTTTATCGCTTGAAAGATAATTATTTAACAAAATTGATTCTCGTTTCATGTATTATTAATAAAAAGTGCGGCAATAAAATGAAAAAAATCAATAAAAATAAAGAAAAAATAAAACTGCATATTTCTTTTTTCGACACGATAAAAGCATTGCACAAACAGAAGCGATGTATAAGAGATAACACTTAAATACGAGAATGAATAATAACGAATTCAAAAGGGCAAGGATTCCCTTGTGAAAATATTGTTGTTATAATGGTAAAATGTTACATGATTACCGTTACTATTTTTTTTCTCGAAATGAAATATACTTTAGCTTAAAATTGTCATGAAAAGGTCAAAGGAGAAGAAAAGGTATTTTACATTTTATTTTAAAATTTACAATAATCTTTATCTTTCAATATCAAATATTTATAATTTAATAGTAAAACTTGTTTATATTAACCTATTCAAAATAATACTTTATAAACAATTATCCACAACAAAATATTTTTCATGTAAAAATACCATTTCTTTAAATAATTATCAAAGTTAATTTTTTTTTTTATTAAAATTTAAAAATTAATTCAAATAAAAAAGAAAGTATAACTATCAATTTAATATAATATTTTCACTCGGGAAACAAATTAAATTTTCGGGTCGACAGACATGAAAAGCGTTAAAAGTCCAAAAAAAAAAAAACAAACTAATAAAAAAATTCTGCCCAGAATTCGTAAATTTCAAAGTTTTCTCCCGCTGAAAATTAAATTAAAAAAAAAAAAAAAAAAAATAAAGAAATAAAAAAATGACCCAACAATAAAATCAAAAAAGCGGACGAGTAGAAGAAAACAATGAAAAAAAAAAAAAAAAAAAAAAAATGACAGCGTGCTCCGTACTGAGAAATCGGAAAGTACAAAGTAAGCTCTCTCGACCGCCGCAGCGCCCAGAACCACTAATGTGCTCGCTCGCAGCGCGGACGGAAACTTCGAGGTGACCTTGGCCACGAAGGCCACCATCTACCACCAGGGCTTGGTCGAGTGGAAGCCACCGGCGATATACAAGTCCTCCTGCGAAATCGACGTCGAGTACTTCCCCTTCGACGAGCAGACCTGCGTACTCAAGTTCGGTTCTTGGACCTACGACGGCTTCAAGGTAAACGCGCACTCTGCATGATAGCTCAATAAGTTTTATCTCTCTCTATACATATATATATATATATATATATATATATATATATATACATACATACATATCTTATCACGTTATGTTGTTACTATTATTATTATTATATCTTTATATCGCAACAACAACAGCAAAAAACAACGACATGCAACCCAATAATAGAAAAGAAAAGAAAATAAATCGCGTGTATACATATATATATATATGTATATGTATAAATATATATATATATACAGATATATGTATATACGTGTGCATCCGTAATGTATGTGTACACGCGTGAAAATTTATCACTATACCGCTACTTGCTCCAACCCAATCACCATCGTATCCTGTGCGTAAGATGTACAAGCTAGCGAACGCCGGTCATCAAGTACGATGACCTTTCTATCTCCCACCTATACCAACACCGCCACTTAGCGATGACCCACCACCCCACCCCCACCCCCGTATATTGTATGTAGAATCGTATGACACCCTGAACTCACCCCCCCCCCCGCCACCCCACCCCCTGCCTATCTATTCTAGTTTTGTAAACATGTACTTTCTCTCTTTTCCAGTATGTATATACGTTTACTTTTCTCACCTCTCTTTACTTTCCAGCCGCGCGTTCTACTACTACTACTACTGCTACTACTGCTACTACTACTATTACTTCTACTACTACTACTACTACTACTATTACTACTGTTACTACTGCTACACACGGTGCAATAGGCGGTGCGGAACGCAAAGCACGCGCAAACAATGCACACTGTATACCGAAACCATCACTGCCATTTTCTCTTTTTACTTTTCTCTTTTTTCTTTTTCATTTTTTTTTTTTTTTTTTTTTTTTTGTTTATTTTACTTTTTATTCTTATTTTATTTCTTCTTATTGTTTCTCTATCACAGCTCGCGCACTCAACGCCGTCGAGGCGACGCATTTCCCCGAGAGGCGCGAACGCCTTTATCGATATTAAATTCTTTGTGCTTATGAGGAAAAAGTTTTTAACGCGTGCGACGTTTAAATAAACGTCGAAGGAAAGATATCGCTGGGAAATGCGTCGCTTTTTCAAATGCCTTCTTTCTTATATGATAAGAACGAGAAAAATATATATACATATATTACGAAAAAGGGGAACAGTGTAATTCCCTTTTTTTTTTTTATTATCAACTTCTGACCCCGCAAAAATCTTTGTTTTGTTTTTTTTTTTTTTTTTTTTTATTTTTTTTAACGAAGCGTTTATTCTCAATGCCCCCACCCCTCACCCCCTCGCTCTCTTTTTTAAAAAATAGCTATTTTAGAGTGTGTGTAACTTCGATATATATATATATACTTTTTTTAGATTTTCTTGAAAATTGCCTACGTTACGTATATATATAACATATGTTTATGATGTTAATTATCAAACAAAAAGGAGAAAAACGATACACACACTAACTCAATTATTCTATAATTTGTAATTATTTATTCATTTATCGTTCGAACGTTTAGTCGCTTCGCGTACGAAAGGAAAAAACGTCCGATCGAAAACATTATTAAGACAACCTCCTGGACGCGATTAGTTTATGAAAAATTTCTTAATTGGTCGCGAGTAGCATTTTAAAATAGAATTATAAATTTCTACGCTGATAAAGTGTAAATAATGCATAAAAAAAAAAAAAAAGAAAAAAAAACAAAATTTACATAAACGTAAATTATGCACAATAAAATTTTAAAAAGTTATCTTATGAGATCTTTAAAGTTATTACTATTAATAAATGACTGCTTTAACATATATTTCATGGAAATAAAATTTTCGATGTAACCTTTTTAACGAATTTAATAAATTATTAAAAAACTAACGACATCGCTATCGTCATTATAATATAAAGAAAAGAAAAAATATAGTCCATAACACGCACGAGTACACGAGTAGTCCAGGAGGCGAGGAATAAAAGAGAAAAAGAGATAGAAGAATGAATAGTGAGTTTAAAGACAAGGAAAGAAAGAAAGAAAGAAAGAAAGAAAGAAAGGATGAATGAAAAGAAAAGTTGATAAAAGCGAGAATATCTGCGAGGAAAATAGAATAATATAATCAGGATAAGAGTATGGAGAAGGTGAAGGAGAAGGAGAAGGAGGAGAAAGAGATGGTGATGAACGACAATTGCTCCAAGAGAGAGAGAGAGGGAGAGAGAGAGAGAGAGAGAGAGAGAGAGAGAGAGAGAGGTATCACCCTGGGCTTGTTTTTTTTTTTTTTTCTGTTACGGTGTTCGCAGCGCCGACGGGAACTACGAGGTGACGCTGATGACCAAGGCCACAGTCTACTATTCGGGATTGGTCGTATGGCAGCCGCCGGCAGTTTATAAGTCCTCCTGCTCCATCGACGTTGAGTTCTTTCCATACGACGTACAGACCTGCGTTTTGAAGTTAGGCTCATGGACCTATGACGGCTTCAAGGTGCCGAGAGAGTTTTAGCACCGAGAAAGACAGTTCTTTTGTTTCGTTTTGTTTGTTCGTTGGTTTGGATTGATTGATCGATTGATTGATTGAATGGTTTATTCGTTATAATTATTGAGTTATTCATTTATATTGCTAAGCAGATGATTAATTCGTTAACGTACGTTAATTTGTTTTCTTTTTCTTTTTCGTTTCTGAATTCTACATTTTTTTTATGTATATATATATATATATTTTTTTTTTTCATTTCGTTTTCTGTTTAATCTCTAGGAGTTTGTCGTGATAAACGTGTTTTATTTTATAAGTATGCCGGATGTTGTTGCTCTGGCCTTGCCCGCTCTTTTTTTTTATTATATTGTTTATTTGAGATTACGTACCTGTGAATCCGCAGCAAGAAAAAAAGTCTTCGTATCGATTTGATTTCTTTTTACTTCGACTATCAATGTTACCTATATTATATCGTGTTATATTTTGATTTACAAATAAACTTTTATCGATGTTTAATCGTAAAGACAGACAAATGGTAAAGTAATCATTTAAAATTTTAGACAAACATACCAAATAGTATTATTCCTTTCGAAATATAAATTGATAATAAATTTATCATTCGATAAAACAATGCATCCTTAAACAATTCGTTGGAGGAAAAAAAGAATAAAGCTGCTGCCAACTCGCAGGTAAATGGTCTCGATTGTTGTAATAACAGTCTAGAAATGATGTTTCGAGTAATAAAATTATTTCTGTACTCTCTCTCTCGCTGATTTTATATATATATGTATACATATAAAAATTGATTTCGCTCGCTCGCTCGTTCGTTCGTTCGTGAGATGCGCTGTTGAACGTCTTATTATATCATATGCATACACATATTTATACATTATATATTCTACATATATATATATATATATATATATGCATTACTGTATAACCTTTTGTAATGACAATGTTATTACTTTTTTTTTTTTTTTTTTTTTTTTTTTTTTTTTTTTTTTTTTTTATTATATATTCGTTGACGTTCATCGTTCGTGCATCGTTATTTGTTTTTTATGACTATTGTAATCGTTTATACGTACATATATATTTATATCATTTTATGTTAACAAATTTTTTTGGTTAATGAATTGAATAACAAAGTCTTAATTAGAAAAAAAAAAAAAAAATTAATAATAATAATAATAATAATAAAGAAACAATTTTTTTTTATAGAAGTTGAGAGTAGATGAGGGAATTGCAAAACATTTTAATTCCACGCGCCAATTAACGATTTCACAAAAGCACTCGAGATCGTTTTAATTGACTAGTAGGTGCATCGTGATTGTTCGTCCTATTCGATACAAGAAAAATAAATATGAGTCAATGTTTTATCACTTTTGTTTTTAAAGATAAATTTATTAAATAGACTTTTTTTCATTTTATTTTGAATTTTGAAAATTTTATAAGATTACATATGCTCGACTCTCATACATTATGGTATCAAAAAAACAATGATTCGTTATTAATAAAACATTCGTTTTATTTTTTTCAACGCTCGAGTTTATCGTGTTTAGAATGAAAAGCATAGATCATTTGTTGTTGAATTATTAATGGCACTCAAAAACTTTTAAAAATTCTTTTTTTTTTTTTTAATTTTAGCTGTTTTTTTTTTCACAGTAGATACAATTTTTATATTATCTACGTAGTTTTTTTTTTTTTTATTTTTCAAATAAATTTACTGTTACATTATGATAAATTAGATTAAAATTAATTTGGTGTTAAAATTCGGTGTACTTATAGTAAACATTTGAAAAGTCATGATAAATTATCGAAAATCAATAAAAATAACGTATGACAATATAATGCCGCTTTTAAGCTTGACGATTATACATTCTATAGTTTTACACATGTCGCTGCTTGAAAAAATTGTATGTGTGTATGTACATACATATTTATAGCATAGTCCAATTTGCCTTGATTATGCAAAACATGATTTGTTTATTAGTTGATATCGTCCGTTTGAAAATAATATGTTCGTTTTTTTATAAATATATATATATATATATATATTTTTTTTTTTTTAAAGAGGCATGCCCGTGAATTATAAATTTATAAATTTAATAGATATAATCTTTTTTGATGTCAATGATATATGGCTAGAATAAAAACGTTATCTAAATAAAAAAAATTATTTAAAAGCTTTATTAATATGTTAATATAAAAATATAAAAGTTTCCTAAATTAAAAAAAAAAAAAGATATCGTATACTCAAAATTACTATTATTCATTTTTTATTTTAAAAAATACGGTATTAATTTATTTTTGAAACCAAAAATGTTCCAAGACGATGTTTATTATATTTATAAATAAATATTACCTATTAAAAGAGGAACGTATTTCATTCTGTTTCGTTCCTACGCTTAAAAACTATAGTTTTGAAAGCAGTTCGGGTATACCATATCTTTAATAAATAATTAATAAAAGATTTAATTAAAAAATAAAAAATAAAAATATATTAATCCTACCTTATAAATTATTTTTAAGCACTCTTTTCACTCACCTAAATAACAACGTAAAATTCCTTTATTCATTACCTTCCAAAAAATTAAACAAACATAAACTGTTATACGCTATTATTATTTCACTTCCTTCGACAAAAAAATAAAAAATATCTTTCAAATGCCACACCTTACTTTTTTAAAAGTACAAATATTTATCGTCAAATCTAAATACCCAATAAAAGTATTTTGAGATGAAAAAGAAAAGAAGAAAGAAGAAAAAAAAAAAAAAAAAAAGAAATTGAATCAATTGTTTTTTCATTTCTTTAAAATATTTGAATTGCGGAATACATCTAAAATGTGTATAGTAACAACAAATATATATATATATGTATATATACACACACGCAGTACAATCGAAATAATGAAGTAACGTTTGAAGCGAAACGATACTTTAATGGAATACTGCGGTTTCGTGTCAGATGTCCGCCTATTGCCTGTACACATACCCACCGATCCAAATGTCACGCGCCCTCTCTCTCTCTTTCTCTTTCTCTCTCTCTCTCTCTCTCTCTCTCTCTATCTTCTCTTTCTTTCACTCTCACTGAGATAAAATTTCGTACGACCACGAACTAAAATTAGCCGAGTTCGATTGTAATGCCGGACTATCCGGTGATCGATGTGTGACTCGAACTTCGTCCTTCTTTTCATCTCTCGAATTCCTATAATCTTTTTTTGCTTTTTTTTCTCATTTGCTTGCATCATAAATTTATATATTTTATTTTAAATTCTATAATCATGCCTATTGTATTGTTTTTGTTCAATATACAGACGAGAAAAAGTTTTTTTGTTCAACGTTCCGTGGTCTGAAAGGCTTATACACAATCGTATAGTACATTCGACTGTAATTAACTTTTGTTAGACATTTTGTTATTTTTCGTGGAGGAAAATGTCGACACGGCGATGTAATGGAAAGTTTTAATTAACAAAGACAAAGTTTCACTCTATTATGCGCGCATAATGAAAAATGTCGAAAGTATTATTGTTAAATATATGCATGTTACTCGTTATTTCGATTCGACGTATCTCGCACTATTTTTTTTTTTTTTTTTTTTTTTTCTCGTATTCATTAAAAAAATATACGATGAACTTTTTTCATCATAAAATTTTGTACATTGAAAGCAATTGGAGAATTGAAAACATGTAGATTAAAAATAGCATGTACGGTTCAATCATTAAACGGCAAAATATTTGGGATAAATAACGATACAATGTTTTATTGAAAATTGTAAACTAATATTAGTAATTATTTAAAAAAAATGTATACGCAAACTAAACTAACATGTACGTGTAAATAAGCTCGGATAAAAAATGAAGATAATTGAATAATGAATTTGTATATAATATTATCCGATGAAAACATATAATATAATAATACAATATTAATACAATTAAATACATACGAGTTTGGGAAATTAATGGAAGAAGTACGGAAATGGTAAAAAATAAATAATCGTTTTACGATGGTTCTGTTGAAATAAAAACTACACAGGCGAATTCCGGTTTAATTGCGCTTACTATCAAAGTTCACGCTTTCGCAGCGAAGTTCACATGGACTACGGTCAATTAGAAATTTTCTCGCGAACTTTTCGTATTTAAAGCTCTTTGAAAACCAATCGCAGCTACTCTCGGCAATACTAATTTTCAGCCTTCTCTTTATAATCACCGCGAAACGTCGAAGCGTCCAATCAAACTATTGAATTCGAACTGACTTTCGCTGTTTCGATTACAATGTTATAATGATTTTATCCCCTCGCAAGCAAAAAAAAAAAAAAAATAAATAAAAAAAAAATTCAACTCGATCAGCAGTCGTTTCACGCAGAGTTCGCTTTAAATTTTGTTAAAGAGAACGAACTTTTTCAAATGATTTATTTTAATCAAAGTTTTCTATTTATCAAAGTTCTCTCTCAACGCTCTGGGAAAAATGTACATCATTCGGCTTGCTCTTTAATTAACGATGCTCCCGTCGCGATCATACACACACGCATACACACACACACACTTCAGCTGATCGAGAGTTTAATTAACTTGAACGACAATGCAACTTGACATTTTGCTAAGGAGACATCAAGAAAGAGAGG
Source organism: Chalcis sispes (assembly GCA_949987625.1). Taxonomy (NCBI): domain Eukaryota; kingdom Metazoa; phylum Arthropoda; class Insecta; order Hymenoptera; family Chalcididae; genus Chalcis; species Chalcis sispes. Next base: position 75,370,776 of record OX465095.1, on the reverse strand, counting down.
GAGGGAGAGAGAGAGAGAGAAGGAATGGAAAATAGGTTATATGTTACTCCCGTCTCTCTCTCTCTCTCTCTCTCTCTCTCTCTTTATGTATAACATGAAAGCAATGCATGTATGCATTTCATATTGCATTCCAAGAAATAGTTTGTATCGCGCGCGCTTAACATAGTTTCTGAACGAGTGTACTATATATCATAAAGACGTTGTTGGGCGGTACATAATCTCTAGTCGAGAAAAGGAGAAAACGAGTTCCGAGTACGAAGAGTTACAAGTGAGCGATAATTACTTCTTGAAAGATACAACATTCTTTTTGCTTTTATCTCACTCTTCAACTTTTATTTTTTTCTTTTATATACATATATAACTTAAACAAATTTTTAAAGTAATCAATCGATAATATTGAAAATGATAGGTCATTCATATTTTAGAGATATTCTAATCTGAACGATTCTACAAAAAACGATTGTGGAAGAATATTGCTAGAGTGGCCCGAAGCGCTTGATATTCAAACGTTCGATGGTTATTTTTCGTAATTAAAGCTAGCTAACTTTTTATCTGGATTTTTTTAGATTCAATAAACGAGGAAAATTCAATCGCGACTTTTGAAATTTATATTAAAGATTTAATTTTAACTGAAAATGTTCAATTATGAAGATTATTACAAAAAATGTTTATTGATTTTTAATATAAATGAAAATTAGTTGATTTTTTAAATAAACCCACGATTTCGTAATCATACAATAGCCGATGTTCTAGAGAGTATATAGAATTAAAGCATATTTAAGTAGTATACTCCAGAGTCAGGTCAGACACGCACAAATATATTACAATAATACCATACGTTCATTTCGCATAATATTTTTACTTGAATAAAAAAATTCTACATTCATTCTTAAATCATTGAGTCTTCCGCGTTATCCGTTTTACGATACATATTAATGTATTAAGTTAAAAAAATAAATGAACAAGCTTAAAGTCATTGTGTAATCATCAAATGATTTACATAATAAAATGTTCAGCGAAGAGGAAGAAGAAAAAATTTTAAGCAATACTTAACAATTCAGCCACCTAAGTAATCCATGTAATTTTCTTCCTTTACCTCTCTCTCTCTCTCTCTCTCTTTCTCTCTTTCTTCCGCCTTCTCAAGTTTGAAAAAGAAATAAAAAGTCAACAAAAGGCGTAATTCATGGCGTAAGAAAAACGCTCACTTGCCGGAATTTTCGGTGAAAATTGGCCCAGGCTCTTATCGAGCTCCGGAGGGCTTTGGATCAGACCGTAGACGAGGAATAAACGAGAGGATGAGAGGAAGTAAAGAAAGAGGATGAGGATGCTGGAAGCAAAAGGCTCAAAGTAATTAGATTTTCATCGTCGACTTTTCGTTCTCTTCTTCTCCCATAGGTATAAAATCCGAGTGGAATAGAGCGCTTTAACCGATTTTTTAAAAAAATCACCGAAAACTTATCCGAACGGCGATAATAAACGAATGCGGTTCCATTCGCAAGGGGATGTACGAGTATCTACGTTGTATGTACGCACCGAATCCGTATCGAAGATTTTTCTTGTTCTATAGGAGTCTAGTTAAAGTCATACCTTCCCCTCGCATTTTTTATTCAACTTACTTTGACACAATGGCCGAATGCCAAAAGTTAATTAAATAGATTGTTTATTGATTAGATGAACAGTAGTAAATCGTCGTTGATAAAATAAAATTAAAAACTTCGAGATATTCGAATTATTGAGAGGTTTGTGATTAAAACTTATTACGTATAAGTAATCGATATTTATACGCAGAAGTATAAATAAAATACGAAAAATAAATTATTAAGAACGAAAATTAATTATTTGAATTTGAGATACACGATTACTTAACATAAGTTAACAAAAATATTATTATGGTTAAATTTATTGAAAGTTAATACAATTTTTTTTTTTTTTTTGTTTTTTTTTTTTTTTGTACGTGAAATTTCGTTTTATTTATATTAAATTTTAGTTAATTTCGAATAAAATCAATAACAATGATAATAATGACAACCTTACGTGTATCTATTGCACTATTTTTATTTAAATTTCAATAAAGCCAATATTATAAATATTCAATTTCAAAAGTTTTGCATAATTATGTTAATTTTAAATAAGAGAATAAATTACGGAAAAATTGCTATCATTCAAAATATTTTGTAAGTTAGTAAAAAATTCATTTAACGTTGTAAATAAAAGCAAACAAAAAAAAAATCGACATAACATATTCGCAATGTCAAGTTTCACATACATACTCAAGGATTATCATGTCTATATAAGGATTCGTAAATAAAGCCGAATATACTTTAAGCCTTACGAAACGTGTCACGTCATATATGAAGTTCATATATCTACTTCATTAAGGCATATCCTTGAAATTTACGAGGAAAATTACACATTCAAAGCATTCAAGTGGCGTTAACGTTATTTACTGGGACAGTACCTCTTTAATTTCGTCAATGGAAAAACTTTGAAATTTAATTTTTCATTATAAACGCGTTAAATAAACATGAATATTTTCTTTTTCAAATAAAAATAAAACAGTTAATACGCATATTAAAAATCGTGTCACATAAAATCACAGTTTACGACAAAGCATACTTTTAAAGATCACAATGCCGCCTTACACCATAGATCGACTAGTATACTCGAAATATCAATAATCGTTAATGACAAGTTATAAAAAAAAAAAAAAAAAAAAAAGAAAACCCACGAATAACATCTTGAACAAGTACATTGAAGTTAAAGAATGTTAAAGTGCATGCAGTTCGTTGAGCAAAGTTAATAATGCGAAAGTAGTTGTAAATTAAAGTATCGATAAAGTAAAAATATATCGCGATAGCGTTGAATGTACGTGAAAGTTTACATACATATAAAAAATTAATAATTTAATTTAGGTAAATATAATAATTGCAAAACGCATAGAAAGTTTTTTTAAATTAATGAATGGCAACATTTTTGCATCGTGGCGTTGCATGAATTTTTTTTTTTTTTTTTTTTTTTTTTTTTTTGAGAGATGCACTTTCGAGCGACTTTTATTATGTATCTTCAATGATTCATGCATTTTCGTGAATTTAAAAAGAAAATTACAAGATTTATAATCTGATAGTATTATTTTGTTATGTACTCATATATATATATATATATATATATGTATATACTCGCATCGAACGCTTTTGACATACGATGACAATACACGATCTACTTAAGAATCCTTTTGAAGACTCTTTTCCCCCCAGAAGTGGAAGGGTATAAGATGCGGCTTGTAATTTGCAAATTTAATGTCTTACGTACATAGACCGAAGTGATTTCATAATCTCCTTTGAGTATGTCTAAGCAAACTAATTAGCATTAATGTATATTGCTTTGAAACTAAACGCATATATAGTCAAAAACCCTCTCGAAGAATACTTTAATCACTTTTTTATATCGATTTAAAATTTTTCTTGATATTCCTTTCAATTTAAAATTTAAATAAAAAAATTCTTATTATACAATATAACATATAAATATCGATACATTTTTCAATAGTAAACAAAATGTTTATTATCAAACACAAGTTATCGCTAGGCTCATTAATTTGGCTATTTTAAAAATTAAAAATTAAAAATTTACATAATTTCAAAGTTAAACCTAATTGTGAAAAATAAATAAACCTAAGATATGTAAATGTAAATCCTATTTACTTATTCATTATTGAGATACGCAAACATGCGAATTACGCGAATTAATTAATACAATTCAAGTGTTCGTAATGAACGCATCAACAGCTGTACCAATAATCGAACTAATTGTTTTCTAATCAAATATTCTAACGAACATCATTTTACAAATCAAATAATTTAATTTTTTTCCTAAATTTTAAATCCTGAAATAAAGTTTTTTTTTTTTTATATAAATCGTTAATACATGTTCCAAATTAAATAGTACAATTTTAAATATTTTCTCATTAAACGCGAAAAAATTTATCAAGAGCTCTAAAAATTTATTCGATATTTTAATATTTATAACAACAAAATAAACACGTGCTAAATTTAAGGCAACTTTTCAAAACTACAAATCCGTTGGTATGAATTCCCTTTGTATAATCTAAAAAGTAAATTTACCCTCGACGTTTTACGCAAACACAACGAAAAAAGAAAAAAAAAACAAAATACAAACGCCAGAATAAAATGAAAAAAAAAAAAAAAAAAAAAAAAAAAAAAAAAACACGCATAATAATCGGTGTCGGTGTGTTTAAGCATTGAAATCAACTTGGCGCATTGACCAACGCGTATCGAACGTTTAAATCAACATTTATAAAAGCGAAACAATCGACGGTAACATTAGAGTCGCGTCGTACATTAAATATGTACAATCGCTAAATAACCGCGTCGCTTAGCTGTTGCTCGCGTTTTATTCCGTAACCCGTCGTTATATTGACAAATAAAATAATGAACCTTTTGAGAGGCATCGATATACGAATAAATAATAGACAATAAGGCGAGATTATCCGTTAAAATATCAATTACAATCTGACATATTTTAATTAAGATTTTTTATGGGTTCACATTAGGAGTAAAATGTTATTTTGTTACTGTGTGTAAAAACTGTTAACGGTTTAACGATTAAATTTTGATAAATTTTAATCTTTGCAGTTGCTTAAAACTTTTCCCATATTAGTTCAACGTTCAACAATCAACTTTCGTTCAACACCCTCTAAAAAGCCTTAAAAATTGTTCATCTCTTTCAAGCTTTCAAAAAAGAAACCTCGTAATAATCTTTATCTCAACGCAGTAGTCACATGGCCGTATAAAAAATTTGTTTATACGTTTAAATGCAAAACGATGGCTTAGCTCGCGAATCGACCTCGGTAACGCTTACGATACGTTTGTACGACGCAAGACGGGAAAGGAAAAACGCACGGGCATGAATCGACTATGTGAAATTGTTACACCGTCGGCTCGTCGAGTGAAAATACTTTGTATACGGTTCAAAAAATGTCCGTGTCTCCGCAGAACTATTTAAGGAATTCAATTTATGGTGTTCGAAACTCTCTCTCTCTCTTTTTCTCGGTCGCACAATCTATCACCCATTCGCTTTCTGTCATCTCTCTTTCTCTCTCTCTCTTTTGCTCTCTTATCATTCTCTTTTGGATTTCTCACGCTTTCGTTGTTGACTTAAAGATAGCGTGTGCTAGTTTCGAACTGTTTATTGGATTTAATATGATTCGTTTCGAATCTTATTTTTTTTTACCTTTACGTCCTATAATTTTATCGATTATTATAAATATGATGGATGTAAATTATTTCGTATGCATTTATTATTAATTATGATTGATTTTGCATTTTCCATTTAAAACAAACCAATTTTTATTTAAATTATTTACTGCTTAAAAATATCAATGATTAAATTATTTCATCGTAAAAGCTATTTTCGTTACATTTTCATCGCTGCTCATTGATAATTCTGACGATTAAAGCATTCGAAAATACTTTTTTTTATGATTGTAATTATAACATCATTATTATTATCATTAACATTATTTATACTTCAATTTACTTTAAAAAAAAAAAAAAAAAAAAAAAAAAAAAAAAAAAAAAAAAAAATTATAAATTTAGACTTTTGTTAACGATTTTGAAATTAAAAAAGTCTTACATTCAAACGCTGCAAATATGTCTTTTATCAAAAGCAATCAACAGGGGACTTAAAGATAAAAGAGAATGGAAAAAGGGAAAGGAAACTTTAATAACTTGATAAAATCCTATTAATCAGAGAGAGAGAGAGAGAGAGAGAGAGAGAGGAAGAGGAAGAGGAAGAGGAAGAGGAAATATAAAAAAGTCTTCATCATTGACTAAAATACAATCGATAATCGATAAGCCCTCTACCCCCGAGGTATTATCTATATAACGTCTACTATAAATTACAAAACTGAAACGAATCCTAATGATTCTATAAATACTGTCGTTTATCTCTTTTTATGCCTCTTTTTCTCGTTTCTCTTTTTCTCCTTATTTCTCGAATCGCTTGGTTTTAGCTCCATAAAAACAAAAGAAAAAAAAAATCAAACAATTTTTACGACAGATTCGTAATACAAATATTATACGACAATCCTTTCGAGAAAGTATCCATAAATAAACGTATATTTTTCTCAGAACTATCGTATCGGCATTATTGTAAAAAAAAAAAAATAATAAAAATAAAAAATAACGGTGTATGACGATCGAAGGTTTGAAGCGAGACATTGCGAATACCCGATGCCAGAGACCTTCTTGAGCAATGCGAACTGTTTTCTTAGCGCGCTCGTAAAGAGTTATTTCTATCTCCTAAGTAGAAGAACGAAGCCGATACGCACGCGCACGTGCGCCTTAAAAACTAACGTACATCGTTTGAGAATCGAGGATATACAGTCTGTCAAGTAAGAGCGTGGTCGTGTTAATTTATAAAAAAATTTATTTGATGAAACTTTCATATTTATATATACATTGTACACATTACAAACAATGATGCAATTTGGTCAATAATGTGTCCAGTCACCACCGGCGTCGATAATTGCCTGGCATCTCCGAGGCATGCTTTCTACTAATTTGACGGCGTATTCTAGTGGCAAGGATCTCCAGATCCCACGAATTTCGTAAGACAACTGCTTTAAAATGTATGTGCGTCTTCCACGAAGCTTCCGTTTAATATATGCCCACACATTTTCAATAGGGTTTGCATCGGGCGACTGCGACGGCCAATCCAATGTAACGATGCCAGATTGAGTCTTCCACTGAGTACAGAGCTTGCTGCGGTCTTTAGGATCGTTGTCCTCCTGCAGAATCCAATCTTCATTTTTTGTGATGAACCATCGTTTGGCAGATGGCAGTAAAGCATTTTTGTAGATTTTTATCATTTTCTCGGCATTTAGGTTGTCAGTAAAGAGGTGCAAAGTGCCGAATCCCTGCTTTGAGAAGCAGCCCCAAAGATGCACCTTTATTCCATGTTTTACGGTCCGCTGAACAAGCCTATTGGTGGAAGTTGACCAGGCTCGCGTGAGGACAGAACGTGCCCATATAGAACATTCATCAGTAAAAATGACATTTTCAAAATCTCTATCAATATTCTCATGCGCCCAAGCGAGTCGCTTTGTCACATGTTTTTCAGTCAACAGAGGCTTCTTCATTGTGTTGCGCCATTTCAGATGATGAGTACGAAGATGGGTTCGGATAGTTTCGTAGGATATATCTAAACCTTTTGCCATTAATTTTGCTTGTCCTTGCCGCAGTGTTAAAGCAGGATTCCGCGAAAACAGATTCACTATTCTTTTTTCATCTTTTTTGTTCACTTTTCCTATCGAGCCACGTTCTGGTAAATCATCGACATTTTTAGCCACTTTATATCGCTGTATCCACTTCTGTACAAATGCCTTCGACTTTCTCATATATTTAGCAGCCGCTGATTGCGACATTTTGGGACCTTTCGGGTGGATGCAAAGGAACACAGCCTCGTAGCGCGACGCGTACTTAGCACTCATGGCGTTTAACGTGATGATTCTCTTTTAAAATATCAACGACAACTGAATTTTTGTTGACAATGCATCAAGGACAAAGCTTTTTTCTATTAGCTAGCGAAAAAATTAGAGCAAAATCTTTCATTACCTGTTGGTGAAATTGACCACGCTCTTACTTGACAGACTGTATAATCTATATCGTCGACGTATTTACTTCCGGTGGTCCTAATAAAATTTCTCCTCTCTTTTCTTCAATATTTCTATGATATAATTTTTTGTCTTTTTATGAACGCCAAAGCAATCCAATCGAAATATAACATTAAACGATCGTAAACTTCCTGCTTTTGGTTTAAAAAAAAAGGAAGAAAAAAAAAATGAATGAATAAATAAAAAGCAAAAGCTTCCTATAGCTGTCGAAAAGAAAGGTGAAAAAGCCGCGTACGTTACCGCAACGATTGTACGCGCGCGCGTGTAATAAAATTTCCTCGGTTGCCGCCCCGCCCCCCTCTCCTCAAAGCACCGCAATGCGTCCTCGTCCCTCATCGAGATGGCATCTCTCTGTGCGCTTTTCCATCGGCGACCCGAAAACGCTTATGTTCGCGTACACCCACACAGGCATACATACTTGCACACATACTTGCACGCATACTTGCACACATACTTGCACACACACACACACTTGAACACAGATTTGCACACACGCATGATTATAAACACCAGTCAACGGTTGCATACTCGTATACGAAATATGTATGTACATATATACACCAATGCGGGAGTGTCCTTTTCCGAATTTTCATCGTCTCTCTCTCTCTCTCTCTCTCTCTCTTTCTCTCTTTCTCTCTTTGTCTTCCTTCCTCTCCCTTTTCCTGTATCTGTCGTTTTCACTGGTCCGCTGGCGCCCAAGCTACCGAACTCTTCCCTTTCTCTCCCTGTCTGTGGTGCGCGTGCGAAATATGAAGAGAGAGAGAGAGAGAGAGAGAAAGAGAAAGAGAGAAAATGGGTCAGTCGATAATCGTCTGATCTGTTGACGCTATTTCGGAGCGCGCGCGCGGAATTCATTAGCCCGATTCGTCGCGAGATCTTTTCCACGAAACGGTCACACTACTTCTTTTCCCTCTGTTTGACCTTTGACGAACCTTCTTCTATTTATTCTCATCATTCTACATCCTCTTATAAGTTTTTACAGTGAAAAATTGTTTTAATTCTTGCGACGAGGATAGTTTGAAATATTTTGTTTTAAAGAAGAATTTAAATTTTAAGTGAAACGATTTCTCGAGAAAAAAATAATAGAAATATTTTCATTGTATGAAACAAAAATAGTTAAACGACATTTACAATTTTTAAATTACAAAATTCACAAACACTTTACCTAATATTTTTAAAAGCGATATTTTCGTTCGCATTGGTGCAAATTCCATACCGTTCGACATTAGTATATGGAAAATTTTAATCGATTGAAAGTCGGTAGTTTAAAAAGAAAAAAATCTCTCATAAAAGCTGAATAAAAATTTGAAAATAAAATTAAAACGTTCGCGCATCTTTCATTTTCTATGATTCTTTTCGTCTAGGTTTTTTTAATAAAAAAATTAATATGACTCATTTAATGAGACATTTTTTTAACTTGCTTTTTCTCTCGTTCTCTCCAACTTACTCCCTATAATAATCTTCGTTCGAAAACAAACAGTCTCTTTATACAAACACGCTTTCTCTTTATTTTTTGCTAAGCCGACGCCTGTTTTTCTTTCTCTTCTTCATTTGGCAGCGCCTTTGTGTTTAAGAAGCCCATAATTTCCCGAACGTATCGTACTATTCTTTATTTTCTTTATTTTTTTTCTTTTGTTTATTTTCTCTCCTTAGACAACTCAACAAATTTATTTCCCAAAGTGACTCCGCTAATCAAGCCTCGTTTGCGTTACCATATCTTTAAAATTTTTCTTATCCGCTCGCTTTCTCTTTCTTCCTCTCTGTCTTCTTCACCGTAACAAAATTTTATCAAGACATGAAACAAATGATTTTCTTTTGCCACAAAGAACGATCGACGGTTGAACTAATGCGTTTAGCGTATACAAGCTCGTTTCATATTTCAAAATGTTTCGTTCACTCGATTTCTCTTTCTTACCAAACAGCTTCTGAATTCGCTTGGATGATACTCTTCAATAAGGAGCAAAATTATGTTCGTTTATTTGTTGTCTTTAGTCGTTACTTGAAATACAAAAGCCAATTGTAATATTTTTGTTTTCGTTATAAATTTTTAATAAAAAAAATTAATTATATACAATTTCTAAGCGATATAAAAAGTTCAAATTTTGATAAAAAAAAGTACATTAGCAAGCTTAAATCAACTTTGATTGTCGTAAAACTCTCGTTTTCTATGTTCTTTACGCAAAACAAATAATTGTAAATCCGAGATTTTATAATTTTCGTTAAAGAAAGCAAAAAGAAAAAAAAATTAATGTAAAAAATTATTATACACAGTCTCTAAATTATCGTAAAATAAAATTAATATACCTGCTTGCCAGATGGAATTTATTTCACGTATACGTTTTCATTCACGCATACATGTACGTATACACATGGTGATGCCGGATTCTATATATAAGCACTGATACGAGTGCAATAAACGAGTAAAACAAGTCCACCTGATTTAGTTCGGTATATCAGTCGATGACATACACACACACACATTCATGTACAAGCACAAAGTACGTTTTTGGAAAATAAAGAGAGAGAGAGAGAGAGAGAGAGAGAGAGAGGGCAAGTGAAAGAGGGTAGAGGAGAGAGAGTGCTTAGATATTTGCAAAAAAAAAATAAATAAATAAATAAATGCATAGACCACGCACGCATAAATCGTATAAATCGCTCGCACAGCTTCCTGCGATGTAAAATTTTCCCAGAAATATCCCTATCGATCGATCATCCATTCGTGCATTCGTTTGAGTTTTCCTTCCATCCATCATAGAATGTCCAGCTAACGTCGAATCGCTTAATGACAAAAAATCACTTCCTCTTCGATAGTTGAACTTTTATCCGCGTCGCCAACCTACAATTTATTTGACTTTGAAATTTTCTTCTCGTTCCTTTTACTTTAATTTTTTTTTATTTTTAATTTATTTATTAATTTATTTTGACGCCGTAGACAGCTTGATTGCGCATCTATTTCAATGCCACGATAATTTTTAAATTCTCTTCTCGACTTCCTTTCGTCCATCGATTACAGATGACGAAATACAGCCGCGTATCTAATTCGATGACTTTCGCTCAACTTTCGAACAATTTTTTTTACAATCGATTATAATTTTAACAATTTAAAATTCCGTTGTACGTCGATATATTCAATGTATGACGATATAAACATTTCGATTGAAATTTCGCTGGATTTTAAAAGTACAAAAAAAAATTTACACGAACGAATCCATAATGAATCGAGAAAATAATATCATCGCTTAGCAAATATAATTAACCCGTATATCGCCTGGAACACAGACACTAGAAGCACGCAATTCATTCACCAAAACAATGCACCGTATACAGAATAGCAGCTTAAATTTTTCATCGATCAGCCGATATCTTATTTTAACAAACTCATCGAGTATCCGTATACCATGAGCGCGTCCGTTTTAGCTATATCGACATTGCAATTATTCAGACTTTTGGTTTTCACGCGACGATAACGGCTCGTTTTGAGGGACGAACGGAGGCCCATTGTTACGGCGCTACGGTCATCCGTTATTCACGCCCAATGGGACGATGACGAACTCGCTGGTCCACTCTCCCTGTTATTGCCTTCAGCCAATTTATGCGATTATATATACATCGGCTGTAGTTTATAGGCTAACGCGTGCGCGCGCACGTGTGTGTAGGTGTGTGTGTGTGTGTGTAGATGTGTACATCTATACGCGTGCGATAGCGATAGAATGTAAAAATCGGATATCGTGTAGGCCTTTTGAGTGTTCGATAATGAAAAGATATCGTTTCGATAAAGTCTTGTTGTATGTTACAAGGTCAATTTTATTATCGATGTTTCTTATGTACAAATGATCTCATGAAATAAGGTTTTTTTCAATTTATGAACAATTGTTAATTTAGATTTATTAAAACAAGATTACTTCAAATATACCATTGTCCATAATTTAGATTATTTAAATAAATTTAAGTAAAAGTAAAAGAATATTTTTACCTACGATACGTTCAAAGATGTAAATAATAAATATTAGAATTCCTTTTTTTCACTTCGTTACGTTTTTACTTTTCATACAGAGAGTTAGTTTTGAAATGCATTTTAAAAATATTTCAAAAAAAAAAAAAAAAACGTACAAATAACTATTGAACTATTGGAAATATTTAAAAGTTTTTAAATTATTATTCGGAATATTAAACTTTGTATCTCAATTTACTCAATATTTTTGTTTGAATCTTTCTTTAAAAAAAAAAAAAAAAAACAAATTTCGATATTTCAAATGATCAAACGAACAATTGATTTTTCAAATTGCGCAACGCAGTTAGAGACAAACTTATTATTCGAAAAACGAAAACAGCAAAAAAAAAAAAACAAAAAAAAAAACAAAAAAAAAATTTTAAAATAAAACCATTCACATACATCACACAATGTATACAATCCTCCATAAATTTCCAATTCTTTCCCGATCAATGAAATCCTCGGTGATATTCGGGAACGCATCCAGTAATAATCCAGCGCAGATAAGCAGTCGATGCTTTATGAAATCAACTCCGAGTTATTTACGCAAACCTCGTTATTCGTCGTGTACTCGACGCGTTACGTTGAGCAATAGCCAACGCGATTCTCCACTGTAATTGCGAAAGCGAGCGAGCGAGCGAACGAACGAGCGCGCGCATGAAATCGATGGGCTTTACCGGAAACGTCGTTTGTTAGTCGAAATTCAAACGGAATACTGGATGTTTACTAGCTTTTTGTAAAGTTGTTATTTTTTTTTTTTTTTTTGTTTTGCTTTCTCTTTTTTTTCGGTTAGTTTTTTTTTTTTCTCTTTAGCTTTGCGTGTTCAATGATTAGCGATGAGTGTTTTGCGGGGAATAAAAGTTATGTTATTCAATATTGAATTGAAATAAAACTCATTGGTTAAAAGAAAAATTTCTGGCGTGCAATTTTAAATTTTGATGCGCAAACATGCAAAATTCTTCTATATTTTAGTAAAGAGCAATCTTTGACTTTCGAAAATTGCCGCGCGTAAAATTAAAATTTTATCAAAAATATATTCATCAAACATTATTCAACAAATGCTAAATTTCAAATATACTAGATCGGCGAACCTCGCGTTTACGTGACCAATCAAACCAATAGCGCGCAAAAAAACAACCAATCCGAATTCGCGCTAAAATACAAAATAAGAAACAATTCATCACCGTCTTGACGTTTCCTTTTGTCGTCGTAACTTTTTTCTCGTTCGAATACTACTGTGCGCAGAAAAAAAAAGTCTGAGAAAGATGGGAAGTAAGAAAAAAAGTTACGGAAATAAGAACGAGAAGGAAAAACGTTAAGAAAAGTGGAAAATAAAAATAAATGTCATAACAACGATAGAAAATATATTTTAACTAAAAATTTATTTTTCGAAAAAATATTATGTCGTATTTATTTTTATCACCGTTATTGAAATCCAAATGCCGTTGAGAAAAAAAAAAAAATATATATATATATAGGCATTCTTCAAATAATCATATTTAATTGACACTCCATAATTTTATCTTACTCTTCTCATCCACGCACTCATCTAAAACGTCAACATATGTCGCATTCGAGATTACCATAATAAAATTTTACAAAAACTCGCTAAAGAAAGAAAAATGAGCTCGTGCAAAGAAAGAGGCAAAGTACCTCTTCGTCTTATCGGTGCACGCGCACTTTAAAAGCAATGCAAACATGCTTCCCTCCATTTTTCCCTCTTCTCTATCGCTCTCTCTCTCTCTCTCTCTATCTCTCTCTCACTCTTCCTCTCTCAACATGACTCGTTATTGCGAGCTTTTGCCGAGCTTCGTATCACAAGACATCCATGTGCTTACAGCCAACTTTCGAAGGTAAAGAAGCGAGCTTGCGGCAAGCTTTTTCTCTCGGCGAAACACATTGCTACGCGTATGTATAGGTATCTGTGTGCACGTATCCGTTTTATATCGATCGCAGTACTATAAAGCAGAGAGAGAGAGAGAGAGAGAGAGAGAGAGAGAGAAAAAAATCGAGTGAAAGATAATGGAAGTTGGGTGAGCGTTTTTTTCGTTTTTTTTTTTTCAAACCACGCATTAAGAACTCTAGACAGCTGGACATGATGTCAAGGATCGCCGGGCTTAATTACTGCAAAATCTACGTCGACATACGTGACTCCTGATTTAATTTCGGGTTAAATGAAATTTTTTTGATAAAATTCGCTATCGTATTACAAAAAATAAAAAGGAAAATGAAATAATTACAATATGTGAAATTTTTATTTACGATATTTTAATGACATGTCAGACTATTTTCTGGTTGTTCTACTTTTACTTAAAAAGTTACGGCTCACTTATCCTGCACGGATTTTTCCAAACTTTCTTTTAATACGACTTTCTCTAAGAATTTATATTTAATGTACATGGACTAAATAAAATTTTAAGTGAACAATTCTGTTAAAAAACCACTTTTAAACATACAAAAGATCATAAAATCGTTTCATCTTAAATAACCAAAATTAACAATGCACTCACTGGCATTAAATATATAAAAAAAAAAAAAAAAAAAAAAAAAAAAAAAAAATTTGAAAAATATTATATCTTGCTGCAGTAGTTGTAACAACAAACAAAAATACTTTACAAACAGCCCCAATATGACCGTAAAAAGAAATAAGAAAAAAAACCATCGAACACTGCGCGCATCTGTGCATTTCTCAAAACTGACCGCTTTTGCCAACTCGAACAGCAATGCTGAAGATTGTTCAGTTCAACACGCATCGAGCAGCGAAGTACGTCGATTGTTATCGAACTGCATACGATATTATCAAAGAAAAAAAAAAAAAAAAAAAAGCGCTATAGCCAAACGATAATTAACCGAGCGATCTGTTTCTATTGACACATGCCGAGGGAGAATTTGTTTTTTGTAAACGTCTAAGTGAAATTAACTTCGGAATTGAAAAAGGAAATGATGTAAAAAATTTAACTTGAAAAGTAATTAAAAAGAAATGTGTCGAAGTAATTACATGAAGTAAAATTATTATTCCCGAGAGAAAATAAATAGTCTTTATCCTCACCAATTGCCGTAATTTTTCTCAACTCATATACTATCGCGTAAAAAATTTTACTAAAGAAATTCTCTCTCTCTCTCTCTCCCTCTCTTTATCTTTCTCAATTTCTTCTTTTCGTTTATATAAATAGTGCACTACAAATAAACATAGTATATATACATTAGCATAAGGAAAAGACGAGCAATAATTCAAGGTTGTTCGCTTGCTTATGTAAACGATTAGACAACGTTGAAGAAATTCGTAAACCGATAATCATGAAAATAATGATAAAATTATCCTTTCCATCCTTTAAAACCCGTTAGACCATTTCTTAATCAACATCAGCAAGGCACACCCGATGCTATGGCAATGCTATATCGATCTATACATATATGTATATGTCATTCTTTTAGTGTCGCAATGTTTACATATATATATATTTACATAAGTTTCGTAGGAGGCTGCCTGTGGGAACTGCGAGTGGATTTTTGTTCTCTCTCTCTCTCTCTCTCTTTCTCTTTCTCTTTCTCTTTCTCTCTTCTCTCAAGCTTTCTCTCTTTCAATCTGTCTGTCTATATCTCTTTACCTTTGTACGTTTCTTTTTATAAATTTATTTTTTTATTTTTATTTTATTTATTTTTTAATTTTTTTATTTTTTTATTTTTTTTATTTTATATGTGTACGTAAACGAGCCTGCAGTTTTCTGTTTGTTTTTTTTTTTTTCTGTTGCGTTGGGCATAAGCGCTCGAGTTACAAGCGCAATATATATAGATCTTTTAGCACAAACAGCACGCACATCGCACCTCCGAAATACACGCTACTGTAGTGATTTAAATAACGAAATAATAAAAACAAAAAAACAAAAAATATATATATATATATATATATATATATATATCGGTCGCGTTGATCGACCGAGTGAACGTAAAAGTTTTTTTGCTTCGAAACGCGCTACGTTTCTTTTTTATCTTTTCGATCGATTGGAAAATTTTATGTGGAAAAGAGAAGTTTTCTTGAGAATTTTTTTTTTTTTTTCGAAAGAAATTTAAAAATTATCTATTTTGTTTAATTGATTAGTTTGATTTACTATGCCTTTTTTGTGCGATTAAGTGTATAGTTTGTTAGATCAGTCATTTTATTTTAGTAAATCCAACTAATTAACGCGTAAAATATTCTTTTCACTCGATCGTTCTATCCATTTGAAAAACTTATGTATTTTTTTTTAAGATTATCAAATTATAACATTAAAATAAACATTTCAGTTTTTATACCCGGAAAATTTCGTAAACACTAAAACCTTTGCGCATCGATTACAATTCTGTAGTTGACGAAAAAGCTTTTACAACGAATTCTGATCGTATAAGCATCGTTTGTTTGTTATCGTAAACAAAAAATAAATCCTTACAGCCGCACAACTTTCGGGGGTGTGTGATAAGTCGAATTCGGGAAGCTACTTATCCAAATTCGATAGAGCTCAAATTGACGTGAAAAATCTAAAGTTAATGGCATTTAAAAAGTAACTTAGTCCCATCCTCGGCATCGCGAACTTGAAGGACAGTTTTCCGATAATACAAGTCGGGTGAAGGCGACGTTGGCTTCACTTAGCAACGGCCAAATGAGGCGACCATTAGAGTCAATTATATTAGGTGTGAAGCTTCCCGAAATCGACAAGTAGCACGTGATAGAATAGCCCGTGATCGATGACTGATTCAAAAGTTTTAACAATGGTTTACATATATATATACATATACGTGTCGCGCTCGTCATGCGCAGCCGTCTTCTTCTTTTTCCTTTTATTGCGAATAAATTTTTTTTTTCTTTTTTTTTTTTTTTTTATCGATCGATAAATAAGATTTTAAAATATTGACGAAATATTTTCTCGATTGATTGTTTTTATCAAATCCAACAGAAATTAATTATATTTTTATGTTTCTCAAAGAGTATTTATTTTATAATTAACTTTGAAAAGATCGTATGAAATAATCAAAATTTTCGAATCGCAACTTTGAAACTATTCTAAAATAATCGAATAAAAATGGAATCCAAAAATCCGATTACGCAAAAGTGTCACATTCGCGCACTACCCGGAAAACGTCCAAAGCAAAAGAATAAAAAGGAAAAAGACGGCCAAAGTTGTTCGAAATGAAAAACAAAAAAAAAAAAAAAAGAAAAAAAAACAAAAGAGACGAAAGGATTATCGTAGGTACAGCTTTGACGATTGACGAGAAGCCGTTCGCACATAACGGAAAAAAAGACAGTTTGCAGCCCTGTTCCGTCGCGTTCGCACAGCTCTCTCGCTTCCTCTCTCTTTCTATCCGCCTATTAATGTGAAAACAAAATATTTAAAGTAAAAATGAAAAGAAAAAAGTATAAAACAAAAAAAAAAAAGAAAACAAGGCGAGAAAATAAAAAAGAGAGAAAATTACAAAGTAAAGTGAATAAAGAAAGAAAGAAAAACAAAAAAAAATAATAATAGCAAATAAAGTAAAAGAGCTGCCACACGTTGCATTATTGTAACGCATGCGCGACGTTGAGAGCGAGCTTCTTTAAAATTCGATTTTTCAATTCGCTGTTATGCAGGTGGATTTGAGACACATGGATGAAAAATCCGGGAGCAACGTCGTCGACGTAGGCGTCGATCTTTCCGAGTTCTACATGTCCGTCGAATGGGACATACTCGAGGTTCCTGCGGTCAGGTGAGAAATACTCTTGTAAATAATTACCGCATAAATTCAACAATTTTGTGCTTTTCTTATCAAATTAGTACATTGAATTATTATTTAAAGACAAATAAGAAACTGTAGAAAAAATTCTCTTTAATACTCGTATTGTACAACTAAGCTGCCCGATCTAATCCTGAGTTTTACTACTGAGTTATCTCCCCGCTTTTATAAGTATATGTCCGTTATACGATTGTCTAATTATTATTTTGTATTTTTTTTTTTAAACAACTAACTCAATAAAAGAAATTTGAATAACGAAAAAATAAAAAAATTTTCCTTTTGTTTGTAGGAATGAAAAGTTTTACACTTGTTGCGACGAGCCTTATCTGGACATCACGTTTAATATAACGATGCGGCGAAAAACTCTTTTCTACACGGTCAACATAATTATTCCATGCATGGGAATATCGTTTCTCACGGTGCTTACCTTCTATCTTCCCAGCGATAGCGGAGAGAAGGTGAGTTTATAAAAATTCATAAGTACGCTATTTCTTTACTTCTAGCCTGCTGTTCTTCATATTGCCATTGAAATAAAAAAAAAAAAAAAAAAAAAAAAAAAACCGATATCCAATAAAACAGCCGTTTACCTTTAGAATAAAGCTTTTATCTTAAAATTGCATTTTAAAATTGGTCACGATCGACTTTTCCGTTAGAAATATAAAATTCGCAAAGTGACGTTATTGAAACAATTTAAAAAAAAAAAAAAAAAACTATCATGAAAAAGAAAAAAACTTATTTTACGAGTATATTGATAAGCGAATTAACATATCCATCAAACTAAAATAAGTTGAACTTTTATTCATACGTTATTAAAAATAATAGATAAAAACTAAAAACTCCTTCACAATCATCTTTAAATTTTTTCCTCTTTGCATTTTAAATATACAAAGCCATTTCATTTTTAAGTTTTTTAATTTCATTTTTAAGTCGAATAATTTTTTAAAACGTCACAAATTTCAAATGATTAGCTCTTTTATATACAAAGCAAAAAAACAAAACAAAACAAAAAATAGATATCTGCTGCACTCTATCTCTCTTTCTTTCTCTCGTTCAACTCAATGAGTTTGGTTTTAACGAGCGCGTTATAACATGGACGTGGAATTTTTTAGTTAAAAATCCAACGAGTTAACGTAAATCCAACGCGTTAACATAAATGCGTCGCCAACTGAATGCTAAAATGCAATTTCTTGTTTGACTTCGTTGATCGACTTATATGCTCTTTAGATTAACGGTGAAAATAATTGTAATTGAATCTTTATAAACGAAACTTTATAATTGTAATTTTGTTAAAAAACGAAAAAAAAAAAGTAAAAAAATAATTGCATTTGAACATTAAAGTTCATTTATTCTTTATCTTAAAAAGTACGTTGTGATAAGAAGATAGCGAGAAGCTATATTAAAGTGGATTATAATAAGGGTACGTAAATTTAATTTTACGAGGAATTTATTCATTCGATATTCGATATTTTTTTTTATTGAATTGTCTTGGAAAAAATATTAACAAAGCATAAAAATTTTCTTAATGTTTTGAAAATTCATCTTAATCTATCATCATGTAGAATTTTCATTATTTAAAGTTTCATAAATATTTATACGGTAAAATCGTCTTTCAATCCGTGTCATCGTACGATAACTCCTTAATCTTTCGAGAGTTTAAATTCTCGCACAATTGCATCCAACGCATCGAGGAAGAAAAATTGAATGAAATTCTCGATTAGGATTTACCAAAGCCGAAAGCCAAATGCACAACGGGTAATTTCTCTTTCTACATCTTCTCTCGATCCATAAAGAAGAAAAGTGCCGTAGGAAAAGTGTACGAGTCGGCGAATCTCATAAACCACTGGGATAAAAGCGACAAAGTCCATCGGACATAAGCGGCTCGATGGTCTTTAACCGAGCGATCGTTAATTGAAGTCGAGCGCAAAAATAGGTTATACACCAGTCCCCTTTTAGCCGGAAAGCCATCTTGAACACTAGAGCGCGATTAATTGCGTTATATACGCCAGCTGTTCTTACACTCCGCAACATGAAATTCTGTATATATAGCTGAAATATCAATCCACGTTTTGGGCCACAAATTAGCAGAAGAAAGAAAGAGAGAGAGAGAGAGAGAGAGAGAGAGAGAGAGATTTAGAAAAAATGAGAGGGAAATGCTCTTTAATCTTGCTCGAAACTCGAGGCTGACAGCAACGGGATCGAAGTCGGAGCTTGGAAAAATTATTTTTTCCATTGCATCATCCTTAATGCATATATATATATATATATATATATATATATATATATATGTATATGCAACTTTATACATATGTATGTATAAAGCCGCGAAATTAATGCGAGTTAAAAGTCTTTTTCTCAAAATTGATCAATATTAACTCCCGTTATATACGCATGTTATTGCAAGATATTCCTCCGATGCTGCTTTGTATTTTTATAGTAACATTTTTAAACATTAAAATTTATGGAATAAATTTTAATAATTAATTTAAAAAATGGACTATTTTGTGAAAAGAAAAAAAATTTAAGATTAAAGTAACGTTATTCAAAATAAATATAGTTATAAAACATTCGAGTTAATATGAGATTAAGCATATTACAACGCTTTATTCAAACTTATTTCTATATAATTCGAAAAATTAAAAGCTAAACAACACGTCGGAAATCTCAATCCAAAGCTTCACTGCGCTTGCTCACCAAACCAATGGTCGTCGAATGGCAAAGGCAGTAAGCAACGAAGCACACCCTGGACAATGTAGATAGATAAAGCTGCAAAGAAAGAGCAAAGGAAAGTGAGAAAGAGAGAGAGAGAGAGAGAGAGAGAGAAAGAGAGAGTGCAAGATAGGAAAAGCGCGCGTCAATCATTGGTCTGCAACGGGAATCGATAAGCAATATCCCGGAGTTCCGCAACGCGGAATTTCACAAAGAAAAGAAGGCAAAGTGCAGCCGTCAATTCTCGCCTTTCTTATCTCCTGCACGCCGCGTACATTACAAAAGAAGAATGGCGGAAGAGTTTACACACAGAGCCGAGGAAAAAGTGCTTCGAAGAAAGAAGAGAGAGCAAGACAGAGAGAGTCTAGCCGTCTGTGGGATGAATCTCAAGCATAGAAGCTACGACGCGCTCCTTTCTACTTCTTAAGTAGAAGTCTTCTCTCGAAGGATTTTCACCCTTTTACGTGATCTCTCGCCTCTCTCTCTCTCTCTCTCTCTCTCTCTCTCTCTCGGCGATGCGTAAGATGCTGCTTTTTATATAATGCATCTTGCCTTACGGGATTTTTGATTAAAATGTTGCTTTTACAAAGTACGAGTGCGGCGACATGATTACAGGCGTGCGCCGTTATTTTAACGATTCATCTTAAAAGATTAAAGGAGCGTCGAGAGAATTTTATACGAAAATAATAATTCGATTCGCAGTTTATGATCGTTTTTCATTATTTTTTAATAATAATTGCAAAAGTTGAATTTGCTCGTTGGCAATTTCATAATTTTATAAATAAAACAATTTTTATAAAATAATGTGAAAGGATTGTTAAAAATATAACAGATATTTATAATAAACGGGCTATCGTCATTCGGTAACAATGAAATTAAACATTAACAGGATGAACTCAATTTTTTTTTAACTTGCGGTTAATGTACCCTTAGGCAATCGCGTATTTATAAATACTTATTTCAATATTGCGACGATACATATCAAAATAACGTTAAAAGTTTTAACGATATTAATATTTTAATATTTAACAAAAAAAATCTATAGATTTCAATAAAAATGAAACACCGAATTATTTCGTAGCGAGCGGATAATGACGTTGACGGTATTGTTAGCGACTGCTTGTAATATTTTTTTTAAAATAAAATTAAAATTTTTATCCAATGAATTATTACGATGTTATTCGAACATACAATCAAGCTCGCATCAACAAATTGAACGCGAAACCTCAAAATTTATCGACCGCAGGAGTGACGCCGCGATTCGAAGCGCGCGTTAATTTGCACGTCGCAGCTGCCAAATTGAAAATCAACCGCATCCTAGATCATGTATATGTACTAATATGCGCATATATATATATATATATATATATAATATGCATCTAGACCGCATTGTCTAATATTAATTGCTGGATAAGCTGCATCTCAAGGAAGGAAATCCGAGGCAGCGTTACGTCGAGAAACCGAGCCACCGGTGTGACGAACGGACGACTACCTTACCTCCACCCCTCCTCTCCTCTGACCTCGTTTCTTCGTTCTTCGTTAAATCTTAGTCGAAGGATACGATTGAATTCGCGCTTTGTAATCGATCCGAGCGAACGAATTTTTTTACGTGTTCGATAATGGATTGCAATGGCCGATAAAAATTAATTTAACATTTTAATGATGATTAAAAATGAACGCGTGCTAAAACTAATCGTGTTGTGTGAGCCGTGCACTCGACCGATGCGCGAACTCGATGTACTCGAATTCATAGAATTCGTGTTTTACGATACGTTTTATTGGTTTGATTATCGGCGAGAACCGAGGATAGCTTTGTTGTTCTTCGATTCTAGTGGTGAAAATACTTTGATTGCTTATTTTCTTTCGCGCTTGAGAGAAATTGGATTTTTATTTTCTAACAAGATTTTGAGAAAATATTTTTCTAAATACTTTTTACTGTTTTTATTTTTTATTTTAACGATATATTTCTAGTATTAGATTATAATAATTAAATTTTTTAATTGCATTTGTATTTTATAAAAATTTTTTATCGATAAAATATATTAAATGGCAAAAAACATATTGTTCTGCTAATATCTATATTATTGTAACAATACTCATAAAAATAGTATCGTTACTTTATCAAAATAAATAAATAATATTAATATAATTTGAAAGCTTACTTAAATATAAAAAATTTGATCCGTTAACGAACTCATATACAATATTTGAATTTTTATCGCGATGTAAAGGATAAACAAATCATTTAAGCCATTTACCGTCAAAACAAATAGTTATCGTTTTGAGGAAAAAAAAAAGAGAAAACGACATTACAAGATAAAAACTACTTTTGAAAAAAAAAAAAAAAAAAACAAATATTAAAGCCAAGCTTCATTTTTCATCGACTCTATTGCTTTTTTTCGCATACAGTTGCCGTGCAAACATCATGAATATAAATTCGTAGCGATGACGCGAAGAGTGCGGCCATGTGCATATAAGCTTCTTTTTTACGTACCCGGTATATTCACATAAGCGTAGCCTCGTTTTAACTATGCGCATAAAATTTTCAATGAAATAGAATGAGAGAGAAAGAGAGAGACAGAGAGGAAGAAGAAAGAAAAAAACCTTAACTCTTTCTGTTGCAGGTGACGCTTTCCATTTCGATTCTCATCAGTCTCCACGTGTTCTTCCTGCTGGTCGTTGAAATCATACCGCCGACATCTTTGGTGGTACCGTTGCTCGGCAAGTACCTCATATTCGCCATGATTCTCGTCTCGATCAGGTAAGTTTTAACGTTGTTTTATATCCTATGCTCGGCTATTCCCGATAAGCGAAAAAATCATGAATTTTTATAAAAGTTTCACTCGATGGATATAATTTTCAATTTAAATTTATAATAATTTTAAAATACTTCTGACAAAATATTAAAATGTGAGTTTTATTAAAATTTCGGTAAAATTATTGACAATGCTTTAAAATTTTTATTAAAATATTCATTGCGTCAATTTTATTGAAAATAAAATAAAAATTATTTTAATGTTTGAATTTACATATCTCGTAACAAAAAGAGTTTCACTTTACGCAAAAAACAATTTCAATTTATTCAATTTAATGTATAATAAAATCACACTCTCTAGCGAATGAAGAGAAAAAAAAGAAACTACTCAACGTTATGAGTTACACTTGAACAAACGTATCGCAAAAAAAAAAAAAATAAATTATCAACGATCGCTTTGTCACGTTAGTCACTCTCTTAATTAAGCAAAATTATAAACAACAAAGCAAGTACGGGACCGTGGCTGTCGTTAATTTGTCCAAATCTGAACCGCGTCGATCGTCACCTAAAACCGCAATACGATTTCTATCTCCTACAACTTCTCATACGGGCACAGCCACGTACATCCGGCAATTTCGCAAAAAGCTGGAAAAATAAAGCATCGTCGCGGGTCTCGTACAAAAAAAAAAAAAAAAAAAAAAAAAAAAAAAAAAAAAAAAAAAAAAGAAAATCCAAGAAATGGCAAAAGAAAACAACAATAGAAAGGTACAGTCGGTCGTAGGCGAAACAATAGGCCGCACGACCTCGTCGTCACCATCAATCGGACCAACGAGCCCACAATGTATCTTAATAGGCAGCGTGTGTTTATCCGTGGACCTTTTTTGTTCGGCGCTAGCTCGAAAACGCATCTTCTTTGTCCGCTGTCCTTCCATTATTATCCCGATAACCTTCCCGTTCATTCGAACGGAAAGAAGAAAAAAAAAAAAAAAAAAAAAAAAAAAAAAAAAAAAAACAAATAACAAGGTATATAGGGGAGAAAAGTTTCGTGATCGTAGCCTAATGCGGATATCACTCGCTACGGGCTATTCTAAAGATTGCACATCTATCTTCCTTCTTTTTTTCTTATTCTTTTTCTTTTTTTCTTTTTCGTTAAAAGTACGCACAGATTTTATCTCAACGATTCTTTTTTTTTTTTTTTTTTCTTTTTCTTTTTAGCGATGAATTTCAAGCTTTCAACCCTATGGAGTGTTAATCGTTAATGTAAAAAAATTTCTTTCTTTTGTTGGACGTTTTTTTTTTTTTTTTTATCTTTGAAAAGAAATTATACGCGACGATGATTATTAATAGTTTTTCGATTCAAATAAATTACATTACAATTGATTTTTAACGACTTTAATGGATAATGTTTCGTAATATTTATGCGGATAAATTCTCAAATTGAGAAAGATTATTCAGAAAGTTATCAATAATTATGTAAAAAAATGTCTATTACCAATGTTTAAAAAATCATTTATTTTTAATTTTAAATTTAAATAACGCCATTGAGACATTTAAAAGGTTTTAATGTTAACGATGGGATTTACAAAATTGAAACAGATTTCATTTCATCCAGTAAACGATTCTATGTAAATAACGTCGACGTACCGTACGATATTTATCCATACATAATCCCGTGTATATCGCTCACACCTGAGATAACACTCGAAAAATACCGAAATTTTTATGCAAGATTAACTTGAATATCTATAGAAACGTAAACACAGAAATTAAAAAAAAAAAAAAAAAAAAAAAAAAAAAAAAAAAAAAAAAAAACAATACGCGTCGATGCGTTATCATCAACTAAGCTTATTTTCCATCCTCATAACGTTTCCTCGGGGGATCGATAAATATAAACGCGTCAATTGGATATAACGCACCATTACGTCACGTTAAAAAACACAAACGAAACGAATTGATCGAGAAATGAAAAAGCAAGAAACGATCGATGCTCTACGATGCTTCCGTCTATATATATCGTTATCTCGGTCTTCCGCGCGATATATCTGGGTTATCTTGCGAGTATACAACGAGTACAAACCAGTCCATCTCGTATCGATTATACACGCGGGCGTTTCGCTCCTTGATCGAATGAATGTTGCAACGTTTGCGGCGCGACTGAGAGTTTTCTCCTCTCTCTCTTTCTCTCTCTCTCTCTTACTCTAGTCTCCGTTAGATAGTGCTATTGAAGCAGATACACGAGTTCCGCTCTTCTTTCATCGTTTTGCGAGTTGTAATCTTTGTAACCGTTGCGTTGTCATTGTAAAAAATAAAGTAAACATTGTGAGAGGGTGAAAATAAGGTGAATTTTTATTGATTTTGAGATTTTATTTTATTCCGCTTGTTATTTTAAATGTCGATGGCCGATTTGGATAAATTGGATTGTTCGTTTGTTATTGATTACTCGAGTGTATAAAGTGGAACTTATTTAATATGACGGAATTAAAGATGAGGAACTTTTTAAATAACAATAAAATTATTTATACCTTACTGGAATTTATTTTCAAAAGTATTACTTTGCCAATCGTAATTCTGAAGCTAATAATTCATCATTGAAATAAAAATAAATATAAAAGCTTTTATTACTCAATTGTATTTTACATTAAATTATAATAATCATACAAATAATTTACCGTATTCATAACGTAAACGCGGTATTACGCGAGCTCAAAACACGAAAATTTCATTTTCCATAACACCGACTTGATTCAAAGCAAGTAATACACGACGTTTAAATCCAGATAACGCGGCGACGATGCACAAGCTGAGAGACGGAGAGAGAAACGCCAAATATCTTGAAATTTTCCGTGAAATCTTCAAAAGCAACGAATAGTCGTCGTAGTCGGTAATGACGTAGAATCGTAAAACTAATTTCAAAATTCGCGAGGCGGCATGCGAAACAAGGACCCCATTACCAGCTAGCTTATAAGAAAAACCTTACAAAGAAGCGAGAATCTTGCATTTGACTTGTGAACGCCTATCGCTTACTTCTCACGAGAGTCTTTCACTCTCTCTCTCTCTCTCTCTCTCTCTCTCTCTCTCTCTCTTTTTCTTTGTCTGTTCTTGCTCTCTTAGTATGTATCCGAACTTTCTGCTCTCGCGGTCGCCGTGTGATAAAGCGAAAGGGTCGCGCTTTATAAATTTTAAAGGGAGAAAACCGAGAATATCCGAGATATCTCGCTTACCCGATTCTCGTTTATGCGAAAGTTGCGCTAAACTTTAACTTGTTTATATATTACGTATTTTGTGTGCTTTGTACGGCAACGATTTAATTTTAACGACTCCTTTTTGTCCAAGTTATTTTGTTAAATTCCAAAGTTAATGTAAAACTACTATTCCAAGCCTTTTTTTTTTTTCAAAATCGTAATAATTATATTAAAACACACACCGTTGAGAAAGAAAATATTGTACGAGTTTAAACCGCATATTCGTTATTTCAATTTTTCCGAAGTGGAATAAACGGTATTTGAGAAAGCGGACAAAAAGAAGGAAAAAAATTGTTGTTACGTAGTGTTACGCATCCGCGACTAACGCGTTCACTTAGGCACACGTAACGCGTAATTTTCTTAATGCGCTCAACCGCAAGATAAATCTTCTTACCATTAGCAAATCTTATTGCGCGCAAGAACTTAATCGCGCAAAAATATCCTCGATAAGCGGATTCTAGTTGGTGGGTCGCTTTTTTTTTTTTTTTTTTTTAAGCCAAGCTAATTAGTCTTAGTAGCAAAAAGAGTTTTGGTTTAAACGAGCGACGCTTATTTTTTTTTTTATTAATTTTTATATTCACTTACAGAATAATAGGTAATGTCTTGTATCTTTATCAGTAAAGTTAAGTCGAAGCATTACATTTACAAGATATTTATCAAAGTTAGTGGATTCTCGAATATAATTTTAATCACTTTCATTGTTTCTTATTTTTCTTATTTTTGGACAAAAACAATAAAAAAAAAAAAAAAAAAAAAAAAAAAAATAGTTAAAATAAGAGTTCACCAACTTACGAGATAACACACGGACGATAATCCCTTGAAGTATTATCGCTTAAAGGGCTTTCCTCGCACAATATAAGCTATCTCTCCTAACACAATCTTCCTTTTACCTTTCTCTCTCTTTTTAAGTGGGTTACGCTATGAAAGCAAAGCAAAAATAGAAAAAAAAAAAAAAAAAAAAGAAAGAAAGAAAGAAAGAAACATCTAGTTGCACGATATTGCGTACACGCACAGACATATTGCACATGTAGGTATATATGTATGCATGAAACACAGAGAAATTGAACGCATAGCGTGAGAGAGCCACGTTTGCGTTTAACTTTCGTTTCTCTTTGACCACGAATATTCTCTCTCTCTCTCTCTCTTTCAAAAGCTCACTGGTCTACCGAAATGAAAATATTGGATTTCTTGAAAATATTAATATTAACTTCTTGAACATTGGCGATGTTTACTGTCGATTATTATTTAATATGTATATTTAACGAATGAATAAAATAATGATAAATTATTTCTAATTGAAGTACATTCTGAGTAAACTGTGATTAAAAACTTATAAAACCTAATAAGAACTGTAAAGAAAGTTGATAAAGAATCGATAGAGCTTAAAAATTGATGAACTTTCAAAATTCCGTAACATAAAATATCATATGTTTTATAAGAAATTATATCAAGATTAAAGATTAAAATATTATTATTAAAATGTTTCTCGTTATTTACCTTAAAAAAAAAAAAAAAAAAAAAAAAAAAATTGTAAAACATATTACAATAATGATTACCGTAATAAAAAAAAGAAAAAAAAAAATTAGAATTGTTCGATTTAAAGATTGTTGACACAACATATAAAGCTGCTACGAAAAGAAACAAAGCACATTCGCTCATTAAAGAACCGCACTTAAGCTCCCCTGAAGAAGTTCTCTGTGCTAGAAAGAGAGAGCAGAATACTCGACTCGTTATTTAAACGCCGGATGCATATATACTCAGTCATATGCGGGCACAAGCCCACGTTTAAGAGATCCAAGCACAAAAGGGTGTAGAAAAGAAGCCGAGGCGTCGAAGAAGAGGAAGTCGAAAAAGTGGATGGCACGAGTCCGAGCGGAAGCATCTATTAATATTAAAGATGCCTCTTCCGGGGTATGTACCTCGACGTACCGCACCGAGTTTTTACGCGGTATGGAAAAAAAAAAAAAAAAAAAAAGAAGAAGAAGAAGAAGAAGAAGAAAAAAATAAAGAACGCTCTTCCTTTGAAATTAATGACGGATAAGAGAACGACCTTCTGACCTGGATTAACCGATGACGAGACAACTTCCACTTCTTTTGCTTCTTTCGCGAAATGCTTGAGATTTTTTTCTTACCTTTTCCCTTTCTCTTTCGGTCCTCGTTTGAGCTATCTTGTACTATGAAAGAAGAAACTTGCTTTTCTTCTCAGTCTGTCCCTTTTATTTTGTTTTGCGAAAGGAGATGGTTCGATGACCGCGTATGTGTGTTTGCGTTCTTGGTTTTTTCAAAGAGGAAGATTAATTTTTTGGTGAAAATTTATTTACGCAAAGAAATTTGATAAAAAATTTCGTATTGTTATACGGATTATGATACAAACATTTTAATTACATCGTATTCCAAAGTACGCCTGTTATCTTCTTCATGCATATGTATACGTTTGTTATCTTTTGATATAATGAATGTTTATATCTAACATAATGTAATACGTGTTTTAATTTAAATTCATACACCCAGATTTCTTTTTATAATATACAGAAAATTTTATTACATTAACATTTAATTTTAAAATAAATAAATTAAATTTTAATAACTGAACGAAACATAAGTTAATTTTTAGAAAAATATCGATAGTTTGTAACAATTTTCAAATTATACAGATTCCTTTTTCTTTCTTTCATTTTTTTTTTTTTCAAATCGATTGAAATTTTATTTCTATTTATAAAATAATTACGTTTTATAAAAAAAAAATAAAAAAAAAAAAAAAAAATGCAATTACCGTTTTTTTTTTTTTTTATGCCACATTGCACTTCGTACAAACCTATTACGAAACAATGTATTAAATTCAAATATTCACCAATTTGCAGTTATTCAATTGACGCGCATAATACGTGCACGGAATACCAAGAGCTTAATGCGTAGAACACGTAGAACGATCGACGGGTCAAAGTTTCGGCGAGAGACAAAAAAAAAAAACGTAAATGAACGAAACAAAAAAAAAAAAAAAGTAAAAATATTGTTGGTCCAGTCAAATTCACGTAGTTATCAAAATGGAATGAATAAAAGGGAAAGAGCGGTGGTAAGACTCGGGCGATTAATCGTTGAAATTTCGCTGGTTTCCGGTACTCTTATCGGCATTTTCCGCTCGGATTAGCGACGGAAGGTTCGCATTAATGCTTCTCTCTCTCTCTCTTTCTCTTTCTCTTTCTCTCTCTCTCTTACTCTCTCTAGGCAACGTATTTAATATGCCGATTTCCCCATTTCGAGACTTGCAGTCACATTTTCTCTCTCTCTCTCTCTCTCTATCTCTCTCTGTCCCTCTCTTTTACTGTCTTATCTCTCTCACTCGCCGTCTGCATGGTTAGATTGGAAATTCCAAGCAGTCGACGATGAGAAGCGCACGACCCTCTGCACTACCTCCGCTCCAACTCATCCCCCTATCTCTCTCTCTTTCTCTCTCTCTTATTCTCCCTTTCTCTCTCACTTACTCTCTTGGGAGATTTAACGTGGGCGTGCCGCGCTGGCGGAATTGCAATATTCGAATGAAGGAGGGAAGGAGAGAAGGTGTAAAGGGAGAGAGTGAGGGAGTTAGAAACACGAAAGCGCTCGGGCTTCGATGCTAACTTTTACTTTATAAACCTTTCACTCCCACGGTATTCTGTGGTTTTCTTTTCTTTTTCTTGTTTTTTTTTTTTTTTTTTTGTTTTAAGGCTCTAAATACTTCGGCTCAGAAAATCGTTGGGTTTTTTCTTCTTTTTCTTTTTTTTGCTTTATTGCTGCAGCGCGCGCGTGTCTTATGAAATAGATCGCATAAAAGAGAAGTGTCCGTTACGATTATTAAATGCCAATTTTAAAAAATGATCGACTTTGATGCAAAAACGCTTTACACATGTCGAATTAAAGTTAAAATATTGTGCATTGAAATATTAATTCTTTTGATAATATACACATATGATGAATTTCATTTACGTGTAAATGAATTAGAGCCGTGTATTTTAAAATAATAGCTTCGTAAAGAAATAATGTACGGTATACTTTTAAAATTTCATTAATTTAAATTCACAATGTATTTCGCAATTATCTAGAAAATTAAAATTCATCAAGTCCTTTTGACACCGAGATAAAGAAATTTTTAAATTTTAAATACAATTTACAACGCGAATAAAATTAAAATATAATTTGGACGCGAACGTGGGTTAATTTCGAAAAAAATTCGCATTAATTATTTCAACCTTATTTTGAAGATTTAAGCAAACAAATACCAACGTTGTACTATGATATGACGTAATAGTATGATATTAAATTTTGTTCTTGTACAAAAATTTTAAATTGAATTTAAATGACATTTTTTTCATTTATTTATTTATTTATTTATTTATTTATTTTCTTACAAATTTGTTTGCATTTTCAATATTTATTCATTTTTAATTATGCGCACTTAAATTTATTTAACGAGCGCTATATTTTAAAATAATACAATTTAAGATTTTTTTTTTTTTCTAACTTATTACGCTAATTAAATAATAATTAAAAGATTGAATTACTTTATGTTTATTTATTATTGACGAATGTTACACATTTCGTGCTTTTATAAAATTTAATTTTAGATGAAAGCAGATACGTATCGATTAAATCACCATTGAAATATTAAAGCACTTTGGAATAATACTCGTATAACTTTCCAACAAGCATAACTAAAAAATGTTCGATAATTTTCATCAATTCTCATTGTAAATAGAGAATAAAAATAGTAAAAAGATAAAAAGAAAAATAATCTTTTATTTATGAAAAAAGTATCCGGCAAAATTTATGTGTCATTGATTTCAACTTTAAACCCGAATAGACTTTTTTTCAACTACACGGGGCGAGCAAGAGTAACAACTTTTTCACATCGTACGGAAAATTTCACAACGAGCTGACTCAAGCCCCGCAAAAGATACGAAGCGTTTTCCAATAATTCTTTTCTCTCTCTGTCTCTCTCTCTCTCTCTCTCTGTCTCTCTCTCTCTCTCTCTGTCTCTCTCTCTCTCTCTCTCTCTTTCTCTCTTTCTCTTCCCATCTTTAACGCGCACAGAACTAGAGTGTAAGTAACAAAGTGCACGAGCGAGCGTGCGCAATCGGTTTTTTCACTATTTTTCGACAGCTCTGCGGAAATGCTAAATTTAGTCATGCGACCGACCCATGCTGTATGAATGAAGAGTGGATGAAAAAAAAAAAAGGTTGAAAAAAGAAGAAAAAAGCAAAGAGCAGAAGAGAGAAATAGAGAAAGAGGAGGAGAGGGGGGGGGGGAGGACGGAATGGAAAATGAGATCGTACAAGCGCGAGGGAGAAAACAATGATTCTTTGTCGTCGCGGCTCGCCCACTGCTTTGTTATTATCACCATAATTAGTCGGAAAATTTTAATTCTCCTCGTCGTCCGCCACGACAACAAATTTTACGAGCCAACTGCTGCGTTTTTCGATAAACTGTCACCGTAACTCTACCGTATTCTCGTATATCTCGATTTCATATCGGAAAATGTTTTTTCTAGAGTTTTTTTTTTTCTTTTTTTTTTTATTAATTTTACTCTCTCGATGAACAATTTTCAAATCTCGCGTTGCTATTTATTCATTTTAAATATAAATTTGTTGATTTAATTTCAAATCCTTATTTTTTTTAATTATTTATATTTACTATTTATACTCAAAGACGTTCTTAATAAATTATTTAATACCTTTAATTATTAATTTATTTTGAGCAAAAAAAAAAAAAAAAATACTATTATATAAAATAAAACCAAGTGTCAGAATGAATACTCAATTACATAATTTATTTCTCAAAGGTTGAAGATTGCCCTTTACTGAGAATTAACATTTTTAATGTATCCCATATCTTTTTATTAGAATCTAAATATATGATTTCTTCTTTATAAATATTCAAATAAAATTATCTTTTATGAAAAATGTTTTTTTAAAAAATTTTTTTTTTTTTTTTTGTTCAAATTTATTTCTAAATTGTATCGACTGCAATTAAAACTTAGAATTTTATATCCTTTTTCTTAATTATAAAAGTTCTTTGTAGACGTGAAATTTATAATTAACCGCTAGGATAAAGTCATAAAATGCAACGTTAAATTTTTAGTAATAAACTCAAAATGACTTATAAAAACTAAACGTCGTAAAAAGCAGACGACTGCAGCTGTGTAAAAAATTGTATTACTGTTAAAACCGTAGATAACGAGAAAACATTTCGAGAGTTCATTTTTATACAATCTCGGTTACAACTGAAGATAGTTCTTAAAAGCTTTGCTTTATCCTTTACAACGAACAAACCCAGCGATATCGTAAAAATAAAGAACAACGAATGAAAGAGATAAAGCAACCAAAAATAGATAGGTAGAGATTTATTTTTATTCGAAAATTATCAAATGAAATATTTCAAATAAATGTACCTAAATTTTTTCATACGACTGTATATTGGTTAATCTAAAGATTGACGATGTCGATACATACATACATACATACATACACACACACACATACACGTATATACATGTATATGTATAAATTAAGCCGAATGTTATAAATGCAATCACGTTTTATCACATGTAAATAAAACTATATATTCAATAAAATAAAATAATTAAATATCAAGCAAATATCGACAAACTAGCGATTTCACAAGTAAAAAGATTATTGCGCAAAGAGAAAAAGAGAAGGAAAAAATAAACGAATAACGTTAACGTTTATTCAATTATTATAAAAGTGCAACAACCCCTCGATAGAATTAATTTTTCTCTCAATACTACGTCCAGTGTAATAATAACATTACAAAGCTCGATTTCTGACGTCTCGATTAAGCCTTTCACTATTCTGTAACTCGAGGTGTCTTCACATCCACGTTAATCTAATCGTTTCATCTTATCATTTCAAATTTTTTACTTCTCCAGCTCTTTTACTTACTTTCTTATCCTCCTCGTAGTAATATGTCGAAGCGCGTTTCGACGAAATGCGAATGTAAAGAAGACTACGGATAAAATTTATCGACGAGAATTTTTTATTTTTTATCCATCGTTTATAACGATCGACAAGAGGTTTAGTAGACACACTTACATGCAGTACAACGTCATTGGCCTTTTTTGCGGTTGAAGCAAAAAATTCGCGATTATTTTTATTCGCAAAATTATCCTGCAAGTTTTTAATATGGGCTTTTTAATTAAAATTGTTTTATTTTTTTTTTCTCATCGCTACAGTGTGAAATGCGATATTAATTTCATAATCTTCGTTGCGATTTAATAATCTCGCTCTGTTATTATTTTAATAAATATAATGTATTTGCTTTGAGATCCGATTGTTTGCTACGATACCTTACTAAAAAATATTCGTTATAACTTATAATAATGCTTAACATTTCAATTACTTTAAACTCCATTTTTCTTATCTTTTCTTATTTTTAATTTTTTTTTTTTTTTTTTTTAACTTTTATAAGCCAATTTATTTTTTAACTTTCATATTCCATTTAAATAAAATAAAATCTTAATTAAAATTGTACCCTCTCGAAACTTTATCATATGAATGCAAAATAATAACGCGGTATAATTATACCGTCGTTGAATTCAAATTATAATCACCGATTTTCAAACATGCTCATTAACCTTCTTTCTTTTTCTTTCTTTCTTTTTTTGTTTTTTATTTATTTTCGTGCATCTTCACAGCCATTCTTATAACTTTGATTTATTCGACCGAATTTCTTTATTTTAATTATCTCGCATTCCATTTTTCAATGCCGATGGACATTCTTTTAAGTACAATTACTTCTCTACAATGGCATCATTAAAAAACAGAAGAAAATAAAAACAAATAAACAGAAAATTGCGCGCCAATTCCAAACAGCACACACTCGGGTCGAACAATCTCGGCCAAATAAAAAGAAAGGAAAAACGAGGCCAAGGCTTTCTTTCTCTCTCTCTCTCTCTCTCTCTCTCTCTCTTTTTCTCGTTTAAAGCAACATTCGCAACAAATAACTGCCCCGCAATAATCGCGCGATATTTCTCTGGCTCGCGATCGAGTATCTCTTGAATCTCCCATAATTTGCGGCGAAGCCAGTAGTAAAAGCATAGATTCGGTCAGACCTCTTCTACCCCCCCCCCCTTCCCCCTTCCCTCGTAGTTCCGCCAGGGAAGAAGGAACGAGAAACGCTTGGCCGCGCTCCGGCGCTATTGCGCGCGTTCGCTCTCTCGTTCTTCCACTCAATAAATGCCGCGGCTTATACGCTCCATAAATCTGGGCGGTCAACGTAGTTTTATTCGTTGGGAAATCCTCGCGACTCTTTCACAATCGCATCGAGCGTCCGAATAACGCGATATACGTATACTTTCACGCCTCGTGGATTCTTAACTTTAACTTGGATGCGTATATTTACGCACGTGATACGAGTTAGAGCGCGATAACTATTTTTAATTCATCGCTGTTCTAATTTACTTATCGATGCCTGCTATTTTTATTATCTTTTTCTTTTCGCGGTACATTTTTTTTCTATTTTTGATGACACGTATAGAAATATTTTAAAATTGTGCGTGTGCGTGTGTGTATTTTTATTTTCTTTCTTTCTTTTTTTTTAAAGAATCTTAATCGAATATATATATATATATAGTATTTAAAATGAAATTTTACAATATTTTTCAAGCATTCTTTCACACGTTCCAGAAATTCCAATACTCAAAAATAAATATTCAAGGGAGGAGGGGCTTACACAAAGCATTCGCATTCTAACGCATGCAAAATTCCCAAGGATCCTGTACTTGGAAGCTTTGCCATTTTTGCTCGTAAGAGGGAAGGAGAAAATGTTTGTATGCAGCCAAGTAGATGTATGTGCATATGTGTATGTAATAGAGACAGAGCGCCAAAAAGAAGCCATCGACGTCCTCGTCGAATTTTTCTGATATCTGAGCGCGAGAATGTATCGCGCATTGTATCGATCGATATGTCTCTCTCTTTCTCTCTCTCTGTCATGTTATGTTACTTTATGTGCATGCATTGCCATCGTACGCAATACATACATACAATAGCTCTCGAACGTCGCTCGAATGACGCTGCTGATCTTTATCGACTTTCTTCCTCCCTCTTTTTATTTTCTAAACACTGCGTTCGATTACTTTATTTTATTTTTTTTTTTTTTGTCTTTTTGTTTCTTCGCTCTACTTCCGCCTTTTTATCGCGTTTACCAGCGTTTTCTCGAAGAGAGGAGAATAAGGAGAAGGAAACGATCGAGCGGATTAAACGAAGAAGAATTGCTCGCAAAAGTAAAAAGCGATCTCGTCGTTTCGGAACTCGCGATTATTTTTTACGATGTATTGATTTATCCTACGTTACGCAGTTTTGTATTTATTTTATCCATAAACTTTTGTGCATTTGATGTTGTAAAAAAATATTAATTTTTAAATAATTAAAATTTTATTATAAAAAGTAAGAAAAGTCTATGATTCAAGGATGCAACGTTAATTAAAAATCTATTCGCGATCAAAATCGCCAGGAGGTGAAGCTGATTTTGCCGACTTTGTGGATAGTTCGAACTCGGACAGCTTTAGCCGAGTAAATAAATTAACCGGACGTCGTCAAAGCCGGAGAGAAAGTGTCGAAACGTCTTTGACAAATAAAGTTATATATCTTTCTTCGATTTACTCCGATACGGAATTAAATTTCCTCGACCGCGGCAACTTATTAGCCAAACTCAAATTTATCCACATAACCATTTGCATCTTGAAACTGATTGAAGATATAAATTCGTAAGTTCAGTGTTCATCTGCCTTGACAACGTTTGCAGAAACTGAAAAAAAAAAAATCCGGCTACCGAGATCGCCTCTCGTATGTTCCCGCCGAGAATTCAGGGGAGAGTTGGCTAAGTTTAAGCGAGCTTAAGTGACGAGTTAGATTGTTTGAGTTAATGTTGTTCGAGCGTAGCGTTTCAATTTCAGCAAATTGCATTGATTAGCCCGTTAAAGAAATGCATTTACTTAAGCAATAAAAAGAACGGCAAAATGAAATGAATTTTCTTTAATCAAAAAAGGATACTAATTATTATCTTTTAATTAAATGTATTTTTTACTTTAAGCTTAATTTAAATTCAAAAGCTTATGTTTTGATTAATAATGAAACTATACTTTTAAAATGTCTATTAACAATTTAATAAATACACTCAACCAGTTAAAAAAAGTTTTCCCATAAAAGTTCAAACAACTCTTCTGAAAGTCAAAAAAAAAAAAAAAAAAAAAAAAAAAAAAAAAAAAGTGCACAGCGCCGGTGAAAAACAAAAACTAACGTTCTCGACGACAATAAAACCATTTTTTCATTGCCGACTCCCTTTCTTCGGAAATTTGATTTATTAACAGACGGATAGCCAACGGATTTTTCGAACGAGTCGCGTCGGCTGTTAACTACTACTCAATACTTCTAATTAAATTGTATAAAGTCCCTTGTTTTCTCCTTTCCTTTTTTTTAACTTTTTTTTTTTTTTCTTACTTATTTCGTTAATTTTAGAAAGTCTTGAACGAGCAGCGAATGATCCAACGTACTTTGTAACTGAAATGTAATTACGAAGTTTGACGATAATGGACTAAGTTTTATTCAAGAGTCAAAACGAGAGATATTAGCTCGCACTTTCTCATTTTCTTTCTTTCATTATTATTAACGATGAAGAAACATAAATTTGTCTCTTATCTCGAATTTGTAATTGATATTGATTGTTGGATCGTGCTTTGAGGATTTTGGTGACTATATTTGCGGTGAAAACTCTTGGTGCGTTCATAGTGAAAAGAGAATTCACTTTTAATTTTTGTTTCACTCTTTTAATAACTCTATAATTATCAAATTCAACCTCATATGCGAATTTCATTGAAAATTTTTAATCAGCTACGTTTATCCACGTGTTGTTAAACATTACGGTTCTTTGCGCAATCACGATGTATTTAAAAAAAAAAAAAAAAAAAAAAATGCAGAAAATATAAGAGCGTCTAATGAATTGAAATAATTCGCATTGATACCTTGACTAACTTGACGTTAATACCTCGACTTTAAAACAATAAAATCATACTGAAAAAGTATGACTGCTGGGAAAAATCAAAGCAAAGCCTTATGAAAGAGAAATATACGACTTATAAAAGAACTTGTGGTTTGAATGTGTGAGTTAGTTTTTTATAAAGATCCGTATAATGGTTATAAATTTATTTCTTTGTTTTTAATTCTTTTTTTTTAAATTATAAATTATAAATTATAATAAATGAAACATGAAATACTATAGGTACTTGAGTATGTTTATTAAAATAAAGTAAATTTCGATTGATTCGAAAATGTTATTGAGTAGTTATTACCTTAAAAATGTATAGAAAAAAAAAAAAAAAAAAAATGTATAAAAAAAAAAAAATTGGTAGTCAAATAAAAATGAACACAGGTTCTGTATATATTCAGTACAGATAAATAAATATGCACTGGTTCATAAGTTTAGATTTGATTTCCTGGATAATATGAACTACAGAATTTTCTACCAAACAGTAGCATCGATTTTCTTTCTTAACTATGGACGATAAACGAGTTTCTTCTTTGTTTCTCAGAATTGCGTGTAATCTTCGTATATCCAACGGGTCGTCGGTGCTTCTCCCTCGAGACAGCTTTCCTCGGTCTTTCGGATCAAATAACGTCTATATATATATATATATATATATATATATATATATATATATATATATATATATATATATATATATATATATATATATATATATATATATATATAGATGAGTATGTGTGGGTATGTGTGTGCTCGAGAGGTTACAACATATAACTTCTCTCTCTCGCTCTCTCTCTCTCTCTCTCTCTAATCTTGGACGAGGCTCAAAGAGCGCCGTGCAAACTTTCCTCCCTCTTCATCTTTCTCGCTTTGCAGACTCGTTGTGCTTTGCAGGTACGCCTTTTCGAACTACCTATATACGTTGTGTTTATGCGACCGAGTTCGCTCAATTGTTTTCAACGCGTCCGCTTTTACATGTTCGATGTATACACGAGTTGAGCGAAACTTCAACGCGTCCCTTCGCACGAAAAACATCCACGCGTATGCCGATCGTCACTAAAACGTTTCAAGTATGAAAATTTCATGTGAAATTTTAATGCGTGATTTTGCTTTTTAAATAAAAAAAAGAAAAAAAGTAACAAATTTCAGCGGTCAACTTTTTGCCAGTATACAACTTTACAACTAAAACTTTATTTGAAAAGGGTTTCACATTCAATTTTTTTTTTTTTTTTTTTTTTTTTGTAACTCTTTCATCGCGAGACACTCGTAAACTTCAAAAGCCACTCTTACCGATCCTTATGCGTAAATACATCGTTAAAAATTGAATAACAAATGTGAAAACCATTCATTTTATACCTACAGTACTTTATCGAATTTGAGGATCCGCGCAAACAAAACTAACGCTCCGCTCTCTCTCCTTCTTTTTCTCTGCCTCACGCGTATATTATCACCAACCGCGTTCCCCTACGTGCACACCGTCCGCTTTGTCGCATTGTTATCGAATTTTCGCCGCGTCGACGAAATGAAAAAAGAAAAAAAAAAAAAAAAAAAAAAAATTAAAGCAGAAAATGGGCGTTGCACAGAAGCCTTTTCGCGCGATGCGAGAAAAGACAAAGGAACACCAGCAAAATGCAGCTCGCGTTCAAGCCTCCCTCGAAAATGCCTAGTGTACCGCTCGACCCTTTCCCACACTACCTACCGCCACTCCCCTTTTTATATTCCTTCCGCGCGCGCGGCTTTTCCCTCCTCTTTCTCTCTCTCTTTCTCTCTCTCTCTACTTTGTTATAGTCGTCCCGGCAGGGATACCAGGGCTGTTGTAAAGCTTGAACGCGCGATGTCGCTTGACGAAGCTTTTTTCTCTCTTTCTCTCTCTCGTTTTTTTCTCCTTTTTCTCTCTCTCTCTCTCTCTCTCTCTCGTTTTTTCCTCCCTTTTTTTCTCTCTCTTTCGAGCGTTTGTGCGAAAGAAGCCATCCCATTCTCCATATACAAGAAAAAACAAAAACCAAAGGAAGACTAAGTTCGCGAAAGAGAAAGAGAGAGAGTGAGAGAGAGAAAGAGATTTATTGAGTGTTTTTATTCTTTCATCTTTTTTCACTTTTGGTGACAAATTTTTCAAAAGTCTCAGGGTTGCACGTGATTTAGCTGGAAAAGAATCGAAGGCCAAAAAGAGAATGGGGACAATCATCAATCGTCAATTTTATGAAAGATTTTCACGGGAAAGATTCGAGCTTTAACGATAAAGAAGAGCTTTCGGAAAACGGCATTAATTTGTAAACAACGTTTATGAGCGGTTTTTGGGAAGAATTTACTTTACCAATAAGTAATTATCGATAAAGAATAAAAAATCAATATCGACGATAAAATGCGGTTTGGTCGATAACCAATCAAATTATATGTCTTTTTTACTTGCCATTAATATTACAGATAATCAATTAACAAAAATAATTTGTTAATTACAATTATTATTTATGAATAATTTCAAAATAAAAATAGTCGGGAAAAATAAGGTCGACAAAAGAATAAAACATAAATCGCCATCGGCGGAAAAATCTGGACCATTGACTATATGAATCACGAAAGCTGCATCTGTATTTTGTAGAAAATATCTGGAACGGCTTTCATATTCGATAAAAAGTTGATAAACTACTCGACTCGTATTTTACGTTGCGGGTTAAAGTGCTTTAATATATAACGAGCGGGAAAAGTGAACGATAAGATCGTACTTAGGAAAGAAAAACATGGAGTAGAGCGTTGGAAAGTAATTAATGACGGACGTCCAAGAGGCGAGAACTCTTACGAAAAATGGGAAAAGAAAAGAAAAACTCCCTCCGCGTGAGCTTGTGCATACGATAACATTTAAAGCTTACTTATGCAAAAATTAAAAGAAGCAACGAAATTTTAAAAAATAACATATTCGAACTGCAAATAGTTTGTAAAACATTTTTAGATCGATAGTATTCAACAAAATTCAAGCTCGAAGTTTTCATCTATTTAACAAACGAAGAAAAAAAAAAAAAAAAAAAAAAAAAGGGATAAAGTCAAATAAAAATCTCTCCATCAATCAATGTTCCCTTTACATTATCCAAAGATTTTCCAACGTTCGATAGTAATGCAGCGCAGGCGAGGCATGCCTCCTACAACATCGATCATATTGTTCATTCTTCGACGCGACAACGCAACATTTGATTCGCTTCTAGTCTGCGCACCGATGAATTCTCGTATTTTTGTTTTTAGTACACACATACATACACACACATATATATATATGTATACATTGTCTCCAATATCGATCAATAATGAACAAGTAAAGTTTGTCTATCTTTTTCTGTTCTAAAAAGTAAATAAGTTCTTATAAATTCTACGAGATTTCAAATGCATTCACATCAATTTTTCACTTCTGGCTGTTTACTAATTAAAAAGTCAATTTTAAAAAGAAAATAAAAATACATTAAAATAATGGGTAGGAATATAAAGTCTTGTGAATAAATTTTCTAATAACAATCATACCTGTATTAAAAGCACTTTTAATTTTATGATTTATCAAAATTAAAAAAAAATTGTTTTGAAAAAAGAATCCTTGCTTCCGTACTACGTAACGTTGAAAAAAGCTCATTTACATCGCGTATCCAACCTCGTCACATTCGACTTGAGATAAGGTATATTGATAAGGGGAGAAAGCGTTGAATATCGCATCAGTCGCGGTGACCGATTCATTCTTATGCATGGATTTTTTTTAATTTTTTTAATTTTTTTTTTTTTTTTTTTTTTTTTTTTTTTTTTTTTTTTTGTACGACGAACGTTTCATCTCGGGGTTACGCGATGAAACTACGTCTACCAAGAAAAATTAACGATACTCAATTTACATTTTAAAAGGTCTGTCGTCAACTTATCCTTTCTTTTTTATTTTTTTTTTCTTTTTTTTCTTTTTTTTCACTTCCTGCAATCATCTTTGCTACCGATGGTTCGCATGAAACAATAACGTACGGTATGGAATTTTTATTAAAATGCTATACCTGCCTTTATAGTGAATTTTATAAAGTTATATATAAATCGTGTAAGTAATCAGATTTGTGAGATTTTAATTGAATTTTATTTAATGTAGTAAGTCATGTCGATTCTTTCGTTACCTCGGTTAATACATAAAAATAGAAAGAAAGTGATAAATAAGATTTAAAAGCAATAAAACGATCAAAGGGATGGTAAAATATTAAAATTTAAACTTTATAATAAAAAAAGGAGATAAAAAAAAGAAAAAAAAAAAAAAAACATTTGAAACAAATAAAAAAAAGAGAAATAAGTCGAAAAAGCGAATAGTCGTGCTAAATGTACGGAAGGTAATAAAAAAAGGAGAAAAGATGATTGTGAAAATCGAGGAATGTTCCACATTTCCTTTACCCTTCAATTAATAGAAAATGATCATGGAAAGGAGATAAAGTGCTGGTGGAAAAGGGCGAATGGAATTTGAATAACGATTCATCGGCTATATCAAACGTTGGAAACGAAAGGAGAAGAAAAAAAAGTTGGCGAATAAAATGAAAGTAAAAAAGTTAAGTTCCTTAGCCGTCGCGAGTGGAACATCTCCTTATACAAACTATCTCCGTCCTTTCCCCTCCATCGCAGAATTTACATTTTCTTTCTTTTAACCGGCCGTTTATTCGAATCTTTCCATCTTACTTTTTATCTCTTTCGTTTTGCTATTTGGAAGTTAGGAAATAAAAATAAAGAAATTAAGATCGATTCGTAAATTAAAAAATCACACAATTGATGTATAAGTATCTGAGAAATTTTTTTTCTTTCAATGGCTTCAAATATTTTGAAATATAAAAAAAAATTATGATAATTTTGAATTAATAATATAGAACAGTATCGATATCAAAAATACTTTATTATCAACTCGCATCCAAACTATTTCTATTTTTTATTATAATAAAACGATAGAATAATTTTCTTTTTTTTTTTTTTTCTTTTTTTTTTTTTTTTTTTTGTATAAATCTATCCTCTCAAATTTTCAAGAGTCACAGTTTGAATAATTTTTATTTGCATCGTTTCATATTTTTCTCTAGATATTTTACCACTGATTCGTCCCCCTTTTTTCCGCTTGCCCTATCTATGCCACTTTCTAAAACTAACAAAGATTTTTTATCATCCAAATATTGACAAAGTTTTTTAAGAATTTATTTCGTTAGTTGGGCGCTTTGATACAATGCATTATGAGTATACATTTTCATGAATATGCATTTACATATTCCCGCTATAATTTTGCGGGCGTCAAAGTCCAACAGAGTAAAAATTAATTTTTCATAATCTTGATTTAAAAAAAAAAAAAAAAGTATTTACTGACTAAAAGTACCAACTGATACAATTTAAATATAAACCATTTTATGGATATGAACGTAAATTTTCCCGTTCCCAATTTAGCTCACACTTTAATTGAGCGCCTCGTACACGAGCGCAGCATTCTCCACCCTTTGACGAAAAGTTACGTACCGTTATGAGAAACATAATCGCTGTCACCGGCTGACCAATGGAGTATCGGAAAGTTCTCCATAAATTTTGTAAGCATCACGTATGCATACACCGTCGTATACAGCGAGCGATACGAGCAAAATTGACTATCGTACGCCATCGGCTTGCGCTCGTTTACATGGACATATATATACACATATATGTGTGGATGTATATGCGCGCGTGTACACGTACGTAGATATCATAATCGTACAGCATAACGATGACCGCAATGGTTTCTCTGCTTGCAGCATATGCGTCACCGTGGTCGTTCTCAACGTCCACTTCCGCTCCCCTCAAACGCACAAGATGGCGCCCTGGGTCAAGAGGGTCTTCATACACATCCTGCCGAGGCTCCTTGTCATGCGGAGGCCCCAGTACAAGTTCGAGCCGACGAGGTAAGTAAAAGGACCGTTTATATGTACACTGTCACGATGTACATATCGTCGTCGTAAATTTTCACGCTATTATTTAAGATTTATAAATAATTAGATAAACAATTTTGTGATTGATTTCGTTTACGTCGATTCGTATCGAGGTAAACATCGATACATTTACATAAAAGCTAAAATTTAAGATAAAGAAAAGGTTAATTAAACAATAAAGTTAATTAAATTTAAAGAGTGAAAGAGAGAGGTAAAAATGACTTTCCAATCTCGTGATTTAGCGCGGTAAATTTATCGAATGTTCGATCCCAAATGAGCAGAGAACTATAAGAGTTAGAAAGAGTAAGAGAAGGGTTTAAACTTGGGCGTGAGAAAGAAAAGGAAGGAAGCAACGAGGTCAGAGATTCAGCGCCTTCATACATCTCCGTCACTAAACTCCTCTCGACCGCTGAGTATTCTACGCGCACACGTGTGTCTGAGCGCGCGCGCGCGCGCGTGTGTGTGTGTGTGTGTGTGTTTATATGTGTGTGTGTGGAGTAGGATAACTCGCGCTCGTTGGAAGGGATCCAATTTAGCAAGTATTTCGCAAAAGGAAAACGTTCGCATAACGTCAGGGACACCGCAAACTTTTCTTCTCCTTGAAGTAAAGCTGAACGAACAAGGTATATATCGAAGAAAATTTGTGAAAATTGTTAAAGATAAAGGCAAAGGGATATGTATAACGAATAAAACGTATCGATGAATATTGAGAGATCGTAAGTGTACCGATGTGCAAGTAGGGAGTTAAAGACTAAAACAACAAAGGCTGACCTATAAAAATGCAAACTTTTGTACGGAGAAATTTAAAAACTTTTAACGTTGCATCCAACGCGAGCAATTTTTCAAAATGGTAGATTTTTCATTTTTCGATGCAAGCTCCATAAGTGTACGAGATTTCGTTGGGCGATAAAATAGTATTTCGTTAAAATTGATATTAATTTTCCTTGTTTGTCATCCAAAAACTTTGAAAACAAAATAAAGACGAAATTAAAATTTAAAGAACGAGAATTTTACGTCAACTCTCTTTCTCTCGCACTCTATTACATAAGTGAGACAAAGAAACTTTAGGCTTGGATTTTATAAACTTCAGAACATTTCTATTAAAACTTTCTCGTGATTTACGTCGTTATATTATCGATAGTTCTGAAATACCGAGCATAAACTAAACAAAACATTCTTGCCTAACTTTTCAATTGTTCGCTCATCTTGAACGCCCGTACATAAATAGAGAGGATAAATTATAAAACAATCTCGAGTCTTGTTTACACTGTAAATTTTTTTTTTTTTTTTTTTTTCCACCTGGATCGTCCTGTATTTCCGCGTAAGAATCACAGGTAACAACGTATCTCGTGGGCCACTCGTCCTTAAGCGTATATAAAATCTAAACGTAGCGCGTATAAAAAGACGTGAGACGAAAAAAAAAAAAAAAAAAAAAAAAGAGAAATTTAACGGGCTCGACTTTTTGCCCTCACGATTGCAGGTTCACGTCAACTCGAGCACTCATGCGAGGAATGAGGGGCAGCAAGGACAAGTCATTCTACAATCCTTATCACTCCTCGTGCCACGATGTAAGCGACGAGCATCTCACGCCCTCCAAGAGATTTCACAGTCGAGTCTCGTCCAAGGACGATCTTTCACCCTCGAGGTAAGCGCCTCTTTTTATGCATTGCGCGTTTTACTTTCTCCTTACCTCTTAGCTTGTGTTTTCTTTCC
Source organism: Chalcis sispes (assembly GCA_949987625.1). Lineage (NCBI taxonomy): Eukaryota > Metazoa > Arthropoda > Insecta > Hymenoptera > Chalcididae > Chalcis > Chalcis sispes. Next base: position 75,325,967 of record OX465095.1, on the reverse strand, counting down.
TCGCGTTTTTAACTTCTTATACTTATAAAGACTCTTGTGTGCGGGAATTTCGAACGGGTGTGGCACAAGCGTCGCGACTGCGTATCATTTGTTTTTTTTTTTTTTTCTCTTTTTTTCGTTTGAAGTTAAATTTTTCGTAAATAATAAATCGGGAGAATAATTTTGTTTATTACAACGTAAGCATATTGAAATTTTAACAAAATTTACAAAGCAACGTTGAGTTTTCGATATCGGAAAATTGCTTATTGTTTTTGTTTATCGACCTTACGATGAATATTAAAAGTCTGTTTACTCGAAACGAGACTTATTTCGAGCTTTAATTTCAAAACGAAGAGAACAAAAAACTTTATTAAAAACTTCAAGGTAATATTTAATTTATCAACAAGCATGATCGTCACTGCCTCCTGATTGCACCAACTAGTGAATTTTCATTAAAAGAAAAAGAAATTTTTGCATCGAACAATATGAACAAAAAAAAAAAAAATTCGAATAAATAAAATGGTAAAAATGTCGGTGAATATATTATTTACAGTCTCGCGGACGCAGCGCGTTTCGGCGGTAGCTGTCTGATCCACGGACCGAGTTTACCTCGGCTACCATTGCACGCGGACTGCGACGATTTACAAGTCGGTCCGAGTGGCGAAGCCGCCGCCGCCGCCGCCGCTGCCGCGGCCGTTGCGCTCGACGGCTCCAAGAGCCCGATACTACGACCCTCCTACACCTTTTCCCACTCTAAGTGCCCGCCAGAGATACACAGGTCCTGCATATGCGTGCGCTTCATCGCCGAGCACACGAAAATGCTCGAAGACTCGACCAAGGTGAGATTTCGTTTTTTTTTTTTTTTTTTTTTTTTTTTTTAAATCCATTTTAAAACCATTTTATGGTCATAAGAATATGTCTTTGTTGTAAAATACTCGTTGTGAATTATTTTATGTGGAATTTGTTTTTTTTCTATTGCAATGTTTATAACATAACGTACTTTTGATAATTTATACTTAAATATGCAAGGGAATCGAGATTGCGCATAATTATATTGACAAAGTAAAACGAAAACTTTGGTATTACGCGTTGTGTACATTTATATAATAGCGAGAGAATGAGGAAATAAGCGTACAAACAAACAAACAAATTATCGTATTAAAATGATGCCCATTCGGTAAGCGCAAGAATTTCAAAATTCATTGTACAATCAAACGATGTAAATTTTAATCGGTTTAAATAAAATGGAATTTCGAAGTACGGCTTTTTAATTAAAATAAACGAGTTGACCAAATTTTATCGACCAAAATAAACGATCCGCTTTTTTAAACATGAGCAATAGAACGGATAAAATAGCGCAAAGTATTATCGATATGTCGCAGGTGAAGGAGGACTGGAAATACGTGGCGATGGTGCTGGACCGTCTGTTCCTATGGATCTTCACTCTGGCGGTGCTGGTTGGTACCGCGGGTATAATCCTCCAAGCGCCAACCCTTTACGACGATCGAGTTCCTATCGACAAGAAGTTCAGCGAGTTCGCGACGACGACGGTCGTTAAATGCCCACCCCAGTAGTCGACGCTCGAGCCCTGCACCGTAGCCGGACGCTAATCCTCGGGAGGAACCCAACAACAACACCACCACCACCACCACCACCACATGTGACCCTTTTTAATACTTTACCTTAAATGAAAAATTATAAACAACCTACCTAAAGTCACCGTTCGTACATATGTTACGACACATCTACACACACGCGCACAACCGTATAGAAATAAAAGAAAACAAAAATTACCAGGTAGACATTTATCTGTATAACAAAAAGAAATAAGAAATACGAAAAAAATATAGAAAAATAATATATTCAACGTTATCACCAAAGGGTTCACACCCACAAACATACACACGCACACATACAAACACAAACACACAAACACACACACGCACACACACTCACACACTTTTATCCCCGATGCAAAGCGAGCGCACAAAAATATTTGTTAAAAACGAAGACAACGATATAACGGTGAAAGGGCTCGAAAGAGGAACGATAATTAATCGTGTTACAAGAATAGAAAAGAAAATTAATTAAATAAATAAAATATGCTTGGCGCTATCATGGCTATATAACACTGTTACGTTGAAATTTACGCTTTTTATTCGCCTGTGACTGTGGCTTCTCAAACGGCTTCTTGAGAAAATTCATAAACTTTTTTTTATCGAGCAAGATTATTTTTTCTGTTTTTTTTTTTTTTTTTTTTTATCTCAGTCTAAAGATTTTTATTGTATTGTTTGATATTTATATTTTACAACGGAAACAATCTTAGTTTTGTTTTATTTTTTACATTTGTTGATTGAATTTTAATGCGATTAAAAATTTTGCTCAAATAATTTTCTTAGATAATTAATAATTGTATAATTAACGCGTATAAAAAAAAAAAAAAAAAAAAAAAAAAAAAAAAAAAAAAAAATAAACACAAGTTATCTATTTTCAAAAACAAAATTGATTTATGTATACCTTATTATATTATATTACACATATATTAATAAGGAATTACAAGAATCACAATATACCAAATAAATGTATCATTGACGATTTAATGAATTATTATTATACTTTAAAATTATCTTAGTTTATAGGAAAATTGTAAATAAATTCAAATTAAAGAAGTTCACAGTCGTGTTGTCCAAAATAATATTATTAATAAAAATAAATAAATAGATTATTAAATGTGGCAACAAATTTTTCCAATTACAATGAAAGTTTAAACGAATAAGAGCATACATAGTTTATATGTGAATTATATGCATAGAATACATTGATTAAATAAATACTAATGAATAAAGTAAATAACTTTTAATAAACGCGAATTGCGATTTAATATACATATAAATATAAAGTATAAACAAGAGCGTTTATTTCAAAGTAACAAAAGGCGCCAATGTCTGAATGTAACTATAATGTAAAAATTTTGCCGAGATCGGTTAAAAATCTGGGTGTGGAAACAATACGCATAATTTTTACAATGAAATAAGATCGAAACAAACAAAATAAAAATAAATAAATAAATAAATAAATAAATAAATAAATAAATGAATAAATAAATGAAAGAAAATTAAGAAAAGATATTTTGTGCTACTTCCCAGTACAGATTTTTAATTGTACATATACTGCACAGTAAGAAAATATGCATGACTGAAAAATTTCGTGTAATTTTTTTTTTTTTTTTTTTTTTTTTTCGCTTATTAAACGAACACCTTCGCTCGAGTGTTATTTTTTATTTCTTTTTTTTTTTTTTTTTTTTTTCTTTGTTTTGTTTGAATTGTTTTAATTCGGCACAATGTAACAACGCGTCAAATTGTCAAAAACAAAAGATCGCGACGTTACATGAAAAGCAAAAAATTACACGCAAATTTTACGTGTTAAATATTGTACAATGTGTACGTAAAGCGACTTTTAACTCGCGTTTATAAATATATATGTATATATATTTATGCATGCAAAATTTTCAACTGTGCGGAAGCAGAAAATAAAAGAAGAGGTAAAAAAAAAAAAAAAAAAAAAAAAAAAAAAGAAAGAAAATAAAAGAGAGAAAAAAAGGGCAAAGAGATCGATGAGGAAAAATTCACTTTTACGTTGCTCGCTATGATCGTTGTACGTTCCTCGTTTCGTCAAGCTTGACCTATTCCATTTACTTTTATTTTCTTTTTCATTCTCTTTCGGTCTTTTTTCAACGGCGAATAATCGCTGGAGGAAACGGTTCTTTGAAATTCTCGATAAAACGGCGATATTGAGTTGGAAAATTTTTGGAATGGAAGAACGACGTTTTAAAAATATCGCGAATGTTATTATTGATCCGAGAACGATATTGTTTTACGATTAATTTTTCGAACGAATTATGGATTAAAACTAACGATTTTTTATTTCTCAAACTACAACAAATATTAAATATTACGAGAGTAAAATTAAATTTTACTCTTGATTAAACAAGACGTAATGATTCCGAAAACTTTTCAACGCCCATTTCATCAAATAAAGAGGTAAACAAAACTTGTCTCTTAGAGAAACGAGAGAACAAGAAAAAAAAAAAAAAAAAACAAGTAGCTCGAATCATTGTGATTTTGTAAAACGCAGTTCTACCATAAGATCTGATAACTCGTAAAAAAGTAAAACTTAAGACAAAGAAGGGAAAGAAAGTAGAGTAAAAGCGTCGTTTCCTTTTTTCAAATGAGAAATTACTCTTACGCACACGCATACACACACATACACACAAACAAAAAAAAATCTGCACACCCACCCTCACACCCACCCACCCCCACACACACACACACACACACACACACACACACACACACACACACACACATGTACACTTTATATCGAATGCATCGCAGTATATATATATATATATATAGACTTCCGTTGTAGGAATTTCCGCCCTCAAATTTGTGCCAATAACAATATTTCATTTCTCTCTCTCGAACGACGATCGCACGTTTGACACAGCGAGAACAATGTTTTTCGCACATTATACATATATGTACCATGCATAAACATAGAATGCCCGTAAGAGAGAAACGTAATGTTATACAAAAGCTGCCATTATTTACATAAATTTAAAAAGTAAAAAACATAAAATATATATATATATATATATATATATATATATAATAAAGAATAATAAGTAAAAGAAAAGAAAAAGTAAAACAAAATAAACAATTAACCGCGCCTTTGAGAAAGAAAGAATAAAAATATAATACACGCCGATAGAAGAATTAGCTTGATGCAAGAAAAATAATCTTGAACCAAGAAAATCATTTTAAAGAAAAAAATTTACTCGACCCAAGAAGATCAGAAACTCTTGAGTAAAGTAAATATTTTTCTTTAAAATAATTAAAATTATTTTTCTTGAGTCAAACCAATTATTACTATCGGTGCTGTAGAGAAAAGGCGCATGATGTAAGTTTTAAGTGTATCATAAACGAAATAGAATGAAAAAAAAAAAGAAAAAAAAAAATGAAAAAGAAATAATTTAAAAGAAAAAGAAAGAGAAAAATCACATAATTACGGAAACGATCGAGCCAATAAATGAAGGAACACTTAAAAATTCAGTATTTGCACGAAATAATAATTTTTAGAGCTACAATGACATATTTATTGTTATTACTGTTTTCATTATTTAAATAGGATATCGTTCGTTTGAAGTTTAATAAGAACGATTTTCTTTAATTATTAAACGTTATCGGCGACGCCGCACAAAATACGTATTTTTCAAATAAAATATAACTATAATGTATTCTGATTCTATCTATGTTATATATTTGTCGAGGAAATCACTTCGATGGACGCAAATAAGTTTTCGCTGCTTCGAAATAATCGCACCGCTTTGTACATTTCTCTGCCATTTTATCGAACCGTTACACAATACTATATAACGATAATAATAATAATAATTTAACAATAACAATATTATAAGCAACTAGAAAATTGTCTACAAATGTACATTTCGAATCTATAAATTCATTTTTCCCTCGATCGTACATCAATGCGCTACAAATGTACATTTTTATTCCGAGTAAAAAAAAAATGCCACACAAGAATAATATAAAGTAAGTATAAATAATAATGTTTGTGAGATCAGGATTAAAATTTATATAAAATTATACACCCAAGTGAAAGAAAAAGAAAAAATATATGATCAATCGATAAAGAGTTACGAGCATAAACCGATTATTTCGAAGGAGCGAAAAATTTCTCCGCAAACGCCTCAAAGACTTTACTTTTTTCGTTTATACGAAAGGGTTCGAAATCAATTTGGCCTGTCCTCGATCGTAAAATTTGAGAGCTCAGCTCGTTAACGAAAACGAGAAAAAGACAAAGAAAATGAAAAAAAAAAAAAAAAAAAAAAAAAAGAAAATAATAGTCGACTCTTCGTCGTCGTCGTCGTCGTCGTCGTCGTCGTCGTCGTCATCCGCTGTTATTACATATGCAAAGCGCAACGCCAGCGTATTATCACAAGATCTCTCAAACGTAACGTTACACACTGCGTGATTGTGTATCATATATGAGTATTAAATGCTTAGATTGTATGTATTGTATACATTATACAAATGCAGATTATATATACATATATAAAAAGAATATGTTTTATATTAATCGCTACTCGGGCGTAACCCGCCAACAGAGAATTTTTTTTTTTTTTATAGTAAAGTAGCTCACACACACACACACACGGACGCACACAAATACACAAAAGCTACGTAATTGTTGAGAAAATTATTTTCGTTTTTTTATCGACGTACCGTGCATTAATGCGCCCGACTGAGGACGATGGTGACAAAATACCGGTGCTAAATTTACGATAGCGCTCGGAAAAACAAAACGTTGCTTTATTTATGCAGAAAACAGTTCAACTTTTATTTTTGCATTCGATGTGAATAAACATTCAATTTTTTTATTTTCTTTTTTTTTTTTTTTTTTTTTTTTTTTTTTTTTTTATTAACTTTAATTTTGCACAACGTTACTAAAACACTGCATAAACCTTTAATTTTATTCAGAACAAAAAAAAAAAAAAAAAAAAAAATTCCGCGCGAGTTCAAATTTGATTAAAGATGAAAAAAAAAAAAAAAAAAAGAAAGAAAGAAAAAAAAAAGTAAAAAAAAACCATCGTTCCAGTAACGCATTCAACCTGTACATAAAGAAAAAAGAAAATGTCCGCCGGTAAAACGATTTGGATTACTCGAACTAATATGAACTCCTGGTTGGAATAATTCGCGTTCAGAGTTTGCTCAGCCGCGATCGATTTCGCGAGCTCGGAGCGTTGCCGCGCCGTTGTTATATATACCAGACTCTCGGGTATAAAGCCGCGCCATCCTCGATGGGCGCGAACTAAGTCCGCGAGTACATGGGTGTGGTTAAACGTGCCCCCGGCGCGCTAACGTATGTACGATTAATCCTTTCGATTTTATATAAAATAATCCTTATAATGTACATAATTGACGTTAAAGTTTTCGATCTTTTAATTATTTATTAAAAGATTATTTCGCGTTACTTGTAATATTTAGTGTTTGAATATTTAAATATCATTAATAAAACGTTTAAAGATTCTCGAAAAATTAGGACAACATCGAATATTGAAAGACTTCATCGGGTTTTTAATAATATTAATAATACTTTTATTTTTATCTAAATTTTCGATATACGCGATTTTAATATTGATCTCGACGTAATTTTTTTTCTCAGTTAGTTTCGCGATGACTTAATAACGCGAAATTTCAATTTCAAATAAAAATGTCCTTTTCACTTAATACAGAAAGCACTTACAGGGTTACATAAACTCGTTAATAGATTATCGTGCACTATTCAATGTACTATAATCTACAATAAATATCGATATTTATTCACCGGCGGACGTACGTACAGTAGTAGAAGTGTTTATACAAATGAGAATGTAATAATAAATGGAAAAAAAAAAAAAAAAAAGAAAAAAAGAAAAAAAGAAAAAAAGAAAAAAAGAAAAAAACAATACAAAAGTACATGCCAGAACTAATGCCATTGTGATTGTTACATATAATAATAATTATCTTACCGTTATTATAAAAATAATTACTTTTTCTCCGAGAATCTTTCGAGTGTTTTTTCATCGTTCGAAATTTTTTTCTTCGTCATTTTAATTTATATTAATAAAATTATTTTAAATTATTAAAAGTTAAAGGACAGCTAAAATTAGCCAATTAAATATAAGCCTGTCCTTTCCGCAAATATTATAATTAGCTCGTGTAATTATGTACAAAGAGCCACGTCTATTCAACTTATATAAGCTTAAGACGATACTTGACATAATGCACTCGATCGAGTCTCGAAGAAAAAAGGGGAAAAGTCTTCTCGTGTATTATTACGTATTCGTATAAATATCTTAACACGCTGATAAGAAAAGACGCAACGTTGTTCGTAACTTTACGACCTAAAGGATTTTATAAAAGTAAAAAAAAAAAAAAAATCCAATCAACGAGGGTTAACAAACATGTATGGGATATACGTGTATGTACAATGAGAAAAAAATAATTTTCTTGAATTAAAGAAGATTTTATCAAATACAAACAAAGAAATATTTATTTGCTTTAAAAAAAAAAAAAAAAAAAAAAAAAGACATCTTATTAAACGATATTCCTTTGAAACAATAAAACTATTTCTTTGCTTCTAAGTATTCGCTAAAATCTACTTTGGGTGTAAGAGACATTTTTTTTTTTTTTCAATGTGTCAATGTAAAATTATATTCATAAATTTATACGCGCATAAAATTGTGTATACATACATACATACATGTGTATATAAAAACAAGTATACTCAAAGACGTTATAGCGTCGTTGAAACTTTTTTTTTTCGATAAAACTCACGAAGAAAAAAATATATTCATATACGTACTTGCCCGTACCCATGTGCTTATACATATGTACATAATTAAATACGTATATATTACAAATAAACCTACATGTACATGCACGCGTAGACTTATGCATTCGTTAACACATATGTAACCATATAAAAACAAAGTATATATCTATATATATGATATGATACGATATACGTATAGTATAAAATAAGAAGGAGTAAAGCATACGAATTCTAAAGCCGATAGCTGTAGAGAGACACGCGAAAAGTCAAACGCAGGGGCGCGGCACTTTTCGTCATTTTTTTTTTTTTTTTTTTTTTTTTTTTTTTTTTTTTTTTTTTTTTTCCCCGGCCGCGTGTTTAATTATACGTATATATCTATATAAATGTATGTAGATATACATATGTACGTGTAAAAAGTTTTTGGGCGAATATACGCTCGCTCGAGCGCTCGAAGAAAGCGCCACGAATTGACATCGTTAAATACACCGAGACGTAAGTTCGCGCGTATAACGCAATTCCGTGTGCGCGTGCGTTTTTTCAACGCTCGTTTACGGCCGTCGCGCGTGCGTTCGTTAATACGTAGAATAAAAAAAAAGAAAATTAAAAAAAAAATATATATATATATATATATATATATATATATATATATATAGATAAAAGAAATAAAATTTAAATAAATTAAACCAAAGTTATGTGAGCTTCGATGATGAATCGAGGATAGTGGAAAGTTTGGGTACACCGATATAGAAAAATAGTAGTTTCATTCGAGAAAAATAATTTTGATCGTTTTAAAGAAAAGTATTTTCTTTGCTCGAGAATTGTTCCTCTTTATTTTATATTAATGTATATCTATATATTAAAAACAAAGAGCGGAAATTCTTAAGTAGGAAAAAATATTTTTTTATAAAATGATTTTCTTGGTTCAAAATTATTTTTCTTAAATAAAGCTAATTATTTTATCGATGTAGAAAGTTTACGATTGATTATTTTTCGTTTGGAAATATAAAATTTTTCAAAATTGCGTTTTTTTTTTTTTTTTTCGTTGTAGCTGAAGTCCGGGAATGATTTTTACCGATTCTCTGCAATAATTATATTGATGTTTCATTGAAAGTAATAGGATAAACGTGTTTTTTTTAAATATTATATATCATTTCCAATAATTCTTGATTAAATTTAATTGACGATAAATTTAATAAATTTTTTATCAAAACTTATTTGTCACAGCAGTGTCGTTAAAATAATGGGTCACAAAAACAATCGTAATATAATGGAAAAAGATAAATTATTTGAGCGAGAAAATAAGGTTGTAAGAAAAACAAATAATGATGTTTACTGAAAATTCGGTCGGGCGCGCGTTTTCGTAATTATTTTAAAGAAAATTAATAACAATAATAGCTTGAAGTAATAAACGTCGAGCATTAGTAATCGTTAACAATTATAATAAGAATATACGTTATATAGAATTCAAAAATGGTGTGTACATATACACATGAATAATAAATAGTTGCGTGCGTTAACATACGCGTATGCATATATACAATAGATACGCGTGGGTTTATCGGACGCGACGCGCCGCGTCACTTTTAAGGTATCTGTCGTGCGATTGAATCGCGCCCGAGCATACTAGTATGCGCGCGTACATTGCCGTTGTGTCTAAACGCGTTGATTAAACGATAGCGCCAATTTTTACGACATTTCATTGTATACTTGCACGTGTGAGTGCAGTAGTGTGCAGTACGGATAATAAATAATAGATAGAAAAGCATTACGATTATATATTTATATGTATATAAATGATATCGGACGAAAATTTTGTCTTTTCACTGCCAGAGTTAAGAAATAATCTCACGATGGAAATCATCGAGCATTCAAACTCTCATCGAAACGGATTTAAAAATTTGTTCGAGATATGGACGATAGATTGCAAACGGTGACTTTTGCTTTGGCGTTTATCGTAATTTTATATTTCGACGTTAAAACGCGAGTTGCTTGAAAATTGTTTGATAGATATTTTTTGACTCCCTTTTTTCTTTTTATTGAGATTTAGAAACTCGCAAACAATTTATAATAATTTTTTGATATATGAATTATAGTAATTGATAATTGAATTGATAAATTATTTTGAGCGTATCTTGTCAATACGAATACAAAAAATATTTGCGCGTCGATTTATACAAATTTATAAATTAACCCGCACTTTTTATGCTTATCAACTCGTCGACGAAGAAAAATCGATTTATTTTTAATATAAAATACATGTGCCAACAGTTTCCTTTTAAGCTATAACTCAATTTTTATTGAAATTCACTTTTATAAATTCTGCTAGATTATTATATTATATTGAAAATGTTTCATATTTTACGAAAAACTTATTACAATATAATTTATTACATTTTTTAATACATTAATGTTGTCTAGGAAATAATTTTTATTTCAAAAATCGTTAAACTAATTTAAAACTATTTAACAAAGTCTCGTATCAACGTTACATTAGATTATCCTCAAATTGCATCTTAAAACCTTATATACATTACAATTGTATATTAATTAGCTAATAATAATCTATAATTACAACTGCAATTAGCAAATATAATCGTGAATTATGTGAAGAAGCTTTTTTAAAACCTATAATAATAATCAAGAATATTTCTCGTTAGAAAGTTCACATGAAATTTTAATAAAGACGAAACGCACATCATTTTAAAAATAAAGTTATAATTATGCGATAAACGAAACAATAAAAAAAAAAAAAAAAAAAAAAAAAAAAGAAAGAAAATCTAAACAAAGCCAAAAATTTCGAAAGTTGTAATTGTTGAAAATTTAAAAAAATGTTTTCGCGTTTAGGTAAACGTTGTTAATGAATCGTATGTTTTAATAGTCAATTATAAGATGAAAAAAAGAAAAAAAAAAACAACAAAAAACAACAAAAAACAACAAAAAACAAAATAAAAATTTTCGTTAAAACAGCGTTAACTACATGGATCATAAAATTATCGGCAGCGTGGCATATTTAGTTAGGCAGTTGTAAATAACGTGTACATAATTATCACAATTCGGTATTTTAACGAGCGAATTAAAATAAATTTGCCGAATTGTATAATAATAAGGGAATAATAATAAAACTAATGTATACATCGCGATAAAAGAATTAGCTCGATTTAAGATACAAATAATTTTGATCGTTTTAAAAATATTTTCTTTGTTAAAAATTATTTGTCTTGAATCGAGTTAATTCTTCTATCCGCAAAGCGATGATCCGAGAATCATCGTAGCGCATTATCTCGTTGTAAACAAAATATTATCTATATTATATATATATATATAAATCATGCGGTGTCTTGCATTTTTTTTTTTTTTTTTTTTTTTTTTTTTTTTTTTTTTTTTGGTATAGCATAGACAAAAAATTGCGTTAACATAACGATTCAGCCGCAGTGAGAAATGACACGTATGTATGGGCATGTATATACATACACAAATACCGCATTTACTTATCGTAGAAGATTATTAATTTTTATACGCAACTTGAAAAGCTGACCAATCGAAGAAAGTTTTTATAAGTTAGTTTTGTAAAAAAAAAAAAAAAAAGAAAAAAAAAAAGAAAGAAAAAAATAGAAAGAAACAAAAATGTATGCAAAAGTTTTGCATAAAAATAATTACTTCATAAAATCCTCTAAAACTCTGACCCTTCGAATTATTAATAATTCTTCGTTTCTTACTGTCAACCCATTATTATACACTATTGGACTGAAGTTTATTAACTTTAATTTTTACTTTAAGCGAAACGCTAATCTATCTCTGTAAATTAAAAATTTTTCATGAATAATAAAATCTTCATTTTCACCTACCGTCATTTTTCACTCGGAGTAATGTAGTCTATGCAACTTTTTAAGCGATGGCGGAATTTGAAAAAAAAAAAAAAAAAAAAATTTGCTATACGGTGTGTAACGTTAATCGTTAGCAAGACAAAGTGTTCGCATTAAGAAAATAACAATTTATTAACATAATAATAGTTATTTAGATATACGCGCTCTATAGATATAATTAAATATTTATAGACATTGTTATAATTATTATACGATTAACTATTGACTGTTACGATTCTAGCGATAATAATTATATGATTGTAACGTTTATGTGTAAGTAAAATGCTCGTAATAAAATACATTAAAGTATAAGAATAAGTGAAAGAGATGACAGAGAGAGAGAGAGACGGAGATCATTCGCAGTGCACTTTTTAACAGCGAACAAATTCATCGATATGTACGACAGTGATGTCTAATTTGATAAATTTATTTATTTTTTTTTTTTTTTCACCTTCAATTAGTATAAATAAAGAGAACGATGAGACGAAGAATAACAAAAATTTGGGTTATTGAAATCCATTGTGTTTAACATTATGCTAACGCTTAAAAGATCGATTTTTGTCATTTCGTTTATGATTTTCTTTTTCTTTTCTCAATATACTGTCATTGTAGCACATAATAATAATAATAATAATAATAATAATAATAATAATAAAATTAATAATGATATTAATAATAATAATAATAATAATAATAATAATAATTAAAATAATAATAATAATAACAACAACAATAATATTAACAAGAGATTCGCGGAGACGCGTAGCAAGGAAGATTGGAAAAAAAAGAAAAAAAAAAAAAAAAAAAAAGAAGAAGTACCGATGGTCGATTAAGGTAAGCAATGATAATTATGTGATCGTTAGATACGGTTCTTATGTGTAATCGTATTAAAGTTTGTTAAATATGTACTATTATTATTATAATGACGGGCGTCGTTCTAGAAAATAAGCGAAACGAGAAGTTGTTGCTTGGTTTTATAATTATGCTTGACAAAAGCATTCGAAGAAATAAAAATTGTTGTGGTAGAATATATTGTTTTTTGCGTTTTTTATTATTCACCTTTCTTTCCTTGGGAAAAATAAGAAATAAAAGAAAAAAAAATAAAAATAAAAATAAAAATAAAAATAAAATAAAATATTACGACAAAATGAGTCGATGAATTTTTAATTTTTGTTGTTTTTCTTTACTCGAGGTATAAACAATTACGCAAATTTTTGGAAATTGAACTGATTAACATTTATTTATACAAAAATTAAACAATAATTTACAAGCGTAAATTTTTATAGAATGGAAAGTATTATCCATTATATTTGAATTTAATATAAATTTTAATAAATATGTAAATTAAAATTACATTATAATATCACGATGAAATTTTCTAAAAGTCGACTACTTTCATCATTTAAATGAAAGAACGATCGTCTCTTCATTTCAATTATATCACGCAATAAAATATTTCGCATTCGCGATACTAGTCTTTTTACAATAAAATCAACGAAAATAACGAGCAAACAATAATCCTAAGAAATCAAATCAAAATACGAAAATAAATTTCATTGTACCAAGAAACGAAAAAAAAAGAAAAAAAAAAAAAAAAAAAAAATTCGCCGACTCATAATTAACTATAGAAAATTTATAGAAATAGCCTAAAACATGTGACATTACAAAGTCGCATTACTCGTGTGATTCTTAAACCAACGTTGGATGTTACTCGACGACTCGCTCAGTCGGAAGATCCAGGAAATTGCTTTCATTTCGTTGAGAGCTACCCAGTGGCCCATAACCTTTAAGCTCTCGATGTTCTCGTCTCTAAAGATGTTAAACTGTTGAAGAAAATGCGTTAATTATAACAAACGAGCCGAGTTTTCTTTTACTTTTATTTTTTTTTTTTTTTTTAATGTTTTTAAATTTAATTAATTTATTTAAACCAACTAACCTCGTTTAAGTCGTGCTCCGTTGAAAGTAAATTCGTCGAGGCCTCGACGAAGGCTTTCATGGTCCAGTATGAACGAGAAAACCTATAATTTTGTTGATTCTTGTATTAATTTTTTATGAATTTTGATATATATATATATATATATATATATATATATATATATATATATATATATATATATATATATATAATATATATTGGAAGTGTAAATAATCGATTTATTTGATTTTTATCATTTTTGTTTTTCTTTTTAATGAATAATTAAAATAATAATAATAATTGTAAATAAGTTTAAATTCGCAATTTCTTTTTCGTGCCATACTTTGAATGCAAGTTTTATAAAACGAGATACTTTTAAGATAATTTTATATTACCTTTTAACAATTTTATTCCAATTTTCTTGAACAAATCTGCGAGCAGCTTGAGCAGCGGCTGGATTTTTCGCGTACGATTTTAATATTACTTTAATATCATTTTCCTCGTATTTATCGACTTGAAGAATTTCATTAAGTATTCTGTAATGTATATAAAAATTAGTTTAATCTATTTTACCTAAATTTTTGAAATCTACTTTTTTTTTATCACTTTTTTTTAATTAATCTATTAAATTCTTATAAATTAAACGATGAAACTTTACATAATATTTAAAATTATTCACGAAATTTATTCATGGTACGCAATTGCCAAACGTAAAACGTCTATTATATAAAATTCTTTCATGAATAAAATAAACTTTCTCTTTAAAATAAACTTATACTAAAGAGAGAGAGAGAGAGAGAGAAAGGGGAAGAAAAATTTACTCCTGTAAAATCCAGGGAGTCTGGAAGCATCCCAAAGCCGAGAGCAATCGATCTTTTTCGTCCGCGTCGTTTGCCTCCGCGAACTTTTGCAACAGATACGACAATTCTTCTTGGCCGCCCCTTTGTGCTCCGATGCAGTAAACTGTTTCACGCACGTGCTTCATCAGCCTGAAAATTTAAGAGACGATTTTTTTTTTTTTTTTTTTTTTTTTTTTTTCTTATCGAACTGACTTTTATTTTTTATTTGTACATTATTTTAATACATTTCACTGCATTTATTGAACACGAGAAACTTTTTCTTACTCTAGATTGTACCTTCAACTTTTCTAAAATGTGTTCAACAAAGTCTTATTTAAATTCTTATTTTAAAGTAAAAGTGTTATATTATGTATTAATTAACATCGAAACAATGTACACATAAAATGGTACTTTCATTGCTATTTCTAATATTTGTTCTAACCTTTTATCGTGGTTATTTTTAAAAACATCCTCCCATTGATTTTTCGCCCAATTCGTACATTTTTGATACTCAAAGTTACAAGCTAATTCCACCGCGAGCATCGCCAGAGGCGAGCCTTGATCGATCTTCGGCTCCATCTCGTCGAACAACGTCGATACAAGGTTTCGCATAAATTCCTGGATGTAATAACATTTGCGTAAGTATAAAAACTTTACACGTGTACATCGATTATAATCGAGCGATGCATGTAGTTTAAAATAAAAGGCAAAGATTTATTAAAAAAGAGAAAAAAGAGAAAAAAAAAAAAAAAAAGAAAAGAAAATCTCAACATACGTTTTACAAAAATTTTCCCCAAAATTAAATCCTCCACTTTGCCTTAAATCACAACTCGACAATACGATATCTCACCTGGAAACTCGGATACGCGGGCGTCTCGTACAGGGCAAAGTCGAGTCGTTGAGCGTGCCGAGCTAGAGCGCGCCAGGGAGCGTAGGCGCGTTCGCCGGTGCCGAGGTACTCGATAAGATCGAGCGCCGTCTCGTAAGGTATGCTACCCCGACGTGCGAGAGCTAGGGCGTCGTCGACGAGGGAGGCGCGCGTCGACGCCGGGAATTCGCTCGTCCGTTCGCGCAATGCAGCGCCCAGAGAGCGCCAGGTTGCTTCGTCGTAGTTCACCCGGTAGTAGCCTTTAAAAGGAGATGCGGATGGATAATTCGTTTTGTAATATTGACAATTGTTGGAGAAATTTTTACGACGACGCGTTAAAATTTTTGCGCGTCGTGCCTGCTAAAATTACTTAACATATTGAGTCATTCAATGCGATCTATATTACGAAAATTTAACGTTATCGTAAACTACGTAATGCACGTGAAATTTTCTTCAAGGTCAACGATCAATTTAATTAAATTAAATTATGTGTTTCGTTTAATTAATTTATAAAATAGAGCGATGCGAATAGAATCAGAAAATTCGATAACGAACCCGTTCGATTAACGTTAAAAACAATCCAGGTTGCGTCGAGGCCGCTCGCAACATTGTCCAGTGAAATTTCCTCTTTACCCTTTAGCCAGACGAGCGTCGGTTTCGACCAGTTACTCATAGCGGTCGCATACGTCAATGGTATCCACCACAGGTCTTCGTTACTCGGATTTTTCTCTTCGTTTGACAGCGCGTCGAAGTAGAATTTCTCCTGTTTTATTATTATTTTTTTTTTTTTTTTTTTTTTTAATAAATTACCTTTGATTAATTATTTTCTCGTTAATTTTTTTAATTTTACGCAGCTCATTGTGTCAAGATTCTCGATTTAAGTAAATGTTAATATTTTAAAATTACTTTCTATATTAATAATTTGTAAAATTTATGTATATTATAACGACTACTGACGATGAAATATTTTAATTCTATTATAAAATACGAACGTTTCATATTTCAATTTTATTTAAAAAAAAAAAAATTTCAAAAATGTACTCGAGCTTTGAAACAGCACCTAATGACTTTTCAAAATCGATTGGTTGCAGCAACCGCAATATCCATTTCGATTATAATCGCCACAAAATTTTAAAATCTCCAAACCGAATAAGCATCAACTATTTGAAAAAGTAAAAAAAAGGTTAATATAAATATACATACATAAAGCACATACGACTCCCCAATCTTTCAAAGACAAGTTTCTTTCATTATACTTTTATTATTTTTCTCACCACCTCACCGCAGCGATTGAAAAATTGCACCGTGCGTTTAACGAGATTACGTCAGCGCTTTTGATTCTAATATCCCTCGTACCATGCTCTTGCGTGTATATTTATATACCTGACATAATAAATCAAATAAAATTAAAAAAAAAAAAAAAAAAAAAATCATAAATAATTATTAACCTGCCGAACTAATATTGATCCATTTTGACGATCCCACGTGACGTTGATAACCGGATAACCCGGCTGTCGGGCCCATTTTTTTAAAATCTCATCCAGTCTTGTTTCACCATCGATTGTCACATTGGCCGCCAGCGAGCGCAAAAACTCGTCCGAATCCGTGTTTCCGTATCGCCTGTCGCGAGAAAGTTTTATACAGAATTATTCGTGGTTATTATCGAAAAGAATTTGAAAAGAAGAGATTGTGCGTAACGAAGCGTCCGTAAATTAAGAAAGTTTAATCTTTACGCGAAACGTTAATAAACTTAACCCGCGTTGGTAAATAACTTTTAAGTTTGTTGTTTATTTATTGAAGAGTCTGAGAAGTAAATTGCCGCGCAATAAATTGTAACGACGATAACGATAAAGCATTATTGTCAAACGTCAATCAACGAAACGGCAATTTTTTCGTCGCAAAATAAACTCGGCACTATTATTTCGAAAAAAAATAAATAAGGAGAACGAGACAAAAGAACAAAGTGTACTACTTTTTCTAAGACTAGAAAGATTTTAAAATGCTCATGGCCCGAGAATGAAAGAAAAAAAAAAAAAAAATTAAAAAAACGTTACTCCGCATCCCCCTTTAATGGCCAATTAGGGCAACATTTCTCCCATTACGGAACAACGGCATTATTCAAAACGGACGCTTGTACACAAAAAAAGTGAGTAGGAGAGAGAAAAAGAGTAAGAAAAAACATGAGAGAAAACACGGCCGTGTATGCATGTATCACATACGCATGTGACTATATATATATATATAGCACACGTGTACGTATAAATGTACACATAAAATACTCGAGCCGTGGCAGCAGACTGCACCCACCACCGGCGAAGGAAGTCGGCGTAGCCACTCCTAAAGGCGCTTTCGTTCAGTGCGGCATGCAACATGCTTATCAGGCATGCACCTGCGGGTCAACATACATTACAGCCTCGTTAATGATGTGTCCAAGATTCCGTGTACGCTAATTTTTGGATTATGTGTGTCAGTGTATTTTAGCGAGAGATAGAGAGAGAGAGAGAGAGAGAGAGAGAGAGTGAGAGAGAGAAAAAAAGGGACAGTCTCGAGAAAAAGCTTATTTATGGCAACGATTATTTTTTTTTTCTTTTTTCTTTTTTTTCTTCTTTTCGCTTAATTTTTAAAAAGAGTTCTCTCTCTCTCTCTGTCTCTCTCTCTCTCCCTTGCCAAGTTATTCTCGCATATATTAAAAAATGTAAAAAATTGGCTTGAACAATAACATTCGCTCGCTAAGCTTGGTTTATTGCTTCGCGGAATCTAGCTTGATATTAGTTTTTTATGCCCCTGTGAGTTTTCATCGAGGCTTTTAGTATCGTGAGTTACATGCATTTTTTTGAACTTTAGAAAACATTTCTTTTTTCTTTTTTCATGTTAAAAAAAAATATATTGAAACCACAACTTGAAAATAGTTTAAGTTAAAAATGAACCTTTTATTTTAAGGCTTACTACTTTTAAAAATAATTGTAAAGTTATTTATATTAAAGATAAAAAATATAAGAAATTTAAATTTTACATCCAGTTTAACATTTTTAATTCACATATTTTATAATGCAATTTTTTTTTTATTTTTTTTTTATCACTAATGACTTTACAAAAAAAAATCGTATACTTTTAAATGTAAGAAGTGCCACTTTAAAAAGTTTACTTTATACTTTATTTTACTTTTTTACTTATTTTATTTATATATATACTTTCAAAGAATATATCAAAAAAATACATAAATTTTCATTTTAAAAATTAAAAAGTAATATGGTTTAAAATTGTAACTTTCTCTACACTTTAGTATAAAAAGAAAACCCAAAGTTCTAAAAAAACCTGCAATGCACAAGTATAATTAGTCTTCTAACGAATGAATAAATTAAACATAATTATTTTTTGCAATTTGATGCAGTTAAATTGAAATATCATTAAAATTTTTATAAATAACAATTTCTTTGACAACAAATATATAATTTTGCTGTTAAAATTATTTAACCTTTAAAAAAAATACTCTCATTCATGCTGCGCGTCAAATGCAACGATATATATATTTTTTTTAAATTCTAAATAAGATGCAAATTATTCATAATTTAAACTAAAAATAAAAACTCGTAATGCGAATGCATTGTAATACAAAAAAAAAAAGGGAGAAATAGTATAAATACATAAGTATAATAATTTTCTACCTTTCCTATAATTATCGATTAAATCAAACGACTCGACGCGATTCTTGTCAATCTTTGCGTTCAAAGCCTTGGCGATCAGGTAGCCATCGTTTTCCATAGCTTCAAATTTAACGTCGACTAAGAAATTATCTATCGCCTCCGAGCTCTGATCAATCTGCACTGTCAGAAAAACATTTTATTTTGATCGAGCGCGAATGTAAGCGTTTTATTACTTTTTAAAATCGAAGCAGTAAATTAAACGGATAAAAAAATCAATAAAAACGAAAAAAAAAAAAAAAAAAGAAAAAAAATACTTGCCTTGTCGAGAATTACATACTGTAGATACATAACTGAGCTCTCGAGAAACCAGGCGTCGGTCCAATTTTTCGCATTCACCAAGCCGCCCAACCATTGCTGACCGATCAAGTTTATCAAATTCAACGATGCTTTTATTTTTTCAGACGTCGACGAGCTTGTCGATGTATAAAAAAGCGATTCTCTGAAAAAAAAAAAATAAATAAATAAATAAATAAATAAATAAAAAAAAAAAAATAAAATAAGAAGAAAAAGAAAAAACAAACGGAATCGTTTAAATCTACAATGTCTTTGTTTTCTTAAACAATCGTACCTCATGAAAATCAATCCGGGTGCGGAGGAACCATCGAAATCAATGGGTAGCGCGGCAATGTCGATCCTGTCGTCAATGGAATCGACGTCGTTGAAAAATTTTTTACAAGCCATCGTTATCGGCGCGAGTTTTTCACGCAAATAAAACTCCTCGTTCCTGTGCTCGGGATCGCTCCAGTAAGCGATATATTGCCTTCTATCCTCGTTCGTCGATACTTCACCGAGGGATTCGAAATTTCCAACGGCGAAAGCTAAATTGTGCGCGGCCATAGGTCGCGTCCTCGCGAATGTGACGCTTGAGTTTTCTGACATAATCAGCCTGCGATTACTTTGTTACGATTCAAATCTTTAGAATGCAGGTTAATATTACGCTTTATACTTAATGTTTATTAATTCAATGGGATATCCATGATTTTTATTCGTTTTTATTTGAATATTTTCAAGGTTAAACGAAAAAATAAATGTCACGAAATGATAAAATTGACAAAGTCGTATAGTGGATAACGACGCAACATTACTTTAAAGTTTCAAAGTTTCTAATGTTGTAAGTTTAACCGATGAAATATTAATAAAAGCGTCTGAAACTTTGAATCAGTATGCGTATATATATATATATGCATACGTACTGTAATATCGACCCTACATTAACCTAACAGTGTTAGCTCGATTTCGGCCGAACACTTTAATGCAAACTCTATTAACGTAGTCAACTAATTGTCGTAAAATTGGTCAAGTTAGTAACTTTTGTCAAAATATCGTTATCTTGTTAACCATTAAATTTACAACAAAGAATATACATAATGCTCTATTCAATAGCTTTCAGATTATTGTATTGTAAGATCGATTGAAAATTTTGAAAAGTTTTTATACCCGCGAATATTAGAATAGTCGAAAAAAAAAAAGGGAATATAGATTATGAATAAGATATGTATTACTGTTATAATTCACACTCGTAATAATAATAAATTTTTTTTATCAAATTTTTTATGTATTATTATCAATAAAAAAAAGAAAAAAAAAAAAAAAAAAAAAAAGTACAACGACAAGTAAACCAATCGATAAAATATTTTGAAAGCTAGCATAAAATTTAAAATTGAAATAAACCAAACGCGTTACATTCTTCGTTGTCATACTTTACAAGAAAGTTTTCGAACAATGTACGTCGCGCGTTCATACTTACGATTCTTGTAAAATCATCGAACGCGTATTTGAAAGCACCTTAGTATCTCGCTGATACAATATTGTCAGAACAAAGCTCGCCTTAAGTTTCGCCGCGAGGGCGGGAAATAGTCGAGGAGCATTGACGGGCTTCAGCTTTGACGTTAAAAGCAACCTATTTCACCGTGAAAATAATATATTAGAATATAAAAATTTCCATGTATTTATTTTTATTCTCTTAAATAAAAAAAAAAAAAAAAAAAAAAAAAAAATACAAAAAATAGAGAAGCTTAAAATTTTTCATTTTCGAATTGTCAAAAAATTTACAAAATTGTTTCATTTTTTTTTTTTTTTTTATTTTATTTAAATGTGAAAATTTTAAAAATACGCGTTGAAGTGAAAAAAAAAAAAAAAAAAAAAAAAAAATTGCCAAGCGATTTTTAATTGAAACTACGGGGTAAGAATAAGAAAATGACTCAACGTTCTTTGAATAGAACAAAATCTTTGTTTGGCAATAATATCAACGAAAATTAGACAAGGTTTTAAATTTATTAATTTTAAATTTTTTATCTTAGCCTCGCGTTTTGACATCACTTATTTATTCATATTTTATCGTGAAAAATTCATTCGACAAGTTATTCCTACTTTTTCAGATAATATTAAATGATTTAATAATTTAATCATGACAAACCTAGTCTCATTATTCTTCGTGAAATTCTTAAAGAATACGACTCTTTCGTCGACTACGGTCTCGTATTCGATGTTCAGAGTATAACCTCCAGGATCCATGGGTTTCTCGAGAAATATAATGTAAACGCCGGCGGCCGCGTCGGTTTTGTTACCCTTTATTTTGACTTCGCTTTCGATTTTCGTCTCTTGAAGTTGTCTCGGCTTTGTAAAATCGTCGTTATCGACGATATTGCGGCTAGTCCCGTTGATAAAACTGGTATTCTCGTTGGTCGAAATCGATGGCAAAGCTGTTGTACTCGTTTCAAAATCCCTCGTCGGTGTATTTGTCATTCCTTGCATTATTAAGCACAATTAATTAAGTAGAGATTCGTTTAATTTTATTTAAATCGTTTACTTTTTTTTACGCGTACCATCGTTTACGTCCTGTTTTAGTCTTCGCGTCGAGTAGCTCGCATTTTCGGAAATCGAAGTAGTCGTCGGCGAGGAATTTTCGTTAGCATCGCGAGCGAATAGGCTATATTTCTTGAATTCCAAACTCTTGGAATCCAGCATCAGCTGGCTTGGATTCTCGTTTCCGTTTTGATAAAAGTCGATGGTGACGCGGCCTTTGAATTTCACGCGACTTTTGCCCGCTTCCGGAATTGGTTGCAATTTGACGAGGTAAGTATAAGGCTTGATAGAAACTGGAATAATGTATTTCTCCGGTATTTCGTCCTCATTCGATAGTAATTCCAGTGCATTTTTTACCTTTAATAAAATTTTTCATCGATTTTTTGTTTCATTTTGTTAAGGGATAGCTAATAATTTTTTCGATAATTGTTAAAAACTATCCTTTAAGTAATAAATTAATTAATTTAACGCTTTCGAAGTATAAAATTAAAGAAGAAGAAAAAAAAAAAAAAAAAAACAAAAAAAACAAAAAAAAAAACAAAAGAAGGAAAAAGTATACTCACATCTTTATCGGGAGGCGATCCAATGAAAACGCCAACGAAGGCCGCAGCGATAACGAAAGCAAGAAAAAAGACAAAGGCAAAGGCGATCTTTCTGTACGAGACGAAGCAGCCACCGACACTTTCGGGACCGATATCGTTCACGCTGAATTCCTGCCTATTGTTGTTGCCGCTGCTGTTGCTACGAGCGTCCGGTGCGGTCAAACTAGCTGCTGAAACAGGGCGATTTGTTCGCTTGCAATGGTTTAAAGAAACGCGCCTCGATTGTCGCGTGCGCGAATTGCTCTTCGTAACCGTAAGTAAACGAGTAGACATGTACACAGGCGCGAATTTAGACAGCGTGGGATGTGTCGAGCGCTTCTTATGCGTCGTTTCACGCCTAATACGTGTCTTGATTTTTTTCCACGCTCGTATATTGGGTATGAATGATGATTTTAATTTTGTTAAAATTTTTAAATAGATCGCTGCAAAATTAAATTCAAAAGAAAAATACAAACAATTAAAAAAAAAAAAAAAAAAAAAAGAAAAAAGAAAAAAAATTAAACGATCCTCGGTATGCTAAGCAAGTTTTAGATGCCTCATTTTTCAATGAAAATTTTTTCGCATACAAAACATGAAGTAGATCCAATCATTTGTAATAGAATCATTGTAAATCGCAATCGAGTCACAAACTCAATGATTCCAATTATTTTCAAGTCTCAGCTGCGAAGCAACTTAGGGATTAAAAAAAATCATCAAATATAACACGATCTATAGAGTATATTTTCAACAGCGGTTCGTCGCGCAATTTAGCGAGGATATACATTTATATATACACGCGTCCGCATGAGAAAGGATGCGTGACACTCGCGCGTATCTGAAACTTCCGAGATGCATAAGTGGAAGATCCATCGCTCGAGTGCATATTAATATACATACACGCACGCATACAAACGTAAATATGCGTGTATATATACGGTATCTTCATTCAATGATCTCTTCACGGTCTCTCGTTGCACTCGTCTCCGGAAACACAAGCGAGTGACGCGAGCGAGTCCCAAGGTCGCGCGAGAACCGACCTCCTGCTTAACGGTGCATGCTGCTTTTCGTTCTGACGAAGATAAAGAGAGAACGAAAATTACATAGAGACTACTTTGTCTATATATACATAGTTTTTCATTTTAAACGAGAACATATCGACCGTAAGGGATACATGTATATATCGTTCGATCCAGTAAGGAAAAAAGCGTTACGGCCGTAAAGGCAATTCTATATTTTTCGATGGAAAATTGCATGAATAAACTAATGTTTTGACGTTCTTGAGAGTTCGCATGACAGGTTAATGGATACCATCCTTGTTGATGAAGCTTGTAAAAAACGAACTCGATAAACGTCTACGGTTAAAAACTCATGCCGCGTTAACGATTTTATTATTCACTTTTATGATAATTCTTGTAATTTTGTAACCAACGCGGCACAAATTGTAACTTTTTTTAAAATAACGCAACTTATCTTTTACGCTTTGAATATATTGTTAAATTAGTTATGACTTTGAAAATTTGTTCAAGATAATAAAAACGCATATCATTATTACTTGTGTAAATATGTTGTTATATTGCAATTAACAATCAATTACTTATCGGTTTCGTGAGAAGGAAAATATGTACGAGTTGATTAACAAGTAATTTGCATTTATTTAACTTTACTGTTCTTTGATGTAAAAAAAAAAGGAAGAAAGATCAAACAAGCTAATTGACATTCAACGAATACGTTAAAAATAGTGCAATTTTCAATTGCATCGTAATTTAAACAGGATTTCACTGTGAATCAAAAGAGTTTCACTTACGGCAATTAAATATCTAATTGCATTATACGGTGAAGAAAAGAATTTATTGTTGCGATTACGTGATTGTTGAATCGAAATAATCCTGTTTTTATGCGATTATATGTAAAAAAATTAAAAATGCTAATTTTTTTTTTTTTTTTTTTTTTTTTTCTTTTACTTAATAATTTAAAACATTTCTATAACTGATAATAATAAAATATCTTCATATATAAAAAATTACGTTAAATCATCAATAGTCGATATGAAATTAAACAATTAATCGTTTAATATCTTATTACGATTACATTTAGAAATAATAATTCAAGCCTTAACTCTAATATTAATAGAAAAAAAAATTAAAACACTCGTTAAATTTATTTATAAACAAGAAGCTTCATTTACGTTTTACAATTTTTAAACATAAATTATCATCGTGTACACTATATACATTATTTTATTAAAACATAGTACCGCGAAAAAGAAAAACATTTTCGCAACTAAAAATACAACGATAAAATAAATAAAATTGGTTTAACGTGGGTCGGGGCAACATAAAAAAGAAAATAAAACTTGGTGATTTCTTCATTAACTCGGCTCGCGCGGGCAAAATCAAAAGCTCGAGCTTATCGAGCGAAGGAAAACAACGCGGGCACATTGCGCACCTGCGGTCTACGCGCTTTGATTTCGCGAAAAAATAAAACTCAATAACGCGCGTGCTCGAAATTAATTTCGTCTCCAATTTCGTAAGCGACGTTATTTTTTTTTCTTTTTTTTTTTTTTTAACGTTCGGGTTTCGTACGAAACATTTTCTTTATAAAATTTTAATTACAACGATTTATGGAATCTTATATGTAAAAATGCGCTTCTGAATTAATTTTTGACAGATACTTATTTTACGCTCGTTTTTAAAATTATATTGAAAAAATTATTGTTATAGAAAAAAAAAAAAAAATATATATATATATATATATATATATATATATATATATATATATATATATATATATATATATAAAGAATACATGACATAACAGATCAAGCTCAAAATAAAAATTTCGATTTCTATCGCATAAATTCGCGACAGTTAAAAATGACTCGCGGATCTTAATCTCAGCTCGAGGCTAAAACGTCTTGAAAGGAAAAAGATTTTTATGGACGTTTTGTTATGTTATAACGCTGTCCGGAAACCGTAGTCCTATGATCGCGAATACAGCTTAGATAGAAAAATTACTGCTCCCATAACCACAATTGCCTTTCGCACCAGACGAAGCTCGTCAACGTTATTGTGTATACCGTTGCTGCTTACGTGCGTATAGAACATAAATTTGATTAATTTGATAATAAAAATGAATCGTGATTAATAATTAGGTTAAAACTCGTATGGAATTTAAAATTAAAAGAAAATTTAACGATATTTTTTACGATGCATTACAACATTGACGTTAAAAACAAACTCGAGAGAATTTCAACAATGAAAGGGATATAATGAGTAGATATCTCCCGAGTGTAGCCAGACATTGCCTGAAATTTATTACAAATTTAATAAATATCATAAAAAAAGCCATATTTTTTTAAATTTAAGCCGTTCATCAATTTGAAATTAAAATGTTGTTTTTAAAAATTAATCGAGCACAAAACATTCGACGTTTTAAAACCAGAGAACTAAGTATCGGTGAAGTTTTATTAAATCGAGCATAATCGGCTAAACGATAAATCACATTGAGCATACCTCTAATTTCTGGTTTTCCCGGTAAAAGAAAAACACGATCGTTTTCAGGAGTACAAATAACAGCGTTAACCGTGATCGATAGTTTCGAGGGGGAAAAAAAAAAAATAATAAAATAAAGAGTCCGATTAATTATCAAAAGTAGTCGAGCATCGTATAATAGTTTACTAATTGAACTCACGAATTTGAAGAGCTACAACAACCGACGATTTAACGTATGCGTTTACCGATCAATAAAATTATCCTCGCATAATCCCCGTTAGAATTCTCATCCGCAGAATTATATCGGTCACAAAGGCAGCGATTACAAAGCGTAAAAACGGATAATCGCGCAAAAAGACGAATCTCAATCTTCGATCTCTCCTCCAATTTTAATGATTCGTTTCGAGGCATCTAAAGAAAACAAGGGAGACACAAAAGGCAGAGATGGATAAATAAGTAGCTAGAGAGAATAGAGAAAATCGCGCATGCATATTGTACTGGTAAGTACGCTAGCGCCCGTGTAATAACAGCAGCCGACGCAGTTTCGAATATAGTCGAGCCGAGTGTTCTGTTACATTACAGAGCGAGACAAATGAGCGCTTCCGACGCGGTTGCGCGCGTAATGATAGTTTCGGTAACTCGGTTAAAAGTCGGAAGACCTTCGCGCGCTCGTTGCACTCTTTCGCTAAAAACAAGAATAAAAAAAAAAAAAAAAAAAAAAAAAAAAAAAAAAAAAAAAAAAAAAAAAAAAAAAAAAAATAATTAAAAAGAAAAGAAATAAATAAACGATTCGGCCTGTAAGCGGCCTTTCTTTTAAAATAAAAAAGAAAAAAGAAAAAAAAAAAAATAATAAGAAATTTTATTTTTCATTTTGCTTCTTCCTTTCTATCTTTCTATTTTTCGCTTTATAATTTTCGTTTCATCGTTTTTCTTTTTTTCAATACTCGAGAGATAATTCTTAAGATACGTTGATGCCGCTTAGCTCGATTGTAATGGTCGCACAACAATTTCATTTGATCGGTTAGATGAGTTAAAACGAACGGTCGGTTATATGGACCGTATATAGGTTTGATGAATAAAATTTTTTAAACCGCACGATAAAAATATTGTCGCTACGCTTGGTGATTGCCCGTTTATTTGAGCGTCTGAAATATTATTTATTAAACCGTCGCTTTTATAATTTATGCGCGATGCTTTAAATTAAATTTTGAATAATCGTTTTAATTATTTCGAAAAATTAAATCTTTTAAATTATGTATGTGCGTGCATAAACATCTTAGGCACGATGACGTTATGAGTGATTTTGTGAATTTTACTTTAATAAAAGGGTCGTTTAATTCGTTGTTTCGTCAACGTAAAACATTGTAAGTGCTTTTAAACATCGGATGCTTTGATGATGGAATAATTTTAAATGTCGCGGTGCATTAAGTATACATTCGTGTTTCATATTCAATAATGTTTATTGTTATTTTATTATTATATGGATATGTTATTTTGCTCAACAGATGAAGAAATTCACTTCTTTATATATTGAGCTTTAAATTTTGATTGCTTTAATATTATACAGCTGATAATAATATATTATACAAATTAAAATTCACCTCTAAAAGCTTAAATTAAAAAAATAAACACAACGATATTGTTTCTTATTAATTATATTAAAAGGGATCAAATGACTTATAAAATGACAATTTACACATTTTACAATAAAATAATTTCTTTAAAAAAATGAAGAGAAAAATTAACTCTACTCACAGTGCCGTCGACCTTCGTCGACGTAGGTGACGATACTTCCTCGCCTCATCCTCGTCTATTTAATCGCGATCCTAAAATACAAATTCCTTATCGTCGTTGTCGGAGAAACGATCGATAAAATCGGCAACGTTATAAACGAGAAGAAAAACCAAAAAGAAAAAGGAAGTATATAGATAAACAACGACCGTTTTAAAAATAAAAGTTCGAGTATCGCGAGCTCGTTTAACGAAAAAAAAATCGATCTCTCTCACACTCTCTCTCTCTCTCTCTCTTTCTCGTTTGAAAAAAAAAAAATAATAATAATAATAAAAAATAAAATAAAAAAAAAAAAAAAAAGAAACAAAACCGAATCAATCGACGATATACAACGGAGCGTCAGAACGCGCGCGAACCCGCGCTGCGCTCGCAAACGCACGACTAGAGTCAGCCGGTCACGTATGTGTCGCGCAGCGTGCAACACAACAGGTAGAGCGCAATTAGCACTTCCACCTGTCTGCTCGATACGTCTTTCTCTCTCTCTCTCTCTCTCTCTCTCTCTCTCTCTTTCTCTCTCTCTCTCTTTCTCTCTCTCTATCTTTTATGCGCGCATTCATACGTAAACGAGAGAGAGAGAGAGAGAGAGAGAGAGAGAGAGAGAGAGAGAGAGAGAGAGAACACGCAAGCGACGAGGAGGATGTATTTGCGAATAAAAATCCTCCCACCAAATTATGAGTTTCTCCTTCCTTTCTCGTATCTTTTTCTCGACGTCGACGTAGCGCTATCGCATTCTTTCTTCTTCTTTGGAATTTTTTTTTTCTTTTTTCTTTCTTTATTTTCTTTATTTCGTTCTTTGTTTCACGATTTAAGCTCAGGTGCGTTAACGACACTCGCGCGATTTTACGCTTTATTAAGCGAGTGAAAGATTCGAGGCAAAATGTCATTGTGCAATTTTTTTTTTTTTTTTTTTCGTTTAACTTTTGCCGACTCGAGTTTTCGTTTCAAATCTGCGCTGACATATTTTGTAATGAAAAGTATTTATCGAAATTTGCGAAAAAAATGCTTGATAATTTATTTACGCTGTTTCGTTTATTTTTATGAACGTAAATTCTTCGGTAAATGAAGTGTTGATGATGGCGTTTTTAACGCTAAACTTTATTACGTGCATTAGAATTATAACTATAAAGAAATACATTGTATTCATATTTTTTTAGTTAATGAAATGCTGTAAAATGCTCATGTATATAAAGTAAGTATTCGTTTATTTTTCGATTGATTTTTTAAAATTTATTAAATAAATGCAGTTAATTAAATTATTTAAAATATTTCTGATGACGCATACTATTCATTTTTAAGCTATAAAATTGAAAACTAATTAACAAGATTTTTCAATTTTTGTATTATTTTTTGGGTTGTTATTTTTAACTTAATATTTTGTTTTTGCAGAGTTTTCACTTGGAGTACCGTAGAAAAATAAGAAAACGTATGCATGACTTTTCAAACGGTTTACGTAATCAATTTGTTGGTTTTTAAAAATAATTTTGAAAAGAAAACGATTAATGTTAGCGTCTCATGGGATTCACAAGCGTACGATGAACTACTTTAATTACATGAATCAAAAGTATATTTTATTTGATAATCGTAATAACTATAGACTGGCTTTTCATCCCATTAATAACTACAAATAATGTATATTGAAAAAATCTTTTATTTTTTATACCTCAAACACAAGTTCAAGTATTGATTGGATAAGCGGTGACCTAAATTTTAGAATTAGCCACTACTTCAACAAATTATAATATCCAATTTCGATGCCATATTTTGAGATATTAAATAAAAATTTATGCAACATACAGTAATATATACGTTAAATAAAGTTATAATGATTTCAAACTATTCAAAAGGTTCGCGGTAATAAGAATAAATATTTTCGTAATTATTGTTTATAATTTGGAAATCAAACATGCGGATTAAATCAGGATAAATTTTAATCCCTTAAGCTTTTTAAATACCCTTTTTTTAACACCGAAATTATGGCAAATCTCAAAAATATTAAATTATTTTTCAATTCCATCAGTTGTACATATTTTTCTTGGTTTTCAAAATACTCAACTTTGTAAATTAACGCGTCTTACTGTTAAATATATTTCATTCGTTTAAAAAAACGTCTAAATATTTATGATCAACTTCTTGCCTTCATTCATTATAATATATAATTAAGTAAATTGATAAAAAAATTCATGCATTTCGAAAAAATAGAAAGGAACGTTAGACACGTCAAATGAAAACAAAATGCGTCTCGATAATATTAATTATTGTTAATCGTATAATAATTATAGTTAATTAATATCTTATAAATATTTTGTATCTTATCACATGCTGTTATTTACGTATTCGGATTACTCGATTACGTTACGTCATCAAACTGAGCATTAAGTGTTCCGCATATTATTTTATTTTTCTTTTTCAAAACTAGCCGCGCAGGAAGTCAAAGTATATAATTCGAAATTGTATGCAACAATGCGTCTTGTTATTGACTCTGAAATCTAACAAAAAAAAAAAAAAAAAAAAAAAAAAAAAAAAAAAAAAAAAAAATTGATTCGAAACGCTACAACTAATAAAATCCTCGTCGCAAATACGAAACCTTACAAAATATAACGACTTTGTAAAGTTTAAAATTTTATCAAACGCATTATCTGCATATAATAATGCAAGTAAACTTTTTATTTTTAAGACATTCAAACATCCATAAAATCAGGTTAAATAAAAATATTTAAAAAAAATTAAAAAATAAAAAAAAAAAAAAAATCAAGTTTTAATGTTCAAATTAACCATAATTGTGAAATTAAAATTATAACGATATAAAAAAGCATCTTGTTTAGTTAATTACTCCATAAGTAGCTCGTCAACAAGGTTTAAAAGGCGCGTAAGACGAAAAATCTTCCACGAGCGGGTCGGACGCTCGAAAGAGCGACGCGATTTTCCAACGCGCGAGGAGCATCAAGCGACGATTAGAGGGCAATCTACGTCGAAGGTTAGGCACGCGCTAGCGAACACTGGGACACTGCTCCGGGAAGACGAATACTCTCATTTATTTTTTTTTCTCTCTCTCTCTCTCTCTCTCTCGTCGTTTATTTTATTTAAATCTTTCTCGCTCTAATCATTGTAACGATAAAAAATCGTGAATTAAACGGTTGCTTTTCGTTCTGCTTTTTTTTTTTTTTCTTTTTTTTTTAATGATGGTTTAAGGCCGGTTTCGAATATCGTTTTGTTACTACCTTTGATATAATTTTAAAAGTAATCTTATTCTTTAACCTACGTAAGGAAAAAAATTTTTTATATAAATTCGAAGTAATTTTCAAAGTTTATCTTTCAGAGGGAGTGGAAAAATGTTTTAAGTTACGTTTGATAACTTATAAATGTTGGCCGTATTTTAAAACAAAAATCTTTCCATATTGTTGCATAAATAAAGTCGATATTTTATCGTAAAAAAAATTAAAAACGATAAGGAATAGTGTAATATTATTAAACGATTCGAAAACTTTTTTTTTGTACAATCGATTTTTAACCTACAGTTGTTAAATATTCATTACAATAAAAACTATCTGTGTTTGATTTATCTATTGAAATAAATCTAGTTCGGCATAATATTTTCGATATTTATTACACTTTAGTGTCTCAAAGTAAGATTTATATAGCATTTATAATGAATCATAATAAATATATATAAAATCTTGCAATAACTTAAACTTTCATTATATTCATGAAATTCGTTCGAGGCAATAATAATAACATGAAAAAAAAAAATCACTTTTATTTACTATTTGTATAATATTATTAACCGATGCATTCTTAATCGTGACAAAATTATTATAAAAATCTCAAAATTAAGTTTAATCGTTAAAAAATTTTTTTAAGAATACAGTCGTGTTAATTAACGAAGAGAGAAAAAAAAGGATTAATAAGTTATTCCAAAATTTTTCAAAATTTAGAAAAAAATGAAAATCATTTACGCAATGAATCATCGCTCGAACAGACGGCAAACAAATTAATATCGAACACCCCGAGCAATCGCCGTGTCATCGGCGAAACACTTTCCAATGACCTTATTCCTCGCGAGCACGAGCGCACGCTATATAAGCTTATCAAAACATGGAAGTGCGTTCTATATACGCATACATAAACCGAGAGACGTATAAGTGCACGTACGTACAGACGACGCACACGCGGGTCAGCCGTAACTACCTAAATCATCGCGCCCTCTCGGTGCGCGCGCGGGCGCGATCTCGTGATTGGCAATTCCCTCCTCGAGACTGACGTCATAGGGAGAGAAGAGAGAATCGCTCGATGGGTTTAGGAGTCAGGAAGAGCGAGAAGAGAAACGTTTCTATCTCCTCATTCAGGCCGTCATCCGGCTGACAAAGAGAAAAAAAAAAAAAAAAAAAAAAAAAACGCGTTAAAAGAACGGTTGTTCGTGCGCGCGAGAAGGAGGGAAAAATCGTCCCTTTTGAATACTCGACACCAGCCGTAGTTGACGACGACGACGACGACGACGACGACGACGACGACGACGACGATGAGCAAAGGCAATTGAATAACGAGGTACGGACGGACGTACGTCGTTAAACTCAACGACGTTCCCGTTAGAGCCGTCCGCTCTTTTCGAGCGTTGTATATATGTATTCAAAAGAGCGAAGACACTACCTGTCATCGTCTCCGTACCTCGTCGTCGGGCATTTAGTACGTGTATCGTTTTAGCTCCTCACCGCCTCCTCATCCTCCTCCTCCTCCTCCTTCTTCTTCTCCCCTTCGATGCGCGCGTGTAAATTCGAGGTGACGAAAGGTTCGGACAGTGAGAGATCGACCGGCAAGGATCGCGCACCGATTTTACTTTTCCATACATTTTCCGTCTCATCTTTTTTATTTTATTTAACTTATTCTTTCTTTCAAACATTTAACGAATCGCGGTAAGGGAAGACCAAGAGATTATCGCCGAGAAATCGAGAATCGGTGAGAAGTTGACTTTTTACGCGAAACTGATCGATTCGTCGAATGGTCGATTACGCAGGGAGAATTTTTCTTTTTTTTTTTTTTTTGGTTTATCCACATAATGATAAAACTGAGAGAATCGAATTCGAATTACCACCATTTTATAAAAAAAAAAAAAAAAAAAAAACAATTATTTTATTACTTTATTCAGTATTTTATTTATTCTACGGTCATGTTTTTGCTCGAATAAAACTTCTGTACTCGTTTAAATCTTTTGTTAATTTTTTCGAATAAATCACTTTTGAAGCATAAATAAACAATGCGAGAAATTGCCAGGAATGCTATAAGTCTCGAAACTGTTTTGCTGTCTAATAAACTAAATGCTTTATACGAGTTTTTATGTGTGTACTTTTTCAAAGAAAAACTTTAAAAGAATAAATAATGTTTCGTCTTTTTTTTTGTTCCATTTTTGTTTTTTTTTTTTTTTTTGTTTTTTTTTTTTAAATAATAGATTTATTTTAAAAAAATAATAAAATTGTTGTAATAATTCTCCAGATTATTTAAAATTATCACATCGGCGAATATGAGACGATCGGCCTTAAAATTAGGGATTTCCCTAATTTTGATAATAACTATCGATGCTCTTCCAAAAGTAAGTTTTTTCTTTTTATACATTATATTAAAAATTAAAATTCAGCAAAATAATTCACGAAATCGCGTTATAAATTATAAAAATTATCGTTACACGCATAAAAGTCACAAAACGAAATTAGCATCCGCAGAGATCCGTGCGTAGCGTCGATTTGAACGAATGGGCGAAAATAACCTCGGATTGCGTGTGCTATAACTTGCTACCGCGTAGTTACATACTGGAAATCGAGCCCTTGATCCACGAAGTGAAGTTCAAGGGACGCGTGAGAATCAACATCACCTGGACCGATAGCGCCGACGAAATCAGTCTGCACGTGCACCCGGATTTGCAAATCAATCGTTCGAACGTTAGGCTTACTCGGCTCAACGATGTGAAAGAAGATTACGATACCAGCAAGTGAGTATTTTTTTCTTTTTTTTTTTTTTTTTTTTTTTTTCGCAAGTTAAAGTTAATTTATTTTAAGATTAATTTTAATTTTTTTAAAAACTCGATACTTAACCAATGATCGAATTCGTAATTACATAAAAATTAAAAATAACTCTAAATAAACTCGTATTATTTTTTAATATAATTACAAAATTGTAAAAAAAAAAAAAAAAAAAAAAAAAAAATCTATAAATACGTCGTAATGTCAATGTTTATTTATTATTAAAAAAAAAAAAAAAAAAAAAAAAAAGGGAAGACGTAAAAGCACCAGCGCCCGTAGAAATAACGACGATCGAGCGAGATACGCGATTGTTGACGATCGTATTGAAAAAAATGCTGAAAAGAAACACAACGTGCGAGCTCGACATCACCTATATGGGCAACATCACCACTAACGACACCTCCGGTATCTTCATGAATTATTACATGGACGCTTCCGGTGGAAAGCAGTAAGAGAATTTCCTATATATGAATACATTATCATACCTTACTTACGTATAATTTTTATGATGACAAAATAAAAAGGAAAAATGAAAAATGCAAAGAAAAAAATAAGAAAGAAAGAAAAATGGCGGAGGCGCTCGCGTCTCTTATCGAACGATGTTTCTTACGGTACTCACCTCTTTATTTTTCATCCCCTTCGACAGCACTTACGTGGCCACTTACCTGCGGCTGCATAATGCGCGCAAGATGTTCCCGAGCTTCAACGATTTCTCCCTCAAGGCAAAGTTCCAGCTAGTATTGACACGACCTAAAAACATGACGGCCCTGTCAAACACCCCGATCGAGAGGAGCGTACCCGTGTAAGTCGTCTTTCTTTTTTTATTCCCTCTCTCTCTCTCTCTCTATAAGTATATCTATTTTTCTTTTTCTCTCTCTCTTTTTTTTTTTTTTTTTTTTTTTTTATTTGAAAAGTGTAAAAGTTTCGGGCCACGGATGAACCTGCTACCAAAAGCTTTCGATTCGATCGATTTCCGTTTTAAAAAATTTTGCCACAAAAATTTTAAAGAAATAAATTATCCGTTTGCTCTGCTCGTTGTTTTATTCGATATTAAATTACGTAGAGACTTTATCAAAAATTTTATCGCTCATTCGTTTTTACCATAAATAAATATTTATATCGTCAATAAATATAAAATTAAAAATTAATCGATATTTAACGTTCATTATATGCATTTCAAAATTTTTAAAAAGTAAAAAATTTTGACTGATTAAAAAAAAAAAAAAAAAAAAAAAAAAAAAAAAAAAAAAAACACGTTAATTTAGTCCAGGCGATCAAGAGCTGATACAAGATCACTTCGAACAAACCCCGGAAATGGCGACGTACCAGCTGGCCTTCGTAATCTCGGACTTTGCGAGCATTTCACCCTCGAAGCCGGTCAAGCCGATGGACGGACGAGAGCTTCAGGTGCGCGTCTGGGGACGCAGGGATTACCTCGAGGCGCTCAAAGATGTACCCGATCGCTTCGTCACCATAATCGATTATCTTCAGGATTATTTCAATAGCTCGATAAAAATGCCGAAACTCGAGGTTATCGCGATGCCGATGTTTACCGCTACCAAAGCATCCGATAATTGGGGTCTCATGATCTTCAAGTAATATTTTCTTTTTTTTTATGCTTTTTTTTTATGTATATATATATACATATAAATATATATAAATAATTTAAATCCTTTTGCTTTTCTTCAAATTTTGCCGCTACGATTGATTAATGTTTACATTTTCTTTTCGATTCTTTTCGATTCTTTAGTTTTTTTTTTTTTTTTTTTTTTTTTTTTGCTAACCTTTGCTAACCGTATTTACTTATCGTTAAGCGTCGATAGTTCGTTGATCATAAAAGCAAATACGATTTTTATCGCTTATGTAAAAAAGAACTCGCTCGTGAGTGTATTTATTTAAAAATTTATCCTATTTGCCGAGTCGTGAGAAAAACTTTCTCCGGCAGTAAACGCTAAGACAAACAACGTATCACCGATACGGCAAAACAGACAGATTCGTTTACAGAGAAGGCGAGCTTAGCAGTCCATTGGTATGGAACACGGCTTACGAGTTGATTTACCAGTGGATCGGCCAATACATAACTCCTTATCATGTGATGGACGCCGCGACAAGCAAGGGATTAAATTCATTCTTGGCCGCCATGACGACGATGGACGTGAGTCGCGAATATTTTTTTTATTAAAGAATGAACATTGATAAATATTATGAGATAAACTTACTTATTTACAATCCAAAACGTCGTTTTTGCAAATAACGATCGAACGAGAAGAATGTACGAATTCTTGTTTTCGTTCGGCTCCTTCTACACATTTCGAGGATGAGTATGCGTATATACCTATATACATTTATTGTATACACGTGTATAAACGTTTAAGGAGCGTCGCGAGTCCCGGTAAATTTAGTGGCGAAGGGATTCGACACTGGAACGCGGCGCACACGGGAGTATTTGCAAAAGCTATTTATGGCTCGTAAACCGCGCGAATAAGATTTTACTTGGCAAAGTTTCATAAGCCTGCTCGAGTTGATAGGTATTGCGGTTTGTTACGTATGTTTGGATATTCGCCATTAGAATTTTATAAATATTTAAAGAATCACTGTAGCCCAGTAACATCGATGGATTTTCTTAATCCCCGTTATAAATCTGATAAAATTGAAAAAAAGAAAAGAATATAAAAAAGTTGCATTACGGTATACGTTGAAACGTGTAATCTTTTTCATAACATACGAGCGGTCCACTTAATTCATAATTTTCCATGCTAACAGATCAATCCCGACGAGCTGAAAGGCAAATGGCCAATGAATATTCTCTATTCTCTGTATTACGGATACGGAAAGACTTTTGGCGCCAATAGAGCTGTCGGTATCATGCGCGATGCCAAATCTGCCAAATGTAAGCTTTATGAGATAAATTTTTACGAGATAAATTTGAAACGTATACAAAATATTTCAAT
The DNA here is from genome assembly GCA_949987625.1 of Chalcis sispes. NCBI lineage: Eukaryota > Metazoa > Arthropoda > Insecta > Hymenoptera > Chalcididae > Chalcis > Chalcis sispes. The sequence goes on along the minus strand of OX465095.1, from coordinate 75,288,778 downwards.
TCTCTCCTTCTGAAAAATGTTCTTAAAGTAAGTTTCATTTTTTATTTGTTTACTTTTTTCTTTTTTTTTTTTTTTTTATTCTTCTTTTATCAACGACTTTTATCGAAAAAAAAATTTTAATTATAAAAAAGATAAAGTATACTCTATGAGCATTATTTCTGTAATAAAAATTTTCAATATTTTTTTTTTAAATTCTCTTCAACGAAGCAAAATTAAAAAATGAACGACAAAATTAATCTCTATCTTCGTGAAATTCTAAAGAGTCGTACAGAAGAATGCATCGCCACGTATGGAACCAAACGCGATTTAACGAGCTCGATAATGTGCCTTTTTCTTTTTCTTTATGCGCCCGAGCTCACAATAACGTCTTATCGGTACACATAAGCAAAGGAGTTCGCTTATCGCTGTATGCAATTGCATTGTTGCACGCCTTGTGTACCTGCATACGCAAATGTGATATGCGAATCGGACGAAAAGTGAAAATTGCAAATTGCGCGATGTTTTAAACAATCTTTTACTGCATTTTAATTTAATAATAACTTTCACTGTAGATGTTTTTAATTATTTTTTTTATTAATGATAAAAGTTCTTTGAAAATATTTTTAAAGGGATGATAAAAAAAAAAATTTATCAATTATTTTTTAATATTTTAAATATTAGTTTTTAATAAATTATTGATGTATACGTGAAAAAGTACTATTTTATAGTTCATTTTACTACATCAAATTAATTTTCTTTTATAATATTGCGTTTATTTTATAAAATTCACTGTATCCAAATACAATTGTTTATTTCTCCCATAGCCGAATTGGTCTTCCGAATGCTTTACTACATTCTTGGCCATAAAGAATTTAAAGAAAGTATGCAACATCTGATTCATACCGTAGGAACGGGAAATGGGTAATTAAAATTTAATCATTTTATTCCCATCATTCATCTATTTAATAATTCATTAATCAATCACGATCAATATCATAATCAATTTATGATCGATATCATTAGCCAATTGAGTAATTTAAAGTAAATTATTATAAAACGATTTCATATTCAAAATATATATTTTCAATAGATTCTTTTTTAGCACTGATTTTTTAATTTTAATTAATGATTTATTTATACTATTATTCGTCTTTAAATTTCATATTCAATTTGCCTATTAGATTATTCGCTATTCTTTTTTAAGAAATTCTAAAAATTTAACGATTCGAAAAATCTAATAACTGTCTCGTTATGAAAATACTTCAATTATTATTCTTTGGGAAAAAATTGAACGCAGTTATTAATATTTTATATTAATGCCACTTTCGATAAGAGTTTTGCTACGGTCGACGCATATAAACCAATCAATCATGTGAATAACAAAATCATTAGTCGAGCTCGAGTTAAATTTCGCAGAGAATAAATTTGTTATAAAAGAAAATCGTGAAGGTGTTTTTTTTTTTTTTTTTTTTTTTTTTTTTTTTTTTTTTTTTTTTTTTTTTTTTTTTTTTTTAACGAGAATTTTGAAAGGAAAAAGTTAAACAACGATATTTATTTTAAATACCGAAAAACACATAATTTTTATCTAAACGCATTAAAAAAACATTTGAAATATTCGATTTTATATAAAAATTCGATAAAAAAATAACCATAAAATTTGACGCAGATCGCAAGAAAATGATATACGTATATTCGTCGAGAAGCAAATATTCGATAGTATGGATTACGTAGCAAAGAAACACTCCTTACTGCCCGAGCAATTGACCATTAATAAGGTGGCCAATTCGTGGTTAGATCAAAGCAGACTTCCTCTAGTGACTGTCACCCGGAATTACGACAACAACACCATTAGTGTCTGCCAGGTATGATATCACGTAATTCTAGCTCAGATTTTTCATCCAAAGTATATACTTTTCCAAAATTTTTTACAATATTAATAACAATAAGCATTATTCATAATTTATCTAACGATGCGAAAATTTTCCACCATAGTAATAATTGTTGCAAAATAAAAAAAAAAAAAAAAAAATGTGTAACTCAATTTTTTTTTTTTATTAAATGATTTATTTTCAATCTCCCACAAAAAATTAAAATAAAGTTTAATTTTTCTGATATTTTTAATAGAAACCGTACGTGAGAGAGACTTACGAATCTCTAAATTCTTGGGAAAGTAATTTTAAATGGAACATTCCTTTAGTAATGCGATCTCAGAATAAAGGAGACGATGCAAGGTTTACAGCTTGGTTAAAAGAAACCGAAGTAGAAAAGAACTTTCCCGATATCGATGATAAGGACAGTTTTGTCATCGTTAACGTTGAAGAAATTGGTAATAATATTTGCTTTGTGCGATATTGCTTTTAAATTTTAATCGACTTTTTCTCATTATATTATAAAAAAAGTTTCATAAAAATTAATTTTAAATTAATTGATTTAATTTTATAGTTTGTTATTAAGCAAAAAATATTCGAATTTAACTCGATCAAGATGTCAAAATAGCCGGTATATTCCTAGCCGCAAAAGGATTTAAGCGACGAATATATTTAAATTATCTATACACACACATATATATTTATATATACAGGTCCATATCCAGTAAATTACGATTCGCACAATTGGCAATTGCTGGCGAACTATCTCCAGGGCCCGTCGTTCGAGAACATACCAACTTTAACCAGAGCCAAATTACTTCATGACTCCTGGAATCTCGCTTACGCCGACGAGCTCTGCTTCAAGTTCGCCTTCAACATGACCCTATTCTTGAAACACGAGACGAGTCACGTTGTATGGGAGCCGTTCTTCACGATGATCGATCATATTGGCAAACGCATCGAGGGTTCCAGCGTGTTCACCAAATTTGAGGTTGACGATTTCATACAAATGTTTATAAATTAAAGTAATCGATTAATTTCATTATTTTTAAAATTTTTCATTTAAAATTTTATTCTCGATAAAAAAAATGAAAAAAAAAAAATAAAAAATAAAAAACGTTTTTCATAATACAAATATAAAATAGAACTTTTTAACGTTACGACGAATTCGACAGGCTTATTCGCGTTCCCTGCTGGAACCGATGTACACGGAACCTTGCGAGAATCCACCAGCTGGCGAAGCTTCCTGGAAGACGCATTTACGAGGCTTGGCCAGATATTTCCTCTGTCGGGCGGGTTACCAGCCTTGTATCGCCGAGGCGCGCGAACAATTTAAAAAGTGGATGATGGACAGCGAACCCGACAAGGGAAATCCGTAAGTTTATTTTACATAATTAATCGTGACGTCGCTAGTCCATTTTTAATTAATCGCAAAAATGAATTTTTCTTTTTTTTCTTTTTTTTTTTTTTTTCTTTTTTTCTTTTTTTTTAATTTTATTTTACCGCTTAGAGTCGCTAACGAATTTCTCTGTCCGGTATTTAAATGGGGAACGGACGGAGAATGGAATTTCGCATTACAGCGGGTGATAAATTTCCCAAGGAACAGCCTTGAAAGAAAACAAAGCGAAAGAACTTACCTTCTGAAGACTCTGGCGGGTTGTCCAAAAGATCCTGCCAAAATTGAAAGGTACACTTTTAATATTCGCACTGTATTATCAACGCAATAGTTTAAATTTACTTTGACAAAATTATGAAATTTTAACCAAACGTTAATCAATTTTTTATTTGTTTAAAAGATTGCTGAACGTATCGATAATCGAGGGTACGGGCAACTTTACGGACTCGGATGTTCATCTGATTTTCACGATGCTCACGGGCAGCGCGAACGGCTACACCACACTCTTTAACTTCCTTAACCAGCACTGGGACGTTATAAAACAGAAACTCAAGGACAAACCCTATCTCTGGATAGGCATAGTTAACACAGCCACGTACTTCTTTAAAACGCAGGAGGGCTACGATATGGTCTCGAAAATGTATCAAGAACGTAAAGATGAGCTGGGAGATGCCAAGAATGTGCTACCAACGGCCATCGAGACCATAAAGCAGGAGATGCGCTGGAGCGAGAAAAATATTCCGGCTATCGACGAATGGCTTACCGAAAATCTTAGCAAGCCAACCGTCTTTGACGAGAAAATGTTGCAATATTGGAAGGAGGCGCTGGTCTGTCCCAAAGCTACGTCGTACTCGACGTTTTCGACGACGACATCGTCGCCATTGTCCAGTACTGCTACTACAGCACCGGCCAATTAAAGTACAATAATTGGTTCTAACAAAAAATTCTTGGAAATGAGTAATTAATATGTTACTTTAAAGTCAGTGAAAGTAGATCGTTCCATTGTAAGTAGATTCGAAAACATTTTTTTTTTATTTGGTTTCTGTTAGTCAATACGACTAAATCGTATATTCGTTATTTAAAATATCATTATAATGCCCGTTATATTATTCTAATCTATGTACTAAAACTACTATTAATTATTATTCGTTATTGATGATTAAACAATTTTTTTATAAATTAAAATAAAAATTTTCTAAATTTTTTTAAAATTGTTGAAAAAAAAAAGATAATAGTATAGTCGAATACAAAATACTACCAGCAATTTATGAAAAATTATAAAATTTATACAAACTTCAATCAGCTGCTTATTATAAATAATGCAGTAAAAATCCATTTTAAATTTATCATAAATTACTGATTTAATATTCAAATTGAAATTATTAAATTAAGTCGGTAATTAATCATTTTATGTAATATTTACTCAACGAGTTATTAGAAACCATTATATAATTTCAAATAAATTAAAATTAAAAAATAGAAATAAAAATTAATTATCACAAGTAATTTGTACATTTATAAAAATTTCATAAAAAAATACTCCGATGTATAGTTTTATTTGTTTTGTAAAATAAAGTATTATTAGGGACCAATTCAGCGCATATAATTAATTCACTATTCACGTTTAAATAGTTTTATGAAATTTCTCCGTATTATAAAACTATTTTAACGTTATATTTATATTTTGTTAATCGTGTAAGTGTCTCTTATAACGAACATAAGTGTTGGCATTATTAGTATAGTTAATCAAGATTGTTATAGAGGTATGTTGCGTTTAAAAATTTTTCAAATGTAACGATGGAATAATAATTTGATACGATCTTTTGAAATAAATTTATATAAAATATATTTTATAAAAAAAAAAATTTCAATTTCAATCTTTTTTTAAATATATAAAAAAATTCTTAATAGTAATTTTTCAAATGTCCACATTAATACAACAATGTTAATTCTTGTTTTAATATTTATATAGTCTATATAATGTTTAGTAAGTCCATTTATTTGTTTATTTTTATAAAATTAAAAAAATATTAGTTATTAATCCTTTTTTTTTTATTTTTGACAATTTTCGAATTGGAAAGTTTTTTAAAAAGTATAAAAATAAATATGTGAATAACGATAAATAACCTTTATATCATTTTATTTATATAAGTTTATAAATATTTAATAACAATAATAGTACTGTAAAACACTTAGGACAATAAAATAAATATATTACAAATTATTTGTTTAATTTATATGAACCATTAAATATAATCACAATTAAAAATCTATTTGAATTTAAATTACATTATAAATGCATAATTTTTTTGTATTTTGGTATCGGGCATTTTATATATAGAATAATTTTTTACTAATTCACGACTTCACAGTCGGTAAAGTAGATGCAAAGCAGACAATTTACCAACTGAGTGGTTTCTCGATATCGCGCCAATGTAGTTTCTAGAAACGATCTAGTTTATTCGTTTGACCACCAGTTGTTCGCGCTCGAAGCATACAAGAAAGACACAAAAAGACAACATTGAAGGAGTAAAAGAGAGAAAGAGAAAGCGAGTCGTGATAGAAAGAAAAAAGCGACGATCGTTTTTAGCGATGGTTGGAGCCCACTTCGTCGCGCGTTCATTGTTCGTATTGGTTATTTTCAACAAAATGCTTTAACATGGCCGAATTTTGACTTCGCAACACGCGTGTACATAAGTCGAGAGAGGTATACTCTGACACATCTCTCTGTCTCTCTTGTGCTCGTTTGTTCTCTCTGCACATACAGCAAAGACCAAAGTCAGCAGCAACAGCAGTACTTAGAATTGACCAGGCTTGTCGCAACTCCCAACGCGTATCACATCCACATCCTCAGGGTTCTCATGTTCTTACGAAGACGTCGACGTTCACGGCGTGTGGAAGACAAGGAAGTTGAAGTGGCCTGTTTAATGCGTCCATTTAAGAAAAGTTACAAGCAGCTCGCGTCCTTTGGCTCATCAGCGAGGAAAAACACTCGCATACGCTATCTTAGGACGATCGCCGAGGTTACAGCAACTAATAGCAATCCACTGGCTGTCGAGCACAGCCTTTGACAAACGGTCAATCATCCTGACGATCGACCTGGTGAGTATCTCTTTTTCTTTTCTCTCTTATATTCTCGTGTTCTTTCTTTTACTTCACTCTTTTTTTTGATGACTGCTCTCTGGCCTCCAGGTATTTGTTGTTTTTATTTTTCCGTGCGCGAAACGGACACACGTACATAGCAGATACGCGTATGCACGCACACACAAGCGGGCACACAACGAATATAGACGACTCGGTTCTGTAGGAGGAAAAATGAGGGGTCTACGGGTTTGCGCGTTGCCCAAGCGTTTATTTTCGTCAATATCCAAGTATCCAGTGGCTCTAATGGTTCTTGTTTACTTCTTAAGACTTCTGTGAACATATCAAAAAGGCTGCTTGACCCTGAATCTATGTCTACAAGAAGAGCGATGGAAAAATTCAAGATTTTTTATTCACAAATGCAAATTTTGCAAACTGAGAGTCAAAGCTCACATTATATATCTAGTACCAATTTTACATCATCTACATTCATTGAAAATTTGTAAACTATAGATAGAGAAAATTTTGGTTAAAGTTTTCATTTAACATATTTATGCGCTAATAAATTTGGGTCTTTATAGATATTTATGAGTCAATGGATTTTTAAGAACTTTCAACAAATGTCTTGGATAATATATCCTAAAATTACATGTTCATTGGAGTAACAGCTTGCAGGTTAAAAATATATTATTACAAAGTAGGCAGCATATCTTTCGACATATTGAATTTATATTTCAGTAGTATTAAAATGTGGAAAGTTATAATTATTTATTTTTTTGTTTGACTAAAAATAAATTGGAAAATTATTTTTAATGTAAAAATTATAATTTTTAATATAAAATTTTTTTCAATTAAAAACTAAATTTATATTTTTAAAAAACAAATTGAATAATTTATTTCAAAAAAATAAATAATCTTATAGTCATTTCTTAAGATGATTAAATAAATGTTTCTTTTATATTTATTATTACTTTAGTGTATAAATAAACAAACTTACATTATAGAAAAGTTTTTCTATAAATAGAATACTTATTCATTTTAACGTGCATCGATTTATTTTTAAGCTAGTAATACTATATTTCATAAAAATTTTTCATACTTTATATATATCAAATAATGATCAAGAATTTTTAATCTATTATTATATTTGAAATATGTTTAAAATTCATGTAAGCGATATTAATTATATTAATTAGCTTATATTAATTGGTTTTTATTGCTGTATTTAAAAAAAAAAATATATATATTAATTTAAGTAAATGAAACAATTTACAATATAATTAAAACTTTATTGTATTTTTTACAGATTATAAAATCATTTATCATGGTAGAGAGCGGAAGAGAATATGTATTGCAGTGGCCTGGCCATGCAGCTTATATCACAGAAAGATTTAGTGGACTTTTTGCTAAGCAAGCTTTAGTTGATGTTACACTTATATGTGATGAACAGAAATTAAAAGTTCATAAACTTGTATTAGCTTCTTGCAGTCTTTATTTCGAGGTATGGATTGATTTCTGTAATGTGTACAACTGTATGACCTAGTCAAGGTCAATATTGAATCTATTTATTAAAATTAGTCAAAAAATCTGATTTTTTAATTAAACTTGCAAATAATTTAAATTTTTCAGTAAAATCTACTAAAATAATATTCTGAATAAAAATGCTAAATCAAAATAGTAAATAGAAGTAATAATAATAAGTAGTAATAATAATCTAGTATATAATATTTTCTAACAGGAAATTTTGGCAGAAGACCTAGGTCCAGAACCAATTATATTGTTTAGAGACTTAAACTTTAGCATTTTGAAAGCCATGATTGAATTCATGTATTGTGGTGAAACCACAGTATCTCATGTTCATCTGCCATCACTGCTAGCAGCAGCTAGATTATTTAAGGTATATTTTAATCTATTATATGATACCAGCTATCATGACCTAATGGTTTGTATCAGAACCTAGTGTCGTATACTTGTGATTTTTATAATCTTAAAATAAATTTTGAGTAACGCTGAAGATTTTTTCTAAATATCCCAAATAACAATGAAATTAAATATTAACTAACTTAACATTGACTTTTTCTTCAGGTTAAGGAACTAGAATCATTAGTAGAGAAAATGGTCGGCTCACAAAGTCAAAACCACAATGATAATGAAGAATATCTTTCGAAAGAAGTTGGAAGTACTGGTCGCATTAATGGCTTAATAAACAATGACGATAATGGCATACGTGTAAGTTTTACTACTAAGCACCGCAAAAATCAGTCCGCTTTTGATACTACGGAGAGTAGCGATTCAGAATCAGAAAAAAATTACCTTGAAGAGAACGTCTCAAGCAACTTTTCAGATAGTCCAACTGAACGTTGCTTATATGAGGAACCATGTGGTACAGTAAAAGATAGAATAGACTGCATAAAAAATAAACCCGTTTCTTATTCCTCGTTACATAGGAATGGTGAATCTGTTAAAGACAATACATTGAGACAAAAACATTCTCTTAGGGAAAAGTCTATAGAATCAGTGAGTGACTCGTCAACTCTTGACTCTGAACATTGTGAAAAAGACTCAGAATCAGCATTATATGAGAGATGCTGCAATTTCGTAAATAATGGCTGTGCCAAAAGTGAAGAACACTCACAATTATATTTAACTCCTGAATGTACAGATAATGAAGTTAATCGAGTAGGTCAATGCTCTAAAGTGTATACGCACAAAAAGCGCAAAGTTAATGGTGATAATACTTCAAAAAGACATACGCACTTTGAAAAAACATTACCCCAACCTTTAACTTCAAATCGCATAGATTTAATAGATGAATCATCAAATGATGAAACGCCGGTAACTCTAAAAACAAATTTAGATACAGAAGGCTCGGATTATCTTCTCAGTTTTAATAGCGAAAGTATACAATCTATAGTAGGTTGTTCTTTGAGTGATTTTTGCTCTTCAAATACCTTCGAATTGTTAAACGCACGAACGCACTTAGCGGCAGGTATTGATGAAAAAAATAGTATTGAAGAAGAGAACAGACCTCCTGTACTCAGAAGAAGTGTCAGACTGAATCAGCAAGAAAATGAAGAATCTTATTCGCCAAGATTAAAATCTAAACTCAGAGACGACAAGAAAAGTCAGTCTCCCTCCAAAATAAAGCTTCTTTCACGAACAAAACGTAAAAATAAAGAATTAGAACGCAGAGTTCCTAATGTAAAAGTAATCTTAACGTCACAGTCGTCTAAAAAGAATCATTCACGACCATTGCGTAAAACCTCAAAACTCGCAGGACGATGCAGTACAAAAAATCATCTAACTAAAAATGAGAAGGAGATTAGCAAACCAAAGACAGCAGAAAAATTAAATAATTCAGTTAATTTGGAAAAATTAGAAGTCACAGATAATCATCAAGCAAATGAATCCATAAAACCGAATACAACAGCATCAGTTAATCGAGCATTGTGGGGAGATATGTCAGATGTCGCCGAAGATGGCGAGGTTAACGAAGAATTTCTAGAATATTCAACAAGTGCGGAAATTCCATTTGCAGTAGGACTTCTACCTCTTAGAGCTGCTCTAGAAAGAATGCAAGCTACATTAGATCATCAGCCAAGAAAAACACGTTCATCAGTAGCTTCTACAAAACAAGAATCGAATAATCTCAAGAGGAAAAATTCACCAAGCCATCAAGAAGTTCCCTCAGGTCCAAAAAGACCAAATACAAATGACTGCGTAATAGACGAGAATCCTAGTGCTGTTTGTCATATACAAATAAGAACATCTCCGCAATGTTCTAGACCTCGAAAGAGATCTTTATCCGATGGTGCTGCTAGTTTAGGAGAAACAGCTGTCAATGGTAGATCATAGTTTGCTATATTTAATTTCAGATTATGAAAGTCAAATACGGCCGTAAGTTACTGTGAAATGACACTTTTGGATTATTTATGACACCAATTTTATTTAAATTAAATTTTTATAAAATCAACTTGCAGTAAGTGTAGTTGTGTATTATAAAAAAAATTGTTATTTATCAAATGATTATACAAAAAAATATTTATTTAGTTAGTACAGCCGTAAAACTTGCAAGTGATTTTATATAATTGAATTAATTAAATTCTTTATTTTTTTTTTTTTTTTTTTTATAATAAATTTTATTAATTTATAAATGTTTCAAAAAATAGATTACAATTTACAGTTACTAAAAATAATATAATTCTCAGATAATATTTTTCTAATTATTTGATTGGTAAAATTTAATACTTCAGAATAAAAGTGTTATTCTGAATATTAATTATATATAAATAAAAGTTATTGCGAGTCACATTTGTGGTTTTATTGTACCATAATTTACATAGCATTTTTAAATTATTTTAAGTGTTACAATTTTATATTAATGAAAATCAGAAAGATTATAATGAATCTTGTCTGTAATTTTTTATCAGTATTAAAAAGCATTAGTGATACTACTAACATAATTTTATCAAATTTATAGAAAAAATCTCAGCTTTAATACTTAATGAAAAAATTAAAAGTTTTTAAAAAATTACACATACTGACAGTCATTTTATAAAATTTTAAATAATAAAAATACTATATAAATAAGCAAAAAGTGCCTATTTCAAAACAGTAAAAATGTCATCGTATTTTTTATTTAATTTGTTCATTAAAATTAAAAAAAATTTCTTTTCAAAACTGATTAAAACTTCATTGGATTGTTTCAATTTTTAACTTTTTAAGTAAAATTTTAAGTAATTAATCTTACTAGATTTACGTAAATAAAAAAATTCGTTATTATTTCTCACTAAAATTATTCAAGGTTTTAAAATAATTTTGTTGTTTTGATGAAGGATACTTAAACATGTAAAAAAGTTTGATAGGTCTGATCCCGTATAATCACGTTAAGGGTTGTAAAAGAGCGTTTTTCTGTCTGTAAGACAACGTTCATACATGTGGTCTCATCTTGTCATAAATATTTTCCCAGTGGCAAAGTTAATATTATAAAAAACTAACAAATCATGTGTTTTTCATTAAGTTGCACATTGATGTACAGTTATTATTTTGTGAAATCACATGTACATTTAGTTAAGTAATAGAATTAAAATATTTCATTCTAAATGGAAACAAGCAAACAATTTTTTGTGCTTGTATGTAAAATAGATTGTTCTATGATTGTCATTTCATTATTATTATTTCTATTTTATTATTTTATTAATATTATCGTTATTAAAATTGTCATCATCTGAATGTACAGACGTACAAAAAATGTTACAAATATTTTTTTAATAAAATTTTATATTGCTGTAAATATTGAACATGTTTTCTTCGTCTAAATCATTATTAAAAAAAAAATGTTTCAATTAATAAATAGCCAATTTTTTTTATTTCATTTATGAATTTCATTTAATGAACATACAATTAACGTTATTCTTTGATTTGGATAAATGTTAAGAAATATAAAATTGAATTTATATTTTTTTAAATTTGTATTCTAAACTTTTGTCGATAAATAAATCATTGTCTCTATATAGTTGTTTGTTTATAGTTTTATATATACATAGTTCTACAATTTTGTATATTTTATAGTACGATTTGCCATTTATAAATAAATATAAGTTCTATTTGAAAGCAGCCTCGGAATTTATTTAAATTTAAATTTAATTAAATGTAAGAAATTTACCTTTCGTTTGATAAAACAATAATATTTTTTATTTAATTTTGTAATTTGTCAAATGAGAATTAAAAACAAATTTAAAATTAACAGTGTCATTCTAGATACGCTGTGAACACGAAAGTTTTCAGAATAAATGTTTTTTACATCTAGTTCTTTTTTTTATTTATCTATCTCTCTCTCCTATTGATTGCCGATTATTATATCAACGACATCATTTTTTACTGCTTTAGCGAAACTAGAATAATATTTTTTATTTATTTTTGCTTTTTATTACCTATAGAGAGTTTATAAAATTTGAACATCTAAAGGATAATGTAATAATACAAAATCTAATCTTCAAATTTACTGTGAATTATTTATACAGTTGTTTGTACAAAAAGATGTTTCTAATTCTTTCAAATTATTGCTTTTCATTTTACAAATCGCACGTGACATATTTTTAGTATTTTTTCATTTATTTAATTATTATTCTTAATTTAAAATTAATTATTATTAATTTTAAATTAAAGCTTTTACCAATCGAAATAGTTATCTACTTCGCTGCGACTAAATTCGATTGGATTTGTCCTGACCAATTACAATTCATTTAAGAAAAGATATTACCAAACTATGTGTTTCTCTTTTCCTCATTTATACTTTTACCGTATTGGATTTTAAAAGTCTATGGACTCTATTCACTACTGGCATAGGTATATGTCTATTAGTATTTTTTATTTAAATTATATTTTTTTAAATAAACAAAAATAATATTAAAATTAGAATTGTTAAAGTTTTAATTTTTTAACGAGATTAGAAAATTCTCCGCAAAGAATGGCGCTAGCATCGGTAATTCTCGAACTTCAATCTGATTTATATATTTCTGTCAGTTTGCTTATATATTTTATATATCGTGGTTTAGGCGCGGATCAGTACTGTTGTTCGAACATTTGTAGGCGTGGTATGCGAGATATTGTAGTTTTAAAGTTTCCAACAAAAAATCGACATAAAAATGGCATTTAAAAACGAAGAAGCTGTTAAAAATGTATGCAACAGTGTTAATGATTTTACGATTGATTTTCACAAGGTAATAAAATTAATATTCGATTTAATTATAGTAAATTTGCATTTTTTAATTTTCAGTATAATATTTCGTTGTAAAAATACTTTATAATCTTGTAGAATGTTGCCGGTAAAAATAAAGGTAACTTAGTAAGTTCAGGTTTGAGCGCCCACGTAATTCTCGCAATGATCGCTCAAGGCGCTGAAGAATCAACTACTGTAGAAATGCAGAAAGTTCTACATCTGCCACATAAAAAGTTTGCTCGATCGGGATTCCAAAGCTTTATCGACGATTTGAATGTAAGCTCTTAAAAAAGTGATATATGAATTTATTAATTTAATGTTTCAAAACATAAAAAATATTCTTATTTCACTTTGAAAATGAATATTATTATCTCAAATTGATCTTATTTATTATCATTATTGAAAATTAAATTATAATTCCAAAAAGTATGTTATTTCTTAAAAACTATGGTATACATAATATTATTATTATTATTATTATTATTTATTATTTATTATTTATTATTATTATTTATTATTTATTATTATTAATTTATTATTATTATTATTATTCTACAGCGTAATAATGAACTTTAAAATATTGGATATAAAAAGTTCAATATAAAGCACTTTCAATTCTTATGTATTATGAATTTTAATAAAATTGAGTATTATTTCTTTTATCTTAAATAAAATGTTTTTAAAATGATGTAATATACTTAATTATAAATAAAATTTAATAAATATTTAGTCACGTATGATAGTAATAAAATAAAGTCTATATTTTCAGCTTACTATAATCGTGAATAACACGAAAAAACGTGTAATGAATAAAGAATTTCGCTCCAAAAAGATAAGCCTATATATATACTGTTGTCATACGGTTGAAAGCCGTAACTTCAGAAAACAGTATCTAATTTTAGTTATATATTGCAAGTAAAAAATAATTATTTTTTTTAAGAAATAGTTTGTTTTCTAAATACTTGATGAATGAATGGTTTATATTTAGTAAATTATTTAACGATTAAGCAATGATATTAAATTCATTGTGTTATCATACTAAATTCATACATGCTGAATAATACATTGCTATGTTTTCATAATTTTTTACATTCACTAGTCGTATTTTTTTCTTTTTTTTTTTTTAATATACCAAATTTTAGGCTTTAAAATGAATTCTTATCATAATTATTTGTTACTGTAACCAAAATTCAATTACAATATTTTAAATATTGGATTGATTTCACTTATAATTTTAGCAATTCTTTACGAATATTTATGAAGATTAACATGAATTTTTAATACAATTATAGAATGTGCAAAAAGTCACTTTGAAATTGGCGTATAAAATTTATACCTCTAAGGATATTAAAATAAATGACAAATTTAAGGAAATTATCAAAACTCATTTTCATTCAGAAAGTGAAACCTTAGATTTCTCAGAAAATGAAAAATCTGCGAATGAAATAAACCAATGGTGTGTTAACAAAACGAATGGCAAAATCAATGAAATAGTTCAAGCAAGTACGTATCATTAGAATATTAATATTATGATTTAATAATTTAATATAACATAAATCTGGAAAAAAATAATTATTAATTCATTATTCATTTGAGGTGATCTTGATGATTCCACAAAAATGGTTCTTTTAAATGCAATATATTTTAAAAGCAATTGGAAAATAAAATTCGATAAAGATGCAACGAGGCCTCAACCCTTTTATGTTAATCAAACGACTACTGTGAACGTTCCCATGATGCACATTGAAGAAAAATTTTTTTACCAATATTTACCTGAATTAAATGCTGAAATTGTAGCTTTACCATATGAGGTAGATAAGTTGCTTGTGAAACATTCTAGAATGTATTATCAGTGCAATGCTCGTGATAACAGGTGGAATGTTGTTTTGTAAAATGCTTTATCAATTTATGTTTGTTTATTTATAGAATGAAGATTTACATTTGGTAATCGTAGTTCCAAAGGAAATCAATGGTTTGGAATTTATTGAAGAAAATCTTGAAAAAGTTCAAATTGACTATGAACAATATAAAGATAATCAAACAAAAATTAATCTTTCACTACCGAAATTCAAAATTGAATCAACCATTGATTTGAAAGAAAATCTAGTTCAAGTATGTTATTATTAATAACTTACTTTGAAAAAAATAAATAATATAAAATAAACTTTTATTGTACAGATGGGAATGTCTACAATTTTTAGTGAACAAGCGAATTTCAGTGGAATTTCCGATTGTGCTCTGAAAGTTGATAAAGCATTACAAAAGGCTTTTATTGAAATTAACGAAGAAGGTAGCGAAGCAGCTGCAGTTACTAGTAAGTATCGATTTATATAAATTTCATGATAATATTTTTGGTTTGAAATATTATCGATCATTTTATAGGCTAATCGTAATAAATGTTCTATAACTTGTAATTATAAAACATTTAACTTTATATACTTTTACAATGATCTCTGGTATTTTATATATAATTATTCACCTTTAATAAAATAAAATAAAAACATTACTTCATAGACAGGCTTTTTGTCATTAAATTTTTTTAATAAATTTAATAGCATAATATTTTTCAGAAATGTAATGTATTTAAAATTTTACAACGTGTATAAAACTCGCAAACGCTACAACTCAACCATCGCCTTCTTAATAAATTATTAATTTTTTAAAACTTAGCGTGCGTTCTTTTAAAAAAAAAATGTAAATATTCTTATTTCAGGTATTATTATGGTGGCATACTGTCTGATGCCGCAGCCGATTGTACAAGTGAATAAACCATTTTTCTACAAGATCTTTTACAAGAATACTGCATTATTTACTGGTCACGTAGTCAATCCTCTTGAAAATTAAACGCTCATTTTTTGCTACGAAAATTGTTTTATTATATTTTATATTCATGCATTATAAACTTAATGAATTATACAAATTTCTTGTAACATCGACGTAAAAGTATTGCTTTTGATTTTAAAACGCTGTGGTATGCGAACAATAACCATTTTTTTATAAATTTACATATGAGAATATTAGAATTTTTTCTGATTATGTAGACATTTAAAAAAATTGAAATTATATGTATAAAATTTTAAATTGTATAATAGTATATTTTATGAAAGGCATACAATGCAAATACTAAGTACATAAGTGTAATATTTTTATATCAATAAAATTTATTTAAAAGAATTGTACTTACATTATAGTACATAAGGGAATATTCTAATAATTAAAATGACTAACGATTGCCCATATCTTCTTAAATATACTTGTCTATACGAAAACGCTTCGACTTTGAGATTTTTACACTGCAGTATTAATACTAAAAATGATATAAAATTGCACGTCAAATTTTGTTATCTTTAGAAATTAATTTTATAGGTTGTGTATTGTAATAATTAATTTTTTTCTGTTTTAGCACTGCGAATTTTTAACAATTTTTTTTTAATTTTTCAACTATTATGAATTTACAATTCGATCTAAAATATTTTTATTTCAATATTAGTTATGTTTTGAAATTTGAATACCTTTAAAATGAAATGTTTTATTTACATTGTTAATTAATAATTATGATAAAATTAAAATTTTTATTCGCAGACTTATCAATCATAATTGTCGCCGATACATCAATTATTCGAATCCTTAGAAATGTTAGGTCTGTTATTAATGTAATTTTTGTATATGATATTTATTAGCAATTTTATATTTTTTTTTTTTTTTTTTTTTACAAAGATTAATTAAACTTTATTTTATAAATTCTTACATTAATTTATCGTAGCGTTAAATCAAAAAAGTGGCGCTGCTAACGTTAAAAAGAGTATGACTCACGACAAGAGTATATAATATTCGTTTATAGGTATTTATATGTATGTGTGTATGTGTGTGTGTGTGTGTATCTACGCATACACCGAATAGCCGGCGCTTCAATTCCGATTCATCCACTGTAAACGTATCGTCGCAGAGATTTTCCATATAGATTTCGTTGGGCGCGGATCTACCAACAAAATATCTTAGACTTCGTATTTACTATACCTTATTCTTTCCAACGCAAAAAACGACGTGAAAATGTCAGTCACTATGAAGGAGACTACAAAAAATGTGTCTAAAAGCATTGAAGATTTTACAATTGATTTTTACAAGGTACGATATATCTCTAAAAAATTTAACGGTGTATTGAATTAAAATTTTATTTTTAAGTATATAGCTTAATCGAACGCTTTTTTTTTTTTTTTTACCAAACCCTTATAGAGTGTCGCCAGTGAAATCCAGGGGAATTTCGTGTGTTCAGCCTTGAGCGCGCATGTAGCTCTGTCGATGACCGCTAGTGGCGCTGGTGGTTCAACCGCGAAAGGAATGCGACAGTGTTTACACCTTCCGGATGACGATAATCTGACGTATCAGGCATTTCAAGATTATATTCACTCTTTGAATGTTAGTAATCGATGAATTATTTTTTAAAATCATAACTCAACAATGCAGATCAAAGTGAATTTTCAGTACTCGAGTTTTTTATCTTATTATCGATTGTTAGCTTTTTTTTTATCACGTTAGAAGTTGTGAATTCGTTACGCTTTTTAATTAGTAAAGTAAGAATTTCGAACAAAAATATTTAGTATGAAGCTAAAAATATTCTGCGAAATAAAAGAATTTTCAAATAAATATTTAATTAGAACTCATTCTAGTTTCATATTGAGTTCAATTGAACATTTTAAATAAAATCTCTGTTATATTAATAATTTTTCTGATTTTTTAAAATTTCAAATTATATATACTTTATACAAAGTACATTACTTATATATAGTAAATGAAATGAACTAACTTCTATAAAGCGTACTCATAAAAACTAACTGTATAGATTTTATAACTTAAGCGCAAATTAGACTCTTATATATAAACTTATGCTACTGAAGATTGATAACTTGTAAATATCGTAATATTGATGACAAATTATTTTAATTTAATTTAGAATATTCAAAAAGTAATTCTCAAACTCGCAAACAAAATTTACGCTTCTAAGGAATTAAAAATTAAAGATAAATTCAAAGAAATCGTCAGTACTAATTTCCACTCGGAATGTGGAACTTTAGATTTCTCGCAAAAAGCAGAAGCAGTAGCTGAAATTGATCGATGGTGCAGAGAAAAGACGAACGATAAAATCAAAGGAATACTCAAAGAAGGCAAGTATATGTTAAATTATATATTGATCGGTATTAAATGAAAAATAATGAAAATATTTGAATTGTTATATCTTTTATTTTTCGTTTTTTCTTTTTTTTTTTTTTTTTTTTTTTTTTTTATATGTATATACATATAGATGAGGTTGATAAACTTACATCAATGGTACTTTTAAATGCAGTCTATTTTAAAGGCAATTGGATGAAAAAATTCAATACCGATGCAACAACATTAAAACCTTTCCACGTAAATGAAAAAACTACCATTGATGTTCCCACAATGTATCTTAAAGAAAAATGTTACTATCGAGAATTACCCGAATTAAATGCTGAAGTTGTAGCTTTGCCATACGAGGTATCTCTTAATCATTAATTTTATTATAATTTTAATTTACAAGTTTAAATTTAACTAGATTTATAATAAAAAAATAAAAATTATTTGATTATAAGGATAGAAAATTTAATATTTTTGTTTAATTTGTAGAATGAAGATTTATTAATGGCTATCATTATCCCTAGAAATATAGACGGATTTAAAGAAATTGAACAGAATCTTGAAAAGATTAAAATAAATTACGAAGAAGAGTGTAAAAATTACAAGACTAAAATTTGTTTATCTCTGCCAAAATTCAAAGTTGAAACGACAATTAATTTAAAAGAACAATTTCAACAAGTATTGTATAAGTTATTTATTATTGTAAGTAAAGTCTCAGTTATTTAAAAAATTTTTATTTATAGATGGGAATGCTTGAAATGTTCAGCGACGTAGCTAACTTTAGCGGGATTTGTGATTCACCTACAAAGGTGGATAAAGTACGACAAAAAGCGTTTATTGAAGTTAACGAGGAAGGTACCGAAGCTGCTGTTGTCACAGGTAAATATTATCGTATAGACATATTTTAGAAATTTTTTACTTCCCTTTTAAATGAAGAGGAAAAAGTGATTTTTATTCTTAAAACGCTTGATTGTACGAATAAAACTAAAATTAGAAAAATCATTTTTGTTTTAGCTGTGACAATGAGACTTCGTAGTTTGCCTTTACCGCCATTAGAAGTTAACGTCGACAGACCGTTTTTGTATAAAATTTTATATAAAAATAGCACTTTGTTTATTGGTCGCATAGTAAATCCACTCGAGTAGCAATTATATATTCTACTTTCAATTTTTAATGCTTTGTATTTTAATTTAAATATTTTTATAAAATTTTACAAAATTTTACCAAACCAATATTTATTGTCCTATTTTTTAATTTATATAAATACAAATTTTATAAGCAGTATTGTTATTAATCAAATGTTTAAATATTAAATAAAAGTATTATTTATAAATGGGAATGTATTTATTACGTAACCTCTACTCTAAAGACTCGTTTTTCTAAGAAATTCAGTATTTTACGTAAAATAATTTCGAATACAATTGAAGCTTGAAATGTTTTTATAAAAGATATTCTTCTTTTTATTTTAGTTACGTTGATAAAAAATTTGAACTTGTAACGTTTAAAATAATACAGCGCATTTATAAATATTACATTTATCCTGCGTCCATCTTTTTCCTATTGCTATAAAAAATGCTTTGTAAGCCTCGTCTTGTTTCAAAGTTTGCCGCTCCTCGTCTTGATTTTCATCTTTATTATTATCAATGCTTTTCGTATTTTCTATTCGATCAGCTATCGTAGACAAGTAACTCATGAGCTTTTGCGGAAAATGTTCGTAAGACGCATTTACCAAAAATGTGCGCAATTCACACGTTACTCTGCTTGGGCAAGCTCTTAAATCCCGCGACAACATTTCGTCTAAATATTCTTCCTTTGCTAAGGTAGAATTATCATTTTCATCCTTTCAACTTTGTGCATCGTTGACATTCGGATGAAGTTGTAGTTGATGAGGTCGATGAAGAAACGAGGGATCCGGAATCATGTTCTGAATCATCTGAGAAAAAAAGTGAAACGAGTTGGAAAGAGCAGGAAAAACGAAGCGAAGGAAAAACGGCAGGATAATGAAAAATTTAAGGAAGAATTTGATCAGCGTAAAAAATTTTAAAATCTTTATCGGGACGATTATCATTTTTATGGCAATAAAAGGAATCAACAAAGGAGCAGCACTTTTGGCAAACAAATGTAGCAAAGCCCAAATATTTTGACCGAGAGACGACATCAAATCTAGAAAGCTGCCCCATGGATTTTCGCACAAGTACGAGCGCGTTACAGGCGAACAGTTGCACTCGCGTGTCGGTACTGTTTTAGGGACAAAAACAATTATTGTCAAAAATATCACGAATCGTATATTTCATAACATTAAATTATAAATATATCGAAAATTAATTTTTCTAACCAGTAGGTCGTGGGATATCGACGGGACTCAATGTTATCAAATGGCCAAAGTAATCTGGATTTTTGTTAATATATTCGGTTTGCCATTGATCTATTAACACATTTTTATTTTCATCGTTGATAAAACTCTTGGGTAGGGTACTGTAACTGTAACCGTCATCGTAATCGTAATTTTGCGAGGAATAGTATTCTGAAATTCAAATAATAAAGGATATAAAATTTTATTTAAATTAATTCTATTTCTATAAGTTCAAAATGTTTTTGCATTATTTCATACCTGGCTCGTGGACTTGAATTTTCTGTTCATAATTTTCATTTTTGACAAAAGTTATTCTTGGTCGGCTTTTTTGCTCGATATTACGATAAACGGCATATTGATTTGGATATTTTTGCTGAGCAGCTGTTCGTTTACAAAGAACCGTTTCTTTGTAAGTTAAATTTTTCGCGTTATCATTTTTTTCAACTTTAGTCACGGATACATCGTGGATGGAAAAATCATCATATCGCGTGATATTGTTGTTGTCGATGGTTCTATTTTCGATAACATTTGACTGAAATAAAATGGAGCTTTCACGCTGGTTTTATTGTTGAATGAAATATTAAAATAAAAGAAATATAGCTTTAAACGAAAAAACCATTTTTAATAAATAAGATGTGATGCACACATAACATCAAAAAGCTTAACAGCTCAACTATTTCATTTTTAAACTTTATAATATAATACGTGATTCAATATTTGCAATATAGTATTTTTATTTCCTTTCGAAATGAATTATTACCAGTAAACGTCGAGGCTTTTCATTTCAAAATGTTTTTCCATGTATTGATGTTTTTTTTTTTATCTTTTATTGTTTCCTGGATACATGACAATGTCATTGACGTATATAATTGACGATTAAAGATTAATATTTGTTTAATTTAGAAAAATGGTAAACAATTTATACAAACAATTTACGATTGCAGTACTAAGTATAACAAAGTAATGTACGCAATTATAAAAAAAAAAAAAAAAAAAAAAAAAAAAAAAGAAATTAACAAGTATATAGCTAATAGATTTGAAGAATTTCAAAAGATTTACCTGTAATTTTTTTTAAAGAATCGAACGTTTTATTTGAATATTGATATTCGATTGCAAACATGTTAAATTTTCTTTTACGTATCTTACTGGTATGAATTGTTTTTGACTCTTTTCAAGATTTCCGAATCAATTTATCTTATCAAGCAAGTATTATTAAGTACTATTTCCAAATCAATTTATTTTATCAAACAAATACTATCAAGTGTGTGTCTCAAAGCCGACTAACACAAAAAAAAAAAAGAAGGAAAACAAAGAATTAATCAACATATACTTATTGCCCACTTACTCATATCCGCTAATTCACACGGAATAAAAATAATACAACGCAACGACGTCAAATCTATCCGCGATTAACGATAAAATTGCAGAACAATAAACATCTAATCAATTCTTGCTCACCTTGCGCTCAGATCTAATTTTAACGGGAGCATATAACGTCGTTGTTATCGTCTTCTTCTTCTCGGCGGCTCGGGAAATCCCGATGTTGATCGTTCTCGGCGACTGTGTTAGATCGTTGAGAGGTAACTTGACGGCGACTAGCGGCTTCTCCAATACACTTAAAATTATCGCGTGAATCATCGCTAATTGTGTAAAAAATATGGAGCCGCGTCTTCTCAATGACGTCGACCTCTGAAACTGTAAAATCCTTATTACTTTTGTTTTTGTTTTCGGCTTATTGGCGATAATGAGGGAGCAAAAATAAATCAATGTAATCTGGATATTTATTATTTTTTGCGTAATACATAAAATTGTCGAATATACATAAATATTAAAATATACAATAAATGTAAATAATAATTATTGCGACGTATCGAATAAATAATAATTGCTTCGTGTCTTGGCTATCACAAAATCATAATTTGTTGTAATTACTTAATAGTTTAACTACGATCATTAAAAAATTTTATTTTTGCAATGTCGTAGATGTATATTTATATTTTAACGATTACACATTTATTATGCTATTTTAATACAAATATTACTGGCTTAAGTAAAAAGAAATCATCGACGAAAAAAGTTTATTGTTTCCGATTTAACGAACTCGTGCACAAGATTATTTTTTTCAAACTCGAATTGCGTTAGGAATAAATTGAATAACAATACTTACTCTGCGCGTCATATTATTCTATTTACTATCTAACATCTCTTGAATTTCACTCAATAATCTGAACTGAAATTTCCAAATCAATGAAAAACAAAATATTTTAAAATTTTCTTACGAAATTCGCTATTCGTGTAAACACACACGGACGCACGGACACACATGCGTTACAGATTAAAAAATATTTATTTTTAATCGACCAAGAAGCGCTTCGGTTATTTCCAGCATCCGAAAACAAATTGAATTTCCGTAATAAACGTCGATCTTTTAAAAGGGACTCTTCTCGCATGGACAATTCGGTGAGGAGGGAAAGAAGATAAAAAAGATCTTTGTCAGATTCATAACGGAAAAATCATCCACGCGGAAGTTTTCATAAACGAGTTAAATTTTACATTTCGCTTAGCAAGAAATCCCACGTTTTCCGTCTACTTCGACGCCCAATCGAGCGCTGAGACAACGAAATATTAAACGACGAACGAAGATCATCGAGTCGCAATGTAAAAGAAAGACGAGCGCTTTTAAACCTTAATTTTTTTTATTGTCGGTGAAATGATTTTTGTTCGACGATTTACCGCTAATGAAGTTGGGAAAAATTATGGTTTACAATCGTGTCGATTGATCTGGAACATGTAGAACATTTTTTAATGCTTTTATATTATATCAAAATGCATGCGGGCGTTAATTTTAATAAATATATATCTTGCTTATTTAATTACATTTCGATATCGAATTCAGCATTACGTTGCCTACTTAACACATCGTTCAATAAGTCCCGAGACTAACCCAGAGATGGTGCTAGTAGTACCAAACTGGCCACGTTTCCATAGAGTGCGAACCTTTACATGAAACGTGTAAAAATTTCACGTCGATCGGATCACAGACAGCAGAGTTATCGAGGTTAGAGTAAAGTCACTTTGTAATTTGTTTGAAAAATGGAAAAAAGCGAGTTTCGCGTGTTGATAAAACATTGTTTTTTAATGGGTAAAATCACCGTAGAAGCCCAGCAATGGCTTGTAAAACATTACCCGGGCTCCTCTCCATCCAAACCAACGATTTGTCGTTGGTATGCTGAGTTTAAACGTGGTCGTACGGACACAAACGATGCGGAACGTTCGGGTAGGCCATTGGAAGCCGTTACACTGGAAAATGTGAGTGAAGTGTTAAAAATTGTAATGAAAAATCGCAAAGTGAAGGTCCGTGAGATTGCAGAAATGACACAGATATCATCTGGAAGCGTATTTACAATCCTTCATGAAAAATTGAGCATGAAAAAGGTTTTTTCCAAGTGGGTGCCGCGATTGCACCAATGCACCATGCCACAAGTCCATGAAAACAATGGCAAAATTGAACGAATTGGGCTTTGATTTGCTTCCCCACCCCCCGTATTCGCCAGATTTAGCCCCCAGCGACTACTGGCTCTTTGCTGATCTCAAAAAAATGCTCCAGGGAAAAAAATTTGGCTCGAATGAGGAGGTCATTGCCGAAACTGAAGCCTATTTTGAAGCAAAGGATAAATCCTTCTATAAACATGGTATAGAAATGTTGGAAAGGCGTTGGAAAGATTGTATCATTCTAAAAGGAGATTATATTGATGAATAAAAATGATTTTTGAAAAAAAATGTTGTTTTCGTTGTTAGTCTCGGGACTTATTGAACGATGTGTTAATTAAATTTCATTCTATTAAAACTTTTGAAGCTAATAAGAAGCAATTTGTCGTGGAAGATGATAATCTTGGATGAAATTTCATAATCATTCATCGTAATAATTATTTTTAATTATTGCCTTGATGCATTCACGTTAAATCGATACAAGAATCGAAAATTATATAAAAGAACAAATATCCTTATTTTAAACTTTACATTTTTCCTTAGCTTAATTATTTATCAAAATTTTTTCGATAGCCGCTTAAATTTTTTACGATAGTAAAAATAAATACCTACATTTTGAAGCAATAAACCTGCTTCGTTAATGATCTGTACACAGTTTTCATCGATTCTCGAGCTTTACTCGCGCACTATAATGAATAACATCGATTATGTTTTTAGTCCACAGTAAGCATATTTTATACTTTTGTTACCTAGGAGCCAATAACCGTTAATTAGTTAACGCTAATTATTGCTTAAATTATTTATGAAAATTGCTCGTGGTTTTTCTGAAAAATTTTTTTTTCTACCAGAAAAAATTATTTTTTTAAAATCAATTTTTATTAGCTACTAAAGAACATAGTAATCTCTGTAAAATTTAAAAATAGCTTTGTATTTGATTGATATATTTTGCATTCATTTTTTATTACTAAGAATATGCGAATGAAGTTATCGATAAAATTATGCAATAAATTTACATGAAAAGAATTTTGTGCAAATAAAAAATACAATTATTTTCAAGGACAAAAATAAATATCAAACAATCATTACTTAGTAATTTACCATTTACTTATTATTTTAAATATTGAAAATTTTTGTAATACCAGAAAGACGATCGTCGATATGTCAAAAAATGTTCTCTAACCAACCGTTTTATTTTACAATATAAATTTAAATTTCAAGTATAATTAATATCAATCACAAAATTAAAATGGACAACGAACAATCAAATTTTTTCAATAAATTTTACAATTGCTGTAATTAAAATCATAAAATCAGTCATTGTATTTAATTTTCAAATTTTAACTCTTATAGCTTATAACCTATTTTTCAGTAAACACGTCTTTTTTGCGTAAGAAAGAATTATTATCGTGTCCGTCGCCGTCGTCGCCGTCGTCGCCGTCGTCGCCGTCGTCGTCGTCGTCGTCATCCGGTGAATGCAATCCAAATCAAAAATCCTTCGTAGCCAGTTTATTTGAGAGGAAGAAAAAATCAAAAAATGAAGAAGAAAAAGACGAATCAAACGAGAATATATGTGTCGATCAGCCTTATGAACAAAAAGATTCGTTGTGTGTACAGCCGCAATGTTATATTAAGGAACAGGTAGTTACATATTTTCCTAAAAACGTGTTTTTTTAACCCGAATTTCATGCTAACTTTCTCATCGTTTTAATGATTGTAAACTCATATATATGTTTGCATTTTGACTTGTAATAGTTCGGTTTGAGTAATTCCGATAAATATTTGCTTTAACGTTAATCATACATTCTAACGTCTTTTACTTGTTAAAGACTACAATTTATATATATATATATAATTTATAAAATGAAATAAAAGTGATTAAAAATACTTTAAATTTGATTAGTATAAAAATTCTCAAAGTAAATAATTGCTTAACAATACGTTTCCTTACATTAAATATTTTGTCAACTTTTATTATCAGGATAAGTATAATTTGTGGATTTTATAACAATGGAATGATTATTTTCAAAATTTACAATCGTCAGAAACTGCTTTTTATGTACATTGCAAGATTCAAACAATAACAATGTCACTAAAAATGATGTTTTAAATAGTTGATAATATTGCAACTTTGACTCAACATACGTTAAAAAAAAAAAAAAAAAAAAAAAAAAAAAAAAAAAAAAAAAAAAATTTGAATTAAATTTGACTTAACAAATAAATCAGTTTTTCCTTATTTTTTATTTTCAAACGTGTTTCAAATTATTATATCTTATTAACATTAAAAATATGTAATATATCCACGATATTATAAAATCTGAAGAATTTTTATAAAATTTTCTTAATTTACAATTTTCATGATAAACGTAAAATGTAATTATTGAAAATTTTCATCATATACAATGTTTACGTAATATTTAAGCTTTTGTTCCTTTAAATATACATATCTGTTTATGCACACATGTAAAAAATTAATATAAAGTTGTCAGATAAATCCGTGTAAATTTAAAAAAAAATTCAGCTTTAACGTAAAATTTGTGAATAACTTTTTAAATGTAAATTTTACTAAACTGTAAATTGTACGATAATGTAGAAAAGTAATTATTTAATAAGAACAAATATAGACTTTTATTTCATAATAAAAAAAAATGTTATTTCTTGCTCAATAAATATTATTGAAAACTTTTCTCGTGCTTATAACATTTTTTAATCGCAATTTAAACATGAAAAAATAAATAATCGCTTTAAAACTTCGGCACATATAGACTTACTAAAGTTATTACGCATAAAATATATATCTTTATCCGCACAACTTTTCCTCGTGTTTATCGTTTCCCTAATTTTTTATAGAATCCTTTAGGACCATGCTGCTGCGAATTAAAAGAGGACGACGACGACGACGACGACGACGAGTGCCCGTGTCCTCCGGCTGGTTTTCCTCGCGATCCCCACGTTCCCGGTTGCGGTTGCGGTTGCGACATGTGCCGGAAGAGCGGCTATCACGGACGATGCTGCGGTCGTCGTACTTACGTACAAGGCGCCGATGCCGAAGATCCACTGATGTTTGAAAAAGCTTGATTTTTGGAAACACAATGTACTTAGCCGTATACACGTGGATCGTTTTTACCTTGGGCTGTGCTTAAATTTTTCGTAAACTATCTTTTAGTATTTCGAATTTTAGAAAATTACTGTAAATATCTATGTAATGAAATAAATTTTTTCGATCCGTTTTAATGTCTCTTTATCGATCATTAATTTCATCGTCACTAAATGCGGCCACTTTTTTTTTTTTTTTTTTAAATAAATCGAAGAGAACAAAAAATAAAAAAATGGGCGCAGATCGAACGGTTAAATTTAACGATTATCTGAATTGAAATCACTATTTATAGATAATCTTATCGTTTAAAGATTAGGCAAGTCCAATCTTAGACTCTGTCCATTTTGAGTTTACACCTTACTTCAGATCGCCGCAGTTAGTCGCTACGTTTTCCTATTCACGTTTCACAAAAAACATTTCAGGTAACGAAATATTTTTCACCTTCTACTTTCAATAGCAAAAAAAAAAAAAAAAGGTAAAAAAATTTTAATTCTAAGTTTTAGAACAACGCGTCGATTGTTCCATTTTCGCGGCGTCGGTATTTGTTATTCAAAATGCGTTTCCGAAGAATTGAAATAAGGAACAGTACAGGTGTGGTTTTCATTACGCGACCGTGATATTTATTACTGTTCGAAATAAATTAAAATAATTTTTTTCCGAATTTGAATTGTGCAATTCTAGTTTAAATATTGTCAATAAAATTGATTTTACTCCGTATTACTAACTATTTAATAAAAAAAATAAAATATTAGAGACAATTAATTAAATACTTTACAAGTTCAATGCGATATTTATAACGTCAAAAAATTACATATTAATAACAATAGAACTAAATTAATCTTTAATTATTTTAATATAATCGACATGCTTTAAAATTTTTTGTGAATTATAATGATAAAATTGAAAATGCTAATTTAAAACAAAAATATAATTTTTTAAACTATTCTAAATTATAGTCGAACCAATCTCTTATCTTAAACATAATGTTCTCATGTCTCATAATAAATAAAAAGACATATATGTTACATATTTAACTTAAAAGATAACTATTTTTAGGATAAAAAAAAAAAACAAAAGAAAAAATACTTTTGACGAAGCACACGTATTTTATTCTTGAATTTCCAATAACGCGACGGCGGGATTCTTCTTGGCAAGCACGGCCATGAAACGTTAACTTTCCGATAAAAGTATCGAATCGTGTATATATATATATATATATATGTGTGTGTATATACACCCATGCTTGCTCACTTGACCGCGAAAATTTGAATTTGAATCGACTGACCATGTGTATTTACCGACGAATAATGGATACGTGGAATGTATTATGACGGAAAGCAAGAAAGAGAAAAAACGTTTAAGAAAAGAGCGAATTGCCAATAAGAATATACTAATACTAATATTTTTTACGTAAACGGATTTTCCCACGCTAAAAAGCGGCATAAATCAAAAATATATAAAACTATAATAAATTACGAAAGAGGAGACAATACGAAAATTGAAAGATATTCACGAGAGAGAAGTGATGCGTTCGCGTAACATCTATCAATTAATAGCGATTAGAAACAGTTGAAATGATTAAATCGTTTTAATGATCAGCCACAGTTTTTTCAAATTTTTCCACAGTTTTTTTTCCTTTGAACAGTTGTTCAAAAATGTGATAGATTATTAATTAAGAATTGTTTGATCTTTGATTACGAACAAGTAGATTAAAATAGTAATAGAAATTATTCACTAGTTAATATTGATATTAGTATAATTTTTTGGAATAAAAATTAGAATATTGAATAAATCAATGTTGAATTGTTAAAAATGTGTAAAAAGATGAAAAAAGGACTGATGAAACAATATAATTTTAGAAAATTAAATTTTTAAAAACGTTGCAACATAAATAAAATGGATTTTATCTAGTTTATCAAACATTTTTGCTTCATAAATTATTTCAATCTTGAAAAACTATCTCAAAATAAATTTAATATCCTGAAAATCATCAATCAAGGATATTCATACTTTTTCAACTAATATGTAAACAAAATTTAAGTGATTGATCCTGTAATAACAATCAAATAACATTCTACAAATATAAACAATTTCGAAATTATTTTTTAATCTTTAAAAAATAATGAAAAAAAATCTGAATTGATGATCACATTAAAGCTTGTAAAAGAAAAGAAAACAATCCGTTGATTGATTGGTCCTTGGATAGTATACTTAGTTAATGCGGTTAGAGTAATATTATCGTCATATAAATATTTTAATTAAACATATTCAATAATAAATGAAGTCGGTAAAAATTTAACAATAATTTAAATGTATTATACAATGTAATATCCATAAATGTTTAAAAAAGTCAAACAATGTAGAAAACATTTTTTAATTTTTATCTCAAGCAAAGGCTTATTATTAATTTTTGTTTGTTTTTAATTTATTAATTTTTACACTTTACGTAGTAGTAGACATACACGTGCTTATCATTAAAAAAAGCATCTGTTACCAAGTGAATTTTCTTCTTTGATTTTTTAATTACTTATAAGCTGCAAGAAATTGAAATGATAAATCAAACAATAACGCCAAGATTTAATCAAAATATAAGTAAAATATAAATTGAATTTTTATGAAAACTAAGATTATGATTTTAAACAAATAAATAAATTTTAGTTAAGTAAATAAATTGGCATCACATAATGCGTTATACAAAAATATTTTACAATTATAAATTATAACTTTTTTTTCTATTTAAATTTATAAATTTATTATATTTAGAAAATGTTTTAAAGAATTGAAGACAATAATCTTTAAATTTATGTTCAATATTTTATACTTATTGTCTAAAGAAGTAATGTTTATAACTCTTAAAATTTGACCATCATTATACATCCTACATACATGTCAAAATGAGTCAAAAAACTAACATAATTAACTCGCCTATATAGTTTTCGAATAGTTGATTCCCTTCGAAACGGCAGTAATTTATAAGCTACACTCTGATAAGTAACGACAGTTACAAAAAGAGAGAAAATCACGCGCGCATAAAGTAAAAAGATAAACCAATCTCAAAGACGTTACGCTTGCTCCTCGCAAGTCCTTCGTATTCATTTTCCCTTCAGTGTAAATAGGGTTTTTAACAACTTTTTGTTTTTATTGCTCACTTACAAAAAGAACCGCACACATATATAACATAGGAATAAGAAAAAACGGAACGTTGAAATTTCCCGCTGCCTTATCTTCCATCTCTATAGCTACTTCTTTCTTCTTTCTTACTTAAATACGAAACCGGGACCTCGGGGCAAACAACACATACATGCAAAAGACGCGCACGCTTTTCTAGTATAGTAGTCGCGCCAAGTTTATATAGCGGTCGACACCTCGCTTGGCAGTCAGTCCTCGACGTGCTCGACTAGTGAGAAGATACTTGGTTATTATACATACGTTGATTTATATCGAGGAACATGCGTATCAGTAAGTTATCACAGTTTTTACTTTAGCTTCTTTTTATCTTTAATTTCTCTTTTCATCGTTTCCTTTCTTTTTTTTTTTTTTTTTTTTTTTTTTTAATTCAAATAACCCGCCGGCCGGCATATAGCTGACATGCACACATACACCGAGGCCTTAAATTTAAATTTTGGCCTTTGATTTTCAAACGATATTCCATAATTTATCAATTTAATTTAGTATTTCCTTTCGTATAAAGTAAAAAAAATTATTATTAAAACATAACTTGATAAATATTTAGAATATTGATTAATTAATCCACTACTAGTTTTTGGTTACATCGTACGTATTATGCAGTAATGTTTATATATATGACAACTATAATAAATTCGATAAGAAATATTGAGGTTAAAACATTCGTTTTTATAATTATTTCTCATTTTATATAATTTAGTTCTTTTGAGCGATTAGACAGTATTAAATATAAAACATTGTTATCAACAGAATATTAAAAAATTGGATATATTAATTTTTTATTTCATTTTAATAGATCAACAATGATTTACATTTTATATATATTAAAAATAAATTACTTTTTTGATAAATGTGTTTTATAATTTTAAATATTTTTAAATAACAGATTTAATTATTGCGACTTTGATAATTTTAATAATAACTTATCTTTTTGAGTATTGTAAGGTAATATAAAAAATAAAAATTATTGTTTATAATCCCTCCATAACCTTAAAAATTATCAATCTTAACTTCCTTATATTTCAAATGTACATTCCACCATTATTTATTCAAGTCAATATTATAAAGTTTTATAAATAGTTTAAAACTGTATGTCAAAAGTTTTTTAAGTGTAAAAATGATTTTCTATTTAATAAAAATTAATTTTTAAGTTTAAATACGGATAACCTTTACAATTTCTTTGAATAAAAATTTTAAAAGAATTTTTTATTTATTTTTTTTTAATTTATTATAATAACTTAAATATCAACACACACCGAGTAAATTAAGAAGTAGCATTAAATTTCTACTTTATAAAATTGTTCAAAAATTTATCATATTGATATAAAGCAATTAATAGCCAATACATATATTTATGGACCGACTTCTTCCATTCACTCAGCCAAACATACCGAAACATACAAACGCTATCAAACTAGCAAAATAAGACTTTACGTTTAATGCTCTTTCGTGAGCACAGTTATGCATTCGATAAAGATTTTAAAAAAAAAAAAAAAGAAAAACAGCATCGAGTGCTTGGACCGGTTGCATGTATATTTCTTCTTACTCGCTATCTTCTTATTAAAATCTCTTATTAAAGGCTATATAAATTTACGCGTGGTTACATAAATACGGCTAAATATGAGACAGTAATTTGACTTGAATTAGTAAAATCAAAAGTGAGCTAATTAACCCCTTAAAATTCTACAACTAAATAATCGCAAATAAAAGAACAACGAATTTTCCATTTTAAAATTGTAGAAAGTTAAATAATTTTCGATGAAATATTTTAATAAATCAAAAACAAAAAAAAAAAAAAATTATTTATATCAAAGATTATAAAAATATTCGACAAAAGTTAAAATATTGTCTATAAAATGCGGTTTTAAAATTTTTATTTATCAAATTCGGTTTATTTAATCGGCGAAAAAGTAGCGATAATTTTTTATACTAAACAGATACCATATGTTACCAAGATTTAACTAATCGTTTATGTAATAACAAACCTAAACAATTGCAGTTGCCGAGTCTAAAAAAAAGAGAAGAGAAAAAAAAGTTATACCGTTCATAAAGAAATCGAGAGAAAGAAAACAGGTATTCAAAGTTTACCGATAAGAGCAACAATTATTTCCAAACATTTTTTATTGCCAGTATAATAAATTTAACCTTTGCGATGGATATTTTCGACTTTGACGTGCACACACATTCTCGCAATTCTCAGCGAATTTAAGCAGACGTGGTATCGCTTTACTAAATATATATACAAGCACACCCGTATCGACATGACCTTGACTTAGCCTTCGGAAAATCCTCATAATTAGTATTACTCTAATGTAAAAAGTTGATTGTGCATCGTGCTTTGACTCATAACTAACAATCTTTTTATGATGTATGATAAAATCAATAAATGCGCGATTTATTTGTAAATTTTACTTTAAATTTCATACAGAAATGTTCTATTAGATTAAATAAGATTTAATGATATAAAATAATTTAGTTTATTATTTAAATTTCCTAATATAAATATCTAAAAATGAAAATTTTCAGTAATTTTCAAGAAAAAAAAATGATAACATTTGACTAAGATAAAGATTTTTCCATAAATTTAAAACAACTAAAACGATAAAGTAAGTTTCATCATCGAAAATTTTAATCTGCTACGCAAAAAAAAAAAAAAAAAATTGAAACTATTAATATCTTTATGTGCTTGTATGAACATTATTTATATAAGAAATAATCAAATAAGATAACTTAAAGTAAATAAAAAATATATTCAATGTTATATGAATAAATTTATTGCGAATCTGAAAACTATTTTGTCAACTGGCACGTCACATATTATACAATAATTTTTCTAGTGATTAATAAATGTTTTACCTTTTTTTTTTTTTTTTTTTTTTTTTTTTTTTTTTTTTTTTTTTTTTTTTTTTCATAACAGATTCGCTCATATGTATTCACGTGCGCAAATTCTATCATGCGTACTTTAAACGAAAAAGAAAAAAAATATGTTTTTCTTCGCTCATATGTATTCAAGTGCGCAAACTCTATCATGCGTACTTTAAGCGAGAAATAAAAAAAATATGTTTTTTTCTTATACTTATTTGTTGTCTCTATGTAAATAAGAAAGTGACAAAAAATTATTATATTATTAGTACGTCATCCATCAAATAATTAAAATTTTATTTAAAAAATAAATAAATAATAATTATATACACAAATGCGCATATTATTATTTTTATAAGACAAAAGCGCGAAGATTTTTAAAAATCTTTATTTTTTTTTAAATTACTTCTCGTCTTAAGAAGATGACCCTCGATTAAACAGTAATTGATGTTTTTAACGTTATTATTATAATGAAACGTAGAAAACTTGAAGTCTGCCTCTTGGAAAAAACGCGCGATAAAGCGCTGAAATAAATTGGAAAAATAAAGAAAAAAAATCAGTTGCATTTGCGTATTGTGTACAAAAACGTTTAACGCTTGAAACAATCTTAAATCAAATTGAAAAGATTATAAAAGTCAAGTTTAACATAGCTTGTTAACGTTTATTTGTGCAATATTGACTATTTTAATTTATAAAATAGATAATATTTATATATTTAAGAATCGATAAAGATATATTAACATATGTCTTTGAAATCTGAAAAATTTTTCCTTAAAAATTATAAAGCTTAAAGCTTTCAAAAAAAGCATTTAATTATCTCATTTAAATTGAAGGATAAAAAAAATAGCAGTTTTAAACAGACACAGAAAATTATAGATTATTGAAAAAAAAAAAAAAAAAAAAAACAAAACAAAAATAAATAAATAAGTAAACGATAACTTTGTCATACTAGGCTAAACATTTACATATGTAAAAGGGTATAATTTTTTATTTTTGCGATTGAAAATTATTATATATTTTTTCGTATGCTCACAAAATACAATATTTTTTCCACTCTTACTCACATACTCGCAACCTCGAAAACTACGCTTGTAGTAAGCGTAACTTTTCAAATGCTAATCGAGAATAAAACGATAAAGAAAAATAGCAAAGAAAAAAAAGTAACAATAATCATTAAAGAATAAACGGATGTTTTAATTTGTTACAGCAACAGTTATCTTAGGATTGACGCTGTGCGTGGCAAGCACAATGGCCGAGGAAAGCGCGGCGCTCGAAGCCGTGTCCGCCAGTAGTCAGCATTTTTCCACAGCTTTTTTCAAGGTGCGATTAATTTTTATTTACCACGTTATCAAATGCTTATACAAATACAAATATTTTAGGTATATTGTAATCGACATTTTAATTGAATAAAACGTTAAAAATATTTTTATTCGCGAGGATTAAATTTAATTTCGATCGTAAAATTCTAAAAAATTTAATCATATTATTGGATTAATAAATATAAATTCAGCTGAAAATTTATTGAATTATTGAATCGAGTAGTAAAATAAATGCCTGTCGAATGTCAAAATAATGTTACAAAGAACACAATATTTTACAATGAGCATTTTTAATAACGTGAAAAAAAAATTATATATATTCGTCGTATATATGTATCTGTCGCGACAATCTTTTAAGCAAACATATATGCGGGTCGAAAAACTTGAAACTTTCTCTTGTTCATCGTTCGTTGACCTCTCCGTAGACAAAACAGTGTACATTCTCCTTTACCGGTGACACAAAGACAATTCTTAAAAAAAAAAAAAAAAAAAGAGGAGGAAAAAAATTCGTGAAAAAAATTATGATCGATCTCGAATGATAATCTTAACTTTTGCAACATTGCAGGAAATCGCGAGTGAAAAGAGAGGCGAAAATCTCATCAGCTCACCGTTAAGCGCCCATATCGTCCTCTCGATGGCTGCTTATGGTGCCCGCGGTAACACCGCTAAAGAGATGCAACGATCTCTTTCGCTTCCTGCCGACAATGCCGTCGGCCGCCAGGGCTTCCAAAACCTCATCGATCAGCTGAACGTATGATGATTATGCATTTTTAATTTTATATAGGATTTCGAAAAAAAAAGACTTTTTGACTTTGTCATAAATTTGGAAAATTATTCGATAATTTATTTGTTTACATTATAAATATTTACATTTCTCATGTTTTAATTGTGTTGAAACTTTTTTCAATAATTAATAGCATTTACTTGGGTCTTGATAATAAAACGCACCAAAAACAAAAAAAAAAAAAAAAAACAGAAACATCCTTTACTCTACAGAATATCGAAAACGTGACACTCGAGGTCGCCAACAAAATGTACTTAGCTCAAGGACTCGAGTTGAAACCAGAATACAAACAATTAACCAGCGATACCTTCCGTTCTGAGGCTGGTCAAATTGATGCAGGCAAAGCAGTCGAATCCGCAAAGTTAGTCAACTCTTGGGTCGATGAAAAAACTCATAAAAAAATTAACGGAATCGTAAAAGCTGGTATGTCTTAAAGATAATAACTGCGTTTTTTTTTTTTTTTTTTTTTTTTTTTTTTTTAAATTTACTAATTAATTTTATCAATGAATAAATTATATCGTTTACTTAAAAATTAAATTATCTATTGATTGTCATAATAAATATTAAAAAAAAAAAAAATGAATTTCATATTGTCATAGACGATATCACTCCCGATCTTCGCATGCTCCTATTGAACGCCGTGTACTTCAAAGGAAAATGGGCCAAGCAATTCAAACCTGAAGCTACTCAAAACAAAGTTTTCCACATTGACGAGAAAACTGATAAGAAAGTGCCAACTATGTTTACGTCTGGCAACTTCTTCTACGGTGAGCTTCCTGACCTCCAAGCCAAATTCATCGTACTTCCCTATGAGGTAAGTCAGTTTCTCTTTGTACACGATCATGGCTTTTAATTTTACAAAGTATTTTATATAGTTTATACTTCAAAATTCATACAAAAACTCGTTACAGAACAAGGATCTACAGATGGTCATTATTGTACCTGATGAAATCAATGGTTTAAGAAATATTGAAGAAAATCTCGAATCTTTCAACTACACCCGTCTTTCCCGATCTGGTTACAATCGTGATGTTGATTTGTACCTGCCTAAATTCAAGATCGAAAGTACCATTGATTTGAAACAATCTCTGTCTAACGTATGTAAACTTATGGGTATTCCATTTATATTACTAATGTGACAAATTATGAACATTTTATTAAATCTTTTAAATTTTAAAAATTTTTCAAGGGATAAAAAGAGAATGAAATAAGTATTCATTAATATTATTTTATTATGAATATAAAATTTATTTCGTAAATATTCATAGCCACGTGTAAAAGTAAATGTTCTCATTTTTAATATATTGCACATAATTTTGTAAAAGACTTTTGAGTCTTATTTTTTTTTATTCGTCTAATTATTGAATAACGCTAAAACTCATAAGTATTAAATTAATTAATTGAAATAATTTCTTAGAAGCAATTTCTTAATTACTTATACATGATCATAAAAAATTATAGTTGGGAATGAAAGATATGTTCGCCGACAACGCCGACTTCAGCGGCATTGCTGCCGAACCACTCAAAGTCGGCAAAGTCATCCAAAAGGCTTACATTGAAGTAAACGAAGAAGGCAGCGAAGCTGCTGCTGTTACGGGTGAGTTCTCTAACCTGTTTTTTTCTTGTTTTGCTTTTTTATTTCTTTTTTTTCTTATCATATCATCTCAAGAAATCGAGATTGTATATAAATAGTTTTTAATTTTAATTTTTCTTTCTGACGAATTTGGCACTATTACACTATAAATTGGTGGTGGAATTGTTTTTCTTTTCTATTTATTCTTGTGTCAACAAATTAATTTCCTGTTTTTCGTTTTATGCATTAATAATTTTGTTAATTCTTCTTTTTCTCATTTACTGCATTTATCTAACCCGGTGTAGTATTAAATGGCTTGCGCATATTGGGCTCTTTTTTGGTTGTTTTTTTCTTATCTTAACCTATTTTATATGAACATATCGTGTCGTTATCAAAATCAGTCAACAGTATATAGGAGTTTTCGTTATCCAGTATGTATAATATACGTCATTTCTAATGAAGCACATGTTGACGTATAGCACGAGAGAATGGGTAAAATTTTAAAATTGTGTGTGTGTTTACACTCGGCAGTTTGCACAATTGTTTCCCGATTGAAAGTTTTCCTCATTAATTGCTGGCACAAATTTTTTACCTAAATTATATGATTACATTTTTTTTTTTTTTTTTTTTTTTTTTTTTTTTTTTTTTTTTTTTTTTTTTTTTTTTTAACTATCAGCGTTTATTTTACAACTTTTATCTGCACTTTGAAAGTAATTTTTCACGAAAATTTTTTCATGGGTTTGACTAAGTTTTTTATCTTATGCTTTTTATCTAAAATTTTTATAAATATTTTGTCACGTAAATTTAACTTTATAGCACTTTACGTTATCTCCAAAATTTGTATGATACACAAAACATAATTTGCAGATAACCAAAATATTTAAATGTTTGTGAAATTTATCAAGTTTTAAGTTTGCGAACAAAATAGTTAATATTTAATGAATTTTAAATTTTAAATGAAAGATGCAGCAATAAAAAAATGTTTTTGTATTTATATTTTTGCACAAACACGCCACATGTTTAAATAGACTTTTTTTTTTTTTTTTTTTTTTTATAAAATAAAATTTTATAATTTTCTATATTACATAAAGTAAAAATTTTATAAAGTCTAGAAAGAAAAACTTTAAAAAATTTTACTGCAAATTAAGTTCTGAAATCTTTGTACACAAAACCTTAATACTTAAGAGAAACCATTTTTTCTATAGAAGTCAGAATAAAGTTACGAAGTATACGCGAATGCAAATCACTTGATGTTAATAGACCATTTTATTTCCTGATATTCAACGACTATTTTAAAGTTTCAATATTGAATGGAAAATGTATACAGCCAGAAGCAAAATAGTCAAATCAATAGGATTTGTTGTTGAAATTCTTTTTAAATGTTTGTGCCAGTATATAATATAATTATGTACATAATTCCATAATTTTACATTCATGCATTGTAACAGCATTTGTGAATATTTAAAATTCATTTATTATAAAAACTTTTTATAAAAATATATATTTACAATGTGTCCAAAATAATCACTTGTATATTTTAACATATAGTATTATGCGCTTCCTTATTCATTAAGAATCAATATAAAATTTAGATCTTTTGTAAATTTTAATGATTATATTTATCGTAATGGTAAATAAAGAAAAATGTAGAAAATTTCAAATAAATCTTGAAGTTTCGTGAATTTTTCACTTGAATGCATTGTATATTATTTATGGCACTAAAAGCTTGCTTAAAGCAGTTTAAATTAGAGCATTTAGTACCGTGTATTTATCTTTTGTTTCGCGTTATAAGTGTAGCACAAATTATTTACTTATTTTCTTATCGTAGAAGTAAGCCTACTGTTTAAATGTTTGAATGAAAAATGAAAAAATAATTGTTGTTTCTGCAACGGTCTCAATTTTTACTGCATTTCAACGAATTGTAAAATGTATTAAAGATAATTTTATTCATTCTTCGTGATAATAATACTTATTCATAATAATAGTACACTCATGCATGAAGTGAAAAAAAAAATTGCATAAAATAAGAAACTTTTTTAAACTTTTATTTATACGATATTGTGCATATAAAACTTGTCACAAGAGTTTAATCAAATTTATAAAAATATTCTTTACACTTATAATAATTAACTACAGTATGCTTTTTAATTTTTTTCAAAATAAAAATCTACCTATTCGTAATATAAACTTATCAGTTTACCTATACATAAAAGGGATTAATAGAGAATAAAAAAAATAAATAAATAAATAAAAATAATTAATTTATCAATTCTATTCGTAGATTAACCAAGTAACAAAATTGTAACTCAATTGTCGTCTAACATAACACTAAGAAAAAATAAAAAAATAAAAATTCTCATCAATATTAAACTGTTATAATAAAAAAGAAAATAAATAATTAAATAAACTAAAATAAACAAAGTCCCATAATGAATTGTTTACGTAACAACTGACCGTTGTTAAATTTTTTTCCCGATACAGCCGTTCACGTAATGCCGTATAGTTTGCACATAAATCTCAATCTGGTGGTGGATAGGCCATTTTCTTTCATGATAATCGACAACAGGACCAAAGTTTTGCTCTTCAAAGGACACGTCATATTACCGAACAACTCTTAATAAATATAACGCGTTTACACGCGTATAAGTTTATATACGAAATCGCACGTGCGCGCTAAAACGATTGACGTTCTAAATTACTAAGCCAAATGAGGAAAAATTAATTATGCCGTGAGGCACGATTACATTGTGTTATATATATATATATATATATATATATATATATATATATATTTCTTTTTAGATATTTAGTGTGAGCTTGTTTGACAATTGTTTATTGAATCGATGAACGTTATTTTAATGACGATCCGTTGATCATACGAAGATTTATTTAAAAATCGTTTATCGAAATATTAGCCGTTTTAACGCGAATAAATAAGTTTTCTTTAGAATAGATAACATTGACTTGAAATGTATATCCGTGATTAACTAACAACTCTTCATCTCTATTAGCTCGCAAATTCATATGCGACATTGTCTGTACTATTTTAATGTATCTTGCTATCAAGCAAATTAATTATTGCTTTTTCTCAAAATGTTTCGATGCAGTGTCGTAATTTACCTCTTATTGTCCTTACGTTAACACCGAATACATTAAAAAATCATGTCATAGATCAAAATATAAAACTTTGTTTTATTGATAGAATAGAAAAATACCCATAAAGATTATTAATATTATTTTGAAGCATTTATCAAACATTTTTTTTTTTTAATGTCAAAATGACTATAAAAATGAAAATGAAAATGAAATTATATTTAAAATATTTTATTTTATTCAATCTTTATATAAAATAATGTGTAGATACAAATAGTTCAATAACTTGTAATAAATAAGTTTATTATACAAACTACACTTTACAGTTGAATTTGTTTTAATTTTTCATTCAAAAGAATATATAACGCAGTATACAGTAATGTGAAAAAAAAACAGTTATTATGTATGTCGTAATTGACAATAGTAGTAGTAATAGTAAAAAGTTAATAATATCGTAATTTTTAGTTATGGGATTTGTATTGGCTTCCTCTTTTCCGTCTTCTCCGAAGAAAATTGTAAATGCAGATAGACCGTTTTTCTTCATGATTCACCATATAAAGAATAACGCATCTATCTTCGTTGGATCAGTTGTTAATTTATAAAATTATCGATATGTAGTAAAAATAAAATCCATAAATTGTGATTTATTATTTTTAGCAGATAAATAATATTTTGTAGACAATCGAAAAAAATTCTTCATTGCAACATAAGTTTACTTCTGAAATTTAAAAAATTAATCAAATTATAGCATTGTATTAAACATTACATGACAATTTATTGTTTTTTCTTTTTTTTTTTTAATAATAAAAAAAGTTTTTTTAAGAAGATCTTTATTATTATTATTTTTCATGCAGAAATATTTTTTAAAATTTCTAAATCTTTACTGTTATTTCTTTTTTTAAAAAAAATTTATAGATCCTTATTGTTATTACTTTTTTTTTTTTTTTTTTTTACACTGTTGAGATATATTTTTTTGAAGTAGGCTGCATGAATAAAGTAAAAAAGCGGTATTGTTTATTAACGCGCTTATAATAAATACATTCTTTTGTATTTTGATCATTCGTGTTGTTGGTGTAAAAGCTGTGCTTAGTAAATGTGTCAAATAAGCGATAATAAATTATTTTTTTACAGTAATTCATGGTGCACAAATAACTTCTGTTCACATACCAGTGCCACCAAAAATTCTTAAAGTCAACAGACCTTTCTTGTATCAAATAATTGACAAGCGCACTAAAGTAACGCTCTTCCTTGGAAAGACGTTCAAGCCATAATGATATAACTAAAGGGGCTGCATTAATAAATTGTCAATTTTTTTTTATTATGTATAAATAAACATGTCGTATGACATTAATAATTAATTTTTTGCTATAATTTGAAGATAATACTTTTCTTTGCATCCAGATATTGTTTGTTTACAGCGTTTTTCTTTTAAATATTAAAAATTATCCAAGAATAATTTTTTAATCGTCTTGAAAAAGATGTAACTTACATATTTTTATTTAAACTTTGTAAGAAATTAAGACTTATTCAGTTAAAAACTTTTATTACTAAAGCTTAAATAAAATATCTTAATATAAATCGTACTATGTAATACGGTGATTTTATAATTATTATCTTTCGATAAATAAATAACTAAACTTGAATAAAATATAAAGAGGAAAATATTTGAAACTAATATGGCAATTAAATTTTTTAAAATGATTTATTTTCCATTAATCTGTAACGTTACCCTTTATAAACATTTAACCTACTGGCATTTAATTCTTTATTTTTTTTATTTTTTTATATTTTTAATAGTAATCCATATTGCACCTGCTAGTGCAATGGTTAACTTCGCACCACAACCAGTGTTAAAAGCGGATAGACCTTTTATGTATCAAATAATAAACAAGAGGACTAAAGTTACGTTGTTCGCTGGATATGTTTTTAGTCCGAAACTTTAAATTCTTAATATTAGCTGATAACTTGATATTTTGTACAAATTTCTTCAACAATCTGTTATTTTGAAAATTATATTTTTAAAGAAAAAAAAAAAAAAAAAAAAAAAAAAAAAGGATTAATAAATTGGTTATCGATTATACTTTTGCTTTATTTACTAAATCTATTTAGAACAATTCATTCGATCGCAAATCAATTTGCTACTCAAACATTTTATTTGTTTTTCGTTTCTCTCCCCCCCCCCTTTTTTTTACTATAATAATAATTCGAAAATGGTGCATAAACTCCTCATCAAAGTTGTTAAACTCGAAAGTTGTCAAAGAGTTAACAACTGCTGTTGTTTCTTCTTAAGGAGAAGAAATATTTAAAGATTATAGATTGATTTTGTTTAAAATAATCAACAATTAAAACAAATTTCTTATTTTTTTTTAAGATAAATTGTTAATCCGAAAAACTAATTTTAGGTTCTATTTATACATACTTACTATAAATCTAGTAAATTATCTTCCCGAACATATAGAATAATATTAACATTACTTTCAAATATTAAATCTTCTGTTTATACGAATATATTAACAATGGCGTCGTACAAATTTCTTACATTTTAATAAAATTTTTATCAATCTCTTTCATTTACCAAGTATTTTTTAATAACAACAATACTAATTAACAGTTAGTATTTTAATCTAAAATATGAAGAAAAAAAAAAAAATTATTTTTATGAAAAGCGTACTCCAATTCTTTAAAGTTTTAAGTGTTGCTATTAAATATTTATAACTGATTATGACATACACTTACAAATGCGTAAACATTATATAAATATATTTGTATAGGTATACAAATTGTATTGGAATCGCTTCCGATTGAAACGCAAACTATATTAATAGTCGATAGACCATTTTTGTTTAAAATTTTCAACAAACGCACTGAAATAACTATCTTCGTTGGATGCGTCACTGATTTTAAAAAACATTGATTGGTTCTTTCTGATAATTGGAAGTTCGTTTGAAAAATATTATGTGAGTGTTACATTAAATCAAGCATATTGCATATTATTATACAATACGCTGTTTCTTCAATATTAATTATTTACAGAATAATTTTGACTTAACATTATATTCGTTATAAAGATAAAATTATTTTATAAATAACAAATAATAATAATAACGCGCGATTTTGTTAAAGAAGCAGCATATAATATAATTATGACGTTTAAATTTAAGACTCTATATTGTATTCGTTATTTATAAAATAATCCTGACTTTATATTATATTTTAAATAGTTATAGAAAGGTATGTTAGAAGTGGAATCGGGATCTTGAGGAATAGTCATGTTTTAAAAGTAAACAAACCGTTTTTCTTCTTTATAAAGGACAACAAAACCAATTTACCAATCTTCGTTGGCAGTGTTAAATATCTTGATAAATAAGGGTGGTACTCTTTTTGTAATTAATTCATTTAGCGCAACAAACTACTAAACTTACTCATACAAGTTTCACACTGTAAAAATTATATGTAAAATTAAAATAAGTTTTTAATGTTCAAAGGATAAGTAAATAATTTTTTATGACACTCTGCAAACTTAAACGCATCATTTAATCGGGAATAATAATAAAAATTAATAAGCTTTTTCTGTCAATGTGATCAATCAAAAAAATATCTGTTTTGTAAAAAGTGCATTTTTTTATCATCTAATAATAATAAACAAAACATATGTATATACAGTTCGAAAAATTTTATCAATTCTAATAGTAATAGATAAATCGTTTATCTGCGTTTAGTACGACAATAAAGCGTTTTTTTTTTTTTTTTTTTTTTTTTTTTTTTTTTTTTTTTTTTTTTTTTTTTTTTTTTTTTTTTTTTCATAAAAACCAATCATTATAAATTTATAGAATTTACTAACGATATTTAATATAAAACGTCAACTTTTTAAAATCTTTACAAAGTAAAAAATATACTAAGGAAGAATATTTTGTTGTTATTTGATAATGAAAACGATTTTATATTTATATTTTACGACTGGCATGTTATATATTTTCTTTG
Source organism: Chalcis sispes (assembly GCA_949987625.1). Lineage (NCBI taxonomy): Eukaryota > Metazoa > Arthropoda > Insecta > Hymenoptera > Chalcididae > Chalcis > Chalcis sispes. Next base: position 75,244,845 of record OX465095.1, on the reverse strand, counting down.
GAATATACCGATAATATTTATCAACTACCAATATTATAAATCATTAATGATTTATTTCTGAATAATTTCCGAGTAATTTGATAGCTATTAATTTGAATAATTATGTAATAATACATTTTCTTCCATGATTTTATTATAATAAAATGTACTTAACATTTATAAAAAACAATCGTCATAATTCATTTTATATAGTGGACACATTGTATCCAGCAAATTAAAGATAAATTTAATCTGTCTATTAATTTCAAACGAAAACTCTTAAAAAAAAAAGATTTCATAAAATCGAAATAATCCATTTTCCATTTTCTATCATTAATCTAACGTTTTATACAACGATTTTAAAACATTTTAAAAACGATAAATATTGAAAATATCACAAAATTTAAATTATAAAGATAAAAATAAATAAAAAAAACTAATACGATGTAAAGAAAATTGAAAAATCTATACTTCACAAAATGAAGATCTTAAAAATGTAATAAGAGAATAAATGACATTTTTCAGTGTTGCAAGTAAATCGTCGATTAAGCTTACTATTACCGTATCGATACCAATTGATAGTAGATAAACCATTTTTCTACAAATTAATCGACACTAGAAACGAAGTTTCTTTTTTCCACGGACACGTCAATAATCCACAGCTTGATTAATAAACATCACATGGCACTATTATACATTCAACGTTAAATGAAATTATTATCGTTTTTATATATTGATATATATAATGATAATAATAATAATAATAATAATAATTTAAGAAGTCTATTTTATAGCACATTATGATTTTTAGTGAATTTTTATATTAAAAAAAAAAAAAAAGATTTTAATCGATGTGCTTTGCTTATTTGTTCAAAAATAGAATTTGAAAACGATTAAAAACTACTTTTTGTAATAGATAGATAAATAATTAATATTTTATATAATCGTCCAATCTAAATAATCAATTTTTATATTATTGAACATTCTGTTTGAATTAGTTCCATATCATTTATACACATTTTTATATCTGTTATGAAATTGATAAATGTGCAAAATAAACGTTGACTTTTACACCTTTTTCTTTTTACATCCTTTGATATTTTCCTTTACACGTCGCTCCTTCGACTCGTCAGTGCTTGCAAAAATTTTATCAGTTATGTCTTTTTGTTAGTATTGAACAAAAAAAAAGAAAGAAGTGTCATTATGAAGAAATCGAATGCATGAATTTTTCGTTACGAAAACGCAATGCATCGCTCTAATTGTAAACGTACTTTTTTTTTAATTGTGCAACGTTTAAATTGTGTTATAAAATTGTGATACGACGTTGCATGTAAATGGATTAGAAGTATAAGTAAAACTTATCTTGTTACGTAATAAAATTCAGTCACTAAAAACCATATTAAACAAATTAAAAAAAAAAAAAAAAAAAAAAAAAAACAAGAAACTTTGTTGAAAAACTTATGATTAAACGAGATGATTTCTTTATATTTTGTTAGGTGTGGCAGCTGTAATGGATTCAATTGTGATTCCTACAAATTTCATTGTGGATAAATCCTTCTTCTTCAAGATCATAGACACTCAGAAAAACATTATACTCTTTCAGGGTCATGTAATGAACCCATCTTCATAAAAATCTCAATCTACGTAATGCATTGCTTGACAAACATTTTTTTAGCTCATTATACCGCTTGAAAACAACCAGAAAGTTAATCATAAAATAGGAAAATCAATCAAATCGTTATTCTCCTTCACATTTAGGTTGTAGTAAAGAGTAATACGGAAAAAAAAAAAAAACAATAGTTCAGCTAGTCCGATCGATTTTTCTTCCTATCACAAATGTGTTTGCAGGTTTTCATTGGATACCTGCACCCGCACCTCCAAAAATCATCGAGACAGTCAAAGTGGACCGACCGTTTTATTACGCTATCGTTCACTCTTTAGCGAAAGTTAATCTCTTCCAAGGCGTCGTTAGAAATATTTAAACATTTTATTAAAAGAAAAAGAAAAACTAACACTTTATATATTAATATTAAACGTATTCACCATTACCAAAATATACGTTGTACCAAAAAAAAAAAAGAAAGAAAAAAATGTAAATATTAATAAAGCGTTGGTAAATCAACGACATTGTTTTATAAAATTAAAAAATTGGCACTTTATGTTTATTTTTTCCATATGAATTATTAATCACCACCTGGGCACGGACAAAAAAATTACTCTATGTATAACACTTCTAAAATACTTTTTTTAACACGCACGGTATATATGCACAGTCAATAAGTTATTAATACAATTAAATAATTAATTGGTAAAAAGGAAAAAAATATAACAATAATTACCAATGACGTTATTATGAATTAAAGAAGAAAAAAAAAAAAAAAAAAAAAAAAAAACCATTTACGTTAAAAATGAAAAAATATCATTCATTATTTTTTTTTGCATTAAATAAATTCTGCCTCTAGTATCCGAGGTTATGTTATTATCACTACCCATTAAAACCGATTTCATCGTCGATCGTCCATTCTACTATGAAATCATTAAATCGACGAATAAGGAAACAATGACGTTGTTTTCTGGAGTGGTCAGGCAGTTATAATTTAACAAGGTAAATCACTATCATTTACATTACTTTATTCTTTTTTTTTTTTTTTATAATTTTTTTTTTTTTTTTTTTTATTATTCTCAGAGTGTTTCTTTTTTCTTATTAAAGCTTGACTTTCCATATATATATATATTTTTTTTTTTTTTTTTTTTTTTTTGTTTTTGTTTTTTAGTTTTGTTTTAATTGCATGCATTTGTTTGATGAATTATGCCTCAAACTATTAATTAAAGCAAGAGTGTTTTGGTCTTTTTTTTAAACATACAAGTAAATATACATATGCTAATATATTAATAATTTTGTACTTAATTATGTATTAGTAAAAATTGTAAAATATGTATATAATTAAATAATAAATACTTTTTTGTTAAAACGAGAGTAAAATACGTTATGAAGAGAATAAAATTTTTTATTCTTTGTAAATATATCTATGTCTTTTTATTCCAGACTGCATAATGTATACATATATATATATATATTTCAATTCAATTTTTCTTTATTGTATATAATATGTTTAATTGATTAAAGATTTTCTTTACTTACTCATCTTTACTGAAAATTATTTAGCAATTCTGCAAAAGCAATTGATATTTTTATTAAAAGTTTGTATACAGTACTTTTGAGAGAAAGAGTTGGAATTTTATTAATTTATAGTTTGATGAACAGAAAATACTATTTAAAAAAAAAAAAATAATATTTTTATAAAGAAATTTATCCAAATTTAACCTTATCCATTAATCTGAATTTAATACTTTTACAGGTTCCGAAATCGGTATTAGATTTGGTGACGATCCAAACGAAATTCTACAGGTTGACCGTCCTTCATTATTTATCATTTCTAAAAAACACATACAAATTTTTGTTGGAGCTATCGGAAAACCAAACGAGAATCATATCAAGAGGCGAAAGCCGTGTAAGGCATACTAACTTACAAGTTAGCGGCTTGCAAAATTTTATAAGATCAATTTTTCATAAATGAATATTAAATAAAACGAAAAGAAGTCAATTAAATTCTGTCTACGTAATTATTGTTTGTTTGTTACATTTTGAGATGCGTACAACATTATATTATAATTGGGAATTGGGTAAGGGAACATAATTGATTTTCATACAGTGCTGATTCTATCTTAATGGGCTTTTAATTTTTAATTATTTTTTTTTTTTTTTTTTTTTTTTTTTTTATTATGATCATCGAATGCAAAATATTTGCACGCAAAATAATTGAAAAAAGTGTGTGTATGTGTGTGTGTGTATGTGTGTGTTGCGTGAATATGTATTATAATAATTAAAGTATTTGAGTTAATAAAATTGCATTGACAAAATATCATTGATTATATTTGTTTCTTTTTTTATTTCCTTAACTAAAAATACCTTATTTTTTACCTATTTTACTTATCAAGCAAATATATAATTTTGATGAATTTTCATAAAAATGTAAATATTTTTTGTTTTTGTAAATATAAGTATTTCATTACATTATTTTTTATGTAAATCACTTGTCATTAGATGTTTGCATCTTTTATCTGCAACTTAACAATATCTATTTTTTTTACATTAGCTAATTTTAGATAGAGGCATTTACCATTTTTATGTTATTATTATTAATTATAATTTTAAACAATTTTACAAGAATAATTAATTATTAAATTACATTCATTTTTACAGTATCGATGATTATGAAGATGGCAGTTATGATGGAAGATCCAATTGTGCTACAAATTGATAGACCATTCTACTATATAATTAGAACAGAAAACATCTTTAGTACTACAATATTTCAAGGTCATATATATGATCCAACAATATAAAATATTTGGCTCATTCAATTTGACGATTGAATAGCTATTTAAAATGTTTGTAAATATAAAATTTACAAATTCATACAATTTTTGTGAAAAAATTAATTAAATTTAATGTATAATTTATAAAAAAAGAGAAATTATAGTATTTTAGCTTTGTTAAATATTTAAGAATTTATTAATTGTTGTTAATTCAAAATATTCAATTGAACCAATTGAACTTAATTTCATTTATGCAAATGTACTTTTTAGCAAAATAAAATTATTTTTATAATCAAATAATTTTACACATTCGTTTTAATGGTACAATAATTTTAATATCATTTTATTTTGTATAAATTTTATTTAATTATAACGTAATAAAGTTTTTAATAAAAAATAAAAAAAAGCGCATAAAGTGAAATATAAATTTATTTATTCAATTTTTCATTGATACAAAAATATGTTATACGCTGGAAGCACTATTTTACATTATTGGCACATTTTTATTAAAAATATGAGCACTAACCAGCTAAGGATAAGGCACGTTATACGGTTTTATCGTATATTGTCACATCGCAAATCACAATATAGCAAACAAGAGATCATTATTTGAATCATATCTAAATTATGCAACTATTATTGCATGAAGAATTGCTTAACAACATTATTGGCATTTATAAGCTTTTATTGAGCACGTGAAAAACTGGCTAAAAGCTATATTTTGTCAAGCAAAATATTGTAATATATAGTATTTAACTATGTAGCTTTATAACTTATATAGCTCAAAAATAAAAAATAACCAAAAAAAAAAAAATTCTTATACTAGTTGTACCATAATACAATATTTATAATAAAGAAAGCTCTAATGAAACTATAATTATTGTTATCTAAGTGAAAATAAACAATACTAGATAATTTTCAACAAAAAATAAGTATTTTTAAAATGATCTTCAAATATTTAGACAAATAAACAAGATATAACTAAATGGATAATAGCTAGTTGATACAAAAATTAAAAAAATAATTCAACATAAGTTAAAACAATTAACTTGATTCAAAAAAATTTTTTAATTAGATGTGAAAATAAAGTTTTTTTTTCATAAAAACATTTAACTTATAATACAACCCAACTCAGATTTTGAAGTCTTAGTTCCAATTGAAGTAAGAGAATTTTTACGCGAGCTGTGCAGACTTGTAGTAGTATCTAAGAACTCTTCATCATTGTCTGAATCTGTATCTCGATTTTGTTTATTTCTTGTAAATGCTTCCTGTACGTAATGTTCGATCATATCATTTTGACCAACAATTACTTTACCATTATGCACTATCAAAGGTAATCCTTGATTTTGCTGCAACTTAAATTGCTTCTGTATGTAGAATTGATGAAGTTCTTCAAAAGGATCTTTTTCTGCACGATTAAAATGATGTTTCTTATTCTCATCAACGGCTACATCATTATCAAAAACAAACGCAACGCGTTTTTCGCGTTCTCCCTCATTATGCCTACGATTTACAACATTGTTGTTATTATTATTATCTTCGTTCTTCAAAAATTCGGAAGTAAAGCCCATGGACGTAGGACGCGTGGGTTCATTGTAAGATCTTCGATTAGTAATTTCTTGATTTACGACGTCATTATAATTTGATACGGTTTGACCACCATATGAGTAACGATCTTGAAGCCAATTAAGAGCTTTAGCTTTACCATCAACTGATTTTGCTTCATATGGTATGGGTTTATTGACTGTAATTTCTTTCGCATTACTTCGCAGATCCAATGCATGTTCCTCGGGACATGCAGGCTTCTGTATAATTCCTAAATAAGCGAAATAAAAAAAATGATGTAATGAATTATGAATTCTAATATCTAAATGATAATGAAATAAGTGAAATGTCTTCTTATCTTTAAAAATGAGAAAATCAAATATTCATTAAATAATTAATAAGTGAGTTTAAACTTTAGAATATGTACAAATTATTATATTATTGTCAATATATATATATATATATATATATATATATATATATATATATATATATATATATATATATATATATATATATATATATATATATATATATATTAATAAACGCTATAAAATAAACTATATAATTAGTAACAACAGCAGCTGTAAAATTATACATTATAGAAGTAATATACTCTTGAGTTTTAACCAATGAACGAAAAGTCTACATTAGCACTTAATAAATTTCTTCAACCACGTTTTCAGTTGTAAAAATAAGTCGAGAATTTAACAGCAAAAATACAGAATAACAAAGAAAAGATAGTAGCTATTTTATCGCATCCTAGGGGTAAATTCAAGTCCTTACGCTGATTCTCTAGGTTATTGGCGGCATTGTTTCTCCAGCGTGCACTGTTCATAACAAGCTGAGCTAGTTGCTGGATCGTTTGTCTCGGTTCATTCACTTGATCATTGTTATGTTTGCTAACAGAAATTGGTCCTTTGACAGGCGTCGATGATTCGCAAGGATTACCAATGATCTTCTCATTTATATTTAACTGACGCAAACGATCATAACAATCTCCTTGATCAGCAAATATGTTTTCATCGCCACGCTTTTTAATTACTAAGAAATTAAGCCAAAATTTTTTAAATTTTTTGTGATTTAGTTATAAGTTTAAGTATAAGTTTAATTTGTTCTCTACATAATGTTTACGATTTTTTAAATTACGACTTTTAATTTATATGCGTGCACAATGCGTTTATAAAACATGACCTTAATTTATAATGGAATAAGTCTATAAAATTATATTTTCAAAAATATGTTAAATTGTTCTTTATCAGTTATAACAACGAAATATATAACAATATGATTAAGTACTACTACTATCTCACAATCTGACTCACAAATAAAAACTCACGAATTTTCATTGAAAGAAAAGAAAGATCTCGAAATCTAAAATTTTTCTAAAATAATTATTCGCATTATCAAAAATTTTTAGTTTTATTACCATTATTAGATCTATAATCTTCATATTTGTACGTATGTATTGGCTGATTTAAGAGCTCTTTCTGATCCTGATACTGTTTTTGTCTCAACCAATTGAGCCGCGCATTTTCGTTGATTTCAGTAGATTGGATTTCAGCCTCCAAGAACGCGGCAGAAAGTATCATTGCAGCATTGGGCTCACGTTGGGTAAACAATCGACGACGAGTTTGTAACTCTTGACCCATCGATGCTTTGATACGCGCGTTCTCTACTTCTTCCTGAATTTGGCGTTCTGCCTCTAAAAAGTTTTCAGTTTCGAATATCAAAGCCTTAGTGTCCATGTCAATGTCAAAGTCTTTAGCGATTCGTCGTTCTGCCGAAGATTTTGTGCGCACTTCATTCTGTAAAAAAAAATTAAATATCAGTAAGCAATATAATCATTGTTTGAATTTAAAATTTTGTGCTTTATTTTAAAATTCTGTTTTATTATCTCAAAAATTATTAACAATTGAGCTAAAATTTATTTGGAAAAAATAAATATTTAAAAAGAAAATATTAATTTTAAATTTAAAAAATCCTTAACTTTTATCTATATTGAAAAAAAAAAACTTTATAATTTTTGATTATAGACAATATAAAAATTAAGTAATAAAATGAAAATAAAAAAACTATTTAATTTTGTTTTCATTAATTAATCCATTATTGTTTTGAAGTACTTCATTTATTTATAATTTATGCCATGCTGTCATAAGCAACCTTTTTTCTAATAGGCTTTTATTTAATTATAACATATTGACACCCTAGGTCTAAAAAGTAATAATAATTCATCTTAACCAAGATTAAATTAATGTATCTAGAAATTTAGGCTATTATATTACGTAAAATATAAAATATACATGTAAAACTATTTTATATAAAATATCTATATCAGATGTGGGCGAATGCGGTTCTTTTTGAAACAAATACGCGTATATTAAATATACATATATGAAAAGCGATTCTCATTGACTTCACGTGTGCCAAGTTCTAATCTGTACAATTATCTATCTTACCTTTGTATGAGTTGGTCTAAAACCTAATTGCTGTTGTGCTCGAACAAACGGTGACGTTGATACAGGTCCTAATTTTTGCCAAATAGCACCAACTTTTCTACTTGGACTTACTATCGGCGAGACGACACCAGGTCTCGTCATGTAAGGATTCTGATTAATTGGTTGCGGATTAGAATTCAAAACCGTACAAGGCACGCGGCATGGTTTAGGCGGCACAAGATCTAACTTTGGTGGAATTACTCCTGGTTTCGGAGGTGGCATGAGATTCGTAATTAATGGTTCCGGTAATGGCGGTGGAATTTCGGATTCTTTTTCTTGACTTTTATTTAAAACGGCGTTTTGCACAACATCTATAAGATGATCAAGACGATTTTCGAGTCGATTTTGACGATCTCGATCTAAATCAAGCACACGCGTTACCATATCGTTCTGAGCTGCCAAAATCTATTAAAAAATATTATCCAATATAAAATAATAAAAACTTTTATTACATAAAAAATAATCAAATGATTTTATTCCTTAAAAATAAAAAATTTTTTATTCAATTAGTAAATAAAAAAATACCTTATTAACAACCTCAGTTTGAGAATTTATCGCATTCATCATCAGGCGTTCTAATTTTTCGGCTTTCTTTTTTCTAACAGGAGCATTTGGAATATCGTCAGTATTTACAGCAAAGTCTTTTAATTTTGTTGGTTGATTATCTGGCGATGGAGAATCTTGTAAAAATTCGATAGACAAAGAGTCATCATTAAATGTTGCATTGTTCGTTATTGCAGTAACATCGGCATTAGTAAGTTGATTGGATGAAGGACGAGTGAAGAACTCGTTTAAACCTTGTTGTATTTTTTCATTTTTGGATTGACAAAATGCATCGTTCAAATTCGGTGGAATGTCAGGAGAAATACTTGGAGATAGTAATCCTAAGTGATTCATATTTGCATTATAATTTTGTGTCCCAGCATTTTGAAACTGTTGATAAGTAGTAGTTAAATTTTGTCTAAAATTAGTTTTTCTTGGTTCTTGTGGTACTGCTTGATTATTAACAGAGTTTTGTTGATACTTATTCTGCATTCGTAAAATATTTTCTGCAATCATATTTTGCCCAAGAGGTAATTTCCCATGATTATAATGTATATTTTGATCATTGTACAGAGGTTGATTCATGCTTTGTGAATTATGTCGTAAAATGGGATTCATTTGTAGTTGATTTTGTTCTAATAACTGATTTTGAAGTAAATTTTGTTGAAAAGTAGCCTGATTTTGTTGCATATTTTCTTGAATAATTTGATTTTGAACATTTTGTACAGCATTTTGAAATGGGATTTCACTAAAATAATTATTGGAATAAGTATTTTGCCTATAATTTTCTTTAATTGGTATTTCTTCACAAATTCCATTCTGAGAAATTTTTTTATTCATGTTGCCAAGTTGATGTTGTGATGTATTTGTAGCTGCATCTCGTACTGGAGAAAGAACTCTAAATGGCTTTGCTAATACTGTCTCGTTTGATTCTGGAGAGTCTGGATAATCTTCTTCTCCTACAGTGATAAGTATGTTAAAATAATTTACAATATCATATTAATGAAGCTTATTAAATGTTAAATAAATCAACTTACGTCCATTCCAAAGAGGGGACAAAGCTTCTGTTCGAAAAACAGATTCTGGCGGTTGTTGATATTTGTAACGCATTTGTAAATTTTTATTAGTTTTCACATCTTTTGGAGGTGATTTTAAATTTGCTGTAGAATCTGAAAGTAAACTTGTTATTAATATATTTTCATATAATTTTAAAAACTTCAACAACTTTTAAAAACTACATGAAACTTTTCAACAGAAAAAATTAAATTTAAAAATATGCATGTACAAATTTAAAAACATACATATACATATACAAATTAGTAGTAAAATTAAATAAAGTAACAATCTTTTGAATAATAAAATAATAATTAAGAAATGTACAAACCAACAGTGTCAATGCCATTGTTATTATTATTATTATTACAGTGTTCCAATCTCTTATGTTTTAAAACTCTATCAATAGACTCATAATATTGTTCGACACCTGCTTTTGTCCCAGCTCTTTTGGCTTCTCTATAACATACTAAAACTTGTTTCATACGAGAACGACATTGCTTTCCATTGACATTATACCCCTTTTTATTCATATATTTTGCTACACTTTCCCATATTAATTGTGGTTTTGTTGAATATTCTAACTGCTTCTGCACCTGCCTATCAGTCCAGACCGAAACAAGCAATGTAGTGCTTTCAGGGGTCCATTTATACTTATTCTCTCCAGAATCACTCATTCTTCAAAAATTGTTTTCTTCTGCACAAAATTAAAAAAAAATTTGAAAAGAGGAAATATAATATTGCATGGACTAAATCTTTAGAAAATGTACTCCAATATAATATAAAAGGAAAACTCACCGAAGCGATAAAAAAGAAAAACTTTTCTTACTGAGATTTATCAGGCATTTAATCCCCTCCTAATCCTTAGAATACGAGCAACACAAATGCTACACGACGCTTTCAAACGTTCAACGACGGTTTGAAATCCGCTCCTGCATGTTTTTGAAAGCGCGTGGGGGTGGATGAGAAGCCTTACCTCCCCCTTTTGCTCCAAACGCGCATAGTGTATGCGTAGGATGCTACGTTAGCGCATGTAAGCGTTCGTGCGTTTATCAACATGAACGTACTCCATGGACCAATGACAAGCCGCGAGGAGAGTGGAGCTACAGGTTTTCAGTTAAAGCAGAAGTATGTGTTTGTAAACGAATGAGCAACAAGTGGGCTTTGTGTATGAGTAACTTCCCTCTCCACTCTTAAAAAAAGATTTAAGTTTCTCGATCAGACAAAAAAAAGACGCTTACATAAGCGATATTATATATGTCGCAAAAAAATTTGCTTAAGATTTCCCTGCATACTCGCGTGCAAAATTTCTCACCTTTATAAAAATATTCTTTCCCTTCTAATATTTACATAAAAAAGTCATACCTATCATTAAACGAAAAAATATAGAATTTTTTACTAATAATTTTATTTTTCAATACATAAATTTATAATAAATATTAGATTTTTCTTAATGTAATTTAGTTGATGGGAATAATAGACAAAATATATGAAATGTTTAAAATGCAAAATTATAAATCATTTACTGAACTAATTTAAAAATAATAATAAACAATTGAATAATTTAAGAAATATAAAAAAAACGAATTTTTTTTATTAGTGATTAGTTTTCATAAGTACGATAACAACTAAAACTAAATTTATCAATTTTAAACATTAAATAAAAGGTTTTTTTGAGTTATTTTTCCATGTCTAAATTTTTAACGCACATAAATAATGAACATGTCGCAAAGAATATAAACAATGCTAACCAAACTGGCCTCTGAGATAATAAACAATCTCCGTGGTCAGTTTAATCGTATTGACATTAAAAAATAATGTGAATTCTAATTTTAAAATAAAATGTATTAATTAAATAAAAATATTCGTAACAATATTTAATAAGTTTTTAAATTCTCTATATCTTTTTCATTTTATAAGAATAAAATATTTTATTAAAAAATTTTAGTTTTATTTTATAATTTGTTTCTTAAAATGATGCGCTATAAATATTAAAATTCTTAAATTAAATATACAATAGCAAAAATTTATTATTTTATAAATTTTCTTGTGAATTTTAAAGATTATAATTAATAAGGTTAAGTAAAAATATGTATAACGAACCGTTTGTATTATGAATGTGAAAATACTATACGTGAATACAATTTTTGATTGGATAAACAACAAAAACTATTAATTCATAAACTTGCTAAATTACAAGCCCATGCAAATTTTTTTATTTTTTTAATTACAAAAATCTTAATTTTTATTATTAAAGTAAAAAGAAATAAATCTTTCATAAAATAAACAATGAAACTTAGTAAATCTCATACAAAAAAAAATAATAAAGAATTTTAAAAATAATAAATGAAATTTTACATGTATATTTTTATATAAACTGTAAATCTATTTAATAATAAAGTTGGTACTCATGTTTTATCTTACTATACCCGTGTAGTACTGTACAATGTTGAGTGAGTGATTGCGTAAAACCAAACAATTCATGGACGCGCGTCACTTCTTCGAGTGGATCTCGAGAGATCCTCGAGACTTTTTGTTTTATTTTTTTTTTTTTTTATTTTTTCTTATTTTAATAAATGACATTTAATATGAAGAAAAATTGATTTTTCTCAGTGTTAATTTAATTGTGTTGTACATAAAAATTTTTCTGTAAGACTGAAAAAGTGCCTAATTTGCTCGTGTAATGTAACATAACCTAAGCAATATTACTCATCAAAATGCATAAAACTAATTTTAGGAACAATGCCAATTTATTTGCATTTTACAAATAAATGCATAACTTTTATTTTATTAGTTTTTTTAATATTTAAATATGCTCCTATAATTCTATAAATGCGTTTAAAAATTTTTGTATGAAATATGATAAATAAAAAATGTATTTTATTTGATGTAATTTTAATTACATATATACAAATTATTGAGCTTATTGTAATATAAACTATATTTAAGTAGATATAAAAATGCTACTGTAATTGATAACAAATTTAAAAGAAATTAATACCTCACACTAAGAATATGGGTAAGAATATTATTTATATTTTATTCTTTATATCAATATTATTAAATCATTAGAAATTATTTATTTTTAATTAAAAATCTCTTTAATATAGAGATATTTAAAAAAATAATAATAAAATTGTTCACTTTTTTATATTTGTTTTATTCCATTACAAATTACACTAACATGCAAGTAAGACGAATGAAGTTGTTAAATGTAAGTGATCAAAAAAATGTTTGACAGTGATGGCAGGTACAGAGGGCGTGTCTGGGCCAGCATCGGACGAGTCTTTGTCTAGCAGGCTTCAGTGGCTGCGTCAGCGTAGAGAAGCATTACAAGACAAACTTTCTCAAAAAAATAATGAATTAAAAAATTTATGTATTGAAGAAGCAGAGTTAACCGGTATATTGCCTCCTGAGATTCCATTAGAACCTGGTGAAAGTCCACCAAACATACGAAAAAGAGTTGGAACAAATTATAATTATCCTCAAAATTTAATAAATAAACTAAAAACTAATGGAGCTGTAAGTTTAATCTTAAATAATAATTTTCAATATTGGACTTATTATAAACAATATTTATTATTTTAAAGGAGGAATCTGATTTGGAATTAGAACGTCAAGTTCAAATCAATATAGCAGATGAAGCTCTTACAGTTTTAAATGACCCTTCTGAAAGTAAAGCAGTAAGACGTAAAAATCGTATGATATATCATCAAAGTCAAAGAAGATTGCAAGAATTAAATGCTCAACTAAACTTCATCAGACAAAGCCATGGAAGTGCACCAAGACACACTCAATCTGCTCATGTTCCTGTTCTTAATTCACAACCACATTTACAAACAACTGCAAAACTTAGAACAAAGAAACCTAGACCTCCATTAGATAACACTGGTACTATTTGTAAAAAAAATAAAAATTTTTGATTTACAAAATTTTCAATGATACTAAAATTAATAATAATTAGAAATCAATGAACAATAATTCATAAATACTTTTTAGTTCAAAACAAGGATTCAAATTCAAGAGTGGAATCTCGAGGATTCCTTCAAGAAAGTGGTATAAGTCTGAGTCCCCTTGGACCTGAGCACAACTATAATTCGTATTCAAATTATGATTTTCAAGATCTCACTGGTCAAAATTATCCTCAACCAAGTTCTAGTAGTGGTTCTAACCAAAGTCGAACAACTTACCATGCTCCCAGTCCAGTAGATCACAGACGCAGTAATCCCAAATTTTCCGAACACGATCTCAATGTAAATAACAATATATATATAGCGACAGAACACTTTCGAAATCGTGCTTACTCCCAAGGTGGTAGTAATAGCAGCAGTAGCATAAGTCCGCATCACTTTCCAGAGCGAGTGTACCGGCCGGTTCCGAATACCTACACTGAAGAAGAAAGACAAATGAATTATAGACAAATGAAATTGAGAAAGCAAGAAAGTGAAGAATTTATGCGTAATCAGCAGTATTCAGATTCGAGGTATTTAGATAACGAAGCGCATCGGCGATCTATGCAGATGCCTTACCATGAGACTGAATTTAATACATCACGATATGAAGGCCAGCTGCACGATTATCCAGTTCATAACAATCATGGTACGTATGCAAATTTACTTTTAAATTTTTTAAATTTTACACAAAAATTAATTTTAATCTTTTTAATTAAAAAATATATACTTATGTATTTATATTTCTTCTTGTCAGGTAAATCACAACAGCAGCAGCCATTAATTCGGCAAAGGGACAGTGTCGATAACACAATAATGAGTCCGGAGCATAAGGGTAATAAAGCAGCGGTGGATTCGTATATTCCCCCTGGTTATTGGATGCGTCTCGACGATGAGATCGTTTGGTGTCCCGATGACCAAATGGCAGACAGATTTGGTAGTCTCGATCGTCGAAAGCAGAACGTTGCACAACATCCGATTAATGTTGAAACACAATCCAGATACCACACAGTCGCTATAAGTGGTAAAAACTCTGCGATATCTCTTTCAAGGCCGTATCCATTACAGGTAAATACTATTAAAAATAACCGCTTAACTTTTCAATGAATATTCTAACACATTGTTAATTAATGTTTATAATTTTTGTATTGTTTCATAATTACATTATTAATATTTTTTTCACAAGTAAATAATAATTTTAACTTATAAATAACTAAAATATTTACACAAAATTAAAATAAAACGATGGATAAATCTTTAATGCTTGATATTTTATAATAAATGTAAGAAAATTTAAATTAAATAAATCATAATTTCTTTTCATACTTCTCAGCCTCAAATCCACAGTCCAGATGCGTCAAAGGCGTCAAGTAATCGTATTCTATTACGCACGCAATCATTGGGTAGCGTAGAGACATGGACGCAAAGTCCATCGGGTCCTCCTTCGCAAGACGGTTCGTCTTCGGTGGAGGGTCGCGAGTCAGCAGATGGTGGCAGCAGCAGTCGCGCTTCCAACAAACCAAAAGAAAAGGAGTGGTACGAGACCTCACTCGACGGAGGCGGTCCGCCTCCACCACCACCGCAACATCAACGAGTCGTTAGACGCGCCTCTCAGCATAGTACATTGATGGCTGGACCATCAACGAAAGAACGTGGTATACCTGTACGAAGCAATTCGATTCCGTCCAACAGAAGGCCTAGAGAATTGCAATCGCAACAACAACTACAGCCACCGTCGGTGTCGGTACCGCACGTTGAAGATCAACGGCAACAAGCTCAGCATGTACCAAGACCTTCTATTTTACAAAATCGGTTGGTCGAAAGTCGCGTTCTCGAGATTCCTGCCGAATCTAAACTTTCACCCGGTAAGTTTTGCTTTAATTATTAAAATATGTTAAAATTGATCAATAATTTTCTTTTCTTTTTTTTTTTTTTTTTTTTTTTTTTTTTTTTTTTTTTTTGATGTTTTACAAAAATTTAACTTTTTAATACGATAATTCGAAAATAGTACTTTTCTTTAAAAAATTGCATTACAAAAAATTAATTTACCGATTTAATTTTGTATTTTTATAATAAAATTATTGATTTTTTTAATAATAGCAACAAATTTTTCCAAATTTTGAATATTATATTAATGAATAAGTCGATTATATTTTATAATATCTTCATTATAATATATATTGCATAAAATTAATATAAAATATTTACTCAAATGCACATATTTATCACAAATTTCATTAATGTGACATTTACTAATACTTTGACTATAAATATTCTCTTAAGCATGAATATTTTATACTTAATTTAAACTTAAAATAATTTTAAAAAGTATTATCTTTTTTTTAATAAATAATAGTACATTATTAATACATGCAAACATTTATTTATTTATTTTTTTTTTTTTTTTTTTTTTTTTTTTTTTTTTTTTTATGTTAAAATTAACCACAACCTTTGTACTTGAACTACATTCACTCATTTGTTGTCAACTTAATTTAATTAGTTTCCGTAGCTAAACATAATTATTGTTGCTTATTGAGAAATGTAAATAAAATTATTATAAATAGTATTTCCTACAAGTCTGCTAACTATATACTATTTTATATAATCATATAAAAATTAAATAACTAAAATTGCTGTTTATTGAATTTGATACTCAGTGTCATAAAAAAATATAGGTACGTGTAGAATGGTACATAAGTATTACTACGGTTACAAAAATTACTACAATTGATACAAAGAAAAAAGCAGTGCCTCCAGCAATAAGCAAACATGCATTTCTTACTTTAATAATTAAAATTGATTTTAAAGTACCGTTTTATAAGTTTTTATTCACTGATATTGCAATTTCAATAAAACAATAATTAAAAGTTAAAAAAAATATATAATATAAAAAAAGTGAGAAACTTTGTTTCCTTTTTTTTTTTTTTTTTTTTTTCCTTTTAATTTAAGTTTAATAGTAATAATTATGCCTAAACAGTAATTTTCTTTAACAAACACATATATCTACGATAGTTACCTTTATTTTAAAAGAATAACATTTCTCTATCAGGATGCCAAGAAAACGGTAATGAACCTGTTATTCCGTTAAATTCGCCTACTAATCACACAGTTGTGCAGCCTGGTAAATATCAACCATATCGGGAGATAACAAAGCCTTTTGAAATGTCTGACTTTTACAAGTATTCGACAAAGTTTCGTAAAAGAGTAGAAGCAAATGCCGCGAATGAGCAGCAGCAACAGCAGCAAACATCAACCAACTTAAATACTCAGAATGATCAAAATCAGCCGAATAACCCGATGCCAAGAGTTCATCAACCGGTGCAACGAAATACTTGTCCATCATACTCTTTGAGATAATAGTTACTTTTTAAAATAGAGTGATAAATTAATCATCATAGAACGTGACTCTATCAATCATTTGACTTGAAATTTATTCTATCCATCATTTTCAGTATTCAGTTATAAGTAATAGACTACAATATTGTATTTTTAATTAAATACATCATCTGTCATGATGCTCGAAAAGTAAAAAATCATATTTAAAAATTTCATATACTACATTGAGTTTTATGAATTTTTTTTTTATTAATTTAATTGATTGATAGTCACTTTATATTGAAATAAAGCGAACAAATGATTCATTTAAAATAAGATTAATTTTACTTGTAAGATAATTTTTTGTTTGTTTTCAATTAACACATCACTGCCACAATTAGATAGTATTAGAAAATTGACTGAATGAAAATGTGGCCTTAATTTTAATGAATATATTAAGAGAATATTTGCGGTGATTTTACGACTTTAAGTACCTTGGTAGGATATTATATATTTATATATTGTACGTGTATAAAATGCAACGGCACCCATGAGAGCCAAAGATTCGACAAGCAAAATGTATGCATTCATTAAAATTTTTTTCATATTTATTTGATCTCTAAAAATAACTTCTGAGAAGAGAGCTACTACAGTTAAGATATATTGTTACTTAACAATAGGGCTCAATGTATTTTTTTACTGGTAATTTGTATTTTTAGTGCCTTATTAGAGATTAAAAATTCAAGAATACGCCATTCGTTTTTTTTTTTTTTTTTTCATCGAAAGCGCTTAAGTGTTATTATGATAAAAATTTTTCTTGGTTTGCGTAGCATACGAACTACTTTATTACTTCCAATAACAAAAATATATTATCGTAAGAAACGAATTTGAAGCCAATCGTCAATGTTTTCCTGGCCCATCGAGCTTGGCTAAATATACAAATTAACAACTAAGATACGCAGACAATCTGTGCAATCGCACAGCCCAGGTAATGTAAATCTAAAGATTACGTATTATTCTGGAAACGTGCTAGGTTCGCAGTTTATTCATACCGAAGGATGCGTTCACTATAACAGCGAGCAAAAACTTATCGTCAATATTTTCAGTTTATATTTTATTACCTTTTTTACGATATTTAGCCTAAAAAATTCAGCAGACGAAGAAAGCTAAGACTCGCTAGAAAAATACCTGTGTAAACGAACGAGCGAACCTCTTTCACTTTTTCCCGAATCGTTATTTTTATTTAAATGAGAACCTAGTGTTAGCCTGCCACCTTATTTTATTTATTTTAGAAACACAACTTTAATAGGTATATGTTTGTCTTGATGATAATTAACAAGAAAGTGGAATTTTCCAAAAAATAATAAGAGTATAACAACTCTTCGGGGTTAGTAACAATACAACATCATAACAACATCAACGATAATTATTTTAAAAACAGACAGAGCAGCAGGCTAGCACCATTAAAGTTCCTCGAGTGAACATTAAGTCTTCTTACAATGACATGGTTTCTTTTCTTTTTAATAATCTTTTTTAGTCTTGAATAAGCGCCTCTTGTAAGCGTGTAGTGCTATTATATTGTACCAAATGAATTGATCCAGCCTTAAATAACGGTGGCACGAGCTTTTTAAGTTACTCCAAAAAAGTTTAAAGTTGAACATAGAAAGTTTACGCGACAGCAGGCGGTAATATTATTTCGGCTTCTTTTTTTTACATATAATTCCCGTTTTTGGAGGTCCTCTCATTTCGCTATCCAGTCATTCAGACAAGACAAAGGCTACGCAGAATTTGCTGGCAATGCATCTTGATAGTGCAATAAGTGGGAGACTAGCAATAATCATCATCAGACCAGTCAGATTCATCAGTGTCTGATGCTATAGCATATAAGTCATCTATGGCATACGTCCAAAAATTATCCCTTTCATCCATGAAATCCCAAAGCAGTAATTGCTGAAAAATATTAATTTTTTTTAATAATTTTACCTATTTGATTTGTTAAAGATAAGTATTATTAAGTTTCTTTAGATGGATTTTCGTAATTTAACTTATATGAATAGCAAGAAAACATTTTCATAATAATAGAATTTCATAAAGTCAGTAATATATTATTTTTGCATTTTCAAGTATTTTAATTAAACAATTCAAAATTTAAATCTTACAATAATTATTTCATTGATAAAAGTTATGTGAAAGAAAATATTTGTATTTATACATAACATTTTTTTTTTAATTTTACTTTCTAATCAATAATAGAGTATCTAAAAATTTTAAAAATTGATACATTTAGAAAACATCACTTACGCGAAAAATATCAAGATCATTATCAGCATTACGGCGCTGTCGAACTGGAGGACCAACATCAGTCTTGGTACCATCAGGTAAAGCATGAAGGTAAAAGCATTTATTACCAAAGGGACATTTTCCTATGCCTTTATTGAAGTATTTGCAATCTTTGATACTGTAATAAGAAAAATTAATTTTTAATGTCCATATTTATAAATTTACCTTTTGTATTGTTAAAAAATAATTACCTTAAAGCATCTTTGTAATTCGTTATTAATTTATCTTTTTCTTCTTTTGTATCAACCCAATACATGCTAGGGCATACAAAATCTGAAGGTGCCCGACATTCTGGGCATGCCCTGATGATTTTATTATCGAACTGCTTGGCTTGACGCCATTTGCGAATGCAAGTCAAGCAGAAACAATGATTACAATTTGGTAAAATTCCAAACCTCTGTTCTGATGTTGATTTTTCCATAATCGTTTCAAAACAAACTCCACACGATTTTTCTCGACTGCGTTGGATAGCAAATGAAAGTTCCATATTAACTTCATGCTGTTTCATGCATGCCTGTAAGAAAATGTATATTCAATAAAATATTAAAGTAAATTTAAATTAAATTTGTGTATATTAAATTTAATAAAATTATTAATAGATAAAAATGGTTTTATTTTCAAAAGTTAAAATTTTAAATTTTTATTGATAAAAATTATTAAATACTTACATTAGTGTGCTTCTTTCTCATTTCTTCATTGTAAGGATGAAGAGCTGGTTTGCTGCACATGTCACAAATGTCACCATGAAGGTAGGGACAATTGACTTTTTTACAGATACCACTAGCTTCAGCATATGGACATAATGGATCTAAGGATGAAAATAACCCTTGTCCAGAAGATGGATCAACTATTTGAGCATAAGAAAGTGGAGCTGTTGTACCAGATGCACAATTTTCTGCTGAAAAAGATGTATTCGTACTGGAATTTGCCGAAGGTATAAACTCTGGAGCATTTACCCATTCTTCTGCATCTAAACTGGCATCCATGCTACAAATTACATAAAACAAATTATTTTTCTAAAACTAAACATAGATAATCAAGAATTACATTAATTTTAACTTTTTGACTTTTTCAAATTTTTGAAAAATAAATAATTCAACTAAAAAACAGTTTTTTACTAATTTAAAAAAAAGTAAGGTCATTAATTTTTTTTTAATTTATATATTATATTATTGATAGAAATAAAATGAGAAAAGTTAGCAACTCAATTTTATAACATACTTTTTATCGGTAACCATCAAAGAACTGTTTGATGGAGTTTCAGAACTTGAACTTTCTGACTGGTTGTCAGAACTGTGAATAAATCGACATCTACTTCCAAAACGACAAGTGCCTTGCTTAAAGTATCGGCAATGCAAGTATAGTGAAGATGATGAACCTTGTGAACTTCCTGATTCACTTGGTGTTGCTTCACTTCTGGTTCCTTGTACATGTCTATATCTGCAGTTGCTACCTTCGCGACAAACACCATTTTTGAAATACCTAAAAAATTGACACAAATTGACAAATAAATAAGAATGATAAGAAAATCATATAATAACTATTAAAGATAACAAAAACAGTCATTAGTAATAAATAATAATTTTATAAAATTTTCTTATTATTGATTAATAAATAAATTATTTAAAAAAAATAATTTTCAATTATTTATTTTTATAATTAATATTTATTTCACTACAAAAATATTTAAAACATATCAAAATTATTTGAAAACTTCATGAAATTTTAACTATTATGTATTTAAAATTTGTATGAACCTAATATTTTTTTGCAAAATATATTGTTGAAAAAATAAAGCAAATAAAATATAAATTAATATTTTAAACAGTATAATTATTTTTAATTAAGTAATACACGAGAAACAATATATTTTAAGTAGTTTTAAAAGATATTTCCGGCATGGAAACAACATTCAATTATTGATTCGTAAATTTTATATATGAAAAATAGAATATATCTAATATTTAGATTCTATAAATAACTTATTATTACATTGAAACAACATATTAAGTTTTAATTACTAGGAAGAACCATCTAAAACTGTTTATTCTCTTCAATCATTCTGTTTTTCATTCAGTCTGCTATTCTGAATTAACACCTTAACTACTTCTTAAATATCAAACAAAATCTTTAATAAATTGAAAAACTTTCTAACAAAATAAATGATTGATCAAACGTCGTTAATTACAATATTTTAAAATACAATTTTTTGTTTATAACTTAATGCCAAAATAAATATATGTGACAAATTTGAAACTGCTTTTATTGAAAGAAAAAAAAAACAAATGAAAAAACTGTAATTCGACAAAATAAAAGAACACAATGTTTATACTCTTCTATTGACGTTTACATACTTTCTTTTTTTTTATCTCTATCTCTCTCATTCTCTTTAGTCTACTGTTTAGTGGCCTGTCCCATAACAAGAATGAACACAAGCTCACATCCTGCGAATACGCAACTCTTTTAAATCTCTATTTAACGAAAATGGTATAATAAGAAAATGCAAGGTCAGCATATTATAATCACTTAGAAAGATCACTAACTGCAATACACGCATCAATTGCTCGATAATTCTTGTATACTCTTACCGGCAAACGACGTTCTGGATCAAAGTGTCGGCCATTTTCTCAAGTCCTCTGGCGAGTGCGCGCTGCTGTGAGACAGGCCCTTGTGACTTTACGATTCGTCCAGTAGAAGCGATCGTCGTCCTTTTTCTCCTTGTCGTCGTCGTCGTCGTCGAGACGACGGCGGTGGCGGGGCAGCCGCGGCAACGATCGTCAGCTCGGCCACAGGACCACAACGACGTCGAAAGCAATTCCTCAATCGTTTCTTTTAGATTCGTACTTATAACACGCCGCAAGAATGAGCGTAGTCGTCGTTCCTCTTAGGATTCCGATACTCTCCGCCCTCACGCTACTTCTATCTCTCTCTAATTCGTTATAACAAGTATAGTTACAGCAGCAGCAGCAGCAGTGACCGTCGCACGCGCGCTGTACGGATTATTTTGTTCCGCTTGTGGAGCTGCCGTACACTTTGCTCTCTCTCTGTCTTTCTGCTGTATCTGGGATTGAATGTAACTCGCTGCATATACACAGGTTCGATGATGATATAGACAAGAGAGATGTGTAAACGTGTGCGTGATCGTTCAGCTGCAGCTTTTTCGTTCGTGTACAGCTATATATACGAAAACGGTAAGACCGTGAGTACAGAAGAAAGGCCAAGATTTGATTTCTCAACAATGCTTTAGGTGCTTGCAAAAAGCAGACTTGTACATTATAATACTAAATAAGACAACGCTAAATTTTCAATAACTATACAACTATACGCGCGCAAATTACTTCTCGCGTTCAGAAAACTCACAGTATACACATGCGCGTTTAGTGCACACACATTTACGCTAAACGTACACGTGTATTATGCTGATTCTTGTACGGCCTGTTTCCCTAAGCGTCTATCCCTCCTGTTTTTTTTTTGTAACAATGTTATACTCTTTCTTCTCTCTCCCTCTCTTTATTTCTTTTTCTCTTTCCTCATGACACATGCGCGGTAACCGTTTTGCGTCTTGCGAATTCATGCGCATAAAGTACGTGAACGCATACGTACAAGCGTTTATGGATGCGTATATTGTACATAAATATGGGGACTGAAACGTTACATAGATATGGAGCGAATGTGTTAGTTTCAATCATACAATGAAAACCCGAATAAGAAAAGGATCGGGGAGACAGAGAGAAGGAAAAAGACAAACGTTGTGCAAACTTTCTTCATGAATATTCGACCGGAAGTGTCCGTTATTTTGTCATTATGGTTTTTAAATTTAAAAAACTAAGTACCTATATAATTATATTGCTATACACTGAATCTATGAAGTCCAATTGAACGATAATTGATTAGGATCGAATAGTTCGTAGTTGCAGTATTGAAACTACATCTTTTATAGAGTAATTTTATTTTAAAGGGAGTACTGGCAGTGCAATAATTAATATCCAAATTATGTTACTTTTTTTCAAAATTAACGTTTAAAAAAACAACATATACATAATTCTCTATTAGTGCGTATTTATTATGATATCTACTGGCTAATAATAAAAATATCATTCTTATAATAAAATTATTCGTAATTGTATTTTGTTTTTTTTTTTTTTTTTCTCAAAATGAAATCATTTAATTATATAGTATTATTTGATGATTAAGAATTATTGATAATTTGAAAAAAGTAAATTCATTCACTAGTTGTTTATGTATTTTATCAAATTAAGAGAGTGGGTAGCTCTATACGTTATACACTATACACGTATACGTAGACGTGTGTATAATTGAAATATAAATTTCTTTAGCAATACATTTTTTTCAATAATAAACAATTTTTTTTAATAATATAATAAACATAGAAAATTAAATCATTACAATGATTTTTGATAAAGTTCACTTACAATTTCTTTTTCAAGTAATTATGAAAATGAATTTTTAATTCACTTGATTAAAATACGTAAAACGTAAAAATATTCGTCATGAAATGATATTTAATATATATATTATAAAACAAGTAATCAATACAAATAATAAAAATATACATAAAGAATTATAACATTTGAATGTTTAAATATACATTGTTACAATTCCTGTAATTAATGTGTATTCATTTTTTAAAAATTTATCAAAAAAATATTCTGTAAAAGTGGAATAAAAAAATAAGTATATTATAATAAAATATGGATAAATTATGAAATTATTTAAAAATAACAATAAATGCTGCAAAAATATTTAAGATAAGTATTCAAATCCAAGTAGTGAGAATTATAACAGCAGCTATATATATATATACACACACACACACATACACACACACACAATATAACGGTTGGTTTGGATTTAAAAAATATTTGGTCACAGTGGAAAGCGAGTTTCATGGATTTGTCCATTCTTTAAAGCTCGTGAAGGTCGTCAAGCTTTATTGGCTACTTGTATAATTGCAGGATGTCGACACGTGTGGATCGACCCAAAAAAGGAGAATTTGAGAGAGTGCAGGTGGGAAAGCCAGCGCCATCTACTCCCCCGCCAAAGCCTTGTCGATTGCGGCGGCGGCGCTCTGTATCGCACTCTGAACTCCGAATTGTTGCTGCTGTTGTGTGTACAAAAATCCGTTAACGACCGTTTTTTGGATTATCAGTGAGTTTGTGCTGTCCGTAATTGTGCGATAACGATCCACATTTTATTTTCACACCTACAATTCGACAAATGCTACTTTTATTGTCTCGGCCCACTGGGCTGTTCGATTTTTATCATACATAGCACACCGAGGTTTGCGCTTTTTCACTTGGAAGAAATACAAAATTGCGTGTAGGTGTGACGTCGTGTATACATGTGTTATGTGACGACGCGCTCATAATGTACATATGCACATATACTAATGTGCAGGTGTAGGTGTTCAGAACGCAAAGGCCAACCTATCAACGTTACTGCTATTTCTTCGTTCTTTTTTACGTGTTTAGTGGAGTAAGGAGCTTATCATTGATTACCTGAATTTTGTCTTCTTGTGTATTTAAATTTAATTTTTTATAATTTTGTAATTATTTGGATACATATTGATTGTATCTAAACAATAGGGTTTAATTCAAAAATATATTATTTTTAAGTAAAATTAGAAACTGATCTTGTATTTTTCTAAAATAAACTGAAATTTTTATTTTTTTTACTTATTTTGAAAGAAACCAATAAACAAAGTTTAAAATAAGTAGAATATATAATATAATATATTTCATTTTTGTTGTTATTTATATTATGGTTTAAAATGTAGAATATAATTTATTCATAAAATATAATATTAAAAAATCAATATTTCAAAGGTTTACATTTTTTGACAATAAAAATTTGTTAAAATTTTATTTTTTAAATTTTGTTTTATAAACCAATATAATAATTTATATACAAACATAATTATTTCTATATTTTTATTCAAATAATTAGTTAAATGAAAGTTCTTTTTTTCAGGTTTTTAAATATGGTATCTATTCTAATAAATTATTGATGCATTATTAAAACAATAATTAAAGCAATATTAAGATGGAGGAGTGGAATAAAATTCTAATTGGCCCTGCTGAAATAATCAAAGGTACAATATTTATATTTTATAAAATATTCACATTCTTAAATATATACATTTCTTTCCAAATGTATTATTTTACCATTATGTTACAGATCGACTATATTTTGTTACTGTAACATCTGCATATAAAGCTAAAAATACAGCTAATACTCATTACTTTAGTATTGACAATGAGCTGGTATATGAAAATTTTTATGCAGATTTTGGACCACTTAATCTAGCTATGGTATATCGTTATTGTCAAGAAGTGGATAAAAAATTGAAAACTGTTTCTTCAACTAAAAGAATTGTGCATTATACAACTATGGATCCTGAAAAACGAGTGAATGCAGCATTTCTTATAGCTTGTTATGCTGTATGTATATTTTAAATTGTAATATACATGGGATTATTATTGTTATTCAATATTTTGATAATCATATCTTTTTAGATAATATATTTAAAACGCACAGCTAAAGAAATTTACAAGTGTTTAACAAATAGTGCAAACTGTCCAACTTTTAAATTATTTCGAGATGCTTCAATAGGTGAACCATGTTATCAAATATCTTTACAAGATTGTATCAATGCAATGTATAAGTGCCATCAGCTAGGATTTTTTGACTTTAATGATTTTAATCTCAAGGAATATGAATATTTTGAACGTGTTGAAAATGGTGACTTGAATTGGATACTGCCTGAAAAGTTTATTGCTTTTTGTGGACCTCATTCTTGTGATCATTTTGAAAATGGTACATCTAATAGTATAATAATTAATAAACATTTAACTAGTAGTTTATTTATATGCTTAATAAAAACACATTTTTCCGAGAAAACTTGAATAATTATGTGAATAAAAAATCATAAAAACCTTGGTTTAAATTAATTTAATTATTTCCAGGTTATGTGCTTCATGCACCAGAATTATATTTTGAATATTTTCGTCGTCATAATGTAACAACAATTATAAGACTTAATAAAAAACGTTATGATGCTGCTAGTTTTGTAAATGCTGGTTTTGAACATAAAGATTTAATTTTTGTGGATGGATCTCCTCCAACAGCATCAATTGTACAACAATTCTTAAAAATTTCTGAAAAAACTAGTGGAGCTGTAGCTGTTCATTGTAAAGCTGGACTTGGAAGAACAGGCACTTTAATTGCCTGCTACATTATGAAACATTACCATTTAACAGCATTAGAATCTATTGCTTGGATAAGAATTTGTAGACCTGGATCGGTAATTGGGCATCAACAGCAATGGTTAGAAGAGTAAGTTTTGTCTTATATTTTCTTAAAATTAATTGTGGAGTTTTATAAAAAATGAAAAAAAATTTTTGACAAAGACGTTTACAAATGATATACTTTTATATTTTATACAGTTATGAAGAATTTTTTCATTCTTTAATAAAAAAACCTTTACGTTCTAAAAATGGGAATCCTGTTCATAAGTATGGAATTTACTCAAAAATTGTTAATTCACTTGATACATCCTTGGCTGGACCAAGGAATACACATCTTTTACGAGATAATGTATCAGGTATAATGCACAGAGTTGATGGCATGAGATTAGAAGATAATATTTCACAAACTCCAAAAACACCAGTTAGGTTGTCAGTTTTAACTCAAGGTGATAAATTAAATCAAATTAAAGCAAGAAGAAAATTATCTCCAAATTCTAATACTAGTGGAAATTCATCATCACCTGTTCCTGTTGTTCAGTAAGTAGCTTTAATTTAATTAATTAATTAATTACATAACACTATGAAAATATTATTTTGATATTTAAAATGTAAATATTTTCAGTCCATATCTAGGACCTCTTCTAAGAAGTAGAAATCAAAAAGGTATAGGCCCTTTAATTGCAGCTAAAGAAAAAGATGGTACTAAGCGAGTTAACACTCGTTCTGCTGCAACTACTATCATCAAAAGGTATATTACTGCTTAATCTTTATAGTGGTTATTAATATTATTAACATTGATAGACATTTTTTCAATTGAAGTCTCTATCAAGTCATATTTTTACGAAATTGAAGTTTACATTATATTTTATTTATGAAACTATGAAAATATTTAGATTATGGATCAATTATATAATGTATTAAAACGTCAAAATATTGAAAAAATGTCCACATTGAGTTATGAAAAAAACTTAAAACGGTCCCTCCTATAGATATTAAATTGTCTACACATTTACTCTAATACATATATATATATTTTTTTTTTAACTTTATCCTGTAAATTGTGGTATGGCATTTGTAAAATTTTGTTACTTGTTATAGTCCTGTTGGAAGCGTATAATCTCAGCTTATTGACCATATTTATTTAATCAAATGTCTATATTCTATACTTTTCTTTTTCTTCTGCTTTTTCTTCTTTCCCGTCTACGTTTTTGTAGAAACAACAGCGAACCGACGTCCTACCGGCGTCACATACCCAAACCAGCTCTGACCCGCAACATCCAAGACAACAACAACACAAGCACCACAAGCACCACCATCAACCATGATACCATCACCACCACTACCACTACCACAACTGCTCCGAATCCAATATCCACATCCAAGTCGTCGGTTGTAATGCGAGGCAGCTGCACAACTCTACCGGCGACGAGTAACAGCCGCTCGATTCGCAATAAGCAAACACAAATCGCCGGAGCTAATAACATTGTCCGCTACTGGTCTCTCAGACAGTAAGTCTCTCTCTTACTCTTCTCGGTCGAATCTACACATATTATTGGGACATTGATTTTTTCTTCTTTTAACACGAATGTGTATTATTATTATTATTATTATTTTTTTTTTTTTTTTTTTTTTTTTTTTTTTTGATGTTTTGTATGTGTGAGAGTATGTGTGTTTTTCGCCATTTAATTCTTCCGTTTTTTCCGTGACTAAAATGCAAATGTTATTTTATGATATTGCGAGTCGTGCGTATTTTAGTGTTACGTAGGCATTTGTTTTATAAAGTTGTAGTATTTTAGAGCTTTTTACCATTATTTGGTTTGGAATCAAGTCGGTGCCTTATTATGACTATTGTTTTTTCTAAAGAAAACATAAGGACTGATGGACTTTAACTTACTAAGAATTGCTATTGCATAATTGAATGATTAATTTATCATGACTGTTAAATTTTAACGAAGAAAATATCGTTTAAACGAATACTTCTTTATTACTATCGTTATAAAATATTTACGTTTTATTATAATTTTTTATTTAAAATTTTTTTTTAATTATATGCACATAAAGTATTTTATAAGCTAATATTCATAAATGTTTTCTTTAATTTAAATTTTAAAATAAAGACAATCACCTAAACTTATTATTTTTGTATTATATAAATAAAGCATGTATACAATTATTTATTTATACTTGATCAATTTAATAGAATCGTGATAAGTTTAAAAATTATGATGATTTTAGAAACCTATGTAATTTTTATTTTATACATGAATTAAAATAGTTAAATCATTGATTATACAGGGTGCGTACGGTATTTGAGGACAACTTGAGAGTAAAATTAATTAGCTTGTATTTTTAATAAAATTTAATGAAATTTTAGGAATTTTTTATACAACGTTAAATTAATATATGGCTATAAAGTTATTCAATAAAATCGCCATTAGCAGCAATAACCTCTTCGATCCGGGTCCGGAAACGATTACATGCCCGAATCAAATGCTCCTTGTTCATATTGACCATAACGGCATTAATAGCAGTCTTCAGCGAAGAAGTGGTGTTATGAGGACGCTTATTGGTCTCACGCACAACTACGCCTCATACGTAATAATCCAAAGGATTAAGGTCTGGGGAGCTAGGTGGCCATAGGTTCGGTGTTATGTGGTCATGAAAATTTTCGGCCTTCCAATCTTGTGTCGCCATCGCTTTATGTGAAGGAGCAGAGTCTTGTTGAAAAATGTATGGTCTGCCTCCGCTTACATTGTCTATCCAGGGTTTCACTACCGTCTCCAAAACCTCGATGTATGCAGCAGAGTTCACTCGAAGTCCTTGAGTAAAAAAGTGTGGTGGCATAACATGTCCTTCGTTGCTGACAACGCCTGAAACCATAACAGTGGCTGGAAATTTTGCGTGCATAACAACAGGAACCTCCGTAGGATTTGAACATAGCCATCTGTCATTTCTGTGATTGGTCTTTTTTTGATCTTGGTCAAAATTTTTTTCGTCGGAAAAAAACCATAACATTTTGGGCGCCTCAGGGTGTTTGATTTTGTTTAAAAGACGTTTTGATCGGAGAACTCTCTGTTCCCGTGTTCGTTCCGACATGAACTGCCCTCTGCGCATCACGTAAGACTTATAACGAAGGTCTTCGTGGACAACTCTACGAATAAGGCGCTCAGAAACATGAAGCTCACTCGTAAAGACCCTCATTGATTTTGAAGGGTCCTCGTCTATGATCGCTTGCACTTGCTCTAAAAGTTCTGCAGATCGGACAGTGTCAGAACGTTGTTCGTGCTTTTTGCGTTTTGCAACCGATTCTTTATCGCCTCCTGATGCTTCCAATTCACGGCGAACCTTATGCACGAATGAACGGGCGCAATTAAGAAAATTAGAGATCTCTAAATCTCTATGGTTCGCACATATAGCAACGATGACAGCATGTCTCTTCATTTCTTGAGTGATGTTGTAGTCCGCCATTTCTTATCTGAAAAGGAAAAAAAATAAAAAAAAAAATTCGCGAAGTTATAGTCACATTTATGCATGTCCTCAAATACCGTACGCACCCTGTAGTAATAATAAAAAATATCTTTTCAATTAACTTAAACATAAAATTTTACGATAATATTCGAAATTAATATTTTCAGTCCTGATATCTAAAAAAAAAAAAAAAAAAATACAATCAATGTTGGCAAAATACTAATTTTTAAAATGCTTAAATATAAATTATTGATTAAGTCCTTTGAATATTTAATTTCATGTTTTCTATAAATTATTCTTATTACCGTCACGTACGTAAATTATAAAAAATACGAAATCCTTGTCCGAAAGAAAGATAAATAAAGGGTAATAAAAGAAGTATAAAAGATAAGTCATTTTTATAACGAATTGTTATTGTATTACATGTTACAAAAGTAAAAATTTATATTAATAATGTTTTTCAACCAATAGAATAGTCATAACGGTTAAATAACTTTTACTTTTAATTTACATAATAGCATGTATATTTAATCAAGTTATAAAAAGAGAATGTAATTTACATTTAATTTACTTTTTAATAACCTAGAATTGTTATTGTTTAGAGCAAGTTTAGTAATTACGGAATGTAGAAAAAAATATTAGATATTTTTTGTAAAAATTAAAAATAAAAATTTGATTTATATGTAACTTATCATGAATGATTAAATACAAATTATACTTATATACGTGTTATAGAATATTTTGTATGTCACGGAAAAAGTGGAACTAGAACTTTGTATGTGTTTAATTAACCCATTAAATTCCAAGCCGAATTTGGGCCAGGTAGCTTCAAAGTAATTATTGGATTCGAAGATAAACCTAAAAAAAACGGTACCCCTATTTTTTTTCTTTTCATTTTCAATTGTTTATAAAAAATTATTTAAATAAATTACCAAAAAGTTTGTTATTCCGAAAAACTGAAAGCGGCAATCGATTCTACGGGAAAAATCATGAAGAAAACGTATATGACGTTTTTCAGTCAAAGCTCCAACTGTTAGTGTAAAATCGTTATAAGCAAATGCATTGTGCCACCGACAAATTATAAATGATCTTTCCTATGACTCTTGCACGGGTTCTTTTCGCTTTTTGTGCAATAAGCAAAAATTCTCACAGAACATATTGATAGATAGCATTTTCTATGTACTCCAATTCTCATCTCATGTTCTACCGATAAAACAACGTTTATCTTCTGTCGTTTAGGTCGCTGCATGTGAAAGAATTTTTTAATGCAATATTTACGTGCCATAATTGTTTATAACGTTTTTACACCAACAGTTGGAGCTTTGACTAAAAAACGTCACATCCGTTTTATTATGATTTTTTCCATAGAATCGATTGCCGCTTTCAGTTTTTCGGAATAATGAACTTTTTGATAATTTGTTTAAATAATTTTTTATAAACAATTGCAAATGACAAGAAAAAAAAATCTTTTTTTTTGGGGTTTGTTCCGAATCCAATAGTTACTTTGGAGCTATCCGGCCCAGATTCGGCTTAGAATTTATAGTGGGTTAACCCGTTCAATTCTACTACAATTATTAGTTAAATTAAATCACTATTTATAAATGTTATATCGAAAACGCAGTTACAATAATTTAATGTAATGCTTATTATAGGTATTCAAATGAATACCTCGTTCTCTCATACCTAAGTAATTATGTGTTTTTTGTATGTTATTATGTATGATAATTAGGTATCGATGTATCCGAAAAAATTAGATCGGATATCCGTCCAGGTGAAAATGATTTTGTAGAAAAATTTCAAGTTCTTAAATAAGTATTAAATAATTTATTGTATTAAAAATAGTATTTTAAAAAATTATATATATATATATATATATATATATATATATATATATATATATATATATATATATATGTACGAAGGTCGCGAGTTTGTAAACAGTTAAATATTTATTATATATTGTATTAAAAGTTTTACAATTGACAGCGTATAAAAGTTTTATTAGCTCATAAATTTTCAACAAATGAATTTTCACCTTTGCTAGAAACCGTCCATGCAAGTTTAATGTTTCCTGATTAACACTTTTAAAAAATTAATCTTTTTAACTGTATGTGAATAGGATGTATTACACGTGACCTTAATCTGCATCAAACAAATTTATATATAAATATATCATTTAAATGTCGTATAAAGCGGAAATTTCT
Organism: Chalcis sispes; assembly: GCA_949987625.1. Taxonomy (NCBI): domain Eukaryota; kingdom Metazoa; phylum Arthropoda; class Insecta; order Hymenoptera; family Chalcididae; genus Chalcis; species Chalcis sispes. The sequence goes on along the minus strand of OX465095.1, from coordinate 75,212,302 downwards.
TTTTCTCTATCCATTAATGTTTGTTTACGTGTGTCTACATAACAAAATATAGAAATTTACTCAAATGTAAAAAAAATATATATTTATACACATATATACATGTATATGCACACACATATATATATATAAGCTTATAAAAGAGAAACAAGAAAACGAAAGCGCACGCACAAATTGTAGAAAGAGCGCGATGGAGAGCGACAACAGATTAACGCAACGTAGCAAAACTAAAACATCTCCGTCCTGCGAAGCCGAGGCGAAGATCGTTGGTGTTGGCAACGAAACCGTCACCGGCTCGGCAACGGCAATGTCGCTGACAACGACGACAATGACAATGACATCGACGACGACGACGACGACGACGACGACGACGATGGCCACGACGACGACAACGACGACGACGACGTCGACTGTGACGTCGAAGCCGCTGACGAGGAGTAACTTAAGAACGAGTCGTCCCGGCGAAACGAGCGCAACGAGAGCTGCGAACAACAATCGCACGATCGCGGTTTCACAGCCAACCTCGACCGGCGCACCTACCTCGAATATTGTTCTTCGATCGGCTGAACGACTGAGCCGGCATCATTCGCTCAGAAAGTAAGTCTGATCAGCTAATTACACGGATACGTGTCTGCGCTCTTGTAATTATTTATCGTTATTCATCAGTTTGAGATTTTTTTCATGGTTTTTCTTTTTTTCTCTCTCACTTTTTTTGCAAAAAATTTAGTTTCTTTTCGTTTACTCTCCCCTGCGCTTAGATTTTTTTATCGTTTTTTTTTTTTTTTTTTTTTTTTTTTTTTTTTTTTTCCACGAGTGCGTGTGAATGCGTTTATTGTTTTACCGGATTGCATATTATCTGGCTTAGAGAATTTTATTGAACTTAACTTATTTTGTTTTACTGGTTTAATTTAAACTTTTTCGTACGTTTATTCATTCACATCTCAAATATTATACCTGACTTACAATTTTACGTACATATATACGTATAAGTAAAATAAATATTATATAAACTTATCTTGTTATCAGTGGAATTCTCTAACCAGAAAAGAAAAAAAAAAATTTTTTTTCGCCATTGGCAATGATTAAATATTAATTTATTTAAAATATTAAAAGGTAAAAAAACTTAGTTTTACTTACTATTAGATATTTTCTTTAATTTATAATTAGTATTTAAGAAATGGTTAAACCAAACCATATTATATTTTTATTTTTACTTTATTATATCAATGTCAATAGTCAGTTTTAAAACAAGTTACCTTAAAATAATACATAAACTTCTATGTTAGATAAATTATATAATTTATTTTATTATTTTAATCGAGTTTATTTCGAATCAACATATCTATAAATATTGAATATTTTGTTTTTACTAAACATTTTAGATAAGAAAAAAACATTTTTTTATATCACATTTTATAAGATTTCAATTCAGAAATATTTTATATAATAATTAATATATCAAAATTCAATATCATTATTTAATGACAACTTAAAATGTATAATTTTTGATTTTATAATTTTCAAGCAGTAGATTTAGAGCGTCTTCTTTTTAGGTTTTTTTTTTTTAAACTTTTTATTATTGTAGACGTAGTTTATTTATGGGACCGTATTTTTATTGTTTAATACGAAGTAGTTGATGAATTGCATTTTGTTGAATTTTTTTTATAATATTTATATTTAAATCAGCGCTGGGTATACATCAACGCAGTAAAATATATTGCTTTACTGTCGCTTTGTGTTTTCAACAAAAAATTTTAATATCAGATAAACATAAATTATCAAGTTTATGCTCGATCCAAAAAGTAAAGAAACTTTATTAAAAATTATAGTGCACGAGCCAATATTTTACCCAACACTGAAAACAATATAATGCATGATGAAACTTGTTTAAAACGCACGATTAAAAATATAAATCACATCTTTGCATCTCTGCTAACGGCGTCGCATCGATGATGTCCAAAATATCGATGTAGTTTATTTTTTGCTCTATCACATTTATAATAATGTAATATCACAATAATAACAAAATTACTTGTATGATAAAATATTTTGAATTATATGAAAATTTTCAAGAAAATTGCGAAAAAAAAAATCACGTAAAAATTATAAATTTATATTACATTAGCTTTTCATCGTAGTAATTTTTTAAACTTTATGAAAAAGTTTATTGACGACATATCGTGTAAATCATCTTCATTTCATTCTATTTAATAGCCTATTAAATCAAAGCTATAAATCTTTTGTTATCATATCATTTAGACTACATCGATGCCGCGTAGTAACTATGAAAAAAAAAAAAAAAAAAAATCTTGTGCAAACAAGTTAAAGAAAAAAAAATTTATATGTACGTGTATATATTACAACTATATTTGACGAAAAATTTGTCCGTAGATGATACATACATATATTTATACGCACGCAGACAATGCCAATAATAAATAATTTCCTTACTCGAGTGTCTTAACGAACCGATAAAAGAGAAAGACTAGCGACCGTTTTGTTTTGTTCTTTTGCTCTAACTTTTACAGTGCGCGAACGTCAAAAAGTTACAAAAAAGCAATTATCAGATGACTAACCGATATTCTCAGTGGCACCGTTCCCGGGGATAATAACCAGAATGCGGCTTCGACGGGGCAGTTGACGGCAACGGCCGTTTCGTCGGTGCCTCCGGTGACCCGTGTCTCCCATCAACGGCGAAGATCTCATCGCGTCAACCCCATCATCCAGTAGTAGATCTTTATTAAACGAATGAGCGCGCGTTCGTATACTACGTAACCCCGCGTATACTATCTCTTTATGCAAAACTTGTCTGCCTGAGCACCCTCCACGCACACAGATATCGTCCTCCTCGTCGTCCATCGTCATCGTCGTACCATAGCCACAACCACTCAGCCACCGCCGCCACCGCCGCCGGTATCATCAACGATCACACCTGATGCTTTAGAGTATATATACATACACACATATAAATACACACATTTATTGCGACAAATTATTGCTTTTTTTTTTTTTTTTTATTTTTTTTTATTTTTTTTTTTTTTCACGAATTAGTAATAGTTTATCAAACAACGTTAGGTTTTTTATCAATAAATGTTTAGCAATCAACGCGAATGATTTTTAGACGATCTCTATTTTAGAGTAAAAAAATGTAAAAATAAAAAAAAAAAAAAAAAAAAAAAAAATAAAAATGGTAGCCGTAGTTCATTAAAATATTTGATTGTTGAATCAAGCAAATAATGCGTAAGTTTTGAAAAATAGATTTTGTTGAGAGTAAAAGAATAATCATGATTATCTTTCTCATTTTATTAAATATTAAATATTTTCATTTAGAGTTTTTTTATTTATAATTTTATTTTTGTCTTTACTTATCAAGTATAATGATATTAAAAAGAATATATGTATAACCTAGGACGAATAAAAAAAAAAAAAAATAAATAAAATAATCACGTAATTATTTTATTATTTATTTTCTTACGTATAATCAATCAAAAAATTCGGGATAAAGGAGAAAATAACAAAATGCAAGAAAAAAAAAAGAAACGGTACTAACGATGATCTGAAAAATCCTAATAATCATTGTTATTAACACTGCTGCGTTTCAATACTTGTAATTATTATATAAAAGGTGTGCGTGCGTGCGTGCGTGCGCGTGTGTATTATGTACGTAGGGACTTTTTAATAAAGCGAAAACTTCGACCGTCGGTGTTTCAGTGACACAAAGAGAGTCGATATATACATAATAAAAGGCGACTTTTTCTGTATCCGAGAAAGAGTTATGTACAATTATGCGTGATCAATTTTTGAAGATTTATTCTAAATTTATTCTAATCTTTTAAGGCCTAATAATAATAAATATAATAATAATTCAATACTGTCCAAAATAAAAGTATACAAAGTATTTCATTTCATATTTTCATTTTTTTCTCGTCTTTTTATCAAAGTAACGACTTAAAAATCAAAACGAAAACTCTCGATATAAATTTTATTAAATTTAATGTATATATAAAAATTTTAAATTGCGTTGCAAGAAGTGTTCTTGTCGTATGAAGATAAGTAAATTTTTTGTTATTGAGGATTATAATTAAGTAAAGTAAATCATGTGCATTATTTGAATTTATAATATCAATGTTTTTGGCTCATCAAAGTATCACACATGGGCCCTAAAGAAAATAACTCCAAGTGATACACTGAGAAAAATTCTATAGTAATTTTTAAAATTAAAATAAAGAATTCTTACTACTGTATTTTTCAATAGCACAGCGAGGACATACTTTTCAAGCGGTAAAATTTACAAAAAAAAAGTAAATAGTAAAATTTACTACGGTGGGTTGAGAAATATTACTGAATCTCGAATTAATTTTTTACTATTTATGATACTAAAATTTACAAAATAAAATAGTAAAATTTGCCATAATAAATTTGGAAATCATACTAAATTTTAATATAATTTTTACTATTTTTTAGCAGTAAATTTTATTTTTTCCAATACATTAAATATTTATTTTTCAAGAAAAGCGAAATTTTTTTTTTTTTTTTTCTTTTGCTTTACCTAGGAACATCTGTTTTGGATTATTCTGTTTTCAATATAATGACTGTCGCATATGAAAACAAATATAAAAATTTTTCGTATATATATATATATATATATACTAATCAAGAAAATCGCTAGTCATTTGCGAGAAAGCACAGTATTGATGTAGCCACCTGGCGTATATTTTATTAAATTGAATAATTTAAGTAAACAAAATACGCTAAACGAAAAGTACGCATTCGTTTTTACACGAAGAGCGCGCTGCAATACGCTATTTCGTGTATTATAATTTTTACTATTATTTTTATTAAATTTTAAAAGCTAAACGTGTATTCATAAATTTTAATACTGAATGTAGTAAAATTTACTATATTATATGAAAAAAAATTCTTTTAATTTATAGTTACTTTTAAATACAGTATAAGTAAATTTTTTTTTTTTTTTTTTTTAATTTATCTTACATTAAATAGTAAAAATTAAAACGCCAAATTATAAATGTTATAGGAAAGCTAGTAAAAAATTCTACATAAATAAGAAGAATGATTATTTTTTACGTATGTCCTCGGGATATTATAAAATATAGTAATTTTTACTATAGGATTTCTCTCGGTGTAGAAATTATATGAAATATATAATTTATAAATATATGTCTGATCGTAACGATCATATCTATTTACATATATAAATATATAAGGGTATACTTAGAATTATATGAATTCACATAAATATATAATTATTATTTATATAAAAATATATTTATATTGTTATAACCGTGTCTATTCACGTGATGTGATATTATATAAACGTGGTTTATTTTCGTAATTGTACATAATTTGTTTTCCGGGTAAGGGAAGATATATTTTTATTAGAAGTTTGTGCGAAAAAAAGATTATACATCGTAGTATAGATTACAAAATTATATGTATCTCTTATTATTTTAAATTAACAAATTTCGCAGATCATCATTATTATCGTTGTATTTTTCTTCTTACGTGTATGTTAAAAATAATCATCGCAATTTAATAATAGTTTATGATTTGTCATAATGTATTTTATTAGCAATATTATCGTTTACATTTATAAATATTGTACAATGCGAAGTAAAACAGTATTAATCTCATGTTTTACTATTACGATTATTCTTATATATGCATATATATATATAAAACGTATAATCATTTCTATTTATTAAAAATGAGAGCAAATGTTAAAAATTTTTATTTTCTTGTAAAATATTTTCAAAAACGCACGAACTATACATAAAAATATGTTTATACGGGTTTCAAATGAATAAAAAGCTAATTGTAACGTTTTGCGTTATAATAAAATAATATCTGTTTAGTTTAATGGCCTAAATGTTTTCATTTTAAATAACTTTTTGAATCACTTTTCCGAAGACTGCACTTATAATGATCTGCGTAGCTCGCTTAGCTTTGAGTAATGACTGAAACACAGACGTTAAATCTTAATGTCAAGCTTGTACGATAACTTTTGAAGCTTTGAAACACATACGAAATAAGTGATGCAAGATTCATTTAGCTAGTGAATTTTGCAACGCTTATTTAAAGTAAAAAAAAGAATATTGATATTGTTAAGTTAGTTAGTAGTCAAATTTAATGCTATATATGGAGTTATAGTAAGAGTAAGATTTTTTACTCTTTTTTTAATCATAAATTTGCTATATATACATGTCATTCCGTCGAAAAAAATGTACATTCGTGAAGTACAAGATATATATATATATATCTATTCCCAGTGACCTTTTTTGAAGATGAATGACAATCTTAGGATTTGTACGTGTCGTTTTATAGATTTGTTATAATCGATACATTTATTTAATAATCAAACAAGGTCATGCAGAAATATAAATACTTTTTGTGTTAGGAATGTCTATCATTTGAAAATCAAATAAATCTATAATGAAAATATTATAAATTGATATATATATATATATATATATATATTGGCAAAGAGAAGGAGAGTGAGAGTGAAAAAGAAAAAGAATGCGAGCGAGAAAAAAAGAGCAAGAAAATGTTTATTTGATAATTATTTGAACCATGTTATGCTTAATTTCATAAACAAATTAAGCGTTTATAAAAAGAGAAAGAGAGAATCGCAATAAATATTATGATTAACATTAAAATGAAAAATATATTTATTGTTTTTAATGAAATTATAAGTAAAATATGTGTAGGATATGTTTGTATGTGTATATACATACGTTCATACATACACATATATACAGATGTACACTATATTTCGCAAAAAATCTAATTTCTTTCGAATATATTGCATAATAACTTGTTAGATTCTGCACATTTACAATTTTATTTTATATGTGCGATAATATTATCGGTCTTCCTAACATAGTAAATAATATGTAAATAAAAATAATGTGTAGAGAATTCATGTAAGCAAGACTCCTTTTATAAATATATGTAATAAAATGTTGGCATTTCCTCTGTATCTGTGAACATGTGCATAGATAGACTTTGCAACAATTAAAGCTTTGAAATGATTATTTTTGAGTTCTTATTTATTATTCTTTTATGTATTAAAAAAATAAATCTCAATATATTAAACTATATTAAATAATTTTAATTGAATATTATTAAAATTATAAATATGCATATTAAGAAATAAGTGCAATTTAATCATTTGAATTATATTTAACAATTACCAGGAAATTTAAAATGATTGAACAAATTATTTTAAAAAATCAAGATTTTTATTATCAAAATTGATTTATAACACATAAAGCGCAATATAGATTAAGTTATTTTATTGAACAAATAATTAAATTTATGTAGAAAATGATTTTATAAATTGTTTTTTATATAATTATCATATGAGTTATCTTAAATACATACATCTTTATACTTAATCATACTTTGTCATCTTATCAAATAATAAGCGCAATAAGTAGCAAAAGCAACCCAATGACTAGCAAAGCCAAGTTGTGACCATTTTTCAATTGTATGACTATAACTATAACCAGTTTCTTGAGTATCTGACATATCAAACATAAGACCTAAGTAAGCCAAGTGAAATATAGTCAAAGCACCAAAACCACCATTTACTAAAGAGACCCAGTAACAATTTGTAGGAGTCCTCGAGTGTTCACATTTATGTAAAGAGCATGGTTTTGAAGATATGCAAGCATCAAAAACAGTAGCTAATAGATTTCTCAACTGATATTCAATGTAAGTATAAAATCCTAAACTAAGAAGAACAGCTGCAAGTTGAAAATTTAATCCATGTAGCAGTGAACTTGCCAAGTAAGTCATAATTATAGCTCCAAATTTTCCAAGCTGTTTGCACCCAGGACGGAATACATCTAAAACATTGGAAATGAATACCAATTATATTTATGTTACATATTTTTACTGAAGTGTATACTTTTTTTTTATCTTACATATTTTTAACCAGCTATGCATTGGAATATTCCAGTTTATCACAACTTGTACAAGTGAACGAGGCACTTCGATTTCCAGTGGTTTTGTAACTAATGTTTGAGATAGAGGATATCCTCCCAGCAACATTATTGCAGATGCAATAAAACAAATAAAATAATGCGATGTTCTGAAACTTAGAGCATCTCGAAATGCTAACATCCATCTACAATATTATTAAAGAAAATTAATAATTAATTGAACAAAGTATTATTAGCTAGGTCTTATTGGTTACTAACTTTCCAGCCGAATCACTTAAAATCCAATTGGTCCAACAATTTGAAATACATAAGCAGAAAAGTCCTACCATCATATAACCAATTACCACAAAACACCACCAAAATTTCTAAAAAAAAAAAAAAAAAAAAAAAAAAATTGTTTTATTTCATTTTTCTTTATTTTAAATTTTATAAGAAATTTTATAAGCTTTAACACACCCAAGTAGTTTCTTTATGTAAATTAAAATAGCTTTCAAAAGATGTCCAAGGGCCAAATAATGAAGTTGGACTGGATAGCATGTAACCAATGAATGCATAAAAATTGATATTATTATCTTTTTCTTTTTTATCCACAGTAATACTGCTTGCTTTCATCACAGCTATCATAATAATACCTCGAATTTTGTGCCATTCTTTAGGTTCCATAAAAAATTCACTTAAAAAAATCAGTTTCAATAAAAATAAATAATAAATTTACAGTAAATAACATATATTTATTTTAAAAATTAAAAAATATGAAGGATCTTATTTATAATTTTTTTTCATATTAATTTAATTTTGATTATTTAATACTAACCAATATAAAATTAATAGAAGACTTGGAATGAAGACTTTAGTTCCTTTACGAAAATTTTTTGGTAAATATAAAAATAAGTATGAAAGAAGAATAAAAAATAATAATAAATAAAAACATTCGTGTGCATAATGCCAAATTACAATTATACCAGTAGCAGCTGATATACAATGAAATAAATTATGAGTTATATGACCTATAATTAAAAAAATTTGTAAATTAAATTTTTATAACAAATTAGCAATAGTACACTATCTACTCACTAAGTCTAGCAGCTATGTTACAAATAAATGATGCAACAATAAGTGGAATTAAATACCAAAAAGTGTCTTTTAAGGTCGGGAATATGCAATAATTATAAAGTTCAAGAAGTGTCTCTTGGTCGAGTATATATTCATAATCTATATCATCTAAATTTTCCATTAAACATTGATCTCCACATTCATTATCGTCATCATACATTAGTATAGAATCCATTATTTAATACTATTAGTAGCAGCTTAGTATTTTTATAATCTTCATAATTTAACTTTATAAACTAATAAAATGAAAATTATTTGTGCAATAATGTATGCAAAAAATTACCGGCAAATAAACCATAACCAATAAATATCAAACTAACGAATAATTAAATCAAAATTAACTTATTTATTTCTAAATTCACTTTGATGAACTAAATTATTTTCATTATTTATATTAAATAATTATCGCTTTTAATTTTTTTCTTTATTATACATAATGTAGTTTATTAAATATTTGAAGTAAATATTGGTCTGATAAGTTTAAAAACGCCATTTTTAAATGCCGCTGATGACATATGATGTGCTCATAACCTTACATCTATATCAACAACAACGCGATAAACAGTGCATTAATGGAAAATAAATACAATAACAAAAAGTAGTTCTTACTCTAGCAATAATGCATTTTTGTATTAAATCCAGTTGATGATTTTATATACTAAAATCAATGGCAATTAAAAAACGACTTCAGCTACAGATTCCAAAGTCTCCAAAATAAATTTTGGAGAAATAGGCATTTACGTATAACTACAAGAATTATGTCTGACGCTTTTGAAGAAATACAAGCTATTAAAATAAAGAGAAATTGTTTAAGAGAAAAATTACAAAAAAGAAAACGTGAAAGACATGAACTATTTACATTGACATCAGGGGCTTCTTTATCTTCCTCTCCTAACAGTGAACCTCTTAGATCCCCAGGTACAAAAATAAAATAAATATCAATTATTTTATTCGGTTCATTCTTATATTGCAAATTAATTAATTTCTATTAAATGAAAAATATAATTTTAATATATTACATAATATTAGGTCCAATTACATCAGCATCTAACCATGCAGAGTATGAGCGTGATGTATTATGTATACTTCATGAAATCCATACAAATTTACCCATTACTTCAGCTGAGCTTTTAGATCAACTTCGAAAAAATTTGAATGCTGACTTATCACATGCTGATGTCAATAAGATATTGGAAAAGCTTGCAGCTCAAGATGTTGTAAAGTTAGTATATTATTTTAAATTAAATTTATAAAATATAATAAAATAATTATTCAATTTATCGGTATTTTAATTTACTTAAAAATTTTTAATTGCTCAAAATTATTTTTGTAGAATCAAAGAAGTAACTGAAGATGGAGTTTTTGGATATACAGTTCTTACATTTGCTGAAGCACAGCCACTTCATGCACAATGCTTTTCTGAAATAATTGAAAATGCTGAAAGCACTGAATCTACTGCATCTGAAACTAGTGACAATGCACCACCAGAAAAACAAGCAAAAATTGATACTAAAAGTACAGAAGATATTATGTCACTTATATCTATGCCAACAATTCGTGAAAAAGAAAATAAAAAAGTAGGTGAACAGATTTTGGATTTACTCTCGAAACAAACTTCAAAAGAAAAATCTTTAGCAGAAAGGTTTCGTTCTCAAGGTGGAGCACAAGTAATGGAGTTCTGCCCTCATGGTACTCGAATTGATTGTGTGAAACTTAATCAAGGTTTTGCTAATAAATGTAAAAAATTACATTTTAAAAAAATAATACAGAGTCACACAGATGAATCTCTAGGTGACTGTAGTTTTTTAAACACTTGTTTTCACATGGACACTTGCAAATATGTACATTATGAAGTTGATGGTTCTACAACTCAACAACAAAATAATATCTCAATCGATGAAAGTGTCACAAATAATGGAACAACTGATAAGCACACAACAACTACAACTATAACTGATAATTCATCTGCACTAACTAATAAAAATTGTACAGAATTGACTTTGTATCCTCCTCAATGGATTCAATGTGATCTTCGATATTTAGATATGACTGTGTTAGGTAAATTTGCAGTTATAATGGCAGATCCACCATGGGACATTCATATGGAATTACCTTATGGTACGATGTCAGATGATGAAATGCGACAATTAGGTATTCCAGCATTACAAGACGAAGGCTTATTATTTTTATGGGTGACTGGTAGAGCTATGGAACTTGGACGAGAATGCCTTCAGTTGTGGGGTTATGAAAGAGTTGATGAAATAATTTGGGTAAAGACAAATCAATTGCAGAGGATAATTCGAACTGGTCGAACTGGCCATTGGTTAAATCATGGTAAAGAACATTGTTTAGTAGGAATGAAAGGTAATCCACGTATTAATCGAGGACTAGATTGTGATGTAATAGTTGCTGAAGTAAGAGCTACAAGTCATAAGCCTGATGAAATATATGGAATTATTGAGCGTATGAGTCCAGGTACAAGAAAAATTGAACTTTTTGGACGGCCTCACAATGTACAGCCTAATTGGATTACTTTAGGAAATCAAGTGGATGGTGTTCACTTAATAGATCCACAATTAATTAAAGCTTTTAAAAAGCGATATCCTGACGGAAATTCAATGAAACCTACAAAAACATGATTTTTTACTATAGAATATGAATTTTTATTCATATTATGAGTTTTGCAGTTCATTTGAACTTTACATATATATAACTTTTATATTAAAATCTGTTTATTACGTATTAAGTATTTACTTTTCATGACTACATTATTGCAAAATTTTAAAAGATTTATTTTTAATATATTTAACTTTCCAAAATGTTTGTAAATGGAATATTTATGTTTTTATTTTAATTTTATTTTAATTTTTAATCATATACTGAGCTGCAAAAATCTTAATTTTAGTTAAATAAATATCATTATATTTTATATTTTAACTTTGCAAAGTTTTTAAAAAGGTGATAAAAATAATTCATCCCAAAGTGAGATATAAAAGTTTAATACAAATCTTTGATATATAAACGCTTACCTATGCGGTATAGCGCTGTACAAAATATAAAGTATTTTGTTAGATATCCATTACATTTTTAACTATCTTTTAAAGACTTAGAAAATTAATTTGTCAAATCTTGATTAAGATTCGAACTTTAAAATGTGTGACTCGATTAGTATGAAAATAAAAAATAAGTTATATAAAATTAAGTATTGTCAATACTATTCCTAGTATGCCTTAATAATGTTTTCCTTAAAGAAATGGTAAAGTAACCATCCTTTACACCATTTTTCGATCTTCTATTAAATTCTGGTTTAATACAATCAGGAACTTCAGGTTCATTTTCTTTTCCTTTCTCACTTTTTGTAATGCTTTGTTTTCGCCTTGATTCAAACCTAGGTAAAGCAAGACGTTTGAAAGAATCCAACCAATGTCTTCTATGATGTTCATCATCACTTATTAAAATATGCTCTCCAATTTTAAAACTTGCTGCAGATTTACTTGGAGTAATAATTTGTACATTCAATTGATCTTTTGGTATAATTGGGAAACAAAGATTGTACTTTCTATTAGGACGTCTATTTGATCGAGTAAGTGCAAAGCATGTATTAAAGAGGAAGCAATAATATTTCTATAAAAAAAAAATTGATTTAAAACTTTAATCTAATTTGCAAATAAAAATATAATATTAATATAAATTAACAGAATTTACCATTCCTTTTGGATCTTTTAGAGACCCTTCAGTTATTAAATCTGTGGCATTTTCAATACATTTGTTTGGATCATACTCAGATCGTATATTTATTCGTGTTTGTGCTAATTTACACTCAGCCTCACCCATAGCTTGATCAATGTTTTTTAATAATTCAGACAGTAGTTCCCCTGCTCTTTTAAGAGCAGCTTCATCTACATGGCCTCCTGGGGTATGTCTTAAAATTTCATTAACAAGCAGAGGATATTTAACTATTCTTGAACGTGGTACATCTAAATATGTCCACAAGTCTGTCGATCTAAGGGATTCAGATCTTTTTTTTAAAAATTCCTGAAAACGCCTACATGATAATTTTTTTGATTCTAAAATATGTCTAGCCCAAACTTGTGATCTACATCGTTCTATGTATAAGTCTGTTAACTGTGTTAACTGAAATCCAAAAAATTATAGTTATATTCTTTGTTTATGAGTTTTTAAAACAATTTATACTATTTATATTATAAACTAAAGATTTTATACCCAATCGACTATTGTTGGTCCAACACAATCTGTAAATCCTGAACGATCACGAAGTTCCACCATTTCATCACGAAGTTTTCCATGAACTTGAATAAACTTTGATACATCTCCAAAAAGAGTAATTAATTCTTCGGCAGTAAATATATTGACAGGTAGTAAAGGTTGATAATAAAAGTCTCTAAGTATACAAAGATCATTTAAAAGTACATTTTCACCGCAAAATAATTCATAAATTGCTTCTTGTCGCTTAATTTCTCTACGGCTTAAAGTAGAAGCAATATCTAATTCTGCAACATCTAACATCCAACTTCTTATAGCTACATTTCCTGCATGATCATTGCTTATCCTTAATCTGAAAAATAAAAAGAATCCATACAAATTAATACATTTTATTATATAATATAATTATTTTATTATACAAATATATATCTCAGGATCTACCATACTTTTTTCTAACTGGTGGTGGCTCTATTTCTATAAATGATACTTCTGTAACATTTACAGTACGATCTAATGATTTACCACTGGCAGATGCAAAAAAGCTACTAGCAACTTCTGATATTTTTCTGCGTTTTTTTCGCTTACTCAATGTAGAGTCTATAGAAATATCCATTGAATTGATGCTAATTGCATCGCTTTTTGGTCTTTTTCTAGAGCGCTAAGAAATAAAAATTTTATTATATGAAAGAAAAAAGAAAATACAATTCATATGATGTAATTAAATTATTTTGAAAAAAAATCTGTTGATGATTATGTAAGAAAACACTTATGATAAATAATCTATATAAATCTTTTGAAAAATGAATTTACAAGTAGTAAATTTTTTTATTTTAATATCAATAATTTTCATTTAATTAAAATCAGTGTAGAAAATACTTACGAGCCAAAATTTTTTTCTCGGTTCCGAAAATTTTTCCGAGATCGTTAAATCACAAACATCATTCTCCTCCATTTTCTAATGAAACGATGAAAATATGAGTTACAAACAAACGAAATTACATTGCTCTTAGAAACTACTGTTCCACCTACTCATAAGCCGTTTTTCACTTATTTATTAGTATTTCTACAAAAATTTTAACTATTGTGGCAATAAATACGAACTGTTTGTTGACATTGGACGGTTGATGCTTGCTTTGCACCGAAGCTTATTCCGCAAAGCACAATTATAATTTTAAAAAATTAAGGCACGTTTACATGTATCTAGCAGAAACTATTAAATTTCTTATAAATTTTATCGTTTTATAAAACAAATTTTATTTATAATAATACGTTTCAATTACTTGTCTGAATGTAATTGTCTAAAATGTAAAAACATTTTTATTATTAATAAAATATTTTTAAAATCGTATTAGTTTATTGTTTTCATATCGAGTAAGTTTTCATGCGAAGCGATAATAAATGCATGCTAGGTTAAACTATGAATTTGTGGCGTTTGTATAGTTCTGTTTAGAGTAGCATGTTGAAATTTCGACGCTAATATTCCGGTCGCATTTTTAATTGAGTTAATTTTACATTTATACCTAAACATAAAGTACAAAAAAAAAGTACTAAAAATTTTGAAACACAGTAAGAAAAATATATTTTATATTAATTGTATTTTTATTCTAAAAATAATTATTAATAGGACAAAGAAATAACAGAATTTTGCGTTAATATTATTGAATTAAATTTTTCACTAAAAAAGATGGTTATTTTATTAAAAGCTTTTGAAATTATTATTTTAAATTTGTTTTCCATTGTTACTTTTATTTAAATCTTTTTTAAAAATAATAAGATTACAATTACAACAATCATAACCTCAATGTTTTCTTGCAGATCATGGATATTAGACCAAATAACACTATTTATATAAATAATTTAAATGAGAAAATTAAAAAGGACGAACTCAAAAAATCTTTGTATGCTATATTTTCACAGTTTGGTCAAATTTTAGATATTGTAGCATTAAAAACTCTAAAAATGCGTGGACAAGCATTTGTTATTTTTAAGGAAATTGCTAGTGCAACAAATGCTCTGAGATCAATGCAAGGTTTTCCATTTTATGATAAGCCAATGGTGAATATAAGATATTTAATTTATTCAAATTAATATCCAAAAATAATTTTCGAATTTTACATAAAAATTTTTATCAAAAATTTTCAAGAATCCACATATTTATTTTATTTTTATTGTTGCAACAATAAAATTATTTAAAATATTATTTCTATAATTAGAATGATATTAAATTATTAATTGTATTAATTTTATAATTACATGCTTATAAGTCATTTCTAATTTTAGAGGATAAATTATTCTAAAACAGATAGTGATATAATTGCAAAAATGAAAGGTACCTTTACGGAAAGACCAAAGAAACCAAAAAGAGTCATACCAGCTGCAGATGAAGAAGCAAAGAAAGCAAAGAAACGAGCTAAAGAACAAGCTAAGCAACAACAAATGGGATATACTCCAGGTGCAACTCCACATGTTGGTCTGTCAAATGCAGCTGTTCCTGAACAACCACCAAATCAAATTCTCTTCCTTACAAATTTACCAGATGAAACTAGTGAAATGATGTTATCTATGTTATTCAACCAATTCCCTGGCTTCAAAGAAGTACGTCTTGTTCCAAATCGACACGATATTGCATTTGTAGAATTTGAGAACGAAGTACAATCTGGAGCAGCTAAAGATGCACTTCAAGGTTTTAAAATAACACCTTCACATGCGATGAAAATATCTTTTGCTAAGAAATAATTAATATAGTTTAATAATATTAAAAATTGAATACAAGCTAAAATATTTAAAACACAATGGTTGTTTTAATAATTTAAATGTAATGGTGTAATTTCACCATTTATGAATTTATAAAATTATATTATATAATAGATCTACAAATCAATGTAAATTTATAAGATAATTAAGTGCTTTAGTTATTGCATTTTTTTTATAAGCGTTATAATGTATAAATAAGATAAATTTACATCTAAAAATAAATATGATTTTTTATATATAAAAATCTTGCATAAAAAAAAATAAAAATTCTAAATTATAAATAAGAAATATTTGAATTATACTTATTATTCTTTAAAAAAAAAAATTTATTTCAAAAGTAACAAGTAAATTTAAAAAATATAAATTAATATTTTTTAATTAATAAATTGGGACATTTCCATTTTTTTTGCCAAAGAATAATTCTGAATTAAGCGCCATCTTCAATGAAATTGTAGATGGAACTAGTATTAGATGTCAAATATCGTATTTAAAGACCATCTAACGAGTTTTATTTATTTTCGGTTGCTTTTCTATTGGTTTTAAATAGTTACTTTTATTTTCATAATGGACATGAGAATATAATTCTCGTGATGCGCTTAATATACAAGTATAGGGCAAACACTTTGGCATTATGACAGTGTGGTAAATTCAAAAAATTTAGAGTTAATTGATTTCACATAAGAAGAAATTCAATTAAGAAGTGCGCTTATGACATCATGGCATCTAACGATTTACGCCGTCAATTTCAAGGTGAGTAACAATGTATACCAAGTGTTTAATATTACGTTTAATTGTAAAAAAAAATTCAGCACATTATTATGATTCTTCTACAACGTGTATTAATGTGACAATTTTATATCTTGATATAATTTATTAAAAGATGTTCTTAGCAACCAAAAACATGTTTATAACTACAAGGCTTTATTAATTTTCATAAATATTGTATTTTTTTCTATTTTGTTTAATTAACAATTGATGACAGTCTTTTACAAAATTCAATATTTTAAATTTAAAAAAAAAAAAAAAATGTGAGATATTATAAGAGGTTTTCATAATAATTATGATCATATTTACACAAATAAGTTTACTTAGTCAATAATATAAAAAATATTAAAAAAAAACTTTTGTAGATAATGTAAGAAAGGAAACACAAACAATTTTAAAATTGAATGTGGAAAGGCCTGTATTAGAAGAACAAGATTTACGTCAATTATATCAATATGAGAAACCAAAAATATCTGGTATATAAAATATATTCTATTTTTAATCATTAACAAGTTATACAAAAATTTTATTATTTATTTTTGTAGTGATACAAAATGTTAAAAAATCTGTAAGGTCTTCTAATTGTAAAAAATGTATTGAAAGTGTTATACCGGCTACAAAGTGGCTTAGAACATATAATTGGCAAAATGATTTTATTTATGATGTAATTTCTGGTCTTACAGTAGCTATAATGCATATTCCTCAAGGTATGGCATATGCATTATTAGGAAATTTAACTCCAGTTATTGGTATATACATGGCATTTTTTCCTGTACTTATATACATTTTCCTTGGTACTTCAAGACATGTATCTATGGGTAAGAGTTACAAAAATTTATATAATTAATTTATTGATTATAGAAAATTAATTTTTCAAATAAAATAATTTTGTTATAATATTGAATTTTCAATAAAAATATTTTATTTATTGTTATTTATTTTAGTGAAAAATATAAAACAACCTTGTTCTGAAACAAGGGAATAATTGCCTGGTAACTTATAAATAGTAAATTTATTTTAGCCAGAAAAAAAATTGTCAAAAGATTATTACTTGTACTCAAAAAATATTCTTTTTAAAGATTTAATATTTTGTTTATTTTTTCCTTTAAATTTTTAAAATTATTATTAAAATTAAAGTAGATTTTTTATAAAACTAATTGATTTTTTGTTTTCAAATAATAGTAATGTCTTTTTTATTTTTTAGGAACCTTTGCAGTAGTATGCCTTATGACTGGCAGAGCTGTTACTTCTTATTCAACACCTTTGGAAAATAGTGCTACTGCTAACAATACACAAGAAGCATCTCCATTAACAAATATGCACAACGTAGAAACGTATACACCAATACAAGTGGCAACTTCTGTCACATTTATGGTTGGAGTAATTCAGGTAATTCAAAGAATAAATATTTATTTATAAATATTAAATAAAATATATATTATATTATTATAATAAAAATATTATAAATTAAATAATTATTTAATCATTAAATATATTGATGTTATTAAAAATGACTTTTGTAAATAAATTATTTTTTAAATTATTTGAAAAAACAAAGAAATTGAGTTCATAAAATAAATTAGAATATTTAAATTTTTTTTAATTTTATAAGACTATAATTTTATATTTTATTAAGACTCATGATTAAAATAAATAAATAATTTAGTACAACAATAATTAAAAATATTTTATAAGTACTGTTGTTATTATAGCTCATAATGTACATATTTAGATTGGGAGTTATTAGCACATTACTTAGTGAAACTTTTGTTAATGGCTTTACAACTGGAGCAGCAATGCAAGTTTTATTATCTCAAGTATTTGATTTAATTGGGTTGAATTCAGTGAAACCAAGAGGGCATTTTAAGTTTATTAAAGTAGATATATTAACTAGAAAAAATGCAGTATACTATATTGATTAGATAATGTAATTATAAGCTTTAATTTTTTTTCAGACAATTATTGTTATCTTTCATGACATTCCAGATGCAAACGTTGCCGCTGTGATAATTTCTTTGATTGCTTGTTGCATAATGGTTTTTAATAATGAATTAATAAAAGTAAGAAAATAAATATGATTATTGATACTATGATGTAAAAAAATTAATCCAAATATTTTATTTATAATAATTAATTATGTTCATAAATTTTATAAATTTAATCAACAATATTTTACAAGTTAAAAAATTATTTATATAACTAACTTATATTATTTATAGCCACGGCTTAGTAAACGATGTTCTTTTCCTATACCTATAGAATTAATAGCTGTAATTACTGGAACATTAGTTTCTCGATATTGTGAATTATCTACAAAATATGATATCAAAACAGTTGGAAATATTCCAATAGGGTGAATAAGCTTTCAGTTTGTAATAAAATGCAATCTTCTTGCAAGAAATAATTCCTATAAATGTTTAAGGTATTTGTTGTAATTGAATAGAATACCTGAACCCCAATTACCAGCTTTTAAACTGCTACCCACTGTTGCTTTGGAAAGCTTTGGAATAACTATGGTTTCTTATACAGTAACCATGTCAATGAGTTTGATTTTTGCAAAAAAATTACATTATCGTGTTGATTCGAATCAAGAACTATTTGCAATGGTAAATAAATATAATTTTTATTATACTTATATTTAATATATTTATTTAATTGTAAGCAGCAAAAATATTTTCTTAAATTTTGAATGTATTGTTAATAGGGTAGCAGCAATATATTTGGTGCTTTTTTTTCATGTATGCCAGTCTCAGCATCATTGAGTAGATCTTTGATTCAACAAGCTGTTGGTGGAAAAACCCAGTTAGCTAGTATAATTTCTTGTTTGATTTTACTTATGATATTGTTATGGGTTGGCCCATTTTTTGAACAATTACCAAGATGTATTTTAGCATCAATAATAGTTGTAAGTGTGATAATCAATTAATGTTCTCAAATTAAAATAAATATTTACTTCATGAATAAAAATTTATATCATTAACAAAATTTCAGTAACAAATATTTTGTATAAAATACTTATGAAATATTTATTTTAATTAAAAATGTTTATTTTAGGTAGCATTAAAAGGTATGTTAGTACAAGCCAAAGAATTAGTAAAATTTTGGAAATTAAGCAAGATTGATGGTGTTGTATGGATTATTACTTTTTTGACAACTACATTCGTTAGTATTGATGTTGGTTTAATAAGTGGATTGGCAGCTTCAATGTTTAGCATACTATTCCAAAGTGTGAGGCCTTACAGTTGTTTACTAGGTCATGTTCCAAATACAGAATTATATCTGGATACAAGTCGTTACACAGGTGTAAGTAAAAAATTACAGCATTTAAAAAAATAAAAATATTTAGTTAATAGCAATATAAAAAATCGTAATTTAAATTTTAATGACGATTCTAATTTTATTAAACATCAATTAAATCATGTAAATTATAGTATATTAAATAATTTACTGCATTAATAAACATTTTCTTCTAAAAATAATTGAAATAATTTAAAAAGTGTATAAAAAATGATTAAAGAATTTCGTTATTTTATCCACAGGTAGCTGAAATATTTAGTATAAAAATCTTCCACTATGTTGGCAATTTGAATTTTGTAAATGCAAATCACTTAAATTTGGATCTTCAAAAAAAAGTGGGCGTGAAGCCTCGAGATGTACTTAAATATCGCGCAAAACTTGCCAAAAAAGGCATTTATGCAGAATCAAATGATTTCGAGAACAAGTACACTTTGAAATGCATTATAATCGACATGAGTGCCGTAGAAAAAATAGATTCAAGCGGTGTTTTGGCTCTGCGTGAAATTGTTACGGACTTTTTACAGATAGACATTCCCGTCTACTTAGCAGCCTGCGCTACTATGGTTTTTGACCAAATATACAAGTGTGATATGTACGAAAAAGGTGAACTTACTTTTATGATTTTCGCTTCTATACATGATGCTGTGTTTTACGCACAACGTGAATTAGTATCAAAATCTGCTTAAAAAGTATTTGATACGTGTTTTAAACTCCAGACAATAATGATAATTTTAGAAGAATGAATTTAACGAATGTTTTTTTACATAATGTTAGTTGTACTTGACCCTATTTATACTTTAAAAAATAAGGGTAAAAAAATATTTTTATATATTAATAAAAATAAACAAGTTATTTTAAAGCTAAACATTTTATTAAATAATAAAAACGATTATTTGTAAATCAAGTAATTGAAAAATTTGTAATTATCCATCAAGAATACTTATTTTTCAAATTTTTTTATTTTATATTAAAAAAAAATGTGCGTGAATTAATAGTTTTTTTATATCTATATTGCATATATTAAGATCGAATTAAAAAATATTAAAAAATATCATTATCTGTCTGGTAGAATTGATACTTAAATAGTATTTTATTTTATTTTTGAAAAGGTCATATTTTTTTATGCTGATTTAAAATATTTGAATTATAAAAATCAATGTTTTAATTTTACAAATTTAATTTGAAGTTACTATCCATATTTTAATAATAAGTAATATTCGAATTTATAATTTATAAGCATATTAAATGTAAAACAAAAATTTATTCTAAAATTTGTCAAAAAATTAGATATTTGTTTACTTCAATGTTTTTTTTGCTGTTATTTTAAATTTCAAGCTTTTTTTTTTTTACTGTAATTTTTAATTTTTAATTTTAAATCAGTGTTTAATTTACATGGATTTAATTGAGGGAATAACACTTAGAGTTTAATTATCTACTTAATTTACATAAATGCTTAAATGACACTGGGAACATTATTACTTGATGTAATAATGTTTATATTTGAAACAAAGATATTGTATAAAGATATTAACGGGTTTCTCTACAATGAATAGTATGAATATTCTTTTAAAAATATATGTACATAATATGCAAATATACTTATGTATGCAGATTTATATATTGTATAAATAAAAAAGACAAAAAAAAAAAAAAAATTTGTGAAAAAAGAAGACAAAATTGTTTTTTATGAAACACAACGCATATGTATTTTCATTAATTGATCGCTAGTTGCAATCGTCTATTACATTCTTTATTAATTCTACAAGACTTGGATGTATTAGATTCAAAATCTAAACTACATCCAAGACCAACAAATATATCGACAGAGGAAAAGGCAAATATCGCTTCGGTAAATTACCGCATCTCAATGCATATGCGCGCATCGTGAAACTGGTAATAATTGCTTCATAACTGCCAGTTATCTCTGTTAATTGCAAATATAATTTTCTATAATTTATAATACTCTGCATTAACAATATTCGTCCAGGACGGCATGTAGCCAAAAATATTATCAATCAACTTGACAAAATTTTATATTTTCGGTCCACAAATGTAATCGATAATTACGCATTTTTATTGATCAAAACCAGGGCTGTTTTAATATTATGTAAGCTGATATACTATTTTTCATGAATGCGATGTATAATTAAAATGACAAGTAAGCTGATAAAAGATCAATAAAAAAAATAATGAAAGTTTTATTGGGACAATAAAAAAAAAAGTACAAATTTATATTTAGCTTTTTGTTTGTAATAAAAAATTTTCAACTTTAAAATTAATAATGATTTAATATAATGAGTAAATAATTTAAAACGAATGTCATTTTCATATAAAATTAAAAAAATTCATTTAAAAATGAAAGTATTAAAATGTAAATTAATATACTAAAAATTTCGTTTATAAAAAAATGTAATAACTACTTAACTTAGACTACATACAAAATTTGTACAAATTAATATTTTTATCTTAAAAATAAATTAAAGATAGTTCCATAAAAAAAATAAAAAATTATTCATTTATGTATATAACATAATTAATATATCTCGTAACAGTGCCCTCAAACGTCCATTACTACTTGGCAGACAAATGTATGTAGTAGTATGTAGGCTTTTGATATAAAAAAAAATTTTTTTAAATTCTCTATAATACGTTAACTTGAAAATAAAATATTATAATTTTATAATATTTATTAATATTATTATATTAATAATATATATTTATTAATATTATAATATATTAATATTATTTTAATACTTTCATTATTTCTAATATTTTCGACTTTATTTAAAGTTAGAACTTTTTTATCAATAAAATTTAAAAATAAAATTAAATTAATTTATCTAATATTTTTGAGTTGAACACGTAACCAATATTTCAATTTTAATTATCTTTTATGATTGGTAAATTTTTTTTACTTTTTACGATATTTCACGGCTGCTAGTTTTTCTCTCGTTCGTCATATATATCGCTAGTATTTGTTGAAACTAAATAAAAAAAAAAAAAAAAAAAAAAAAAAATAAGTTCCTCATTTTTGTAATCAACAGCTTTCCAATGTTCAAATTGTACAGCCCTAGCTCAGATTTCCCTTACAGATTCAGGAGAATTAAAGGTCGTAGTTAACTTTTAGCCGTTGAAGACTATCGATCGAGGAGAATAAGGGAGGAGATAAATTTCTTCTTTCCTTTCATTACATATCTTTTTTTTTTTTTCATTTCTTTTGTAAGAGAATAAATTGACTAGCATACCAACCAGTGGAAGGTACTTTTGCTCGATCAACAGCATTTAATTATTTTTTTTCTTTCTTTTTTTTCTTTTTTTTCTTTTTTGCATTTTTCATTAAAATGATTAAAAACGGCGCGCAATTAAAAAGCTTTGTCGTTTTGATGCATCATCATTAATATAACATTAATTTTGCTCTTAATTAGCAAATAACGACAAAGCCGTCGTGAATAATTTTCGTCGTCTTTGTCGTCGTCATTCTCCTCGTTGTGATTCACCGATAATGGGAGTCGGAGGTTGTTTTTTTGACGATGGTGTCGCTGTTCTTGTTTTCAATCGTTAGCACGGCTGCTGAGTAAGGGTGTCGAGAATCGCGCGACACAGACTGCGCACGTTAGGCTGCGTTGTCGTATCGCTGTTCTCCTTCTGTAGAGATTCTAAGACTTTCACGCCACCTTCCTTTACCAGCATCTCGCAGTAACGTTTTGCTAAAAATTTATAATAAACATAAATTAGGCATCGTACTTGTATCGTTGTTAAATTATTTTTAATATATAACGTTCTTTTATCTCCGCAGATTGAAAAATTATATTATCTAGATCAATTATAAAATTGTATAATTTTTATGTATATATGTTTGTTTGCTTAAATATATAAATATATGTACTTATATCAAAGATGATTAAGTTTTAAAATAATAGTTTTCTTTTATCAGATCAGGAGTTGGGAGATTTTCTCAGAGTCCTGAAAAAAGAACAACTAAAGCCAAAATTTATTTTAAAAGTAAACAAGCAACTTAATAATTCATTAAAATGGATAAATTTAAAGCACAACAATAGCTCATCATAATAATAGAACAAAACTGAGCATAAAAAAAAAAAAAAAAAAAAAAAAAAAAAAAAAAAAAAAAAAAAAAAAAAAAAAAAGAAAGAAAGAAAGAAAAGAACTTACGGTTCTTGGTGCAAACGTGGTGTACAGCCCACACGGCCCAAAGCTGCACGGGATAAGCCTCGGAGCAGCAAAGAAGAGGGAAGAACGGCTGGAAACTGCGATATGCGACCATTTCACCTTGGGGCGTCTGCCAGTTGGTTACCGCGCGCGCCAATTGATCCAGCAATTGGCTACGCGTCGGTAACAGGGGCACCGTCGCCCAAAGTCGTGGTCCGTCGCTCAGCAAATGGGCGGCTATGCCCGCGGCGAAGTAGGATACGTCGATGTGCTTTGAATCCAGGAGCGAGGAGAGCATCGTTATGAAGCGCGGCTGCATCAGTCGGTGCCTCAAGTGTTCGACCTGCGTTTGTTTATTTGTTTGGTTTTTTTTTTTTTTTTTTTTTTTTTTTTTTTTTTAATCGATTGTTTGTTTTGTTTTCCGTGCGGATAAAGAGATCGATTCAACGGAGTGCACGGTGAAATACGATAATTTTAGATTTTCAGGATAGGAGGTGAGCGATTTAGGTGAATGTTTGATTAACGCGATAAACTAAAGACTGCGACCGAGTTTACATTTTAATGTTATTGTTGATTTTTTTTTTTTTCTTCATACCTATCAATTTATATTTGATTTAGTTTTTAAACTTGAATTTTGCATCGAAATATTTTTTAAATATTTTAAAAATATATTTATTTCTTTTAATCGAATTATTATTATAATTGTATTTAGTTTATTAAATTAAACCATATTAATATTATTATCTGAATTAAATAGCATTTTAAACAAAAACAATAATTTTGTTAAAATTATTTTAAAATTATAAATTATTTATCTGTTTATCGCATCAATTATACATTTTGAATACTAAAATTATTTAATAAAACATCGATAAAGAATGAGAAAATATTTTTTAATAAAATTTAGTAAAACTAATGAATTTCAAACCGCAGCTTTTAATATCTTTTTAATATGTGAACGTATTAAAACCGAATAAAAGTTAAATTAAGTTTTTCTTCAGATATTACTGCGTAAAAAATTTAAACGTTTACTAACCTCTGTATTTCGAATCTGTTTAGAAAAAACAAAAAGGTTAGAATTAATCTTTATGACTATCATTTGGATGAAATATGAAATAGCGAAAAAAAGTTTGATGCAAAATCCAATTGAACAAAAAAATAATATTCAAAATTATCGACATCCGAAAGAACTAAGTTTATTTTTAGGGTTTAAAATATTTGTAATGAAGTGGAATATCAATATTAATTTTTTTTTTTAAATATTTTTAATTTTAATTTAAAAACTGTTTGTTTATATATTATTGTTTTTTGCGTGATAAAATTTAATTTCTTTGCAAGTTTTATTATTTTAGTATTCTCCCGATCAATTTTGAATTTATTAGCTGACACTCCATTAAGAGCAATCAATAGTGGCACAAAATTGAATATTCCACAAGCACATTAACTGCACATGAATAATAGCGTTTTTTTTTTTTTTTTTATATTAATGACCGATGCATGCAGATAATTTTTTAATGCAAGCATTGATTTAATTTTTTTTTAATATCAATAAGATTAATAAAACTCTTTTAATAAAGTTTTACTCTTGCCGTATTATTAAAAAAATGTTTAAAAAATAATTTATAATCAAATTTTTAATTTCAATAGTATATCTTTCATTATTTTCAGTACTTAAATGACGTTAAAGTTATTCAAAAAATTTTTAATGATTTAAATTTCGTTTTTAAACACCGTACACGTTTTAAAATTTAAAATGAAAAACAATAACGTACCTCAGCTATGTTATTAAGAAGACCTAGTACTTTAGTTTCCACGCTTGACTCGCCTTGAAAGATATCCAAAACTTCAAGAAATAATTCCATGCCACCTTCTTCCAAAAATACCTTGCAAGTGGTAGCGCTCTCGTCCGTTAAGTTCCACAAGGCGCTCAGTGTAAATTTCATTGTTATGTCAACTAATTTTGCTTGCACTTTCGATTGCACCATCGACAATAGTTTTGACATGTACTGTGGTTGAGCGCCCAACATCGACGTCTCGATGGTAGAAATTTTAGCTGCGAGTATAGAGCAAATGGCCACAGACATACGGTTCATGGATGCGTCGTCGAAAGCTGATAGGCAATTCATGACTAATTTTGCACATCTATGAAATTAATACTTAATTATATTCTTTCAACGAAAAAATTGAACTCATTTAGTTAAAAATAGTGGCTAAATTTAGATGATATAATTTTCTATTAATTATGATATTAATTAAGCGATAATTAATTTATAATAATAATAATAATAAAAAAAAAAAAAAAAAAAAAAAAAAAAAAAAAAAAAAAAAAAAAAATAATTACCTATACTTATCAAAGGCAACATCCTGTAAAATTCTATCGCTACATAGCGTCAATAAAGTATTTTTTTGCAGCTGATAATGATTTGGATAGGATTCCATGGCTGTTAAAGTTAGATCGACGATTTGTTTTAATACAGATGGATGAATTTTTGTTGCTAATTCGCCTTTTGTAAGATTATAAAGACACGCAGTGGCTGCCATTTGAACCCGAAATTCTTGTGGGTGCGCTCTCATTCCTGGTATAACAAGTTTTATGACATCAACTCTTGCTTCATTGAAATACGAAGTTAGGCGGAATAAATTGTATAGGCATTTTTGCACATAAATTGGCCTATTAGGATACCTTCTGAGGGCTTCTAATATTTGAGATTCAATTGCTGTGCCACTTACCTAATTTAAAAAAATTCATTTAAAAAAATAATATTATGAGGTAAAGCATTATTTAAAATTTATATAACTTACTACAAGATCTGGTCTATAATTTTTATTTAAAGGATTCATAAGACAATCTTCATAACAAGCATCAGAGTGTACAAGTCCTAAGAATTTTAAATGTGGATGCGCTTGTATAAAATTCCAAAGATCTTTACCATCAATTTCATCTTTTCCTAAAAAGAAAATAAATATTTATTCATACCATATCATTGATCAATTTTAATAATAAATTTATATCATTACCTGATACATCTAAACTCGTTAAATGTGGCATACAATGAGTTGCTTTCAATAAATCTGTTATTTTCGACCGAACAGGCGCAAAAACTTCAAATACATATGTATCTCTTTCATCTGATATATCTAAACTTCTTAATTCATTCAATTCCAACAGTACGGATATATTTCTACAGCCACTTATTTTTAAATTATACATAGTTAATGATTTTAATCTGTCCTTGCAGTTTCTTAACGGAGAAATATCATCTACTCTAGTGCAAGATATATCAAGGCTTTCTAACAGTGGTAAATCTTCAACAACTATTTCTAAACCATGACTATTGAACTCAGTACCCGAAACATTTAAAATTTGTAGAGCACGCAGTTTACTTAATGCTACTACAATACAATATCTGCAAAATGAAATTGTTAAAATTTTTTAAATAGTCAAAGTGAACATATTTAAATAAATTACAAAAATAAACTAACCTTGAACAATCCATAAAACTTCCTCTTGCAACACTTAATGATCTAAGATTTTGCAAACTCCAATCACCCAAACAAGCAATTAAATCATTAACAGTAATTTTTAAACCATTTACCTCTAAATCTATAACTTTATGTTGCTTCAGAACCTTAAGTCCCTTAGCAGTAAGATTTGATGCATCTTTTAATTTAACATGCCTAAAACATGATATTTAAAATCGGTGACTGAAAAAATATCTATAAAATTAAATAATATTATTTTATAAAAATCTACCTTAGTCTTGTAGTTTTAGAATCAAAAAGTGTAATGGTTAAATCAGAAAGTTTTTTTCTTTCGCATAAACTGTAAAGCAACTGCTCTGAAATCTCTGTTGGTAAAAATGTATCAGGATCTTTAAAACTGAGTCTCGTGAAGGGGTTTGACAAAGTATGATTATTCGGTGCATTAGTTGCCAATGCAGCTTGAGAAGAATCAGAGGTGCCTTCACCTGCATTACAGCTTACTTCATCATCTATAAAATAAATTGGTAATTAATTCATTGCACGTACTGCAATAGAAATCTATAAAGTTTTAAGTAGTTTAAACATTTTTTAATAATTTAATAACTTAATACTAAAATTTTACTTAATTAAACTATCAATGTTTTCTAAATAATAATTATTGTTTTCAAAATGATTTATTTTAACTTTACCTATTGATGGCATAGATGGATAACTGTTTGAAGATCCACCAGCATCCTGAGGATGGAAATCACAAAGTGCCATAACATTATCACAGATGTAGTCAATGCAGACTTCTTGTAAACTTCTAGGTGATTCGAACATTATGGAATCTCCTTGTTATACATTCATTGATTAGAATTTCGCTTCTTTCAGCACTCCTGAACTTAACCTACTTTGCTGCTTTCTTCCCCAATGTTTTCTAAAACATTGCAGATATAAAAATTTTAATTACTTTGAATTGCTTTAGATTTATGTAAGTTAATATAAAACATCAAGTATAAAAACTGAAAAAAAATATTTTTACATAGAAATGTTATCACTATTATAAAATCTTAATAACTATATAAAAATGTATCGTAAATATATTTCAGTAAATTAAGTAATAATACAAAAATTAGTGCCTTATTTAATAAGATATTATTTAAAAAATAAATACTTTTTTCATGCACATACATTAAATGTTTGCAAAAATCAAATAAATATTCGAAATAAAAACTTTAAAAATACATCTTGCTAACAGAAAATGACAACACATTTTACCTCTATTTAAATAACTCATTATTAAATTTATAAAGTTAACGAAAAATTTAGAGACAAACCTACGATGCATTGTTATATGACTAATAAACAAATAAGTAAATTCATATCACGTGCAACGTCAAACGATTATAAACGTTTCTCAAGCACACGCACTATGATATTGCTGGCACTCCTCTCGCAATGATGTCATTAAAAGAGAAGCACAAGAGGAAGAAGGAGAGTAAGAACAAAGAGAGAGAGAGAAAGAGAGAGAGAGAGAGAGAGAGAGAGAGAAAGTAATAGAAAGAGAGAGAGAAAGAAAGAGCAGAGAATTATTCTAATCTTGTTATCTTCCGCGTTCCAGACAATGTAAAACACATATACGCATGTATATGTATAAACTGTTTTTTGTCCATGCTTATCTTACATAAGCTCATATCGAAAAAAACGAGAGACATAGAGTAAAGAAAAACTATAGGTCGCATACGTTTAATAATTTACAAACACAACGCAGCATAAAACCTTTGTTATAGGATTTTTAATACACCGTGACGAAATATTTTTCCAGAAATTTCGTAGCGTAGTGCAGCAGACATCTCGGAGGACTCGATATCATGAGTAGTGTCGCGTGCATATATATGTGTATGTATAAGTGTATATAAGTATTAGTAAGTGTATATTCGTACGCATATGCAACCATGCAACACGTTCAAAGCAGAGAGGATTTGCCACAGGGAAGAGAGAGAAAGGTAGAATAAATTGGATATAAGGAAATGGCCTAGTTTTCAAATGCTGCAGTCCTAAACTAATTACACTTGGGTCAGCTTCCCTCGGACTAACGTAAACAAGACAACTGTGTTCTCTCACCTTTCCTGCTTTTATCGCCATCTTGAGAGAGTTTTCAATCTGTCAAAGTGCTTGCAGCAAGCAAGCAAGAGATATAGGGAGAGCGAGATGAAAAATAAGAAAACACAAGCGCATATGACCGAGCACGCATACGTTTTTTCTTAAGGGGATGGGAGTTGAGACGCTTTTCTTTTGAACAGGGCACTCACGAAAGTTCACCGAGCACAAATGTTCAATTTTGCCCTAGAAAATCGAAAGAACTTTCGAAAAAAGCGAAGTTAAGCGCGTATAGCGCGAACCACTCGTATATTTTATAATTTTCGTAATAGAATTTATAGAGTTAACGAGTGAAGACACTATGCTGCTACTGCTGTTGGAATAGTAGATGTGCTCCTTTTTTCCTCACACTATACTCGTGTCGCTCTCCCTTCTTTACTTCTTTCCCCATCGAACGTGCGCGCGTGTATCAAGTTATAGCTACGGCAGTCACTTAAGTCGTGGTTTATCACCATTGAGTGAGCGGTTGAGCCTAGTGTAAACTAGGTTTTTTTTACTTCAATGAAAACGTTGGAGAAAAGGGAGAGATGAGCAATCGAAAATCTTTCTCGCTCAATGGATTAGATAGAGACAGAGATACTTTGTTCTTGCTTTGCTTGACGTTCACGCGCACGTGTAGGTGCGGTTGCTGAACGCAAGGAGCTATTGCTAGTATAACTTAAAGAGCGCGAAAATTTAAAATTTCGAAAATTCATAATCGTATTCGTATCAAATAAATAACAAAATAATTGTATTTAAAAATATAATAGAATTTTAATTTATCGATATCATTTAAATAAAATGTAAAGATTTATTAGATGAAGACTTAACTAAGATAAACTAATATAAAAACAAAATGAATTATGACGTAGACGTTAAAAAAAAGTGGGACCAATTTATTAAATCGGTTTTAAAATGCTATTAGCTAAGTTTATTAATACTAGCTAAACTAATAAGTAATCAAGTGTATCATTAAAATTAAAAAGTTTCTGAAAGTATATTAAATATAACAAACGATCACATATATTCGAATAAATTTTTGATTGTATATTTTTAATAAAATTAAAAAAATGTTAAATTAACTCAGTAATATTAATTAAAAAATACTTGATACGATGATTTTTTTAAGGATTTATTTAACAGCTTATTTACCACGCTGCTTTTTTTTTTTATAAAATCAATATGTCGTTGTATAATATTAATGTCGAACATTTTTGGAAACATTTCATAAATACATCGATAATATAGTTTAATAAAAAAAACATAATATCATGTTTATGCGCAGATACATACGAATACGCAGTTTAAAAAAAAATACAGCCGGCTGCTTGACAAAACTTTCACAAAACTTTATCCATCCTGGCATCTTGGAGTCTATCGCGCTCCATATCCACACGTGTATATATAACCAAGTAGTATTTACATTCGTACGTATCTATAAACATTCGTTTGTACGCGTTCGTAAATGCACCCACATTCTCATATCGACTTTCTATTCATTATCATAGGCCGATTAAAATATTGAGGGGACTCGGAAAAATTCGAGCGACGCGTGCGTCTATCGCTTTCCCCGCGTGTAGAATAATATTTTCACTCGATGAAAGAACTCGTGCTTTCCAAAGTACCTATAATTTCATGTTTTTTGGATAAAGAAAATGAAGTTTCGTAAGATCGACGTGCTTGCTGTAGATGTTTATTATTTTCTTTTCATGTAAGAGATAAATAATGGATAAAATTTAGCATTAAACAAAGAAAAAAAAAAAAAAAAAAAAAAAAAGAAAGGAATTTATTCAAATGTATTTATTATGAGAATATTAAATTCTTATTGTTTTGAATTATGATAGATACATTAAAGTACAGTATACCGATATTGCTTTATCTAAGTAGTTAAGAAATGTTGTTAGAGATTTTTTTGTCGTTATGTAACTATTCAGTGCAAATGTTTACGATAATCCTAAAGCGTAACAATAAGAATTCCGTAGGTGTTTACATATTTCTTTTTTTAAAAATTTTACGCGTGCAACAGTAGCTAGCTATTTATATGCAAATACTACACTGTACACACATTATTAGAAATAGCGTGTAAACGCGCGTTTATAAAATATTTGATAAAATAAATCGTTTCTTAATCGTAAAAGAATAAAAAAAAAAAAAAAAAAAAAAAAAAAAAATAATAATAATAATAATAATAATAATAATAATAAAGACACGAAACGAAGATATTTATTTTTATACATTATCTAAAGCTACTTTAATAATGAAATTTTCTGAAATATTCACAAGAGAAAGAAGATTCTAAGTCAAACATAAGTTGGAATAATTAGCAACGTTTTTTACTTTACCCCGACATATCGTAAAAGAAGAATAAGGCGTATCGAAAGCCGTATCGACAAAGCGAAAGACACATAATGAAAGAGAGAGATCGTAATGACATTTGTTTCGCATACGTGACACGCGTGTAGTATCTCATCTCCTCGGTACGCGCGACGCGCATAATTCAAAAGTCTCCCTCCGCAAATAATCATCTATCTTTATTTCTCATTATTCCGGCGGGCAAATGAAAACGTAAGAGAGCGCGTAAAACGCGTATGCCGCTCTAACGCGTTAAAAGTGAGAGCGACGTAAAGAAATTTTGCACCGAGCTGAAATTACGACGAGGTGTGGTAGTACATAACAACGCGAACGCAAAATTTCAGCCGAATTTTCCATTCGATCGATCCATATTCATGCATATATCATCGAGTCGACTCTCAGTTTTGTTTTCGTGCGTTCGAGATGCGTTTTTTTCTTTTTCTTTCATTTTTTTTTTTTTTTTTTTCTTGCGGTGGTGATTTTTATCAAATTTCAAGCTAATTTTTTTTTTTCGATTTATTCAACGGCGAATGAAATCCGGCAGTGCATACGAATGATTCGGTATGTTGTAATTAAGGTTACTTGATACACTTGTTATGTGTAGAAATTTTTAATTTACGTAAATTTACTGTAATGTAATAATTGATTTTGTAATTTATTAATTTAATTATGATGGCTATTTGTCATAGTTTATTAATATATATATATATATATATATCTATATTTTTTTTTTAAATTCATGAAAATTGTTATACAGTATGTTTTTGTTTTTATGCGCATATACTTTCTCAATCTTGTTCGTATAAACTTTCTTTTCTTGTAATTCTTATTGCATGTTCTTTCAAATTAGCTGCTCTGCACTAATAATATTTTCATCAACTATTTCATCTATTTTGAACACATTAGTTTATTTTTGTTGATTTACTAATCCTTTAAGTTTATTATTAAGTTTAATGCGATTGTTTTTTAAGGATTGGGGATAGTAATAAAGAAATTTTATAATTTTTAAAAATTTTTATTGTCATTTTTTTGTGTTTTTTTATTGAGAAGAGACAACGAGATGAAGTTGAGGAGTTCGCAAGCTTCAATTTAAGTTTAAGCCTTAGCTAAAAGTGCGATAAAAAATGTTTATACAACAAAAGCGAAGAGACAATTTACTTTTCTTAATTTAAGAACTATTAATATTTTTTCTTTTATATATATATATATATATATACATATATGTAGAGAAATAATTTTGGAACGGAAACCAGAAAACATCATTTTCTTGTTAACAATAAAATTATTCATTACCGCAGCAGAACGAGTTTTGATTTTCTCGTCGTAAAACAAAAAAAAGAAACAATTTTTTTTCCTATTCATACCAACAACATCTTCTCGACATACATATTTATATTAATATCAAATTTACATAAGGGAGAAAAATGAAGTCATGGATGGAAAAAAAAAAAGAAATTCTTATCGCGCTCAAATTAAACCACAATTAAAGCCTCTCCCAACGAAATTCAATACGATCTTACTTATACTTGTGTAAATATATTTATCTCGTGTCAGTTCCATTTTTTCCGTTTAATTATTTTTTCCATTTTCATTTTATACAAAAGTACGTATATCAGCTCGCGTACATATTCAATTTTTCAATCAGTCCGAATCAGCGCCTCTTACAACGAAAAGAAAAAAAAAAAAAAAAAAATAAACAAAGAAAAAATTTTTTTCTTTTCTTTCTTCTTCTATGTTTTATACAATTCGTTAACAATTTACAATGTATATTACTTTGACGTAATATCGTTGCACGATTCGAAAGTTTAAAGAAAAAGGGTAATAGAAAAAAAAAGAAACAAAAAAAAAATATATATATATATAATAATAATAATAATAAATTCTCAGCCTTCGAATGTACTTTCGACGGATGACGAGTTTCGATTGATAATATTCAGAAGTAAATAGGAATATAGGTACATCGGCGCAAAATGCATTTCTATGAATATACGTGTATACACATATATGTTTATCACCATATACGTATATACACATATAAAAAGATGTACTCGGAGGAGAATATTGCTCGTTGTGTATACATATGTCAAATTCCGTCGAATCGTTTCGTCGTTCCAACTTCAACGCACGTCGCATAAATACGCAATAAAAACAAGTGCGTTAACATGGGTCTCTCGATGTTAAAGCATAATCGATCAAGCAGTCATTCGCGTTGACCAATTATCAATTATTCCGATCGACGCCAACGTCGCGTAATTCATTTCCGAGCGCAACAATTGAAGGAGAATCGAAGGGATTGGGGAGAAAGGGGGAGGGGAAGCGAACGATCAAAGAATACAAGTTAGAATTGGTTCGCTTGGGCGCCGTGTGTATCTATCGTCGTATTTATTTACGTGTATGTGCTTTGTATATTTTATGTGTGTGTGTGTGTGTGTGTGTGTGTATATATGTGTGCGCGGGCATTAGGGGATGGCGGAAAAAAAAAGTTTACGTATTTCATCGGCTCCGTCTTTATCGATGCCAGTCGATGTACGTGCGCGTTGAAAGTCCTGCGATAATTAGAAGAAGATCTAAGTGCACGAAGGGGAAGGACAGAAAGAGAGAGAAAGAGAAAGAGAAAGAGAGAGAGAGAAAGAGAGAGAGAGAGCAAAGGAGAAAGGGATAGGATAAGAAATAGTAATAAAATGAAAGGAAAGAAAAAATCGAGTACATGCATGTACACATATACATATACAATAAAAATAAGAGAAAAGGAGGAGAAAAAGAATGGGGCATTCGAGTGTAAGGTGTAAGGAATAGAAAAAATAGAAGAAAGGGGATCGTCGTGGGCGTCGACGAGACTAGATACCCTGGTCTCTCTCTCTCTCTTTCTTCCTCTCTCTCTCTCTCACTCTCTAGCATTTCTTTTCGTACTTTTTTGTGCGAACGCACGTTTGTTTTGTGACTAAACATATTTATTTCATTAGCCGACGGCTTTTCGATGCGCACACCTATGCTGGATGACATGTTATTTTAGTCTCAAGATTTGATTTAAGGAGATTCTTATAGCTCGTATGTATATGTATGTATATATATATGATGTATATGTGTCTGTTCGTGTGTATGTGTGTGGGGGTGTGGGGGGGGGTAGGAGGAGGGGCAAGGGATAGAAGGAAGATACGAGATTTCCCGTTCACGTCCTTGCGTTATTCGTAGGGGACGAAGAGAGTAGTGGAGGTGACGCTTATTCCTGAGCTGGTCTGGCAGCCTGTATGGCTGGCCTTGGTTTGCCGGGTTTGTTGGGGATGTTTCTGGTCTCGCCAGAGCCTTGGATACCCGCGAGGAGCTCGCTCTTTCTGATGCTCTTTAGGTCCAAGTCGCCGTAGTAGTCCTCGCTAAAAATCGTATATATACGTATATATATATATAAATATATATTTTTCTTTTTAAATTAAAATAATCATAGTTTCGTTTTTTTACAACGATAAAAAATCTATCTTTGAAAAAAAAAGAAAAAAAAAAAATTTGAAAAAGTATAAAGGATCGATAAAACTCACCATCCGGGAACTTCCTCGGGATCGGAGCAGGCGCCGCTACCGTCGGCGTCGCCGATTTTGAAGACGGTACCGATGGGGCAACCGTATTCTCTGGCGATACCCTCGAGACAGATGTAGTATTTTCTGCAGTCGTCGGGATGGGCGTGTCTGGAGAAGCTACCGGAGGCGCCGCTCACTTCACCGGCCGCGGGACACGCGAATCCGTTCGCGACCTCTGCGAGATTAATCGTTTACATAACGGTTAGATTTTGTAGATATTTTTTTTTTTTTTTTTTATTATAAAATAATGAAAGTTGTAAACATTCTTTCTTTTTTTTTTTTTTTTTTGCTATTAATGGAAAGTCGAAATTGCCATTATTAAGGATAAAATCGTACTCGTCGATTGTGCAATGTTTAATTTAAAAGAGCATTATTTGAAGTTTTCCCAATACGAAGTATTATTGTTAAAGCCTCGGCTGGCATAAGATATCGACGATTATATTTGAATAAAAATTCACCGACAGTTTTACCAAATTTTTGAAAATAACGAGCATTATTTGCTATTTTAAAAATAATATATTATTATTGCCGTTTAAGATAAATAACCAAAGTCGATATAAAAATAAAGAGAAGGAAAAATTTTCAAGAATTTCTACCATAAATCAGCATATCAAATTTCTCGATCGTCTAGAAAGTCATCGTAGATAAGAGTATGAACGAAAGAGAAATTAAACGTTTACACACCATTAGAAATGAAAATCAAGCGTTAATTAACAGTGCGAAAAAGCGCTTTTCGAAATTAATATCTAAATACACACATACACACACACAAACACACAGAGATAAATATAGAGAAAAGCATACCTTCAACCTTGCACTCGGGCACTTGATCGGCCCACATGCAGACGCGAGCTTCCCGATCGTAAGCGAGTCCAGGGCTGCACTGATACCTGGAAGCCTCGCCGTTCCAGCAGTTCCAGAATACGTCGCATTTCTTCTCGTCGGCGAATATACCGTAGAGTCGGGCGCAGTGCGGTGTGCTGATCGGTGGCTCGAGCTGCGTTCGATCGCCGCAGTCGACGTTGTGAAGGTAGTCGCAGTTCTCGGTGAGGAATTTACTGTCGGTCGCCTCGAAGGCCAAACCGTTGCCGCAGGTCTTGAGCTCGGCGACGCCGTTGTCGCATTTCCAGTACTTGTCGCAGGACAAATGGTGCGGATAGAAGCCGTAGTCGTCGGGACACTTGAACGACTCCTGCGCGCTCGCGCCTGTAACGAGAACAAATTGACTTTGGTTAAATTTCTTTCTTTTTTCTTTTCTCTTTTTCTTTTCTTTTTTTTTTTTTTTTTTTTTTTTTATTCATTTAATTTTTTTTTTTTTTTTTTTCTTTATCATGATATTTGAGGCTTATAAATTTTGTTTAGTTTAAGGTATAATATCTCAAATTTTTTAGTGCGAATACAGTATGTTAATTAATTTCACGCAATGTTTAGGCGATCATTCGTTTTCGTAATGAGTTTAACAGGAATTTTGTATGATATAAAATATTAGTTTTTGCATGTATAAAAAAAAAAAAAAAAAAAAAAAATAAAAAAATAATAAAAAGCAAGTATACGCTTGCTGATAAAACTTATAACGGAGAAATTCAAAAGAGAAATGCGATTACATCCAATCGAAAGGTATTTAAAAATTACCCCGAGCATACCGGTCTTACCGTAGCCGATTAATTCTACATAATAAATGCAATTTTCCTCTAAAATTACGTTACATAATAAAAAATCTTGTTTTCCAATTTTTCAATAATAAGATATTTTACCAAATTCTTATTATGTAAAGATTAACATAAGCTATTATATAAAATCAACTTTGGATTGATGATCTTTTTATTGGCGTATTTAAATTTCTAAAT
The DNA here is from genome assembly GCA_949987625.1 of Chalcis sispes. Lineage (NCBI taxonomy): Eukaryota > Metazoa > Arthropoda > Insecta > Hymenoptera > Chalcididae > Chalcis > Chalcis sispes. The sequence continues at coordinate 75,174,646 of OX465095.1, read as the reverse complement.
TTTTAATAGCGCGTGTAAATTATGAACAGTTATTTATTTTAAAATTTATTATACGTTTTGAAAAAAAAAAAAAAAAAAAAAAAAAAAATAATGCTTCTACTTAATTTATACGACTTGTTATCATTATCGTAATGTCATGCTTGTAATTTCCGTAATAAAAAACATTTGGTTTGAATATATACTTTCATGTTTCGATGCATTTTAAAAGAAAAGTAACTTTCACATTCCTAAATTGTTTTTTAATATTTTAAATCGTTGATAAATTGTACGAAATTACAAATGTGAATATTAAAATCTTTTTAATTATTTATTTCTTTTTTAATTCCAATTGCTTAAAATTATTATTATTAATTTTTTTTCTTTACAAACAATGTGGTATAAAAATATTGAATCATTTGTTTTTTTCTCGTATAGAATGAAAATAAAAAAATCTTCTAAAATAAAAATAAAAATAAAAATAATTACAGCACTCGAAGTAAAAGAAAACTGTATATTTTTTTTTCTATTCAGTTTGAAACTAAGATATTTCATTTTTTTCTTCGCAAAAGAAAGTAATTTCAATCAGTCGTCTTTCTATCTTAAGTAAACAAACTCGGATTGAAAATGAATATAATTGGATGTACTCGTCAAGTTTCTTTGATGAATGCTATCGATGTGGTAAAGATAGAGAAGATGAAAAAAAAAAAAAAAAAAAAAAAAAGAAAAAAGAAAAAAGCTAAAAGAAAGTATTGGCTTTGCTGCGTAGCCCGATAATCATGAATGAATGTCAAGTTCAAACAAAAGGTAATAATTACAAAATAAAAAGAGTACAAAGCATCGTTTGGTAATTAGACCGGCGTTTTTAGAATTTCTCGGATTCAATTGACGTGAACTCTAGAGCGTTCTAGATTTTCACCTCGAGTTTGGTTTTTACTCGATGAAATCATTGATGGAACTGTCAAAAACATAAAGTTTTTTTTTCTTTTTTTTTTTTTTTAACAAGAAAAAGTAAATGGTTCAAGCTTAAAAAGGAACTATTCTATTGAATTGCATCGACAATTTTTTGTATTATAAATGAATTGAAATTAAATTCTAATCGTGTTATTTAACATTTTTTTTTTATGGTATTAAGAATTCCAACAAAAATTATTGTACAGAGTGAAAAACGTTGAAGAATAAATTTTTCCACCCCAATATCTCGATTATTCGACGAATGAGTATAAAGAGCGTTGTTAATCGGCATTCGGAAAATTCATTTCGTCAAAATGATTGATCTGAGTAGAAAAAGATTTAATCAGACCGACGGCGTCGTGACGAACTCGGTTGTTCGACATGTAATCGGGTCGATAAACCGTCCGTTTATCGTGAAAACTAGTTCATAGAAAATCTCTCGTTGGTGAAAAAGAAAAAAACAATAAATAAATAAATAAAGAAAGAAAAGTAAAGGATAGTAAAAGTCTCGACGGTGAAAATATCGTCTTTCTCTCCATCTCTCTTAAGCATTTTTTCGCTTTTTTTTTTCTTTTTTTATGCAGTCAAAGTTTTTCCATCGTGGCTGCGGAATTTCTCTCTCTCTCTCTCTCTTTCTCTCTCTCTCTCTCTCTTTCTTTTTCTCTGGATGTTTCTACGTGGTTAGCTCTTTGGAATGCGTATCCTTGTGGGCTGTTGTGTTGCAGCTACAGCGGCAGACAATAGCGCGTGTCGAAACCCTTTGTCGCGTTCTCACTTTTAGCGTGCAGTTCGCGTGCGCGCACCAAACTCGCACACACACACACACACACACACACACACACGATTAACCCGCCTTATTCTTGTATATACGCGTATGCACGTAAGTCAACCTTTCTTTCTTTTATTTTCTTTCGTATTTCTCCATTTTTTTTTTTTTTTTTTTCATTTTTCAACAACTGACAGCTAATAAATCGAAAATTTAATCGGTCGCTTATCTGCAAGAAAATTTCGCGTGTAAATTCAACGTACAATCGGACGATGTATATACATGTGTGTATATACACATGCGAGAGGCGCATTTTATTGAGAAATCAAGCGGTTAAATTTATAGGATAAGTTTATCACCTTTTCTCGTTCTTTCTCTCGCGTCGCTCTGTCTTTCATTTCTATTTTTTCCCCTTTCCGAATAACGCGTGTTTACATTATTCGAATAAAAGTGTCGCTTCGAAAATTGATTTCTCGCTGGCAAAGTTGCGGAGGACGTTGATAGATTTTATTGTGATTCATGCGAGGCGATTGCGCTATAAACGATCGCTTAAATTTCGAACGCCGAGCGAACGCTTGGGAAATATCGAACGAAGAGAGGAGATTTTTGGAAAATTGCATTGGGATTAATTTTACAGCTATTGTGTACACACGGCATTTTCAAGCAAAACATTATCGATAATCTCATAAAGCGCAATCCATTAGAATTTATTCATTTAAAATCGTCAAGTAGGAAGAAAAAAAAAAAAAAAAAAAAAAGAAAAAAAAGCCGGAACCGAGGAGCCTCGGTTAAAATAACACGCGTATGCATATACATACACGAGTTTAACGCGAGCTCGCGGAAATCTGAATAGAAAACGTGGACCAACGCGGCGCGTACGTAACGTCGGCCGTGTATTGAACTTGACTCCGCCGTTACGGATACACACAAACACAAACACAAACACACACACACACACAAGCAAACGCACACACGCACCCAACACCTTTCGATTACTTTGTTCTTCTTTATGGATAAAGTTGTATACGCTAAGCACGATTTCTCGATGTTTATACATCCACGTAAGTTTTTTGTTTTCACCTCATAGCGTGAAATTTTAATGACTACTGAACGCGTACGCGTTGTTTTAACGATTGTGGATATTCTTTTTTAATTTTTTTTTTTTTTTTTTCATTTTTTTCTTAGAAACTATTTATAAAGAGTTGGAATAATGAACTTAAAGTTTTTCTTTTATTTTTTATTATAAGTAAGTCGTTATATTTGTAACTATAGAAATCAGTTTTGAGGAAGGAAGTGAGCTCGATTTTCAATTTCTTGGGATATTTTTTTGTCGATAATTTGCATCGATTTCGATTTACTTGTTTTAAAAATATGATTATGTATAGGTGTTGCTATTTCTCTTATGATTTGTTTATATAACATCGACATTTTATTTTTAACGATTAAACTTCAAATTTTTCAAGTTAACTTTATAAATTAACCAAAAAAGAAAATAAATAAATAAATTTTTATGAACATTTGAATTTTACGTAAACCCATGGATAAGCGTTGCATACATTGGTTTGTTTGTTTTCCTTTTTTTTTTTTCCACTTAATTTTTATCTTTATATAACTATATAACTATCGCTATATACTCGTAAATATCTAGTCGCGTAATTCAAGACCGTTCTTGCATCATGATAAAAAGTAGGTTTCACCATGATGCACGAACTCAAAATTTATAATAATAAACGATAAATCAATAAAATGTATAGAGAGCGAAGATTCTCCTCGAATCTCGAATGGTTAAGTTGAAAATTTTTCTTCGAAAATTGAAAGTTTTTCTTGTACAGTTGTCACGACCAACTGTTAGTTTACCGCACGAAACGAAAAGTTATTTATTTTCAAAAAAAAAAAAAAAAAAAAAAAAAAGAAAAAGAAAAAGATTTGTAATTTTTGAAACTCTTCTTTAACGTGAACGTAAAAGAATTTTATTTTATTTTCGTCGCAACGAAACGTCACGTAAATTTAGATCGCACAATGTATTTATAGTTAACCCGATCATTAACAAGGCACCTACGCATATATCAACGTCGGAGAGCTTATCGCTTGTATCATAAACGACGGAAGGGTCTGCCCGTATAAACCAATATACGAACAATTCCCAGTCGGCAAATTTATAACGAATTATTTTGGCATATTTTACAACGGATCGCGAATCACGAGTCAGCCGAACGATAGCGTGAAACCATTAAATTATACGACGAGTTAAAAATATTTACAAAAACCAATCTCGAATGAAATCGGCTTATCGATGATGTCGCTTGATTGTAAGAATACGTCAAAATGAGTTCTATGTATGTACGAGTACATCAAGAGGGACAATTTATTACGTATTCTTTTATTGAGACACGATAATCAGCGATTATCAGACGAGCGTTTTCTTAAAAAATAATCGAAAAAGGAATTTACGTATTATTAACGATGTCGAATTTTATTACTTTATAGATCGTAATAACGCGAATTGTAATAAAAATTACGTTTTATCGGCGCGTACACGTCGACGTAATTATCCCTCAAGTAGAACAAGCCCGCGTCGGTAAGACCATTAATTATTATCATTACACATTATTCGTGCGAAAAAATAATTTCTCATTATTTAATCGATTGCGCGTTTTTTTATTCTATTACATCACTTACTTGTTTATTGTAAGAGGTCAAGCTTCTTTTTTAATTCATATACATATTGCGCGCTTATAAACGCGAATAAATTACATAATGCGAGAGCAATGCTCGAGGGTCAAAAAGCTTGAGTGTCGCGCCGACACGTGTATTTTCATATAAATTTTAGTAGAAAGTTTACTTAATTTTATGTAACTATGTAACACCATTGATTTATTTGTTTATTTTTTTTTTCTTTTTTTTTCTTTTTTTTTTTTTTTTTTTTTTTGTTAAAAATGTAATAACCGTTAGACGGATAGTTTATTTAAAAATGAATTATATAAATCAATTATTCGAATTTTTAATTATTATGGTTATTTCTTATGTTCGTTATTTACGCTCTTGAAATATTTATTTTAACCCGAGGATTTTTATCGTCAACTGTTACGATTAAATAATCGTTTAATAAAATTATAATTTAAAAGTAAAAGAATTAAGACTTTAAGTTTAAAATAAATTTACGAGTTCTCAAGCAAAGAATGTACATAAGTAAATACGAAAAGATTAAAATAAAATTAAAGGAGCAAAGTAAGAACGTCACCTTGATACTTTTTTTTTCAGACCAATCGGAACGAGTCCTTGAAAAGTATATGTATGCCTAAAAGGTTAGTGGTCTTTTTAATTTTTTTATCTAAAGTAAATTTTACATCAAGGACTAATTTTCATTTTTAATTCGACCGCACGATCGAAGAAACGTAAAAAAAAAAAAAAAAGCTACATTAAAATTCTCGTCGAGCAAGAATGTCACGCGGAAATTTTATAAAAATAAATTATTTACGTAAACTCTCGGGACGCTCGCATATCGACGACAGTGAAACGAAAAAGAGATTCGTTTGAAAGGAAAAAAAAATTAAACAGACGCTTCGAACGATTCCGTTCGTTTAAAGAGATAATCGATAAATTGATCTTGGTATAATACTTGCTATTGCATATCCGAGACTTTGACGTACGATTTATATATATATATATATATATACATATATATATATATTCTTTTTTTTCTCTCGTATCCAATCATGCGACAAGCGCGGGTTACTTAAACAGAAACACGTCGCGCGAAGTGTTGCCGAGAATAACAATAAGTTAAACATCCTTACGTCCACATCCTCCGATAGAATTTCTTCGTTAAATCTAATCGCTGTCGTCGTCGAGACGAGATTATTTATTTAATTTCTCGTCTCAGCTGTTTATTAATTCTCTTTTATTTTCCGCCCGATAATAATCCCAAGGGGCTTCGCGCGACGTGACGAAATATTCCCCGCGTGCGCTTTCGCGAATTGCGGTCGAGTTTGATTGTTTTAATCGAGAGTTTTTCTTCTCGGTCTTATCTTCACCGATTCACCGGATTTCTTATTTATTTTTTTTTCCTTTTTTTCTTTTCTCTCTCTCTTTCTCTCTCTCTTTTGCACTTTCTGTTCTTAGTGTTTTGTCTATTCTTATGGAAGGAAAGAAAAAAATTTCGAGAGGGGAAGCCAAGAGTATTGCGCAAAGCAATTATTGTACGAGCGTTCGCGTGTCAGTTTTAAATTTCGCGATGTCGATATCGCGAGATGATTTTTTCTTTTCTTTTTCATTCATTTTTTAACGCTTGCTTTTTTCATTCATTCTGTGTATTGACGAGCTCGGGAAACCGTGTGAAGTAAGATTAACGATTTGCTTACGTTTTATTATAATGAGCATGTCGACGGAAGATTGAATGAATGTTTTATAAGTTAAGGTAAAGAATCGAGGACTGCTTTACATATTTCTTTACACATGCGCATCTTTATTTTTCTTTTTTTGTTGTTTTTTTATGGTCAAACCGGTTTTGATGAATCAAACGCTTAAAAATATAACGTTTTCATTACAATTCATTACAATTCTTATTATTTTATTTAAAAAATAAACAATTCGTAAAATTAATTGCGATAGAGTTGCAAGAAATTTCACTAAAATTAATGAAGGCAAATAACACGTGTTTTTACGCTAACAAAATGCGTGTCTGATCAGACACTGCCACTATCTACTAAACGGAATAAAAATACGCGCGAAAGAGTACCCCAATATCCTTAATATTTAACGGTGATTTATTAAGATATTCTATCAGTTAATAAATAGACTCTTATTTTAAATGCATACTTTCACACTGCAGAGGAATTTTAAAATAAGAATTTCACCTTTTGGTTTTCATTTGGTATACTCATGTCGCGCGCGCGCGCACATTTTCTTCGTAACTATGAAAAGACATTTTCTCGCGAATTTTTACAGTTAACGATTCATAATTAATAACTTTAAAGATTGCTTTAACGTTGTATTCTAAAACGACGTGATAATTATCGAGCAATCGATCGAATACAAGAATTATTGAAAATTAAACGACAGCCCGAGAAAAAAAACCGCGTGGACGAAACTTCGAAGTTTGAGAGCTGTATCGTCGAATTTTTTTTTTGGTTGCCGCAATACACGCGGATAAATATAAACTTGATTTATGAGTACTTTTGGGTAATAGATATGTACGTAAAATTATTCTAGTCGGAATATATATATATATATATATATATATATATATGCGTATACCCGTGTACGCAGATAAACAACGTGAGCTCGAGCGCAAAAGAACCGGAGCTAACGGTAGACATACTACTAGTAAGTGCTTTCACACCGGAACTACTTACTACCGTTTCGAAGCGGTTTTCTCTCTCTCTCTCTCTCTCTCTCTTTGACTCTTTTTCTTTTTTTTGTTCTTGCTTTTCTTCTATTTCTCGACGTCGTTTCTGTATCGGGTTTCATTCGTTGTTTACGAGCGAACGTTTAATTTTTTATATGATTTAAAGGATATACGAGGGAGTCTTTTAATTGCAATAAAAAAAAACAATTCAATCATTAGAACTTAATATATCGATGTATGCGCGATTGTTCGCTTAACGCGTAAGCCTTTTAACTAAGCGAGTACATTAAATTATCGAGCGCTCGCCGTAACGTGTATTACGTCGATTAAATAAGAGCATTGCCAAACTTCATTTCGCGAATTTCATCGATTGAGAAATTTTTGGTCGCTTCGGGTGAATTTCAAAACCACTTGTTTGGTGTATGTAAGTATATTGAAACAGCAAAGAAAAAAAAAAAAAAAAAAAAAAAAAAAAAAAAAAAAACAACGACTTTCTAACAGTTTATCTAATCTCTCAATCGTTATATTGTTATAAACCGTGTCAAAAGTATTTTTAATTAAACGTACGGCAAAAAGTAAATAAAAGAAGAAGGAAAGAAAGACGTATCGAATTCGGCATTAATTACAAGCCGTATCGACCTTCTTTCTTTTTTCGTATTTTTCTTTCTTTTTTTATTTTTTTATTTTTTTATTTTTTTTTTTATATTTTTCTCGAGAAAAGGAGATCGCAAACATACATGTGACTTTCTAATTTAACTGCGGCGTACACGAATATACGTACGTATGCCGCATTCACAGAATGTCGTCGTTCGATCGTTGAAAAAAGTTAATTTTTTTTTTTTTTTTTTTTTTTTTGTCTCGTCGTTAAAGAACGAAAGCCGTCGAAAGAATGTTGCCGAAGAACAATAGGCACTTGTGTCAAACTAATTTTGCTTCAATAGCTTCGCGTTCATTGTCTTCCTCCTTCTACTCCTCCTACAACTTCACCTCCCCTGCAATTATCCCTCTCCGTGTAAATAAAATATGATCGTTGCTAAAGTTGCGTCAATATTCTCTTCGTAACTAAATTTTCGGATAATCCTCGACAATAATCCTCGAATTTAAACGATCTTCGTGTCGAGGGAAAAAAAAAACAAATAAAATAAAAAAAAAAAAAAAAAAGAAAGAAAGAAAGAAAGAAAAGATGAAAAGAAGAATAGATGAAAAGACAAATCATCGATATTAGCTGGGCCAGGAGGACAGTCGCTCGTTTAAACAATAAACCGAGGATCGGAATATAGACGCCGACTACCATCGTGCTATGCAACACTCACCGTGGCATATGATCCCTGAATAGCTAAGCGTCGTTATGTAAGCCGCGCGAAGACTTTCGCCGGTCACTTTCACTGAGCGAACGAGAGAGAGAGAGAGACTCGCGCGCGTGCGCGACGCCTATGGCCACCTATACGTTTGTTTCTACCTACACGTATACACCGTAATATACCGAGTATATTCAGCATCCCGTTCACTCTCGAATAACTCGTCTCCTTCTTCTTATTTTTTCTTTTTCTCATTTCTTTTTTTCCTTTTTTTTTTTTTTTTTTTGTCGGTTTATACGCGTGTGCGCACATACGGCAGCTGTATTCTTCGCTTTCATTTTTGTGACTTGTTTGTTTTTTTTGGACGACGACGATGCCCTACCTTGAAAAGCAAAACGACGTGCCTGTGTACAAGCTGCAACGAGAGTTAAGATAGCCGTAGGGAGGGAAATTTTTATAGCTCGCGAATTATCGAGATCCATTTTGGCTCATTCTGTATCTGTGTTTCGCTTTTATTTTTGTTCTCAATCGCGACCGAGCGTACGATGTAACTTGCGATGCGATTGGTACGATGATCTTTAAATTTTTTTTTTTTTTTCCATTTTCTATAAATTGTCGATATTGCCGATTGACATTCTTGTTCGTTGATTATTTTATTGAACAATAAAAGGAGGAGAAAGGATCGTCGAGTAATAATGTAATTTTGGTATCTTTTCTACGATACCCATATAAAAACTTTATGCTCATTTAAATTAATTTTTACATAATGCGCGTAATGAAATTATAATTTTTATTTAACGGACACGTCGATGCCGTTTGTTAAACTTTATATAAATTTCTTTACTGACATAACAGTGAACGCCACTAGAAACAAAACGAGGTGTGGTAAAATTAAATCTGAAAGTTGTACTTCCTGGAATATTGGAGTAAGTAAATAAGCAAATCAGGTTTCGAACAACTTTATTCGAAGCTTTTGAAAGAAAAAAACGTATTTTGCCGATTTAAGTATTATATTGTAATCTTTATAATATTCAGCAGTATCATCAAAATTGTAACGGCGTTATTTTTTTTTTTTGTTTTATTTGTAAAAAAAAAAAAAAAAATTAATAATAATAATAATAATAATAATTTTAATAATATATACATTAAATAAGTGTTGAAACGCACGATTGTTTATTGTTTTATCAGAATGTGTATTATTTGTAAAGTTTCGTATTATTAAAAAAAAAATAATAATTTAATTTATAATCGCTAGGTAATATTTTGATCGAATTGAAAAAATGTTTTATCACGGCGTTAACTAAGCATTACTTATTAGTTTTATTAAATGCTAATGCGGATATATTGCGTTATTCATTCAGCGGTTATTATCCCATGTTATCAAAATTTTTTGTGGTTTATATATTACGCGGATTAATTTGAATTGAGTGTAACGTGCAATTTTTTTTAGTTAAGGGTAATGACTGTTACACGTTTATTTTATTAACGATCGTAACTTTTAACTTTAATCGGTGGGATTGTTCCTTGAATTTATTGTCATTATTCCAAAATTTAATAATCAAATGCTTAATATATTTATAATATTGGTAATTTAACGGATTAATAACATTTAATTACTCGAATCAATATTGCACATGTCGCGTTATATGCATTTAAATATACATTCGCATTACTTAATCTTTATATTTAATTCATGAAAATTAATTAAAAAATTAGACCACTCCTTGTTTATTAACAAATTCATAATTAATTTACGGCATAACAGTTATACACATCATGCAGGAGATAATTTATATAATGAATTTTTTTAGTCTAAAAAAACTATTGATAATTCTATTACATTATTTTATATGATAATAAAGCATTAAAAAATTTATCTCGTTAATTTTAAATTTTAAATATTAATCAATAAAAAATTATGAATAATTGACATTTATAATGAATTTATGAATAATTTTATTAAAAATATAATTCAAATAAAAATCAATTTTTTTATTTGTACAAGATCGTTCATTTTACACTTTATTTTAATATAATTTTGGATTTTTTGGCTCAATCGGAATTTCACGCGTTGCACAACTCAGGTATTCGCTTTCTTATTTATACGAGTCGCACCGATGGTATATTTTCCGTTTTTCTTTTACTATCTCACTTAAAAATTTGAAAATACCGAACTTTGCGATTCCTACTTCTTCTCGTAATAATTCGCGAAGACTCGTATTTGCCTTCTCTCTTCGCCTCTCGTAATCAAACATTATATCGAACGAGATAATTTCATCTGCGGCTGCCAAATGAACGGCGCTTTCGTAATTTTGTTTACGTTCTCTCGAAAAAATTCGACCGTTCCCTTGGTTTTCTTTCCTTTTTCTTTTCCTTTTTTTTTTTTTTTTATATTTGATGCGCGTTGTCGCTTCTCCCCTCGATCGGTTAATATCAATGAGCGAGTGAAAGTTTTTTGACAAAATTGATTATATACTTTATGAGTTTTAAGCTTCTTTGGTCACTTTTTTCTTTTTTTTCTTTTTTTTTTTTTTTTTCATTATATTTATTTTTAAAACGATAATTGTGTGTTTCTTGACTTCGAGCCTTTCGCGTACGAAGTTCGTAATACCGGTTTTGTGAGATCGTTAAAGAAAGTAAGAGTATAAACGATGATGCCTTGAAATTTCGTGTGATGTAAAGCTTGAAAATTTTTAAAGTAAAAGTAAATTTACCTTGAATTTAAAAAATTTTTTTTTTCAAATATAAAATATACATTGAATTATTGGAAAATCAGAAATCAGTTGTACATTATAGTTATGTGAATGATTGAATTAAAATAAAACTCATATTTATTTCATCGATGTGTAAAAAAAAAAAAGAAATTAATAATAATCATAAACATCATAAAGACACGAGCTAAAAGAGGAAAAAAAAATTTTTTTTTTAATAATTTTCATAGAATACGACGACTGTAAAAAATTCTCTTTGTTCATCTACAACGCGTAAATTAAAAATTAAAAATTCGCGAGAAAAATTTGAAAAAGTTATACCGCAGTCGGAGATTTTCGTAAAAGAACAGCGGCACAAATCCACCACTCGGCTGCAAAAAAGCTCGCGTGAAAAAAAAAAAAAAAAAAAAAAAAATAAAAAAATAAATGTTCGCCCGGATTAATTCGAAGCACCGTTTGTTAAATAATATATGCAACGCGTCGCATTAAAAGCCACCTCCTCGTCAAACCAACGCGTGTTATCATTGTTACGGGGGAAAAATAAAAGGTACGGGAACGTGCAATTTTTGCAACTGCGTATTTCCTGCTTCCGTGTCTTAAATATCATTTTTTTACGATTTAAGGTGCTAAGGAGGCGATGTGTCGCGCGTTGCCTACGCCCCTCGATCTGCGCCACCGATTTTTTCGTACTGGATTTAAGGATGCGCATATTGTGAGCTTATAGCGAGCCCGAAGTGAGCGTAGGCGCGCCTTCTTTATTCCTCGCCTACGTTCACGTTTACTTTCGTGTCGGCTTTTCTCAATTGTCGTTTATTGAGCTTTTCCTTTTCTTTGTTATGTACGTATTAGACTTTAGAATAGGTGTGTAAATAGTAAAGGGAAAGGAGAGAATAAATGGTAATTTATTTATTATATGCTTATGTCCGTGGCAATGATTCAGAATTATTTTTCAAAGCGATAACGTTATAACGTTATCTAATGGGTGAAAGTGTTTTATATTAATTTCGAGCAATTGAGATTATTACTAAATTCGAAATTTTTTTTTTTTACCAAGGCGATATTAATTGAAGAAAAGAGAGAAGTTAACGAGATGGAAAATATGAAGATTACCTTTTATAAAATGTTAATTTAATCGTAAGAGAAGAATTTTTAATTTTTGATGTTTTCCTTTTTAAAGTGGACGTTACGAAATGCGATGATGCATCTTGACGATCGTTAAAAACATAGTTGTAAAAACGTTTTATCGATTATTGATGCTAATTTATTATAAAACAATTTATTTTTAACGTTTTAGCGTTAGTTCATTTTCTCAGAGAAAAGAAATGATCGTTTGAATTCAAAATTTATGTAAGGCCCGTGTAATGTTATTGTTTCCAATATTACGACTTGGTGAAAAAAAAAAAATTTGTTATAACGTGAATGTAATCAGATTATTTTAATTATTCATTTGAAAATGATGAAACTTAACATATTAAAACATCGTTATTTTTAGTCAATCGATCGAACGTTTCGATTTTTGCTTCTTCCTTCATCGTTCGTTCGCTGTGCGATCCCCGATAATCTTAAAATTCTTTTGACCTTCATGCATCGGCCGAACCTTCGTCCTTCTTGTATAGCAAATGACATTGGTAAATCAGCGGAGAGATAAGCGGGATTTTGAGGCTCCTATATCCGCGAGAACGAGCGTAACGAAATCCTCCGTTGAAGATTTGCATTATGAATCTAACGTTACGTCGACGCTGGATATAGAGAACGAGAATGAGAGAGAGAGAGAGAGAGAGAGAGAGAGAGAGAGAGAGAGGGAAGGAGGGATCCTGTAATGCGGTCGAAGGTTCGCGAAGCGCTGTCTCTTTCTCTTTTGGTTTTAACTCAGCTGCGCCTCGGCAAAGCCGGTGTCATGTAGCCAGCCGCGTGTGTTGTACCGACGCAATGCTCTCGGATAAAAGATAAAGACAGAGATAGAAAAAGAGAGAGAGAGAGAGAGATCAAAGTTGGACGGAGAGAGAAAGAGATGCTTGGATTTTTCATACGAGCTATGCGGATTCGAGCGAATGCAATATTTAGGGCTTTTCGTTTTCATTTTCAATAACACTGAAGCTGAAGAGGGAAAAAGAGGACCGGTATTATTATCCGAGAATTATCTTTTGTTAATTTTTGTTAAAATAATTACAGCGAAATTCGTAAGTTATACTTGTTGAGGTTTTCGCCGAATTTTCTTATAAAATTCAATGTTTCGATTGAATTTTCGGAAGGCAAATAAAAATTTTAAGTTTAATCGTTTAACAATGCGTTGTAAATTTTAAATAGATTAAAAAGAATCATTTATTAAACTTTAAATTATAAATTCGAGCCAAACGTGTATGTTTCTATAGAGTTTGAGAAATTTTTTCAATTTTATAATTATTATACATTAAATTTCTCACATGAAATATTAAAAAGCGTAATTGATAAAAATTATTTAGAAAAAAAAAAGAGATTTTAATGTTCAATCAACCAATAATTAAATTTATTATCTACTTAATAAAATAATTAAATTAATTTATGATAAAAATATTTGCAAGATTCAGATTGAAAATAAAATTTTTAATCGATCTTTTAATATCGTGCTTTACATATGCGCATTCAAGCCGAAATATTCCCACGCTGCTAGCATTGTGAGTTGAAAATTCACATACATATCACATGCGAAATATCGTTCGTTTGACTTTTACAACGTAAGAGAGAAAAAATAAAGGATAAAATAATGAAAAAAAAAAAAAAAATGAGGAAAGGGTGGATAGAAAACGCGAGAAATAAAGAAGTCCTCGGCGAGCGTTGAGAAATCAATTTCATTTCGATAAATAACATACGGCTCGGGACGTTAATTGGCTCGGGCGCAAATACGTGCAAGCCCCACGAATCGTTTCGTACATCGATTGCCGCGCGCTTACTTTCATCGACGCGTCGCGAAGTGAAACGTAATGAAAAGAGCATATAAATTTTTTTTTTTTTGGGCCAAAAGACGATGGATACGGATCCTCGAAAGCTCGAATCGTATTGAATACACGTTTCATAAATGAAATGAAAAAAAAGAAAAAAAAGATAAGTTGATTAATGAATAGATCGTAGGCGTGAAATAAAATACACGGGTGTGCCGTGTGATAAGAGCCGCGATAAATTAAAAAATTTTCACCGACGAAGTTATACGTAGATTAAAATTTTGTAATGAAAATGGAAATTGCAGAACTCTTGGTAACACAATTACAAAGATTTAAATGTAAAATTTTTAAATTTATAAAATTTTTAACGTCAAAAGTTTTAAATTCAATTTCTTTTTTCTTTCTTTCTTTCTTTTTTTTTTTTTCTATTTTTTTTGCCAACTACATTGTTTTTCTATTCGTTAAAATTTTTCATTCACTCTCGTAACTAATCGCCTATATAAATAAAGTTTATAATATATTCCACAACACGCGCGTGCACTCGTCGTTTTTGCACACTTTCGCACGTCCGGCAAAGCGTTGTACATCGATCTCATTCAATGCATTAACCGATTTTAGCTTTATACTTTCACTCGCGGCTGCTTGCCCCGATTTATCAAGAAAACTAACGACTCGCACGGCCTTTCGCTACCTTGAGATGTGAGAAAAAATTTTAGATACGAAATTTTCTTTACGATTAAAAAAAAAAATAAAGACAAAAAAGATAATGAAAAAAGAAAAAAATTAAAAAAAAGGGACGTGTATTAATATATGTTCACTGTGTGCGTTCTGTGTCTGTGTCTATTTTTTTTCGGTACATACCGGCAACGAGAATAGCAGCTATCGCAATGAAAGTCCTCATCTTGATTATCCTCTGTGTGATTTTTCTTAGTGTATATCTAATAGACGACACGACGCACTGTGTTGTCTTGTAAAATTAGGTATATTTATGTATATATCGTTCAAACGATATGGAAAAAAAAAAGTCAGTCGTCGCGAGTCTTTTACACTGTGTGTGATATATCGCTTGAAAATCCCCTCGGCGAGAAGGAGAGAAGAACTCTGTCGGCGTCTTGCCGGCTCGCTGCACCTTTATATATAACCGGTCGATCACGTGTCCAACCCCACCACTCGAGCGAGCGCCTGCCGGGCCTCATTCCCCCACTCCTCGCGTTTCTTCTCACTCTCCCTTTTTCGCCTCTGCAGCGGGGCGCTAAGAGATGCCGCCGCGCTGCCTTTCAGCTGCAAGTCTCTTAGGACTCGCGTGACCCTCTCCTCTCTCGCTCTCTCCGCTCGATTCCCTTTCTATCCTCCTCGCCGACTGGCCCATGCTGGGCTCTCTTTCTTTGGGACCGCCTGCGCGCACGGTCCTTTTCTCCTTTGAAGTATGACTCTGTACGTGTGCTGTATGTAAGAAGACCGCTTCTGCTTACTTATTACTTTTTCGTCTCGGAGAATCTTTTAGTTTAATTTCAATTTTGGAGTTACTCAAGGAACTTTCGTCGAAATTTTTGCATGTTAAGGCATTAGATTTATCGACAATTAATAATCGAAAATTGTAAATCAACGATTATTCGAATTATTAAATTTTTATATTTTTCGTATTATAATAAATAAATGTTGTAAAACATTTTAATAATTTTTCTTTATAGCCAACATTTTTTCAAATGTAAATATTAACGAATAAGCTTATTGCCCATGAGACCGTATTGTATTATTTGTTACAAATTTTTCATTCAAACCGTATCACGAATTTTAATAATTTCTTCTAAAAATAAATATCTTTTTACATTGGCCATTCTCATTCGTATTATTATTAATTTATTTTCAGAAATTTACAAGGAAATTTGATGCCTATGAATTTATAAAACATGAGAATAGAAAATTTTTTTATTTTCTTCAACTCGAGATCTATCATTTTTATTTACAATCGAACGAATGCTCGATACAGGTATATACACACAGAAATATGGAATTTATACACGTGCCACGTTTCAAAGACGTAAAAAAAATCTATGCGAATACACATACTCCTATAAATTTTATAAAACACGTTCTCGGTAATATACTTTCTTGCGTATAGATCTTTTCTTTACTCTTTTTTTTTTTTTCTTTTTTTCTTTTTACGCACGAAGGCCTAATAAAATAAACTCATGTTTCTCCGAAGTTAATCATTCGCATTAATTTTAATTCAAGATTTCGAAAATTTGTCGTAACCCAATGTAAAATACATTGCGCACATCGTATCTTGATTCACATACTCGAAGAAGGATAATAAACGAACGAAGACGCAATAAAAAAAATCGAGCCATAATCTGTTAAAAGAACATCGGCGAGTCGACGTCCCGCTCGTCGTTCCTAAAAACGAGCGAAGCCCGCGAGTTATTTCTTTTCCTTAGTCCGTGTGTCATATGCATACACGGTTATTATATATGCAGGAAGGCTCGAGTCGAAGGCGTCGCCGAAAGCGCGCGTAGGATTGACCTTACTCGTACGTACGGACACAGATCGCCGTCGTGACTCCGCTTCTCGTGAATACCGATACTTTTATTTTTTGTTTTTTTTTTTTTTTTTCTTTTATTTTTTGTAACTTTGAAATTTACTGCAAGCGAAAACTTTTTTTGCCTCGGTGAAGATTGAATGACACACTGGGCGACGATGTTGTGCTTTTTTACCGATAAGGTTTTTTTTTTTGTTTTATTGTCTCTAGTGTAGGTTAATTCATTTTTTATTATATACATATATTCTTTGATAAATGTATTATTTTCATCGTTGTTTCAGAATTTTCTCGAATTGTTTATTTTTACTCGTTGGTGATTAATAATTTTGAACGAGAAATTATCGCTCGATCGAATCTTCGTACAGTATTAAGTAGTAATAGATATTCAAGTAGTAACGGAGATTTAAGTAGTAACAGACGTTTTAGTTATACCGATACATGTTGAGGCGTTTCTTTTATACTTGTATATTTTCAAATCTATAGATAGAAATGGTTGCTCAACTGTAAAAGAAAAATGCGTCGATAATATGAATTACATGTAATTTCATCTTTTTATTTTATTAAATTTTTTTTTTCTTTGTTCTTAGTAAAAGATTTAATTAATTTGTAACTCGACGTAAGCTTCTCTGTAGAAGAAAAAAATTGTGTCGCTGAATTTTGTTTTTTTATTTTTTTTTATTTTGCAAACCTTCGTAATATATAAGCATTATTATATGACAATCTATTTTTTTGCAAATCAAAAACTAGTTATAACGTTTGAGAGAAAAAAATGTTTAGAGTGAAAATCAATTTTAGCTTCCTGCTTTAAATTTTTAATAAATTATGTAACTTAATCGACTATATCAAAAAGTTGGAAAAATAATATATATATATATATATTGATTTTTGAATGTAACGACTTCATAATCAATCTTAAAATTTATGTAAAAAATTAAAATTATACAAATATATTTCATCAAAGAAACGTATATTTTAATTTTTCAATTTCATAATCGAATAATTTATATTATATCGTATACAAATGATGTATATCTTCGAGAAAGCTAAGGTCTTATACACAGTTGATATATATATATATCATTCGTTAAGTAAAACTTGCACGAGAAAAAAATAAAACGTCATCTTATCCTCGATCATTCTTCCCAACGACCGCGTGTAACATTGAACGTTTCTTCCGCGTAACCCGTCTTTGTGATAAAAATCGTAAGATAAAACGTACGAGGATAGTTAAAATAAGGTTCATTCATTAGCGCGACGCATAAATGTATATGTTAATACATTGTGCGCGCGCGCGGACGCGCGAAGAAATTATTTTTCATCGTCATCGCGAGGAACGCCCGCACGCCGACTTACTGTCGGGCTGCTGCATTTCTCTTTCTTTTCACTCTCGGCTAGTTTCGATGTGTGCGTGTATTAAACAAGGCATACACATAAAGAGTTGGTTGATCGGTCGGTCGGTCGCGAGTCGCGCCGATCCGGAACCAGATTGCGAAACGAGTTCTCGATTCGGTGCGCTCGGGCGGTCCATCGAGTTAAAGAGAAAAACAGAGAGAGAGAGAGAGAGACTCTCTTTGACATACATACGTGTGTGCGAGGCTCGTGAACGCACGATTCCCGCACGTGTCGTGGGTGATGGCATAGGTGTGTGCATAGACACGTGTGTGCGTCTGCGGCTGTATACGCGGGAATTCCTTTGTTGTAATCGCCGTTGGACAAATTGCGGGTGATATGAATTTTTTTTTTTTTTTTTTTTTTTTTTCTCACATATTAATTTATTTATTTTTTATAAAGGATGAGTCGTATGAAGGAGAAAAGATAATATTTAAACGACACCATATAGTTATGATTTCTTTTAAGTGAGCTCACCAAAGCTCGTTAAAATTGTTTTTAAATGAGACTTTGACGGATGCAATTTTTGTCATAATGGTACTTTAAAAGCATCGATATTAAAATTTAAATGCCGGAAAAAGTACTTTGTATCAATTATAATAATTTCTTTTTTTTTTTTTTTTTTTCATTTTCTTTTTAAGTTCTTTACGGTTCAAGGGCATTCTTGAAATGGAACGTACTTAAATGATGTTTCGTTTTTTTTTTTTTTTTTCTAGTTGTGCGTCATATCAAATGTATACAACGTGAAAAGAATACGAAAAAAATTTTGCGCAGTAAAAAAATAACATAATACTCGTACATTCAATAGAAATATTGATTGAATTCAAAATGCAGAAGCATTGAAAATCAATAAAATAACAAATATGTCCGCTTACTTCAAGTAAAGTGAAATTCAAAAAAAAATTTATTCTTGTTAAAAAAAAAAAAAAAAAAAAAAAAAAAAAACGAAAGAATCGTTGAAAATAAAATTTTTTTACGAGTGTAAACAACCTTTTCTCAATAAACCTACGCGAAAATAAAAAAAAGTATCGTTAAAAGCACGTCGAATAGTTCACATCGACGTCATAAGAAGGAAAGCAAACGAGCGCCATTGGGCCATCGTCCAAATATTTCGCTGAGCAATTATGAGGAAGAGGATGATGTATGTGTAAAGTCGTACCGATAACGAAATATACGAGAAACAGGCGCCACTTCCATTGTATACAAAGGCGAGCGTTTCCCTGAAATTTCATCCATCATTAAATTATTGCGAGAACGCGCCTATCTTCTATATGTAGTTAAGTATAATAAGTGGTGCGCATGTATTAGGCTACGACAACGGCGACAGCTCTCTTCAGCGTTGCGCTCGAAAATTCCTTTGTAGCTTTTACCTTAGTAATGCTTAATTATGTATGTATGTATGTATGTGTGTGTGTGTGTGCGCGCGCGCGCGTGTGTGTGTGTGTGTGTGAGTGTAAATACATCGTTGATGCGCGGTCCTTCGTAGCGTAAGTATCTCAGATTTGGAAATTTAAAGTTGTCGTTTTGAATTGTAAAATTGTCGTCGTAAACATATCGAGCGACGACGTGTCGAGAAAAAATAAAATTATCTTTCGAATGTTAAACATTTTTATGTGTTATGGAATTACAAAGATAAAGGATAATGGGAAGCGTGAAATTTATGATAATCGTTATTTTAAATATTATCTTTTGATAATTCATTGATTTTATATTTAATCTCACATTATTATTCAGAGTACGAATGATTAAGATGAAATAAAATTAAGCAAAGTTAAAAAAAAAAAAAAAAAAATACATAAATAAAAATGTAAAGCCACTCGAAAGCCGTACAATAATTCATACGAGAGTAAACTTCCTGGTATTATACGCGGACTTTTAATCGAATGGCAAATAGAGATTCGTTTTGTCAATTACATGCAAATAGACATAATGCATTTCGCTGAAAGAAATTTCTTTTGTATTACACCGGGATGACGAGTGAGAGGAAAGGAAAAAGGAGACAAAGCGGTAAACAAAAAATAAATAAAAATTTCAAACGATTATTGGCTCGCATTGTTAAATTTTCAAGTGTACAAAAATTATTTTTTCTCACTTCGCCTCTGCATTGAAATTTTTCCAGTCGATCTTCACCTCGACTTGTATTACCTTTAATGGCTTGCATATTATCTCCTTTCTTGAATACGATTTCTTGTTCGATTCTCACGTTCGACGGTCTTTGCGAATTGCGAACCTGTTTCATAATTTGTGCTACATTTTTTTTTTTTTTTTTTTTTTTTTTATTTCATCAAGTTTTTATACGTTTGTAAAAATTTTAAGTAAATTTATCAATTTAAAATTTATCGTCAAGTAAATGTCGATATTTTAAATTAGATTCGAAATTTAAAATCTAAGCAGACACCTGCTTATTTTTTTATTTGAAAAATAAAAAATTTATCAATATTAATAAATAAATGAGACAACAACGTGAGATATAAATTATTCTTTACAACTATATTAAACACATCTATTAAACCGTTTCATAAGTTATAAAAGAATTTATAGAATTGTAAAATTTATGTATTGTTTTCATACGAAGAAAGTGACGTTTCATAATTTTCATTAGTATTCAAAATGCGTCACGTTAAAATTTTTTTCTAATTGAAAGAAGCGAGATACCATTGTTAGGAGCTTTTTTTTTTTTTTAAATTTCACTTCAGTCAATCCTCGTTTCTTAAATATTGTGTAACGAAATATTAATTTTTATTAAATTGAAAAACTTTTCTTTTCTCGTTTAACAAACGACGCCTTGAAAAATATTTTTTAATAAATATCTATTTTTCGTTTAGGTTCAATAATTATACCGCGTTGTAAAAATAAATTCTCTCTCTTGATGAAAGAAAAGTAAAATTATTCTTCAAATGAAAGTATAAATATTTATATATATATATAAAAAAAAAAAAAAAAAAAAAAAAAAACGTACGACTGATTGATAAAACCAGCCCTGGCGTAAACGAAATCACTATAAAGTATAAAAAAAAAAAAAAGAAAAAAAAAAAATAATAATACAAGGTAAAAGGAACAACTAAGGAAGACAATAATTAATACCGTAAAGTATATTAATACTGGCAAACACCGCTAGCAAACGCAAACGCCGAGGGGCGTTCGTTAACTGTTTACGAGACGAAGGTTTCTGGGTCCCCGTCTTGTCTCCTGAGTCATCCGGTGGCCTTCGGAGCTCGTCCAGTCTTTCTCCTCGAGGCGTGTTGTCTCCTTCCTTCGCTTCTCCCTTTCTTTATCTTTTACATTTTTCTCTTTTTTTTTCTTTTTTCGCTGCAGAGAGAAAGAGAGAGAGAGAGAGAGAGAGAGAGAGTTCGAAATGCGTCAGGCTCACACCCTGATTCCGGAGGTTGCGCGATCGCCTCCACGGATTTATTTCTCGTCGATAGACGAAAGGAAAATTTTAGTGTCCGGATGTATGTGTAACGTTTTTTTGTATCGAACCATACGATGCTTGAATTATTTAAATTTTAAAGTGGAATATTTAATAAATTTGTCGGGTTTTACTTTTTTATTATTTATACATACAAATTTATATTTAATTGATTTCTTATTTTTCGTAAAAAGCCACAACACAAACAAAAGTCTTACAAAGACATTCAAAATGTTCATACATCGTCTTAACTTTTAAAATTTTTCTTGTGAAATCTCGAAATGTGGAAAACGCAAATCTTAATCTCTTAGTAGAAAAAGCTCTTAGCTATTTCTGGAAGTATTTCATGCTTTTCGACTGACTGAGTAACTTTATTATTAAATTTTTATCGCAATCTCGTCCATTTGTCTTATTTTGTTTTTCATTTCGATTGCTGCATCCTATTTATAAGTCGTTAAGTATTCGTGTTGGTATTTTAATCCTCCCATTCAAAATCAAAGCGATATTTAAATATTTGTTTCTATTTATTTTCTGAACCGGATAATTTGTGTTACCTCTTAATGCACTAAATTTATATTCTTTTTTTTTTTTTTTTTTTTTTTAATATTAATTAATCGAGTATTCTTTGAATTATTTTTATAAAATACACGTTAACATTTTTTTTTAACGACATTTACGTGAAATTATCATTGAGTTATTAGTAATTCCTTCCTTTTTAACATGGCCCTATGAACTCATATACAAAAAAAATTTTACACGCGCAAGCTAAAATATTCGCATAACCACAATTTATATGATTAGTATAAGGAATCGTGTTTTTAATTAATTATAATTTAGGTAGTGATTTCTTTAAACGATACTTCGAACGATCTCGTAATTAAGAATATCATTACTTAATAAAATTACTTATTTTCTTATTAATGTATATTCAGCGTTTTTTAAACAAAGTAGAAATGTACGAGTTGTTACCTTAGGCGCAAACTATTTATTTATACGATATAAATTTATATTTTTATTAGGACGATTAGAAAATGTGCAGAAATAAAAAATTCGAAGCTTTTATTAATAAATGAAAATTATTCGTAATAAAATTAACGAAGAAGAAGCGTAAAAAAATGTCTCGAAAAAAATTTTTTTTTTTTTCTTTTCATTCTCTCTCGCGCTAAACGTATCTTTCATCTTTTCTGCAATTTCTGTGTTAAAAAAAATCATCAGTTATATCATTTCGTTCGTTTATGTAAAATATCAAGTTACGTATTCTCAAAACGCAGCCGCGATCGAGTGATGAATATTTGTAATATAAAAGAACAACTATTAAATTACGTCACGCGGGTTAGTGACATTTCAAAAGTTATTTATTTATTATTATTTATTATTATCATTATTATCATTATTATTATCATCATCATTATAGTTCGATTAATTTTTTGATTTAAATGTAATTAATGAAATATTCAAGGATCAAGCAATTTAAAAGCATGTAAATATCGTATTTTAAAAAGTAAATTTAATGCATCGATGATGATTACTGCTAGATTACATTGTACAACGTAAATTGAGGAATTAAAAGCAACTCGTACATTTTAAGTGCGTTATTTTTTTGCAAAATTATTTTAATAATATCTTTGATTCTAAAAGCGACGCTTAAAAATCTTATATTTGAATATTATATGCGATTATTTAATGCCATTTAATTAATGAAATAACTTATTTACTACAATGTTTATTTTTTAAATTTCTGAGGTACACACAGCTATGTATAAATTCCATCTTTATATACATATACATATATAGTTTGCGATAAATTAATATTGCTTCATTTGCAAAATACACGTTAATTTTATCAAGCGATGCAAAAAATGTATGCCTAACTTTTATAATATTCGCTCAAGATATGAAATTGTGGTTATGGTGTGCGTTTATCTCACCAAGGTCGCAATTTTTATATAGGCCTTTTTTTTTTTTTTTGATTTTTATACTCCACGGGCTCTGGAAAGTTAATTTTTGCTTGCTTTTTTAACGGTTACACGACGCCGCGCGAAAGGTCGTCTAGATTCGAAAATAAATCAGGCGTTAAATTATAAAAATTACGCGCGATATACGTTTTTTATCGACGAAATTAAAAACTTAACTTTTTCATTGATAAAAGTTGTTGAATTTTGAAATTTATTTGATATTTATTTGATATATATATATATATATATACATACACGAACATATTCATTCAAATTAGACAAATCTATTTATTCGATAAAGAAATTAAAAATTGCCTTAAAAAAAAAAAAAAAAAAAAAAAAAATGAAAAGAGTTAAGCATCTGGCAGAGATTAAAAAATAAAAAGGCAAGGCTTTCCAAAAAATGTTAAACGTACTTTCATATACACATATACAACGAAGCTACCGTAATTTAACGATCGCTCGACACATACGCTTCGGCACGACTCGAGTGTATCGCATTCTACACTCTTTAAACATGCCATCTCTCTCTCTCTCTCTCTCTCTCTCTCTCACTTTACAGACCGAATCGTACTTTCAAAAGCAATCCCACCGAGAGAAGTCCAAAATATCGATTAGCATGATAATTTCGTTGCGCGGCCCGTTCAACGTTTACTTTCCTCTTTGACGAAATCTCGAAGAAATCGATCGTCGTTTCCGATCGTTGCGCAACTTTACCTCTCTTCCCGAAGCCGTAACCGACAAGCGCGTCTCTCTTTCTATCGCGAGAGAAGATAGAAAATTTTTCATCGGAGCTTGGCAGACACCTTTTTCTCGAAACAATTTTGAGAACGATGCGTCGATATATAGTACAGCGTGTATGTAAGTGTCGAGGCGCGATTAATCGGTTTAATTAACGGTTTAATCGCTCGCGAGCATCCGAGAAATCTGTGACGATTGATATCGACTCGGCCGAAGAAGCCGATTGTTGAAATTGTCGATTATACATCTCCTCGACCTGGCTCGAGCGGAGAAAGTGAGAGATACGTCGGACTAAGTTCACCAAGTGGAGAGGAGACCTCGGCTTCTTTCGCTATGCACATATGTGCCTGTATATGCCTCTGTGTGTGTGTGTGTGTGTGTGTAGGTAGTCGAAAGGATAGGCTGACGAATGTTGACTCGGTGAATTTATTCGGTTCGGTTTGTTATAGGACACGTTAGGCTGGCTGTATAGACATTTGATGTTTGGAACGAAAGCTGAACGTTAAATTCATTCGATGGATTGAGGTTTGTTTCGACGGTTATATTGGTCGATTCGAACGTAAATTTTGAAGGATTTTTTCAAAATTTAAAAATTTGTTATTCGCGTAACGAATCACTTTTGACGAAAAATAAAAACGAATCCTATTTTAAAAATGCGAAAAAGGTGTACATACATAAAGAAATAAGCGTAAAAATGAGGAAGACTTTAATTTATAACGTTTAAACATAAATATTCATCGGATAAACTCTCGTAACAGTATGTAAAAGTTCTTCCACGTGGAGCTTTCGTAACACGCGCATTTTGAAAAAAAAAAAAAAGAAGGAAAAAAAAACAATAGCCTCTTCTAAACGAAAAATAGTTTCACGCCCGACGACCGCTTGCAACTGCTAAAGGATGTCTCTAGTTTTTTTTTTTTTTTTTTGTTTCTTATTTTTTGTCGAAACTATAAACGTTTAACGAAAGAGAAAAAGTTAGATATGTCGGCGTATTGCGAATTCGTAAACCGATTCGCACTTCTGGTCGCGTAGACGTATTTTACAAGAGCGAATAAAATAAGTGGCCGGTGTGTGTGTTTTCGGACGCGCGTAAGGAAATCGCGTTTCTTTCCGAGTCCCGTTGTGCTTGCAAATTATAAGGTCGCGTTAATGCGTTTACGAATTGCTTTTTTACATTTCTCTTTTTTTATTCTTATTTTTTTTTTTTTTTTTATTTCCGAAATAATCAAAAGTATCAGATATAATAATTTCGTAATCTTTGTGTAAAATTTGTTGAAAACAACGTTTTAAATCAATCGTAGTACATCTTTTTAATTGAAATATCGTCGCTTCGTTCGATCGAGGTTACAGGATGAGCAAAAAAAAAATCAAAACAAAATAAAAAACGTTCAAACGATCTGTCGGTCGAGTTTTAAAGAAAGTCGGTCTCTTATCCTCGTGAAATATCCAAGCGTCCGGCATACCGTTTTAGTCTCGCGTAAACCGCAGGATATATCGGAGAATGTGCATCGCGGCGCTATTCGATATAACGTAATGACGCAAATGAGCTACCAATGTTCTACCTAACCAATATCCACCACATATATATATATATATATATATATATATATATCTTTTTTATTCGGTGGGCACGTCTCGCTCGCGACACAATCGCATTGTAATGCGAGTGAGGATATGCGCACATGTACGCGAGGCCGGAGGTCGATTTCCTCGAATAAGTCGTCGTCGTCGTCGTTGTCGTTGTCGTCGTCTGGACGCATTAAATAACGGGTATGTGTATATATTACATACTTGGGTTAAAACGCGTCGGCGCGTTTGCCTTATGCGTGATAGACGTGTCACCGTTTATACCTGCGAATCAAACATTTTATATATGTATTATGCGCGCGCGCGCGCACGTGTCTTTGTAAGTTTTCGATAAGCAGCGGTAGCGGCGTCACCCTTCGAACCTTACCTTTTTTTTAATTTTTTTCATTTTTCTTTTATCTGAAGCGATTTGTGCACCAGAAGCGACAGAAAGTTGAAAGACCGCACTTATCAAGATTTGTCGTGCTTTGTTGCTACGACATTGCGACGATCGCTGTTGTTCGATCTACGGCCTTATCTCTTGCATTTTTCGTGGAGAAATGAATTATGTTTAAGATTTTTTTTTTTTTTATTTTTTTTTCTTTTGTTTTGTTTTGTTTACGAATTTTTTTTACTGTTTTTATTTATTGTTGCAGCTGGTCGGTTGTCAAGAGGTGGAGTATCGTTGATTTTATCGGGTACGATTAAGAAATTGTAATTTAATACGTTTTAATACAAAATAAAGTTTTTATTGTGTTCGTTATTATTACTTATTTAATGCATAAACAGCAGTTGAAACACAAGATAAGATATAAATAAATTTTGAACCATATGTCTACGTTAAAACTAGACACGTTTAAGTATCGCATGCTTGTGTTTCAATTCAAAGTCGATAATTTTGAACGTAAAAAATAAGGTGCAGTCGCGTCGCGTTAAAAATGAAAATCTATGAAAATCAATTCATAATAATTTGTTTTACTTTACCAAAAGAATTTAGTTTACTTAGTCCGGTCATACCTATAAGGTTAAGGTTAAACTTCATATTTCGAAAAGTTGATTTAATTAATTAGTTCGTTACATACGTACACCAACCTACGTTAATTAATAGTGAAAAGGAAAATTTTTATTTTCATTTTCTTAAAATTTCAATGGATTTTAATAAAATTCAAATCGTTATTGAATTTAATCAATGACCTGTATCTTTATCTCGACGATCAATTTACATTAGAAATTTCGTAATTTTCAAGTTTATATTGGCAAATCTGTCGGTATCGAAAGTTGACGAATGCCAATCGAGTCGTTAAAATTCATAATTATATACAAATCGTAAATAATTCAACAAAGACATTTTCAAATTAAACGATTTTACTTTCTTTTTTTTTTTATCGTTATTCTTAATACCTCGAACGTAAATATGCTTATTTTCAAAAATTTTGTTTTTATCTAAACAAAAATGAACCGTACATATACTCATATAAAAAAATATTTTGACTTTCGCTTTAAATAAACGTTTGTACATTAATATTGTAGAAAATGGAAAAGTTTGCTATTCTCGTAAGCACATTCTTCAAGTTTGTGAACTAACGATTTAACGTATTATAAATTACTCGAGAAACAGCAAAAACTAGGTTAATAAGCAGTGTTCACGCAAGAGCACGCCGCATCATTAGCATCGCCGTATCGAAACTTCAGTCAACGGTTTAAAATTCTACACGTCTCATCGAAATCAAAATTGTTGCAAAAAATGTTTGAATCTAACGGTTATTGTCATAAAAAAAAAAAAATAAAAAAAAATAAAAAAAAAAAAAAAAATCATTGCATCTTAAATCGTTAATTAATATTTTTGTAAATTTTTATTAGAAAATTATATAAAAAAAATGCACAATTCAATGTCATTTATAAATAAACGAAATATTTCAATTATTCAGAAATAGGTGTAGAGCTGCGCTTTAAATAATGCGGACATTAAAAATTCGACCGGTTCGACGAGGCGCAACAAAAATACAAAAAAAAAAAATAAAAAAATCCGCCATAGTAATGACATTGTGCTCCAGATACTCAATTCGTTCTGTATATATGTTGAGAAGATATTTTTAAAGAGTCTGATAAAATAATTTGTTTTCTCGTATAAGAATATTTATAAACAAATGTATTAAACGATCGATTTGTTAATTTCTGTTATGTTGACATAATGTGGGCAAACTATTTTTTAAGTTATCGTTTAAGTAAATTCGTAAAGTTTGATAAAATTGTGCAGCTTATAAATAGGTATACGCATTTGTATTGAAAGTAGACTTTTAGTATTTTATTTGAAATAGAAAACTGTGAAAGTACACGTATAAGGAATGCAAAAGAAAGAACGTAAATTTATCGTTTCAATTTTACTTTATTTTGAAATTTTATGAACTATTTTTTCCAAGTTAAAATATTACTCGTTAATAAAAAATGCAACAAGTATATAAAAAAAGAGTGTATTCAAAAATAAAAAAGAAAAAAAAAAAAAAAAAAAACAATAAGCATGCGGGATTTTACAAACTTTTTCGTGCAAACGATTATAAATTTAACTATAATAAATGTCAAATTAAAAAAAAATGAGAATAAATAAAGTTCCGAGACACTCAACCATGGGATACAATAAGGATTTCCTTTCATCCACGTAACAACAAAAGTACCGACCTAAAATTCCATCGTCCAGTAAATACAACTCTGATTTCCCTTCTTAGTGAAAATGAAAATAAACGACGTTGAAATAAGTGAAAAATAAAAATGAAGCAAAGTATCAATTGCGTCAGACAATATTCGGCCTCAAGCATTATTTCAACGTAAACGAAAACGCGAGAAACCATCGCGTACTACTCAAACTCTCCCCCGTAATTGTCCTGTTTGTACTCAACGAACCTTAAACAAAAAAAAAAAAAAAACAAAAAAAAATATATAATATAAGATAATAAAAATATATAATAAAAGATAATAAAAAATAAAAAAAAAAAAAAGGAAGAAAAAAGGAAAAAAAAAAAAAGAAAGGCGCTCGTCTCCGCGAGAGGGTCAAGGCGCATTGGTATTGAACCACCGAGCGGCACGGCTTTTGTACATTATTATATATACATTTATCCCGAAGTAACGAGGGACGAAGAAACGAGGCAAGGCCGAGGAGAAGGCAACTTTCTCGGGCCGACTTCTCTCTCTCTCTCTCTCTCTCTCTCTCTCTCTTTTTTCAGCGTATGTATGCGCGTGTGCGTCCAGTTTTCTTGAATAATTCGAGCAGTGTCCGTCTTTTTTTCGAGCGCGAAAGACAGTAGGACAGAGTAGCGGCAGCTCTGAATGAACCTTGGAGAAAGAAATCTCTCGCTCATACGCAGCACACGTGCGGGAGAATGGAATATATATATATATATACATATACATATAAATGTGTATGTGTATGTATGTGTGTGCGTGTGTGTGTGTGTACACTGCAGCTTTACATGCATCTCGCGAACGAGTGCGAGTTTCGATGAAAGCGCGATGCTTCTTTTACTTTTTTTTCTTCTTCTTTTGCATTCGGTCTCTTTTTGATCGATTCTTTTACTTTTTCTTTTACTTTTTTTTTTTTTTTTTTTTTATTAGTGGTGCAACGAGAGCTATTGAATGCTATTGGGAATTCACGTGTATATTCACTTTTGCTTTTAAGGAAATTTTTGGTTAGCATGAAATTCGTCCTCTGTATAAATTCACGAGGTTGATTAATCGAAAGTGCACAGGTGTCGAATGATTTGACCGTTGGGGAATCTTCGTTCGATAGTTCGTTGAGCTAAGATTTCTAATTTTTTTTTTTTTTTTTTTTTTTTTTTTTTTTTTTTTTTTTTCAAATTATAATTTAATTATTTCGCTTTTCATAGATTTATATTAAAAATTAATGATTTTTTTTTTAATAATTTATTTGCATCGATGAGACTATTCTCTTGAAATGAAATTTATATCGAGAAATAAGTTGCATCTTATCGCAAAAAAAACACAAAAAAACTTGTTATTTATTTTTATGTTCAAGAGACATCGTCCCATTTCTCAAAGCGTAATTTTTTAAGTTTTTTATATCATATAAAATTAATAAATTTTATCGTTAACATTAATTTGCATTAAGGCGATAATTTATTTTCAAATAATTGTGAATATAAAATTAAAAGTAAAAATTTTAATAAAACACGAGATATTTTAATAAGCGACGTACAATTATTAGTATTTATTCAATTTTGTCAAAAATTGATAATGGAATAAAATTTCATACTTACAAATTACAGATTCTTGTAATATATAAAATTTTAATCGTAATAAAGTATATTTGTCCGAAATTATAATTAATTTATATGAAAGGTCTTATAGCGCGTCAGTTTCATTTATTTCGCCATACGAGCTCGCGAGCGACACGCGAACATCTTAACCGCTGGTCTTTTTTAACTTTAAGCTTAATTAAAAACGAGCATAAATTTCGTAATACAGCGTGCGTCAATAAACGATCGTCGCATATCCGTAACCTTCGCCGTAGAAGAAGCGAATATAGTCGGCAAGAAAGGAAATTAAATACTTCGCGAAGACTCTTCCTCTTAACAGCTGATGATACGCCTCGAGGCGGATACGCTTTTTATTTTACCTGCGAATCTCTTGCGTAAAAATAAAAAAATATAAAAAATTTAAAATAAAAGAACGAAAAAATTTAAATAAGAAAGAGAAAAGAAAGAAACGAGTCGAAATAAAACGACCGATTTTTAAGTTACGTCGAGCGCGCGAAGATGCGCGCGATGAATTTTAATGCGTCTTTTGTGGATATATATATATATATATATTTGCACGAGACATTATATTCTAAACTGGTTGATGTTTTAAAAAAGATAGAAAAGAAGATAGAAAGAAATATATAGTCGAAAGAATAAATGTGCATTTGGTTGCGAGGGCTGCTTTTTCAGAATTGATAATTTGAATAAAAAAAAAAGAATACCGCGATTAAAACGAGTGGATTTCGTTATATATATATATTTGTATATAAATGTTAAATTGATTGCCCGGCAAAAACATGGCGAAAAATTCATTTTCAAATAAATTATTAAGTTAATAATGCGCATTAAATGTGCAAAAACGAATGTATTTTATAACATGTTTCGCAATGGTATCAAACATTGATTATTTTTTTAAAATTTTTACGACCTTTTGAAATCCATAATTGTAAATACTCCGTTAAAATATGCTTGATGTATTAAAGTATATTTCGTTGAATTATACTATGAAGCGTACAACTTATTTTCCAGTAAAATAAATAAATTAATGTATTTGCATAAGGAAAATAATTCTCCAGGAATGTTCGTTTATTTTTATTATACAGTTGATAAACAAACTCGTCAATTTATACGAAAAAGGTGTAAAAAAAAAGCGTTTTGGCTTTTATTATTATTTTTTTTTTTTTTTTTTTTCTTTTTTTAATGACTTAGTATCCACCTGTAAACTCGTTGTGTTATAAAATGAAAAAAAAAAAAAATGAAAATGACAGATTGTCTCTATATACGATTTTTGTACTAAAACGGCATGGAATTAATGACTTGGTCGATAAGCAAGTCTGTGTGGTCCGAGAAATAATAATACACGATATTTTAAGCCTTTGGCTGTGTTATTTGAAAGATCGATCGAAAATTTCAATGCGTCGTTAATAAAGCAATCGAAATTCATAAGCGATCATTTCGGTTGTACTTTACATCGACTCGACGCTCTTATATATATGTATATATAAACGCGAATACAATCGTCTTTAAGTAGATTGTTTTCATTTGTTAATGCATGCGTAAACCAATGTATATTTTTTTTTCAATAAGCGGAGATCAAGTGAAAGTTTTCGAACGTATCTATTCTATCGGCTTTATAGATTCTGATTGATTGAAAAGTATATTTTGTTATTATTATATTATTTTTTTTTTTTTTTTTTTCGGTACCAGATTTAAAAGATTGTTGCTTTCTTTGCTCTATTTATTTAATTTTTTTTTTTTTTTTGTTCATCGAAAAATTAAATTAAAAAATTAGTTAAAAAAAGTGAGTTCATTTGTTAAAAAAGTAGGTTCTTTTAATGCGTAATTATATTGACAAATAAAAATCAGAATTAACATACAACGCTATACAAATTAATAATTAATTTCTTCTTTTTCAATAAAGATAAAATTAGCTAAATTTTTATAAAAATTTATAAATTCTTATACAGTTAATCTTGATGTGAATAAATTAACGAGTAAAATAAAATCATCTATTTTTATCATTTTTCAAATTATTTTTAAGATACTTAAAAGTGGTCGATATCTATAAACAGTTCTCGCGAGTCGCGACGCTCGATATTCCGTGTATGTATACAAAAATTGACAAAAAGACGTGTCTTGAGCGGCCATAAATCATTATTAAAGGGCGAGGGAAATCGGTGTCAAGTTCCCGAGCTCGCGTTTCTTCGTCGTGGAAACTTGCCTCAAAAAAATCGGAGAAAGGCGTAACGTCGGCGAACGCTCGCTTGTCTTTACGTATATATATATATATATATAAACACACACACACACACATACATATACGTACACATTTCTGAGATTTCGTTATCTTACTAAAGCGAGCTTCTTTTGTCGTATAATTATCTCTCGATAAATCGGCGCACTGTCAATCGTTCTCGACGATACACTTTTAAATCGATTTATCGTCATGCGCATTGTAGATATTGTATATAAATATAAAATCGCGAATTAATTACTTGCGACCATTATTTCAATTCGATTATACTGCTTGACTTTGGCATTTCAAGGACGATCGTTATTTGGCGCGCGGGCAATTGGAACGCGATGCCGATATGTATCGTTCGCGAAAGAATATTTACTATTTCGTTATGGTGCAAGAATAAGCGCCGTTGGGTTTTGCTCAATATCGTTTATCATTATTGTTATTGTTGCTTTTATTATTATTATTATTATTATTATTATTGTCATCATCATCATCATCATCATCATCATTATTATTATTATTATTATTATTATTATTATTATTATTATTATTATTATTGTTTTGCGCAATCGAAAATTTAACTTTTGATTTCCGTGTTTTAAACTTACGAGTGTAAATAAATGCGTTCGTTTGCGTCGTTAGTACTACTTCCTCGGTGAAATAAGACGTTAACGATGCGCATCCTCATTATTACCCGATATATTTATTGTTTAATTTTTTTTTAATCCGACGCGAACGTTTTCTAAATTTTCTTTAAACGAATCATTCAACTAGAATCGATATTTATGTAAATTGGAAATTATTATTACGCCAATTAATAATGATGGCTTTCTAAATTCAAGAAATATACGTTTATAAAAGTAAAAGTATTCAAATGTAAAGTTATTTGTTAATGCCAGATATCGAATAAATAACGTACAAAACGTTCGAGATACTAAATAAATTTTTTTCTCCTTTTTTTTTTCTCGTAAAAAAGCGATTCGGAAAAAACGGCTTTCGGGCATCTTTTCAAAAAAAAAGAAAAAAAAAAGAAAAGGAACCGGTAAAACCAACTTTTCGAAAACTAGAATCCACATAATCTCTCCCGAGTCGTTTAGAAGCCTCGTACAAGTAGCTAAAAAATTCACGGATAAAATAAAAGAAAAAAAAGCTCAAGTGGGCCAAAATCGTTCGATTAAACTGCAGAAGCTGCGCGCCGCTCTAAAAATCCAAGGATTAACCGTTAAATAAAAAGATCTCTGAGCCCGATTGCCTTTAACGCGCGCACGACATTCGTTTATCAATCGTCGAAGCCACGACCAGCGCGGCATCGAGTTAAGTTCAACGTATAAGCCTTACCTATACGATTCACTTTTACGAACGGAGTAAAATAATTGCGACAAAGGTCCCTGTTATATCGGCGCATCCTGGAATAAATCAACGCAAGAACGTTTCCTTCGAAGCTTGCACATCGCTTATTCTCGTATACGTAGCCTCGGAGAAGTTTTATACTTCTCTTCTGACGATATTTGTATACTCGTCAAAATGCTCTTTCGGCTAATTTTCGGCGTGCGGCTAAAAATATCGGGGAGGTTTTTTTTTCTTTTATTTATTTATTTATTTTTTTTTTTTTTGAAAAATAAAACGAAAATTATGATTATTTGGCTTTTCGTATATTTATATTAAGAATAAAAAATTGTTTTAATAAAAAATAAAACAAAAAAAAAAAAATAAAAACCGAGGATTGCTCTTTTTCGCTTGAAAAAATCGATTGCCTCTCCCTTTTCCGTTTACTAAAAAATCTATCGATATGTTAGTTTCAATTCAGAAAAGAGAAAGAGAGGAAAAAAAGATAAAGAAAATCAAACGATAAGTTGGCCCGTCTGAAAATCGGTATGAGGCACGTGCATCGTTTAAAAAACTGACAAAAGCATTCCATCGTCGTTGATCGTCATTCACGACGAGACCAAACCTCGATAATTTAAAATTCTCAACGAGATGGTTCGACGTTGTGCAGCTAATGCACGGTAGTTGTCCTAAAACAGAACGGCCGAACGTTTAACGATTCGAAATAAGTCCAGCAGCAGGAGCAGTAGCAGGAGCAGTAGCAGGAGCGAGTACAACGAATCGGTTTATAGATTACGTAGCGCAGCTGCCGTGAAACAAACGTTCGCGCTCACGTATCGCGTTTATAACGGAGCTATTGCAATTGTGGACGCCGTACATTTTCGGGTTTGCTCGTCATGCCGAACGCGTACGCTTCGGAGAGATATATGTGCATAACGATCCGTTAGCCGGAAGAGGGTCTACTTATACATTATAAGACGCTTCGTCGTCGTTCGCTTATCGTCACACCTCGGCGTGTCGTGACGTACGCGTGTGCAGCTGCTTATTCTTTTGCAAGTTCAACGATCGCGCCTTTCCCACTCCTTTCTTAAGCTGCAGGTAACCGAACCTTCTTTTTTTCTTTTTTTTTTTTTATTAATAGATTTAACGTTTTGCCGAATTCATCCTTTTTTTTTTTTTTTTTTCTAAACAGAAGTCACTTTATCTACGATTTATGATATTTCCTGTAAAAACACATTTGCATAAATTATTTTAAGGAAAGTTTCGACGAAATGTTATTATTTTCGTATATTTACAGTAATTAATAACGTATCAGGCTTATACGTCGAAAAAAAGTTTATTTCCATTTTAAAATAACTTTTTAATATTTTAGATCTCGGCTATTCTAAAAAATTGAATCGTAACTCTGTTTCGCGTTTGAATAAAAATTTTATTTAAAAAAAAAAAAAAAAAGAAAACCCCAATTTAAAATTCAGCTTTATTAAACTTTGTATAATAGTATTTAAACGATTTTTCCACTAAAATCGTTACATTATTTTTTTTTAAGTTTTCAGCTCAAAGGTGAATAAATAAACTTTTAAAATGAAGTTTTGTAATTAAAAAATTACATTTTTTATTTATTTTTTCAACTACGTGTAATAAAAAATTACAAAACTAGAATGTAAGATTATTTTTCATCGCTTGTTTATTATTAAAAAGTATAAGCAAATAGACGTTATACGATTTGATTCTTCTACGTAACGATTGAGTATACAATACGCAGATTTATGATTCATAATTCGTTGTTGGTTCAAGTCACGTCACGATGTGCGACGCCGCTTGATTTTTTTAACCATCTGTTCGTATACCTGCCTACCAAAGTTTCGCATTTTATTATCTAATACGATAAAAATATAATTACGAAATTACGTAAGCTCCGTTGCCAAAAGTTTAAATTACACGTGAAAGGTATGTATTGTTTTAAATTGTGAATTGATAAAGTAAAAAATATCTTCTCCGTTCTTCAAATTTATCGTTTATTCGATCGTATTACGGTTATCGAAAAATTCGTTAAAAAAAAAAAAAAAAAACATTTAAATTTATAAAAATAAAAATTGTTTATGTAAGTCGCGAATAATCTGAAAAATTATTGACAAACAAGTTCGATGCGTCGATGTCGTCGTCCACTTTGACGGTTGCAAAATTCATATCATATTGCATGATTTTTTCATTATATTATCGAAAGTACCACATAATTTCCTTATCGTCGAATAAAAATTTTAAAAGAAAAATCATTTTTGGAAACAAATGCAGAATGTAGAATAGCGTTTATCGAATTACGAAAAAATTTTTATCCCATAAGTATATATTTTTAAAATTTCACAATCGACGTTAATTATTTATTTTCATCCGTTATATATATCGTATACTTATAAAAATTTGAAAATTTTACGTCGATTGTAATGCGATTTCGAATGACGCCCGATGGAAACGCGCAACGAAATTATTATTAACTTAAATTTTTATAGACGCGCGTAATTATTCCAGCCTACGTTTTGCCTTAATATTCAAATTTGCTTGCTACCTACTTTTCTCTATATCATTTAACTTCCGCTTCTCCATTTGTTATATTCTCTTTATCCTACATTTATATTCTCTCGTATATGTATGTATGTATGCACATATATACGTCGTTGTTAATTTTTTATTCGCTCCATTTAATCGCGCGCCTCTTCTTTCATTAGCATCTACATTAAATCATTTTTTCTTCGTCACATCACACACATGCTGCAACTTTAACCTGTGTAGCCAATATCCATATTCCATTGTGTATTTTTTTTCTCACGTATTATCGTTAATTTAATTATTGTTTTGATTAAATGCATTTTTTTTTTTTTTTTGCGTACGTGCAAATATTTAGTTATATATAATAAGACGATTAAGAAAAAAAAATCCTTGTAAATCGGTTAAAGTATCGCGCATTTATTACGTAGGACGTAGATATATATTTTTTTGTATTTTATTGGAAATCTATTCGAGTGATGAATAAATTTATTATTCATCTATTTCTGCGAGTCATAACGTCGATGATGTTTCTCGTCGGTATTATTAGATCGGAAAAAAATAGCAGCATCGATAACAAAACTTTCTAAGTTCGTCGATAGAGCGATAACTTTTTCTTTTACTTTTTTTTTCCTATATCTATAAAATTAACGT
Organism: Chalcis sispes; assembly: GCA_949987625.1. Lineage (NCBI taxonomy): Eukaryota > Metazoa > Arthropoda > Insecta > Hymenoptera > Chalcididae > Chalcis > Chalcis sispes. The sequence continues at coordinate 75,138,067 of OX465095.1, read as the reverse complement.
CGTATAATACAAAATTATATCGACATTTGTCGAGATTTCGTGCCGCTACTATATACACTGTTATTATTAACGTAGAACCGAGAGAGGCGACGACATCGCGACGCCGATGACAATAGCGCCGGCTGTTAGTTATTTCGAAATCCCCGATCTTTTTATAGAATCTTTCCGAGCTATAAAATTTATAAATAACGCGTAAATACACACGCATTCGTACATTTGAATAATATAATGACCTCAATACCGATAACCCTTGGTATTTATCGTAATGAACGATTGGAAATTACACAAAACGCGAATCGAGCGCGTCTCTGTTGTAACCATACCTTTGTTCCGATGCTTCGAGAGCGTTTGATTTTTTTTTTTTTTTTTTTTTTTTTTTACTTATATTTTATTTCTTCTTTAAACGTTGACGTCGCTGAACATAAAATGAAAGAAAAAAAAAAAAAAAAAAAAATTTAGGGGGAACGAGGGGAAACGATACGCGAGACGATACTAATCGTCGATTATTTCATATGAATATATTTATGAAATAATTATTGCATCGCTCGGTGAGAAGATGAAGCATAGTGCAACCATGCAGCGAGATCGCCTTATTTGACTGTATACGAAGACGAGGCGCGCGATCCTCACCTTTTCCTGTACACATACATATACGTATACGCTTGGTTGTATATGTGTGTGTGTGTGTGTATGTACGCAAACAATAGGCGTATAATCGTCGTTTATATAAATACAGAGAAAAAGAGAGAGAGAGTGGGGGAGGGGAATAGGTATAAGATTCACGATAAAAGCATTTTGTCGTAGGCAATATAGCGCGTCATAATGAAAGGAGCGATTATATATTATGCATTTTTGAGATTTCACTGAAAATTTTGAAATAAAGAAAGGTGGATCTCTCTCTCTCTCTCTCTCTCTCTCTCTCTTTGTCGGCGAGTTCTTAACCGAGCGATTGCTACACGAGTATTCCCGAGGTGTGCTTTTACTCTCACGACGCGGGCAACTTTCTTTTGGAATTCGTCGAGAGATCGACGATCGCCGAAGAGCCGATGAAAGTAAACATTGTTACGTAATTACCAAAGCTAATTAGAAGAATACCTTTTAACGATGCGTCGTCTTTGGTGCGCGTGTATACGTGTATACGTATGCAAGCGTGCGAGCCTGTGTAAACAGCAGCGATTAGTAGTATTTTTGTAAAATTGTTCGACTGATTTTTATCTATTTATTTGAACGACTTATTGTGAATGGTGTGAATATTTTCTTCTTCTTTTTTTTTTTTTTCTTTTTTTTCTTTCTTATTATTTCTTTGAATTCCTTATACGTTGAAATAACATTTGACTCGTTAATTAAAATTCCTTATTTGCAGATTAGCTAATACGTAATATGTATATTTTTACAGTATTAGGGAATAAATTATATATGTATGCATTTATAAAGTGTCTCTTTTGATTTTTAATATGTATATACGTATATTTATTTCAAATATTACGATACAACGTTAGTCATTGAAATTTCGATTTATACGTTTGTTTATGTATAAAACTTTTTAATCGCTAAATTCAAGTGACAATATTAAAGACGAAAGGTAAAAAGGATAAAGATAAAAATATACGATTTCTCCTTCTTCATATATTTATAATTACTTTAATGGCGCGACTATTGCATTGATAATCAAAGAATTGAAATAATTCTTGAAAATTGTTAAAGGAATAATTTATTATTATTATTATTATTATTATTATTATTTTTAAGTTTACAATTAATCGGAAAAATATTAAATTTAATAATAAGTATATATTATTTTAATTTATATAAACTATATAATAAATTGTTAAATAATCCTTTTAAATAAATGTAAAATAATGTTAAAATCGCATTTATTAAGTAAGACAATCGTGGGCGACGAACGAAGCGATCTCGACGCTTTCGGAGTAGACGCGACGAAAGTCCTGTAAACGCAGTCGATAAAATCAAACGTCTTCGTAGAATCTCCTTGTGTGCTGCGGTTGGCCTCGACGCGCCCGAGGATCCGTAAGGTAAAATTTAAGTTACCGATTGTCGGACGATACCGATGAATATATAATATTGCGACGACGCGCGCATATATGCGCGTCTTACCTGCTTTAACGCGTGTAACGTGTAACATAACTTTCAGAGTTTTTCCATTAGAGTGCACAACTAATTGATTTTACTCATACCTGAGTTCTGTGTTTTACTCGCGATAATCCGATTACTTAAACATTACTTTGTTGTGCAGATGAGGTTTTATTTTGAAAATTTTAAACGTTTATTATGGATAATATTATCGATTTATTTTATTGCTTATTTTCAAACATAATTTTGAATAATTAACCTTATAAACAATTACTTTTATTATTGAATGATTATAAAAATTTAATAAAATTTTCATTTCCCAATATAGTAATAGTAATCTGGGAGAAAAAATTATTATGTTACGTTTATAGAGTTTATGCGTGAAAGCATTATTAAATACCGAAAATGAATATCAGAGGATGGATAAATTTATTTGATAATCTACCATAAATTGATGAGCTAATCGGTTTTGCAGAGATATTCCATGAGTTTAGATATAGATATGAGTATAAACCAAAATTATCTCATTGATACGCTAATCACAAGAAAAGCACAGCAATTGGAAAAACCTAACTTAAAAACAAATGCTATTTGTTAAAAAATTTTATTTGTTAATTTTCATCGCTGTAATGATTATTTTATGACTTTTAATTTTTGTAAAATAACGCAGCGCTTCTAGTAATGACATATTTGAAAAATTGCTCTATGTTGCTCTATGTTGTATAAAACATCTTAAAGGTACATTTTTTACATTCAAAATTTATGCGACGAATTGAAAATAAATTCTTTCCAAGAATTTATTTTAGAATGGATAGATTTTACATTCAGTCGGAATAAATTAAATTTATGTCACCGTGTAAGTTTATTTACATTATATATGTCGCTTGTAAAAACATCGTTTGGATAGTATGGATAAAAATTAACAATAAACGAACTTTTAATTTTTGAGTGATAATATTTTCGTCGTCGTTGACCGATTAATTATTGTCACCGATTAATGCTAAAATGGTAAAACTGAAAAATTCAAAATTGAGAAATAATAATAATTTACATTGATATTTCGTAAATACATACTAGTATCCAAATCATATAAAAATAGATATTTATATCAAAATTGTTCTTGTGAAATAATAAAATTTATATCAACAATAATATAATAGTTGGTTGACACATTTAATAACAACAGCATAATGCAAATCAAAACAGTCTCTCGATAAATTTATTATTTTTTTAACGTTTCGAAGTCAATGCATCAAAATAAAACGAACGTGTGCTTATTTAGGCACATCTTTAAAAAGGTTTTCAAGTTCGATCATAACTTTATATATCTTTTTTACAACCTTTTTTTTCTTTCTTTCTTTCTTTTTTTTTCTTTCTTTTCTTTTTTTTTTTTTTTATTTTTTTTTTATGTAAAAGTGATAAAAAATTTTTTTCATCCACCCGTCTCTTTTCATTCTTTTGATATAAACAAGTAAAAAATAATAACGCGAGCAATGATAAAAAGCACATTTTTAATGCATCCAATGCGACTGCAACAATTTATCCATCTTACAATAATTATCAAACGATATTTTAGTTGAGACACGCTTTATTTTTACGATTCAACAACTAATTACTTTGATAAAATTGCGTCTCATCGTAATAGCTGCATTGAGATAAAATAAAAATAGTCTCAGATAATTTATTTTTAACTAATGACACATACATTGGAATGAGTTCAAAATTAAGACTTTTGATAAATTATGAATGGAGTTTTTAAAATACATTCTTTCGGTTTTTTTTTTTTTTTTAATCATCGTATTAGTAAGCGGTTAAGAATTTGACTCGTCCGATTTAAAATATTTGGAAAACAATGTACACACGTGGAGATGTGTGCATATATTTTTAGATCTTAATCGTATGTTTTGGTATTTATTGTGATGTAACATTGACAAAAAAAGAACAAAAATAAAAACAAATATTTTTTTTTTTTTTTTTTTTTTTTTTTTTTTTTTGCATCTAATACCGTAAATTAATTCTGTTCTTAATGCAGGTCTAATATTTTATCGGGTCGAAAAATATCAAGCTAAGAAGCAGCGTCAAATGAAATATTCACTTGTTGAATACGAAATCATAAAGGAGATAATATCGCTCGTAAAATTTATAACTTAAAAAAAAGTAGTCGGATGGATGAATTTTTCATAAAGCCATATCGGCATCGAAAACACAAAAGGAGCAAAATTATCTATAAAATGCTGTTATTTTTTACCCCCCCCCTTTTTTTTTTTTTTTTTTTTTTTAATATTTACAAAAGAATAAAAGAAAAAAAGGTATTAGCCACAAAGGATATAACCGATCGCAAAGTGATGCAATGTTCTCGAGTCGAATTTAAAAGGAGCCGTTACTGGCAGTTTACAAGATTGCGCTACAAAATTTCTTCATCGGGCAGCACGTGCATCCTCGATCGAGCGCCAGTTGCCGTACAGCCAGCCGGCCAGCTGAGTTACGAGGGCTTCCATGAATTCGCACAAAGTGCGTCCGGTGCAAAGACGGAAGAAGAAGAAGAAGATGAAGAAGAAGATGAAGACGAACAAAAGCGTTATCGGCGATTTCGAGGACTGTTATGCAGATAACGAGTCTCTTCTTCCTACGCTTTCCCTCTGAACTTTATCAATATCGGGAAAGATCTCGCTTGTGCGCGACTCGATGTGCAAAATGCCCAACGCACCGATGAATGAATAAATCGCGGTTAACGACGTAGCCGTTATTTAATCGTTTTTTTAGATATACTATACTCCCGAAGGGGAGGGTGGAGGTGGGGGTGTGTGTGAGGGGGGGGAGAGTGGGAAATCGAGATGCGAGATCGATATCTTGAAAACTCGGCAGAGTTATCTCTGCGGATGATGATAATTAAACGAGAGACGATTTAGGAAGCGAGACGAAAGATTATTTATCGCGTTTTAAACGCCGATATTTTCCTATTGATCTTGTACCGTTTCGAATCGCGATTGGAAAATTACGCGACATTGAGAAAAATTAATAGAAAATGGACAGCTCGGGAATTGTGTAACTTTTAGACTTATTTTATATTTTGTAACCGATGAATTACTTTTATGAACTTGAAACGGCCGTTTCTTTTAAACTTTTACCCTAATCCATCAAAAACTTTGACGTTTTGATATTTTTTCGATGTATAAAAAAAGAAAAGTGACAACTTTTTTAATTTTGTAAACATCCAAGTTTGCGCAATTTTATTAAATTTTGGAAATGTACCTTTTTTTTTTTTTTTTTTTTTTTTTAAATTCAAGAATATTTTAAAAAATAATATTATCTCTAATTGTTTAATTCTAATTAAATAATAATAAAAAAAAAAAAAAAAAAAAAAAAAAGTATTTTAACAATTGTATCAATGAGACTAAATTTATTCGCCCTTATCAACCGATTATTATAGTTACACGATAAAAATTGAACCATGAAATTTGATTTTAAAGTGAAAAATTACATGGACCATTGACTTTTTTGTATTTTAGTTATTAAAGAATTTCATCAAATTAATTTAACGATTAATTTATTATTCTCAGCTGCTTCGTAAGATGACGAAATGTTTTATCCGCACTTTGTAATTAAATTTTTATATTTTTAACGCAAAACTTTGATAACGTTATTTAGAATAATCTTTTATGACGTAAAAAAAAAATCTTTTCACACGAATATATCACCCGCTAGTTTACGATGAATTTATTTCACAGACTTCGCACTCAACGCGCATGAATTACGCGACATGTCAATTTCATCATCAAAAGTAAAAATGAAGAAATCAATGTACGAGCGCACGATTTTTGTTGTAATATATTTTATATGTGTTTCGAACGAGTGATGCAGCAAAATTTCATACTTACTTTTCCAGATACAAAGAATATAAAGTAATAAGCGTTTTTATATATTGACAGTGCAATTTTATATTAATACCGAATCGAGTTTTTCAATTTAAATCGCATTTTTAAAACTGTTTGTGCAATAGAATATTATATTCATAAAAGCATACTTTTCGATATTGCTTAACGGCATGAAATTATTGCGTTAGAGGAAGAGGGAATAAATTTTAAAATATTCAACCTAAATTGATTTATTTATTAAACTATTAAACAATTTGTCATCGTGGCCAGACGATTTTTTATGTTTAAAGTAATTTTAAATTAAAATCGATCTATGCAACGAGCCTAAAAATAATCGTCATTGTATTCGCCATTGTTTATACTAATATATTAAAACAATTATCAAAATTAAGTTAAAACGTCCGTTTATGTTGTGAAACATAAGATAAACAATACGATGTAAATAATCGAATTGAAAGGATACTTCAAAATAATTAAAAGCTTTAACGGCACGTGTAAATAATCAAAGCTCATACGTGCATGTATTAATTTTAACGAGGTATTTTCAATCGTTAATTCAATTATTCCAGTTAAAAAAATTGATAAATTCCAAAAGCGCGCGCGCGCGCGTTGCGCCGTTTTAAACGTAAAATTTTAAACGCTTTACCGAGAAATTAAGAAATTTATCTCAAAAATAATAACATCGTCGTCAGTTCGAACAGTCAATTGAACATTCAAATCTCTTGGAAAGCTATAAATAGCAGTGGGGCCTAATCGACGCTTAATTCATTCTTAACAATAACGAGATACAAAAAATGACAGAAAGAGAGAGAGATAGAGAAAAAGACATTATGTACCAGCGCATAAACAAACCGTATGATTCCACCCACATAAAAGTCAGACGAGAGTCGCGGCGACGGCGATTCTACCGTATAAGCTCAGCCTCGCATTGTCCCCTCGAAATTTCGAGCTAAGAATCTCGCCCTCTTTCGATTCGAATAACACAAACATGCCACGAATTAATAACTACTAATACAATTCTTTTTTTATATAAACTTTTTTCGTTTTTACGCAATTTTAATAATTTCAATAATTTTAATAATTTCAATAATTTTAATAATTTTCTTGAACTTTGTATTTATCGGTTGTTGAATAAAAAAGAAAATAATAATAATAATAATAATAATAATAATGATAAAATCTGAATTTTTATCGATAAGTTTTTCTACCCGCATAATAATTTACTTTATTCTTTTAATTTGATTTAGTTTATTTATAATTGAATTCAAAAATACATCCTTTTATTTTTATAAAATTATATTTTTAATGCTTCCTATGGTTGACGAAGAAATAGGTCTTTTTTTTTTTTTTATATAAAAAATAAAGAAAGAAGAAAAAAAATATCAATAAAGTAGGATAATTAAGCTGAAAATTTTTAATAACGGCAGAAGCCAAATATTAAACTATGTTTACCCGTTTACAATATGAGTTTGATTGTAACTGAATATTTTATACGATGAGAAATTTCTGCATCGCGTTGTTTACGTTGGAATTAAAAATTATGAAAAAAAAAAAAAAAAAAAAAAAAAAATGATAATAATAAAACAAAAAAATTACTTTCTGATTATTTTTCTTTCATAAAAAATTTTGTAAAATCACAAAGATACTACTAATTATTCAGCGCAAAATTTCGATGCATCAATCCACCGTAGTATCCCAAAAGGTGCGAATAACGCGCTAACGGCCGCGCCTTATCTCACCGTTCGAATCGTAAGAAGCGAGATGAACAAGATAAAAGAGAAAGAAAGGAAAGATAGTACGAGTGATAAAAAGGAAGCGCGCGACAGTTGTCTTAGTCGCGATAAGTCCCGGTGCGCTACTGTACATCCGACACCAAAAAGTGCGTACATACCGTAGAGAGTATAAAAGAGAGGGAGAGAAAAAAAAGAGAGAGAGAGAGAGTGTGGATATCCAACGAGAGGAAGCAGACAGGGCGATTATTCAGACAGGCGCGGCGCTCGGCGTATAGAGTAACTCGCTCGCGCGCCTCGCTTTCTGCGACCGACCGCTATAAAAGCTCCCGCGCGTTCCTCCGCCAAGCTCACACACCGCTCGAGCCGCGCGCTGCGAGGATCTTCTTTCTTTCTCTCTCTCTCTTTAACACACACACACGCACACGCGCGTTCTCACTCTGTATCAAACGCAACGTCCGCTTTTCCCTTTTCAATTTAACCCTTCGATACGAAAAGAGAACTTGCCGAGAAGCAGCTTAGGCTCTTATCATTACTCTTTCGCTTCGGTGCCGATAAGTTCAAATTTTTTCTTTTTGTCCTCGAGCAATCGGCGCGCGCTTTGCGCGATACTCTTCACCCTTACTTTTACTCCGTTCTTCCTCACCGCCCCGTAATCTCTTTCTCTCTTTCTCTACCTTATTTTAATTCTTACCTTCGGTGGCGAGAAGCTGCCGCCGATATTTAAAAGGAGACGTATCGTTAAAGTGAAAGAACTGGCGGGATTAGCAAAAGCTCGGGTGAGAAGCACGAAGGACGAAGTGCGAAAGGAGGAGTGCGCGAGAAGCCGGCCGAAGGAGAAGCGGGCTCTCGATGAGAAAAGCAAAGAAGGGAGAGTTGTAGCGCTGAGAACGTCACGATCGGTAAGTCGAACATTGCTCAAGTTTTTTTTTCTTTCTCTCTCACTCACTCTTTTTTTTTTTTTTTTTTTTTTTTTTCTTTACTTTCTTACAGCCGCTAAAGTTATAATCGTGCATTATGAGTGCATGTGTGCGCGTTGGGCTGGAGGAGAGGTAGAGAGAAAAAGATAACCGCACGTGGGTTGTTTTTATATTTTGTATTTTTTTTCACGCCATATATCTTTTCTTTCTCTCTCTCTCTCTCTTCTGCTTGCTCTCAAATACGGGTGTATTGTACGTCGTTATTGTCACGGTGGCGAATAAACCGTGTGTTACACGAACCTCGGGTGCTTATGTACCTTTCGAGGTTGGATTATGTACGAAAACTATTTCGTAAGATTTACGGTTAAAACTTATATATATATATGCATATTGTGCTAAGACTTTTTTATTCTTATGCGAAAAGTATAAAAACGGTTTTATGGCTTCTTTATTCGTATAAAAGTGATTTTTCTATGTGGATGAAAAAAAAAAAAAAAATTACTTACATTCGATTTAACTTATTTAATAAATTATCACTTGAGCGTCAATTAACTATATAATTTTAATCCAATTGATAGATGAAATGTTTGTTGCAATTGTTATCGCTACGAATAGTAAATAATTTATTGAAACTTTTAATCAAAATATTGAATGTTGTACTAAGGAAATACACGTTCTACACACACACACATGTATATACATATGTTTAAAATATATCAAGCCTAGTTGGCAGCAGCATAAAGTTTAAATTGAAATTGCGTAAATCGATATCTTTGACGCGTTCTTGATATTAAAGTTCGGTTCATCGATGAATCTGAAACAGAAAGAAAACGTCACCGGGCACTTATTCTCGTTCTTTTCAAATCTACGAACAAGTAGTCTTCGACAATTTTTCTTTTTCATCGTTATAAATAAGATAAAATTTTGATAAAAACAATTATTGGTTATAATTTTCAAAAAAAGCCAATAAAGAAATCTAAATAACGACGAGTTCTTTTTTTTTATTAAAAAATAAATAAAAACAAATGAAAAAGGTATTACGATTAACAAAGGCACTTGATCGAAATCGTAATTTCGATATACCACACGCTTATATATGTATATATATATATATATATATGCATGCGCACGAGCGAGTTATATCAACACCGACACCTGTACACGCGCATAAATATTTATCGATATTTTCGGTGGCGCCAAGCCAAATAACGAAACGCGAAATGGCAAATTACAAGAATTAAATATCGCGGCGATCGAATGCCCGGGAATATAGAAAACGAGAGAACGATATCAGCTTGTGCATAGCTTGCAGTGGCCAGAAATCGGTTGACATTCGACACTTTCACCCGTTGGGTCAAAGTTTGGATTTCACGATACGTTCGAGTACGACATTTAAAGAAAAATTACGGAAAAAAGACGAATGGAATTTGTCGTTGAAATGAAACAAATAATAATAATTTAATTTATATAAAATATAGAGTTTTATCATTATTATTGCATATTAGTTCATTTTTATTTTTATTTATTTATTTATTTATTTATTTATTTATTTCTTTTTTTTCTTCTTTTTTTACTTTCGCGGTACAAAATGAAGTTTTTATACATGTTCGAGTTTACCCAAGTTGTGCGTCTGCTTGTAATTTGGTTAATCCGTAATGTTACGTTCGTGAAGCGAAATCTTCCATGAAAAAGTTTTTACGTTCTAGCTTTTTTACGAAACGTGGTTTAGAATTTACCTACGGAAGTGAATGATTAAAATACTATCGATTACGTTTTTTTCTTTACAAAAGCAGGTAGCTTGAATTTTAATTTTTTTTTTTTTGTTTTTTTTTGTTTTTTTTTGTTTTTTTTGTTTTTTTTAAATAACTCAGTTCTGAATAAAAACGGATAACATTAATATTCATCGACTTCGATTGTTAGATTTATATTGGTAAAGCAAAATTTATTGTAAAAAATTCATAGGTATTTCATTGGCGATGAAAAAATTCATTTTTTGTAATTAAATTCTGATTCATATCCAAGATCAAATTTTCGGATAGAATCAACTTAATTTATATTTGTAGAGTCAAACGTTAACTTTCTACCGCAATAAATTAGAGTATTTATTAAACGCATGGATATCATTCTTCGAAAATTAAAGATTATATCGCTTTTTAAAAATTCGATAAAAATTTATTAATTTTTAAAATCGGATAAGGATTTTCTTAATCGAACGAAATAAAATTTAATAATTAAACTTGGCTAAGTTTATTAAACACAATAGACTCGACTTAATACTAAAGCCCGTTAATCTAAAATTAAAATTCATTTATAAAAACATTCGTACGCAGAATATCCTATAGAATATTAATCTGTGAACACAACGATAATAAAAATATACAAGCCGTCGTAATATGTTAAAACTGTTGTTAGATAAAAATAGTTAAAGCAGTCATCTGGATAATTGCATACGTTCGATTGCTTGTTCGAAATATACTTATGTACATACGACGATACGATGAATGAGAAAAATGGAGAAAGTGAAGGAGGAGGCTTGATCTGTATAACGCGTACGAAATTATGTTTCGATGCTCGAATCACTCGAAACTACGACGGCTTAAAGGTTAAAGCGATGTATGTGCTTACTTTCTGACAATTGTAAGCAATCGTAAGCGTTTACGCATTAGCGGATACGTAAATCATATCCAAGTAATATCATATCCAAGAGTTAAATAAATAGAGAGAAAGAATATTTATCAAGTTATCATAATGTTATCGTTATCGCATTAAAATTAATTGTAAATTAATTATCGACGGCTAATTAATTTTTTAGTATCGAAAATTTCTTTTCCCGTTTTTAATTTTTTATTTTTGAATATTCTTAGAATCTTATCGATTGATATATTCAACCGTTCTAATTATTAGTAGTAGCTAACGTTAAATTATTCATTGTGTTTTGTGAATTTCAAAAAACTTTATGAAACTTTTGGTTATTTTTTCTCCACGTGGACGATTATTATATGATGTAATGTGTACAGGTCAGACACACGCGAGGACATCTATTTGGCCGTTAGTTATAAAATTAAGATTTTCCCGTTCGTCGAGTCTAAATATTTATATTGTTTTTTTTTTTTTTAATACAATATATTTTAATGAAAAACGAAATTCTTCGAATAATTTACAATTTGTGGATTAATTTTATCTTCTACGAAGGAGAAATAAATTTTTTTTTTTTCTCAAGAGAATTAAAGTTTAAAATTAATAACTTATAGTCTAACTTTTGAATTTATATAAATTAAATTGATTATTTTTTTTTATCGTAAGTTTTAAACATTGAATAATAAACATTTTCGAATATCATTTTTATACAGATTTATATACGTGTTTATGTTGAATATATTTTAATGAGCCTAAATATTTTATTGAATTTTTATTATAAATAATAAAAGAAACCCATTGATAAAAGGATAAATTGTATAACTTAATTTTTAAGGAACAGAAATAGGCTTTGATTGCGCTACGTCGCGTCTGATCATTTTCGATTATTTCTACTTGTACCTAAAGTATACGCTTTACATTGCTTTAGTAAACTCTATTTCAAATGTTTTTGTTTTTTATTAATTTTTATTTATCATACAATCTTTTCTTATAATTTCAATGAAACTAGTGAAAGTTAATTCTATATGTAATTTAAAACATTTTACATTTTTAAATGTTTTTTTCATACGTAAAAATTTTAAAATAAAAAATTTATACTTTTTTCATGTAAACAATAAACGAAAAATATAAAACATAAATAAATAATTTTCTACGAATGAGAAATAAAATATTTTACTTTAAAGAAAACTCCGAACAGATGATTCAACAATACGTGTTTCTATACAACTCAAATATAACTTTTTTATAAAGCGTTTAAATGAATTTTTGAAATGTTATGTTCAATCCGAATTTAATTTTTATTTGAAAGTTAAAAAATTTAATGTAAATTGATCAATAATAAATTTTTATAAACTTCAATTTATGAAAATAAGTGAAAAACATCATCTTTTATATAAAAGGTTATAAAATTTTCAGTTATTACAAACAAAATATTAAACGATAAAAAAATTTATTCGTTCTTATTTTAAGACCATTTATATAAATATCGAGAATCATCGTAAATTATTGGAGCCGCAGCTTAACGAAATAAAAATACGGTAAAATAATATACCGTAGCGATTGCGATCGCAATAGAAATGGGCAATAATTTCGATCTTTCGATGAGACACTGCTGTACTGTAAAAGTTGAAGCTGCAGCTTATAAGAAAAAAAAAAAGGAAAAAAAAAAAAATACCGAGGCGGCGAACGAAGACGCGCGACGCAGTTCTCTTATATTTTCTGCGACTTTATAGTCCTTTTTCCTCGATGCAGCTGCCGGTGAAATTGAACTTTAAAGATTCGATATCGTCCCTGCAAGTTGCGTTTGTCTTATTTCACACACACACTCACACGCACACACACACACAAATATATACATGCGTGCGTAGCGTATACACATAGGCAAATTCTTACGTATTCGAACGATCGTGAATTGAACAAACTCATCTCGGCGAGAAAGTGACGTATCAAAAACGAAATCTTTCCGTAATGAAAAGTTAAGTTGAACCGAGTAAAATCGTTGGGTGATTTTGTATACATACACACATACACACACGCATATATATATATATATATATATAAGAAATAGTAAGAGTGAATACAATAAAAGGTAGTAAGTTCGCTAGAAAGAGATCGATAGACTTTCTATCGTAGGGAAAAGAAAGGGAAAGAGAAAAATGAGGCGTTTAGAGTTTATTCGAGACAATTAAAGTTTTTCGATTATGCGAGACACTCAGACGGAAAGTTCGCGCGACGATGAAATTTTGATTCGTTTTAAAGAATATCGTAGAAAGAAATTTGTTTATCCGCTAAATATACGATCATTGAAATATACGAACTCCAAAGTTTCGCAGACAAGAGAGAGAGAGAGAGAGAGAGAGAGAGATTTTTTCCTCTTTTTTTTTTCTTCTGCAACAACCTGTTGAAACCGACGATAAAAAGTTGAGTTTAATACCGATAGCAGTGTTTGAACGAAACAATGACGTTTTTCTTGAAACATAGAACGATATAACCACTCGACGTTGATGCGCAAATTATTAGCATTTCTCGAATAAAGTCGCGAGTCCGCTATTAACGATTTAATCCCGCCAAAATGGCTAAAGTGCTTCGTTTCATAAATTTATTATTTAATTATCGAGCACGTATATCGAGTAGGATAATATACATAATAATTCTATAAAAGTAAATGTTATTGTATTGGCATCATATGTAAATTTGTTTTATTATCACGCAAAACATCGATGAATTTATTTCGAATGAATTTTAAATTTAAAAAAAAAATAATACTTTCCAAGTCAAAGAAATGAAGTTCAAAATTTTGATATTCAACGTTTGAATATCAAAATGAGAAATCGGTAATAAAAAATTGTTTCCCTTTTAATTAATTAATTTAATATTCAAATTAAATATTTAATCAGTTAATAACGAAAATAATAATTAAATATTTTATTTTTTCTTCAATTATTTTTTCAAAACTACAGTATACGTGTTTGAAACGATATTGATAATAAATTACGTAATATGTGCAGAAATTTTAATACCTTTTATGTTTTAATAATATTAAGCAGTCAATGGCTTCTGAACGAGTGCACTTATAAATGTGAATTTTATCAAATTGCGCGACCTACTCGCGGAAAGCTTATCGGCTTAATCGCACTACAGTTTTTGTTTCGAAACTTAAACAAAATTTTAAGAATACTGATTCGGTTAATTATTTTTCCATTTTTTTTTCCATTTTTTTTTTTTTTTTTCATTCAAACGATCAAGAATTAAATTTCATCGATAAAAAAAAAAAAAATGTTGAATTTCATCGCAATAAAAGTTATTTTACAGTTAATTTATTTTAATATATACGATAAAAATACACGAATATAATGTGAAATCGAAAAAAAAAAAAAAAAAGAATTTTAAAAAACTTACCACGGTTTCGAAGAAAAATTTAACGGGAGACGGGCGAAATTTCGTTCCGTATACATTTTATTGTCTTACTCACAACGAAGCTTTGTTATATAAAAGGAAAATAAAAATTATTTTTCCATGCATAAGTAATATAAACAACTCAAACTTCATTTTGTAAGCAATCGAGCTTTTTTTTTTAAAAAAAAAGTAAGGAATTGTTAAATTATTTGTTTCTGAATATAAAATATATAGCGGATTAAAAATTAAACAACAATTATTGTACGTTTCGATATGAAAAATCTATTTCTCGGTTCGAAAATATTTAATACTTTGATTATTCATAAATCTGCAAAGTTGACAATTCGAAGGCTTAATAGTAAAATAGTAATACCGGCATAAATGTAATATTGCAATAGAAAGTTAATCTTCATTGACTGTCACAAATAATATTCAGTTAAAACTCTAAAGCATCCGCGATTAAATCGTGTTTCATGACAAAGTTCTGCTTATAAATATAGCACATAATATACCTATACGGCGTACATATTATTCGTTTGAATGACCTTTACGACCAACAATAAACCCTTATTATTATTATTATTATTATTATTATCATCATTATTATTATTATTATTATTATTATTATTATTATTATTATTATTATTATTATTATTATTATTATTATTATTATTATTATTATTATTATTATTGCGAGATCTATCCATGAATTCGAAAACGACGTAGGCGCATAAGTTAAATGCATAAAGAATATACATGATATTAGTGTTATTAATTTTGTTTGAATTAGACACATAAATACCATATGTGTGTATGAAAACGCTTGATCGTTCTTTTTCATTACGTTTTTTAAAACAATGTTTATTTATAACTTATAAGTTAAAAAAAGTTTCAAATAAAAATATAGTTATTTATAAATAACGCGATACTTTTTAATATACAATCAAATTTAATATCGATTGTTTTATTCGTATAATGGAAAATTTAAAATTCTTCATATTATTGAATTGTACCGATGAATTAGTGTTTAAATTTTCAAGTAAATGAAACAAAAGAAAAATAATTTCTCACCTTTTCTCATTCTTACAAACATTAAAAATCAATTAAAATTACAAACAATAATCGTGAATAAACTGGAGACTCTCTTCATATTCTAACGGTACATATAACATTAAACGAACAAGAAAACTTTCTCTGAATGCTCGGCTCGACTCCGTCGTTCATCTCTTTGTATTTGAAATGTGCGCGCATCTAATCGAGCGCAAGGTCGGCTTAAAACAAAACATTAACTTTCACTCGCGCACTTGAAATGACGCGAGCTTGTATGAGCGCGAGCGAGAAAATGACGAAGAATAAAGACGATTTCCTTCGCTCGATAAAAAAAAAAAAAAAAAAAAAAAAAAAAAAGCCGAGATCGTTTTCGAGCAAAGTTTTAAAGCTGCAGCATCGAACGATCGATCAAAACGTTATAATAGAGAGACGAAGAAAATCATATGGCTTATCCTCGAAGCGGAAACAAAAGTACGACGATAAAAATAGAAAGGAAGAAATTACAAAGTCGTTGCGATTTTGTCTATGTACTCGTGCATGTGCCTTGAAGAGGAGATGAAAAGACGTATCTCATATATACATATATATATTTTCAGCCTACTAACCCGTACGGCGACTCTTACCTACGGAGCATCGTCAGCGTGTAAATGGTTTCCATACGCGCAAGCGCCTTCTCGATCGTATTAACATTTTTCTATACGTCCTCCTAGGCTGTATAGACATTCTATACGTCCTCCTAGGCTGTATACGTCCCAGGAGAAAAAAAAGTTAACAGCGCCACTGCTATGTATTTGTCGCTTCATATAGCCTAGCATGTGAGTCTTCATCGAAACTTATATTTTTGAAACGCGTAATAAGACTTATGTATGTTGAGCGAAGGAGAGAGAACGAGATAGCGATAAGAGCGCGCGCACCATTGCTCCCACGTGACCACCCTATCTCTGTCTCGCTCTCTCCTTCGCTCAGTATGTACATTCAAGCGACCACGGGGCTCTGCTTTTCTTTTGTTTTCTTTCAGTATAGTGTATCGTTGTGTCGGTAATATTCGTTCTTAATATGTGAGAAGAAGAATAAAAATGGACAATTTATTAAATAATGAAAATAAGACGAGTGATAGTGACAGTGATGAAGAATGCAAACGTGAATTAAATAAACTAATAGAAAAAGCAAAGTCTAATATAATCCCGCAAAATTAAAAAATTTAATAATAAGTGATTTTAAAGTGATAATTTTTTAGTTTATAATTTTGTTTGTGATTTAGATAAATGATTTAAAAGTTTTTTGTGTGAAGAAATTAAATTTAAAATATTTAAAAAAGTTACTGTTTTTTCATGTTAAATAAGAGACTAAAATTCATTGATTATACAAAAAATGTGTTAAACAAATATAGTATTGTTATGATAAAAATAACATAAGAAAGTATTTATATTAATTATAATAGTATTAATATTATTAATAAGCCTTCAAATCTTATAAAAAAAACTTTTGTTAAAAATATTATTCTGTATAAATATTTAATAAATATACTCAAGAAATTTATATTTTTTAATAAATAATAATTGTTCAAGAATTAATTTTATTTTTAAATATTAATCCATTTACTATTTTTTTTAATTTCATAATTTATATTTATATTTACATTATGTTGTCTGTCACTTTTTGACACTACTACATGTACATGTACGCGTGTGTGTACAAAATGCGCATGCGTTAGCAGACGATATCTGTAGTTTACGAACTGTCAGTATGGGTTCGAAATTGCATTTAATTGATATGCAACAAAATAAAATTAATTATTCTGTTAACTAAGTAAGAGTCTTCGTACGGGTTACAAGGCTGAAAAATTTTTTAAGCACCATGAGTGAACCTCGCGTCATTAAAGCTTTCGGCTCATATTTTGTGGATGGATAGAGGCGCCTTAGTCGCTCGCTGCGCTCGCGACTGCGGCCCTACTATCCATCCACAACATATTTTGCCTCAAGCTGTAATGACGCGAGGCTCGCACAAGGTACATAAATAACTAATATATTTTTTTTTTTTTTTTTATTTTTTTATTTTTTTTACTTTTTCCCTCGAGGCTAAAAGGGAGAAATTTCGCGAGCCGTCGAGGTAAGCTACGCAATACTCGGGACTTTGATGCCTGTCGATACCTAGTCTTGCAGCTGCCTTGATATTATTAGCAGCGACGACTAGACGACGAGTTGTACGAGTTTACTTTGTTCTGAATCAACTTTTGTATTTCGAGTTACTATAGGTTAGCGTACCTTTCCTATAGAGGAAAATTGCGTCATTGCATTCGATGCTGCGAACTCTTATTTTCCCGTATCTCTTCTCTCTCTTTCTCTCTCTCTCTCTCTCTCTCTCTCTATAGTGGACTTGTACTTTGTAGATATACGAAAGGGTATGAGAGACCAGGGGAGAAATGCCGTTGATTTGATGTAATTCAATCGAGAGAAAAAAATCCAGCGATACGTTCGTCTCGTACGTTCAAGATCTTTTATAACGTATGCCTAAAATAAGCATGTTTTATCTATGCTTTTAAAATTGATTTAATTTCTTTACTTGTTCTTTTTAAAGGACAAGCTTCGTTTTTATAATTATTTTCGCGTTGGCTATCTTAACAGATAAAACTAAATACATCGCTTGCTTTTAACATCTGAGATGAATCAACGTTTAAATTCAATTTGGCTTAAATACATGTTAAATTGAGAATATTTTTTTTTTTTTTTTTTTTTTCGTTTTATCGTTAAAACAATTAACAAACAGTATTTACAATCCTCTGAGCATCAAGTTGTTTGCGTATTTTTTTCTCTTAATTAATGACAAAATTTTTTTCCTAAATTTTTTCTTTTTTTTTTTTTAATTTTAATTCTTAAACTTTTGTTTGAATTTTAAATTAAAAGTTTTTATTACTGTAATATTAAATACTAATCGGCAATCAATTTATATATTTTTAAAGTTTACCTCAATGAAAGTAAATGTTGCAAAAAAAATTATAAAAATAAATAAAAAAAAAAAAAATCTATATCCTATATTTTTACCCTCTTCGACTACCTCAACATCTAATGCGTCCTCGACATTATTCTGAAGCTTATATTATCTTCACTTTTTACTTATCCGCATAAAATAACAATAATATTGTTTTATTAAAATTATGCGATTAACGGTCACGGATTTGAAATATTTTTTTAGAACGAATGCAAAAACTATACGAAAATAATCTAAATAAACGATCGTACCTTTCATAATCAATCGTCGATAATTGAAAATAAAAAAAAAAATAAAAAAAAAAAAAAAAAATCACAATCTTGTGCGAGGCGTCATCTTAAAAATTTAATGTAAAAGAAGAGAATGAAGAATCAAAGAAACGTTCTCGCGATAAAATTCTCGTGTACAGGAAATCCTTTGGTCAAAGTTAAAAAGGTACTAAAAAAAGAAAGAAATATTAAAAGATAAATGAAAATGAAAGAAGTACAAGCGATAAATCAAACTGTCCGCTCGTTTCCCTCGGCGATTCCTATCGGGCGTAACAGTCCAACGTCGACGGCGACACACCGCAAGCATTTCGCGTTGGCGTCAACGCCGTCGTTGTTTGATGGAAAAACGTGCGTAGCCATAATTAAATCTCGTGACCGCAGTCATTCTTTATAAAAAAAAAAAAAAAAAAAAAAAAAAAAAAAAAAAAAATAAAACGTAGAGCAAAGTAAAAGCGAAGGAAGGAACGAGACAAGAAAGAGAGAGAGAGAGAGAGAGAGAGAGTGAGAGAGAGATATGAAAAGACGAGAGATGTATATATTTAAAAATGCATTAAAAGGAAAAGAACCAGCGAACCATCTCCGAAAATTGGGCAGCGTTGAAGGCGGTCGAGCCGAATGAAATTTGACTTTCATTCGTCGTTCGTAAATGTAATTTGCATCGATTGTGCGGAAGAACCGTGAAATAGGAATTGACGTACGTTTGTGCGTTATTATTTTTTTTTTTTATTCCCCTTCTTTTTATTCTTCTTATTTTTTTGATTTTTATTATCTTTTTTTAGCTTTCCACGAGCGCGTATTTATACATGGGACGCGTAATGTAGTCGTTGACTCTACGAAATTTTCTTCATTATTGTGCGTAGATCGTAAAAAGTTATATAGCTCGGTATGATGACTTTTCGACTCGTGAAGCTGGAAGGGAAAAAGTTTTACGAATTTGATTTATCTTTGTGCTGTTCGGGAAGAAATTTTTTTTTTTTTTTTTTTCTTTCGCGAAGATTATAATTAGATTTGACTTGTATTTTGCATTTTTGTGTCGAGTATTAAAAGAGAATTTCAAAGGTATTAAACTACATCGTTTTAATTTATCTTTTTCTTATCGCTTCGAAATGTTCTCTCATTCGTGGTTTTTACAATGAATAATTGCCGGCATTTTTTTATTGTAAATATGTAAAATTTCATCTTACTTTAATTAAACGCTATACTAATTATTTTCCAAATAAATTTTGCTCCAATTATAAACGAGTACATGTAATTGGTAAATTTATAATATGCGCATTATGTGTGTCTATACATATACACATATATTCATTTCATTTTACTTTGTGTATTACTGCTTTTAATTCGACAGCATATTGCTTCGTTATTTTCAAAATGTTCTATATTTTATAAACACCTTTTTTGAACACGAATCGTGAAAAATTTGTAATTTAAAGTTGAATTACGTGATTTCTCTAAAGAACAGCTTAAGATAAGAGAATCTATGAAAATTTGAAAAAAAAAAAAGTAATTATTTGTTTGACAAATAAATATTTTTACAACTTATTAACACTATATTTACCAGCTATTTAAATATGTATCTATTTAAATATACCTTTCACGACCAGTCAAAATGACTGGTCTGGTAAATCTAGTGTTAATTTAAAATTAAATCATATTATTTAAAATTATATGTGTATTAATGATTATTAAATACCTTCGATGTACGTGTAAAAACAAATTTGAAATGGAGTAATGATAAAAAGCATTTATTTTGATGATCTAATTATCTAATTTAAATAAAGTCTCTAATGAAATTTCAGTGATAAATTATCTGAAAACTAAAATTATAACTTTCGATTATAAGTTTTTGAAATTAATAAATTAAAATTTTTCATAAAAAAAATATTAAATAAATCTCCCCTACGACTTTTAACAAAATATTTCTTTTTATTCTGAAATACAATAATTTTACACCGACAAAAAGTTAATATATTTTATTTTTCTATTAAATACATACTATTGATAAAAATAATAAAAATTTTTCGAAAATTATTTTTTCTACAAAAAAAAAAAAAAAAAAAATTTCAATCTACAATTTATCAAAGCAATAAAATACAAAAATATTCGATCTTTGAAAATAATTTTACCGTCAGCAACATACGATCACACGTTTCATGATTAAAAAGGAAGAAAAATAAAAAAGAAAAAATTTACACGGTAAAAAGTTGTTATACTTTCTTTTGAGCTCGTCTAATGCACGCTGCGAAACTAGCGAGTAAAGTCAAAGCGCGTGCGCGCATTTAGACAGCTGAATCATCGCGCCGAGGAATTCCAGGTGATTCAACAAATCCGTTTGATATATATATATATATATATAAATTGTGTGTATAACGGATTTATGAGATATTTACGCGATATTACATTATACATATAAATTGAATATCCATTAAAATTTACCGCACTTTTTAATTTGAAATAGAAAAAATATTGTAACGTGTCTCTGCAACGATTGCTTTACATTTTCTATACATTTTTAGTTATTTTTAATATAATAAAACCAGAGAAATTTTATTCAATTTAGACGATATTAACTAAAGTCTTAACGGTTATCAATTTTAAATCAATTTTTGAGAAAAAAAAAAATGAATAATATACGAATAAGAAATAAATCCCCCGCGAAAGAAAGATTATTTACAGATGACAAAAATACTCTTTTTGCAATAATCATTATACGTAGCTAACCTAGTATTCATTATTTCTTTCTTAGTCATTCCTCCACCGTTTGTCTGACCAAAAACAAAATAAAAAAAAAAAAAAAAAAAAAAAAAGAAAGAAAATGTCACACATGCACCGAGACCCGTTTTCCAGGCAATTTATATAGTCTCACGTAAGGGCGAGAATAAAAAGAGAACGTCCGCGAAATTAAATTACAGGATGGACGTACTAATTAGAGCGAGCTTTCGATCGGTGCTGTTTGTAATGTAATAATCCCCGGCAAACTCGCTAATCTTTCCCTCTCTATTGCATCAAGCGAGAGAGAGAGAGAGAGAGAGAGAAAGCCCTACGGTTATCGGTGTAGTCGCCAAATTCGATTAGCTAATACACTCTGTACAATTTCCCACTTTCTCTCTCTCTTTCTCTCTCTCTCTCTCTCTCACTCACTCACTCTTTAGCGTTCGCATGTGTAAACATTGGCGAACGATGCGCAATAGTTTGGTTCATTGTCACAGCAGCACCGCCCGCGCAACTATATGTACGCATCAAATACTGCAGCAAATCAAGATACCAATAAGCCCTACGTTCTACGGGACATACCGAAGTAAACATATATACTCTCGTTTCTCCCAGCTCTTGAGTTGTTAGAAAGCTGTATACGAGGACGTGCGTCCGTGTGGGCCGAGAATTTATTCGCGTACATTTCTTATCGAACGCGTCTCTCTATACACATATACGTTTTTATAGATTTACGCTTCTTTTTTTTTTTTTTTTTTTTTTTTCTTTCTTTTTTTTTCGTCTTTTTTCTCTTCGATCTTATTTTATCACAATTTCACAAGGGATATGCCTACGCGTGACGTCTTTTTGGAAAATATTCACTTCGCATTGTATTAGCACGATGATTCGATTATTGCCGAATTATCGTATAAATGACGATGCGAAATAATTTCGTTGCGTTGAAAATTGTCGCGGGGTTATTGTTTCGCCGAAGAAGTTTGTCCTTTTGAAATGAAATGCAAGAGGGTAAAAGAATTTTTTCTTTCTTTTTTTCACTTTTTTACAAAGATCTTATCTTTTTAACGTTATTTCGTATTATTATGATGTAAAATTAAATGGTTTAATATTAATCGGCTTTAAAAATTTCTTAAGTAAGAATTTTAAATTATTTACATTTCATTACATTATTAATGTATTTATTAATTTGTTACCTAAAGTATTATTTATTCGACATATTTTTTTTTTTTTTTTTTTTTTTTTTTTTTGTCAAAATGTAAATATTTTTTCACCGCCGAAATCCACAAGGTCTTTGTAATATTCATGCAGAGTGTTATTTGCCGATGCGCATTTTAAAC
The DNA here is from genome assembly GCA_949987625.1 of Chalcis sispes. Taxonomy (NCBI): domain Eukaryota; kingdom Metazoa; phylum Arthropoda; class Insecta; order Hymenoptera; family Chalcididae; genus Chalcis; species Chalcis sispes. Next base: position 75,115,065 of record OX465095.1, on the reverse strand, counting down.
GGATTACAGTTGAATATTAGATTTGTATTATAATAATAACTGACATCCGTAATCGTTTTAATATCGTCATTCATGATCTTTATAAACGAGTTACGTTATAGACATTTATCTGCGTTCAATATAAAATTTAACAAAAAAATCATACTATTTTATCGTTTACTATTGTGACAATTATTTACATTTCAAATTATAATTTAAGAAATATAGTAATCTTTATTTATTGTCAATAAAGGGATAAAAATTTCATAATTCGTTCTATTTATTGCGATTAATTAAATAACCCCTTTAATTCATTAATCTAATTTTACATAGTGTAAAATTATTTTTAAATTATTTAATATAACGATAGATATTTAATTTAATTCAGTTTTTAATTATTTTAATTTTAATAATAGATAATAAATTAATAATAAAAATTTATCATAATTTTCTAACACAATTAAGTTTCACTTGTTGCATGCGAGTAGAGAATAATTTAGTTTTCATTGATCCAATTGTAAAGAAATTTTCGTATTACTATTTTATTTTTCGTTTTTTTATCTTTTTGATAAACAATCCTTGCGATTCAGAAATACAAGAAATAAATCATTATTTCAAAACTATTTCTCGTATCCGCACTTGTTAACCTCTTATAAATGTAAATAAGAAATGAATAATGTTAAGCTTCAAAGTACTTTAACGTAAAATGTAAGTACAGAAATATAAGAAATACAAAAAAAAAAAAATAAATAAATAAATAAATAAAAATAAATACAGAATTATAAGTACAAAGGTAAAGTTTAAAAAGTCATCGGCAAAGAATTTTATTGCTATAAAAGATATTTCAAAGTTTTCGAGTTATTTCAAATGAATAAAAATTTTCACATTAAATAATTATAGATAAAGTAGCGATGAAACATGAACAAAAATAAAGTTTACTCTTCTTACATAACAGATAAATACTTTCCCATCGATTTAACATTTAAACGAATCGACCGAAGTTAATATATAGAAAAAACTAAAAATTTCATCTCTCGTGTAAAAATTATAAAAGAGAGACATGGAGAGACATGGAGAGAGAGAGAGAGAGAGAGAGTCACACGACCGAAGCGATGCATAATAGTCGAGAAAGTCGGAATCGAAAATCAAGATACGGAAGGCAAAAAAGACGGATGGTTTAATATTTATCGAATCCCTTGCGTACATCTCGTATATAAGGCGCCATAAAAATACGAGTTAATTAGTTATTATTCCCGCAAAGGTAGTGAATCGAAAAAGTCGATTAATTTTTAACCGCGCGTCGTCCCTACTTCCTTCTTCTTCCACTTTTTCCATTTTTTTTTATTCGTTAACGAAACTATGACGATATCAAACACGCGCTTTCGTGGTATGTATATCTTCGTATCGACGTGAGATTATTACGCGACGAGTGAAGAATAAAACATAAATAAATAAAAAAAAAAAAAAAAAAAAAAAAAAAACAAAGAAAAAAAATCGTAATTTTTATCTCGTTAGGGGCGCGCATAATGCTGTATAATAAATACGCTTAAGCACGCGACGAGGCTTTCGTCGAGCTTAACTACGTTTATTTATTTTTCCTTTTTTTTTTTATTTTTTTTTTTTTTTTTTCTAACAAGCTCGTTAATCCCTATGACGGTTAAGCTTAAACCGAGCGACTCGAAATGTAAGATTAGCAATAACAAAAGACCGAAATTTTAAAAGAAAAAGTATGTCGCGTGTATGGCCATACGGAATAATTGAACATAGAAGGTACAATTAATTTGCCATTACTAATTTACGGAAAAAATGTCAACTTGAACTTGTTTATTTATTTCGTTCTAAATCTTGTAATCGTTTTTTTTTTTTTTTTTTTTTTTTTCAGAAACCATATCAAATAAAGAATTAAGTTTATCTTAATAATTGTGGTTTAATTTATGATCGACAATACGTTATGTGTGATCTAATTTTACTCTCCTTTAAGTGAATTTTATTTCAATAATAAGGAAAACGATAAAAATTTAATGCAACAATTTTAACGCAACGCACTCGTAATAATTATAAAATATACCTGTTATTTATTAAATTTCGCTATATTTTCCATTAAATTTTTCCAAGCGACGAAGATTAAAACTTCAACGGTCAGAAATTCTTTAGATTTTCAAGAATTACGGATTTCCGCTGCTTTTTTTCTCTCATCTCTCGTGCCGCTGTTAATTTTTATTACGCAGCGATGAATATTTTATCGAAATTTTTATAAATTTTTTCTTTTAAAAGCTACGTCAAAAATGCGTTTTATAAACTAAACATTCGACACGGAAAATCTTGAGTAATGCATAGAATGTACGTTAAAAAAAAAAAAAAAAAATATAATGAAATAACTTAAAACTATACGTAGCATAAGATGGATTAATATTTCGAAAAGAAAGAAAAAAAAAAAAAAGACAAATTTGTAGCAGAACAAGAAAAGTGTTCGCGAGTTTTTACATAAAATAGAAAGATAAGAGAAAATTCATCGAATTAAATTGACAATACGAGCAATATAAAAATGATGGTATAAACTTATTTTTTCCAGCAGATTATCCTTACATCGTACGTGACGCGAGAGTGAGAATCGCTTGAGCGTTTAATTTTTCGCGCTCGATTATTTCGCAACGTTAAACGAAGATAAAGCTTTAATCCGAAGAAATAAAGTCATCGGAAAATTAATAACGAGGGACGGTTTCATACCCTATACCTTTCTCTATCTCTTTTTATTCACGTATACATACTTGCAGCGAAAAGAATCGCGCAGCCGATGAAAATTTCTTCAAAATAAATTATTCGACTCGTTGGATTTTTTCGTTCGACTTATTTTTTTTTTTTTTTTCTGCAAGGATAATTACACGCGTACGCGGACTATGCGAAAGGAAAAAAAAAGAATAAATAAAAAAACTCGTGCCGACCGATAAAATTCTAAAGCCATATACGCGCGTTTATTCATGCATTATACACCTGCGTAAAAATTCTCCCTTCGTTATCTATTTTCTCCCGGGAATCTATTTCTACGAAAGTTTTATAAAACCGAAATTAGATATATGCTCCATGCGTATATATGAATATTTACTCTTCTATGCGCTCGTGCTCGACAAATAGTACGAGTGCGTTACCGATAAGACATTGATTACCGTTGCGTGGATACTTGTTTTTATTATAAATGTTTGTTAAAATCGATCACATCATTAAAAGTTTGCTTTCTTTATTAGGAATGAGTTGAGTAAATGTTTATACAATATATATATATATATATATATATATATATGCGCGACCGAATTGTTCAGAAAATTAATAGAGTCTTTAACCTTCCATCAAGGATGATTTGATTTTCGTTTGATCAATTTTTTTTACTCTGAAATTATGCCGTTTATTCGTTTACTTTTTTCCATTAACGTTTAATATACCGTAGAATATTATAAATTACTTTGTAATAAACTCATCTCGTACATTGTTTTTTATAAGTATTTATGTATTATATTACATGCTTTATATTTTTTTTTTTTTTTTTTTTTTTTTTTTTTTATAATCTTAGAACATCGATTAATCGTCTTTTAAATAAAAGAAATTTAATTAAAATTCTATTAGCGTAAAATTCTTAATTTCAGCAACTATTTTCCAAGTTAAAGAAAATTAATTTTCAACTATCGCGGAGCAAAAACTTTAATAGATAAAAAATCAACTTCATTCTTTCGCAAATTACATTTTCTAAAATTTGATAAAAGTTTCATTTTAAAAAATTGTAAAGGTTTATCGGGTAGTTTTCAATTAAAAAGACATTTAAGAAACGTTGAAAATTAAATTTAACGTAAGCGTTAAATTAACGAATGTATGTATAACGCGTCGAATAAAAGTTTAATGCGATATTTCAAAAATTCGCGCGAAATAATTAGAATCGAATTCTCGCACGCGTTAAATCAGATCGTATGGATACATGTGCTCGGCGCGCCATAAAATAAACAGCGCAAAGACACGTTCACACGGTATATTGAGCAGTCAAGTATCCAGCAACGCGTTGTTATTATTCCTTTGGATTTAAATAACGATCGCTTTTCCAGCGTCCTCTCTCTCTCTCTATCTCTCTCTCTCTCTCTCTCTCTTTCTCTTTCTCTTTGCGTTCCATTGCGACGACGCATTTTTCCTTCGTCTCGCGCTTCGTTTAATAACAACTCTAACTAGTTGCGCTCGTGTCGAACGAACGAGTTGACGACAAATAAGGTAGAAAAAAAAAAAAAAAAAAAAAAAAAAAAAGATGCCGTGCGACGAGTTGGTAAAAAATAAAAGAATAAACTGGCCGAGAAAAATTCGATTACCCGCGGTGTAAGCGAATGGCAAAGCGAGTGCGCGAACGAATGTCGGTTAACGAGTTAGATTCACAGGCGACGACCGCTTAGTGATTATATTATAAAAGATAAAAGATGGATTATCCGATTGCTTGCCCTTTTTTTTTTTGCGAATGAAGCCTCGGTGATTATAATTAAACGAGCATTAAGTAGTCGCGTTCCCACGTAGAAATTGTCATTATGATAATTAATTGATCTTTGATTCGGGCGATTGATATTTATGAAATTTCTCATCTGTATTAAAGTTCTTAAAGGCCGATTTGAGAATTTATTTCGAACCGTTAAATCGTCGAAATCATAAAAAACATATTTTATAAAAACGATCTGAATAATTAGGGTAACTTAATTGTTTACCAAAAATCGATATTTGAAATTTCAATATAATTCAATATAATTCTTCTAAAATAATAAAATTTAATTGCGTACAGAGTAAAATGAAGGGCGATACTTTGATTTTAAATGTGAATCAATAGTTTTTAATATATAATTAAATAAAATTAATTATAAATAAAATTAGTCGAGTTCATAGTACACCGTCATTAATCGAATGTGACATAGTACTTATTACTTCTGCAATATAAACGTCGTTAACCTTCAAAGTAAATTTTACTAGCACATAGCTGATTATAAGTAAACGGTTATGACGTCAACTTTAAACTTAATTTTATACTTTGTTTATAATAAAAATTACATCGACTAGTCGATAATAAATGTAAATTTTCGATAACGCAAAAGATTTGTGCAAATAATCGAAATAAGCGTCACGCTTCATTCACATGACGGGTTAATCGTTTTTGCATCAGATTCTCGCAATACAAATACGACAGGTGTGTGTACATTATCCGGGAACTCTGTCAATCGGTGACGACGAGCGCCCCGCTCCAATTTTGACGTACAATTTCGATATCGTAATCGCTTCCCATCCCCATCACCCCATCACCTCCCTCCCTCCTCTGTAAATCCACTTAAAATACACGAGTTCGATCCAGGAAACGAAATAATGAATAAATTTAAAAAAGATGTGTTACGGTATATAAAGATCCTGCCGAGATAGCTTATCGACTTCACACCTTCGTCGAACGATAACGTAACGTAAATACAAAATCAATAGGAACGTTTGATTCAACGTTGAAAATAGTGAATTAAATTTAGCATTGAATCAGTGCTCAAATCGATGTTTGTTTTACAATTAATTATTTTTATATATTTTAAATGTGATCGATTAAAGACAATTACACACTCGTCTTTAAATTGCAGCGTTAATGAATTTATCGTTTTTTTAATTAGCTTGGATGAAATTATATCGTTAAATAGAAAATTCGCTCTTAAAAAGAAAAGAGAAAAACAGTAGTAAGGTAAATCGATAAAAGTCTTAAAAAACTTTAAATTTACAAATCTTTTAAAACGCTATTGTTTTGATGAAACAAAAATTTGTATAAATAGCGAACGCGTGATTTGCGGTTAATTCGTCGGTGTCGCTCGTTTTCATAAAATTGTTTTTTTTTTAGAAATTATGAAATACGTTTATTTATTTATGTTTACATACAAAGATCCTTTTGTTTTTTAAAAGTATTTAAAGTTAACTTTTCGTTCGTTTTTTTATCTTTTACAAAAGTACACAATAGGTATGCGGTATCGTTATCCAATTTCACAAAAGACAAAATCGCTCTAAGTTATCAAAGTTTCTTTGTGCAGCCGCAAGTTAAAGTATCTCTTACAACTCCAACATTTACGATGCTCAAAGAAACGCGAATATACTAAGAACTCGGCAGTGATTTTTCTTTTATATATATATAAGTGTATAGATTTATAGATAGATATAAGTGTACGGGTGATATCGCGAAGCCCAGCTACTTTCCGATATCCGCAATCCAAAACGATGCCCACTTCTCGATACTAACGAACTATTTTGAATACATTTTAAAAGACATTCGAGAAGCTTGAAATTATTTGCATTCCGTGTGCATAATTTGCGTGGGCATGTTACGGTTGAGAAAAAAAAAAAAAAAAAAAATAATTATTTTTTTTTTGAAAAAATAGCAAAAACCGACCTTCGTTTTTTAAGGTATAACATAATTTTCATTTTTATTAATTTTCATTAATGAACTTCGCTCGCATTATTGTCGTAATTATATTAAAACTTTGAGTTAAATGCGCTGTATTATATGTATCAACGTAAAATAAAAAAAAAAAAAAAAAAAAAGAACGTAAACGATTCATTGTACAAGGTATAGGGAAACGAGTAAAAGCGTATAAATTAACAGCGGCTTTACTTAATTTAAAACGAAGCGCGTTGAATTTCATTATAAATTCATTAAGTCAATTTACCTATATTATATCCACGTAAATATATACACATAGATTGTATTGTATTCTTTCATTATTTTTTTTTTTTTTTTTTTATTTATTTTCCAGGTCAAACGAGGTGCACGCCACGTAATGAGCCTAGTCAGCCTACTGGCGACAACGATCCTAATCACCTTAGCCAATTCGACGCCGATGATATACGCGGCGAATCAGCGGGCGAAAATACCCGTCGATCATGATCACTTGTTGCTCGTACTATTGCTGAATCGCAAGGATTTTGGATCTAAGGTTTTGATTTATTTTGACTTCATTATGACAACGATTGAAAAATTAATTCGATTCGTGAAAATTAATCTTTAAGCCAAAAAAAAAAAAAAAAAAAAAAATCGTTTTAAAGAAATGCAGTTTTTTTTTTTAAATTGGAAATTTCTGCTCTTTGTTTTATACTAATGTAAATCTATATGTATATTAAAAAATCAAGAGTAGAATGTTTTCTCGATTTGAAAAAAATAATTTTCTTTAAAATTATCAAAATCATTTAATTCGGTTAATTCTTCTATCGATGCGTATTCTTTCTAGTTTTATTTGCGATACCAGCGATCGTTTATTTCTGCATTACCTTTATTTTTTATCGTTTGCAATTTAATTTTTACGAAATACAAGATGGTATTGAATTTAACGAGGAATACGTGTTAAAGGGAATTAGTTACAATATTTTTAACGATTGCATCAATAAGTTATCAATCAATTTTTCATAAAGGTAAACGAAAAATTTTTTTTAAAAGATTTTTTGAAAAAAAAAAAAAAAAAAAAAATTTGTCGATCAGATTAAAGTTTGAATAACTTTTTAATGAAAAAATTTATCAAATTGGCTCGATATCAAATTTTGTTTAATCACTCTTGAAAAGTTAAATTACTGTAAAAATATTTGCTTCAATTAAAGCGCCACTTTGAATCTACTCTGTTTCATTATGAAATTTAACATAAAAATCTTTCATTATGATAACAATTTTAATTTGCATATTTCAATGCGAATAATTTTATTTAAAAAAATAAAATATGCGATTATTATAAAAGTTATTTTTTTTTTTTTTTTTAATTCCGGTACAAGTATAAATAAAGATGCGAGCAGTAACGTTGAATAAATAACAGAAAGAAAAATTAAAGCATTTAAATATTTTCAACAAACTCATTAACCTCATATATATGTATGTGCATACCGTAAAAATATATATTTAAATGAAAATATGACTTCATTACCCACGGGAGAGTCGAGAAAATTGCGTACCATCTAAATTTTCGACGCGTCTCGCTTTTCTCGACACGTGAACGTAAAGTAGAAATTAATCGGAACAATCTCCATACATACAAATACATGATAACGCAGGTTTAACTCTGTTGGAATTCGAACATTATTTTTTTTCATTTTTTCCGAAACTTTGTTTTTTTTTGTTTTTTCATTTTTTCATTATCAGTTTCATCGTTATTGCTTGTGCGCGCGCCGTTTAACGTAGAAAGCAACGGTTCGGCGAATTAAAAGAGAGTTTGCTACGGTGATTATGAATTTTCATTGAAGTTTTAACGCGTAATAAAATAAAATATTCTAATGCCGTAATATTCTAATCCGTTTTTTTTTTTTTTTTTTTTTTTTTTTTTTTTTTTTTTTTTTTTTTTTTTTTTTTTTTTTTTTTTCTTTTCTTTCTTTTCTGCTTTATTATCGTTCAACATTTTCGAATGTTATAAATCTTAATGTTACATAAATCTTGGCAATGCTTGTATAATAATTTATCGAAAACGATATATTTCCAGTTGAAACCGTACGACGAGACGGGCGGTATATACAAGACGAGCATCGAGAGCGACAGCGGAGGCGGCGATGTCGCGACGTCGGGTGGTAACCTCAGTCGGGACAAGCGCATCGGCTCGCTCTCGATCGTGAACTCGGTGGACGTGTTGCGCCAGCGCGTCTTGCTCGAATTGGCCCGACGCAAAGCGATGGAGGATCAACGGCAGATAAGCGAGAACCGGCGCATATTGGATTCCGTCGGCAAACGCTCCTACGACGCGGACGACGACGGAGCCGAGCTTTATTCTTATCCTCACCGATCGCCCAGGATAAAGAGACTACCTTACTACGACGTGCTCGAGGAAGAGGGACAACGAGTCGATAGGTTGCCGCTTCAGTAGAAGAAACGGGATTGGAATTTGCGAGCCTGACTGATCGTTTTTTGAGAGAATGAAAGAAAACGAAAAAAAAGAGAAAGAGAGAGATGGCTGAGCTTTTTCTTTTTTTTTTCTTTCTTCTTCTTCTTCTTCTTTTTTTTTTTTTTTTTTATAATTGCGTTTGTCGTATTCGATGTGTATTTGTATTCGTACTGCGATATAGTGAAAAAAAATGCTTTGCTAGAGTATCGATCGATGCGATCGAAAGAAAAGAAAAAATCGTCTTCTCAAGTATTTCAACAGATAAAGTCATTAACTTCGGTTGATTACTTTTCGATCAATAATTCTTATCGATTAGTTATACTTTCGGGCTCTGTATTTATAGTATATAATAGTACAAAATACAAGTTTCCACATTTTAAAACCATAAAGAGAATTATTGTAGAATATTAAATCACCGAGCGTTAATTTATTAACGAAACAATTTTATTTATTAAAAAATTTGTTGAATCTTTGAGTTGAAGTTTTTTAAATTATTATTATTATTATTATTATTATTATTATTATTATGTTTTTTTATTATGAATGTTTCACGAGTCAAAAGAAATATTTTGAAAATGCTTGTTTTAAAGGTTAAAATGAAAAAAAAAAATTCGTGTATTCAGAAGGTACACAGGGCTTTCGAAAATTAGTTTTAACGATCTGGCGCCAGTCATTTTCTCTTCTTGAAACAAACTTTAAGCTGTCGTATCCGGAATATATAAATTATTCATCGATTCAACTTGTTTGTTAACTAATTAAAAATATAAATAATAGATTCTCCAAAGTTTTCGTTATAATAACTTTGTTCTGGAATTAATATTATACGTGAGTTGAACCTGCGTGTAAGCTATTTCCGGATACACGTTTACATGGATTTTTTTTTTTTTTTGTTTCGACCTCTAGAGTTCTCGAAATGTTTCTTCTCTGCTCTTTCGAAACAAATTTAAAAAATTTTTTAAAATGAATTATTTAAATTATATGTAAATATTATTTAATAATTTATCGAACTATTTAAAAAAGAAAAAAAAAAAAAAAACAAAAATGACGCAAATAATTTTTTTTGCGTGTTTTAGATATTTTTTTATACAATTGAATTTAATATATATCTTTTATCGATTGCTACTTTTACAAATAATATAAAAATGATTATAAAAGATTGAATATGATTATCTTATGCCGTTTATAAAAAAATTATTTCATATCGAAATAATTAATACTTTTTATGCAATCTGAAATTTATTAAAGACAACGCGATATTCCTTATTAATTTTTCTGCGTGAGAATTCATTATTACATCGAAAAAAAAGTTTAAAAGTTTTTAATGAATCAAAAAAAAAAAAAAAAAATATATATGTTTTTACTCAAATTAAAATTTGTTTAGCAATTAATGTATTGATGCCGTAAAAGTATAGTTTTCTATTATAATAAAAAAATCTTAATTAAATTAAAACAATTGAAGACATGATATATATTTAATTTATAGATAAAATTTTTAAAAATTTATTAAAATTAATTACATAATTTATCATACAACTGATATGATTTCCATTATTTTTGATTTATAAATGAATATGAAATACTAAAACAGTATTAAAAACTAAAATCATGTCTATTTATAGATTAAATAAACATTTGTTGCGCTTTAGATAAAACATTAAGATATAATATGTATGAAATTTTTATTTATTTATTTATTTTTTATTTATTTATTTTTTTAATATTTATTGTTAATCCTACAGTTTAAGAAAAACTATTTTAAATACAATCTAAAAACAAAACAATTTAAGTTTTAATAAAAAATCGATGTAAATTTTTCTGTTAGAAAAAAAGAGGACTCAAAATTTTCACCCGCATAGATTTTCTGTCCAATGATGAGAAAATAAACGCATATAGTCATGTATCTTACTATAATAAAAAAGTCTGAACAATTAAAAGGTCGCTTGGTACAATTTTTCAATAGAATTACATGCAAAGCCTATATAGAAATGAATAATTTTAAATAACGTTTCTCTTTTGTTGAAATGAAATTAATGAAAAATCAATAAAGCCCACAATAATTAATCATCAGCTGCAGCTTTTATCGTATCCATTTATTCGTGTTGTTAATTTATTAAAAGATTAGACAATGAAAATAGTTATAAAACAGACAAAACGATTAGATTGCATAATTTATTACTGTAGAAAAAAAAAACAAAAAAACAAAAAAACAAAAAAACAAAAAAAACAACTTAAAAAAAAGCAAAAAAAAGATTAGTAGTGCGACCTATTTAATTTACTGACTACTCGTCGCTTTAATTGTATGTAGAACTTGCGTAACTTTGATTATAAATGTAGAAAACAATTAATAAATATAAATTAAAAAAAAAAAAAAAAAAAAAAAAAAAAAACAGCAGAATCGTAGGAATATTTTTTAATTATAGAAATATTTTTGTACGAGTATGTAGCTTCATTTGGAAATGTTAATTTCCTTACGCCGATACGTTACGAAATATTTTATCATCGTAATGAGAGAAAAATATAGAGATGCGTTAAATAAAAATTATAATTTTATAAGTCGACAAAATATTTTGTAATTATTACGAAAGTTTTTTATGCGTAAAAAATATTGTAATTTTTTTAGAGGTAACAAGATAATTTTATCGTTTCTTTTTTATATAGATGACTAAAGCATATTAATGACTGTATGAAAAAGTCTTAACACTGAAAATATAGAAAATATAATATAAATAGTAGAAGAACAATAAAATAATTTTTAAAGGTGAGCAAAATATTTTTCGACGGTTTCGAAAGTTTTTTACGCACACACGGAGGATATATTTTGTAATAGATGAGCCAACCGTTTATTTAATGACAGCCAAAGCTCTATTTTATTATTTACAGTAGGCATTTATTATCGAGATTACCAAAGCATTTAATTATCAGCGCTTAATCTCATCTCTTTGTGAAATCGTAACTGTTATATACATACCTCTTTTCTTCCTCGTAATTTTTCCTACGACGATTTTATTTTATCCGAAACATTACCGGTACTCGATGGAGTCTATGAGGATTTGCCGTTTGAGCATTGTCACGATATTGCTATTACATCTTTATTGACAAATTTAATTACGCGATATAATAGCTATGTGAAAGTCTCGTGCTTACAGCATCAGATTTTTTTACAATCAATATTAGCCAAGCCGACTATTAAACAAAAAAAAAAAAAAAACAAAAGAAACAAAAAAAAGTCAATGAAAAGATTTATTTTTCAACAGAACGATTAACAATATTGCAATAATATTAAGAGACGTTGATATATGTTAGTATCGTGAAAATGCCCGATCGAGCGATATTGCATTAAAAAAGAAGAAAAATAATGAAAGACATGTTGAAAACTACATAAATATATAGATATATATTTATTAATTATGTTATGCATTTGCGAAAGTGCTGTTTAATACGATATGTATGATAATGGATATATAAGATAATATATATTATTATTTATGAATAATATAAAGAAATAAAAAAAAAAAAAAAAAAAAATAATGAATTTTGATTTACTTATATTATTTCTATGGATAAAGCAGTGACATCTAACGAAAAAACGTATTTGCAGTATGATACATCTTCTTTATCAAATGTTAATATATATTATTATTTAAATATATAGTTATATTTTTTTAAATGTTTTTATTTATAAATATAATTACTTTAAATAACAAATTTTATAACGTTAATTTTTCCTTTCGTAAGAATAAATTAATTGATAATTCTTGAAATTAATAACAAATAATCAATAATTACATATAAGCATTAAAATTTTTTCCTTTTAACCAATAGTCTAATTGATTATCATAAATAATCTCCTTGCGATGCATATTTTTTATTGTTATAATACTATTCATTGCACGGTAAGTAATTTGTCTGAACGGATCGCGTCTTTATCTACTTTGGCCACCTCTCGGTAGGTAACCTAGTAAATATTGAAGAATTTCATCGTTGATAGATGTCGGTATTGTACCAATTGCTTTTTGATACACTTTATATTATATTACGCAAAGTATAAAAAAAAGAAATCTCGTTAAGGTATTTAAAATTTGATAATTTATTTAAAATTACCTAGTGATCTATAATACGTTAATAAACGAAAAATTAATTTTATAATATGTTTTTGATGTTTAAATAATCATGCATTAATTTGTTTATCATTTTAAATGTTATTAATATAAAATTTATTATAAAATAGTGGAAATTAAAAAATAATAATCAATTTTTATTGCAGTGTTGTACTCGTATTTCTTTAGACATGTAATATATTAATACTATGCTTACTTTTATACGGTTTTCTTTGTTTCGTTAAAAGGCTTCTCAAAGCGTTTAGGTAACTTTTTATGTAAAACTAGGAATCTAGAACGTAAATTAGTCAATTCCTTTTGCATCAAATATTTATTAAATAAAATAGCCTAGATGTTGAAAAAAAAAAAGAAGAAAGAAAATGAACGTAAAAAAAAAAAAAGAAAAAAAAATGAAAAATAAATGTTCATCGTCACGGTTTAATTAGAATAATGGTTCACTTAATAAATTAATCATTCAATTATATTAGATAATGAAAATAAATGTTTAAAAAGAATTTCGTAAAGCCTTCGTACTCGTATCAGATTCGAGCGATATAATTAACTAAAATAAACGTACCAAGGTTCTTTATCATGTAGAACATAATTCGACCATGGAAATTTCTAATCTTTTAAAAAAAAAGAGAAAACTTCCCAGACACGCGCACGAGCAATAACGTATACACGTACACGTAAGCCAACGCGTACACAAACTTAACCGTCTCGTCCTTTTCATTTCCAACGCTAGCGATAATTTTATACACACAGCCTAATTAATTAAAACGTTCCTTTTAGATTTTACCCGCCCGTCGGGAAACTGCATACACACACACACACACGAGCGCGCGTGTGTTTGTAATAGATGATTATGTGTTGCAAGTAGGTGGCAAAAGAAGGTGCGACATAATCGAGAAACTTGAAGAAATTGCGAAATGTATAAGGAAAGTAGATTAAACACGCCATCGGAAACGAGCGAGTGTTTGCGCGCATTAGGAAAATCAAGATTCTTTTTTTTTTCTCTTAAATTTTTCTTTCGTTTTTTTTTTTTTTTTTTTTTTTTTTTTTTATTTTAACGTCACATCTGTATTTTTCAAATCTGTCTCTTCTTTATCTTAAACAATTCGCCAGTCACGTTTTTTCAACTTTTAGTTAAGCCTCGTACCCTTTACCTCTCGCTATATTATTCTTTTGTCGTTTTACGCCGACTGCATTTGCTCAAATTGTGCAATTACTTTAGAAAAAGTTTTTCAACTCTTTGCCTTTACGTATATAGATGTGTATATGCGCTCGCTTATGTATATGTCTGTTTATACGTACGTGTGTTATTTTTAATGGTCATTTAAAAATAATACCGGAATATAACGAGCTCCAGCGGCAAAGTTTTCGCATATGAATGACGAATAATGTGTAATGGATCCTTGCAACGCGAGAGCCACGTATTTTGTAACTGCACTATCGCAATAAAAAAAAAAACAAAACAAAAAAGAAAAAAAAAAAGAAAAAAAGGCTCTCACTACTTAATACCCAAAAAAAGCATCTAGTCTGCTAAAGCGTAATCCTGTTTTTTTAATGCTTCCATTCGGTCTTCATTTGCTTCGAAGACCTTTCTTATGATAAATTACTTTATTTAAAGCTATATATATATATATATATATATATATATATATATATCCTTTCGAAAAGCTAAGGTGAATATGAATAAAACATTTATTCTAATTTAACATCATCCAAAATATAGTTTCCAATGCTTTATCGATTTTTCTATCATTTCTAAAATATTAGAATATAATAAAATAAAAAAGAATTCTTAAAAAAAAAAAGAAAAAAATATTTTTAGGGAACCCATTGAAATATACAAAAATAGTCGCTGCATAATTTTCCTTTAATTTCCATTTCTTTTAATTCGTCTAAAACTACCGATTTTGTAATTTTGATAAAACGTGATGACACGCGACGATTTCTGAATATTTTAACAAAATATGGAAGACTCTCATTCCCTTATTTTTATTATAGTCACAAACACTCATGCCGTAAATTTTTTACGACCAACGTAACCGAAGAATCAATTTATTTAATATGAATGTAGTTTGCTTTTTACTGAAAAATTTTTTTTAATTAAAAAAAAAAAAAAAAAAAAAAAAAAAATTATTTATCATGTTTGCGATTAACGAATAAATATTGCATTATTTTTTTAGGTAAAGCAGTCGGTTTGAAAAAATTTAATAATTTATGAAATATTTATTCGGCTTAAGCAAATGTTTATTTCATATTTTTGAAAAAATTTAATTTCAAAATGGGACAAACTTTTATATCAATCCAATGTTAAATATATCGGAGTGAATTATAGAAAAATTGCTTTTTTAAAAATATTTAATATAAATTACTAATTGATTAAAAAAATGAAATTTAAAGTACGCGATGAAATGAAATTCATTAAATAACGGTATTAATGAGCACCGATCGAATTTATCAAAATTACAATAGCAGAAAAATCTTGTTTCAGTAGTAAGACAAAATACAAAAGCAAAAAAAAAAAAAGAAAAAAAAAAAAAAAAAAAAACATACACGTTGATGTAACTAAACTACATAAAAAAGTACAGAAAGATTAATAACAAGTACGATAATAAGTAACATCCAGCAATATTTTACGTAACGGTTATTAGTCATATCGATCTAACAAGAAACTTATAGCGTCAACAATTGAATTTCATCGCATAACAGTACACGATATAATTAAAACCAAACATATTTTTCCGCGAGCAGCTACTATCGTATAACGCACAATATAATTTTAATGATAGAGGAGAATTCCATAATGCGGTTTAGGCATTTTCATTAGCAGCCATTAGCGAAACGTCTCTCGTTCTCTCTCTCTCTCTCTCTCTCTCTCTCTCTCTCTCTCTCTCTCTCTATCCCTCTATCCTTATGCATATCATGCCATATATACGGACAGCAATGTCGACTGGCAAAGTACGCGGAGAATTTACGGATTAACATTTCGCTCGATCGTGATAGTTGGAATTTTAGTTTTTATGTATTACCGTACGATACTTAATGTGAATAACGAATTAATATTAAATTTTTTATTTTTAATATCAATGTGTGTTTTTGAAAGAAGAAGTAGTTTAACGATTTTTTTTTTAGATCTTATCAAAATAAAATATAGAAATCTTTATTCAAATATATTTCATTAACGAGTTTAACTAATTTTAATTACAAATTTAAAAATATATTTATTTAGATTTTTAATGAAATACTTTATAAAATAATTTTTTACTTTTTTTACTTGATTTAAATTTTAACATTTATCTTTTAACTTTCTAAAAGATTATTTGAAAATTTAAAAGGAAGAAAAGATTGTACTAATTGAAGAACCAAGAATTTTGAATAAATGTAAAGGAAACAAAATTCGTAATCGTAAATGCCACGTCTCAAAAATATTCAAGCTCAAATATAAGAAAACATTTTTAAATAAAATATTAAAGTAGTTCATATTTTTAAAATGAAAAGTATATAAAAAAAAAATGAAAGAAGAAGACTTTATAAAATCTATTGAAATTATTTTTTGAAAATTAAATAAACTTCGAGCAAAAGTTAGGTTTCAGGGAAACAAAGTGCGGCGTTTCGTGAAAAAAAAAACAAATGTAAAAATTTCCAACTGTAATCGAGTTAACGCACGCGCTAACGCGAAATATTAACGTTACCAACATTTCGCATCCATAATGTTAAAACTTTACTCGGAAAATTTAAACTTTAAATGAAATTGTGCCTTAATATCGACAATGAATCTCGTTTGATTAATTTATTTTGATCGATAGTCATCCGGTACTTTTACGAGCGCGAGAAGACGACATAGAAATTTATTTCACGCAAAGTTGTGTACTTTACGTAAATTTGTTTTGAAAGGTAAGCGATACGAAAGTAAAGATCGCAATCTTTTATACACGCATGTGAGTTTACGTTTGTAAAATCAGCACTTAAAGATAAACGTATGTATACGTAGAGGTAAAAAAAATTGAGCGTTCATGAAAACGAAAGTAATAATTAAACTTGAATTATTCATTTTCTTTTTTATTTAACGATCGCGTTTTGCGGCGATCAAAAACATTTCAAACAAAGTAGCGTACGCGTTTTATATTTGGCACGGTTAAACCGCGTCGTCAGCTCTCTCTCTCTCTCTCTCTCTCTCTCTCTCTTTCTCGATCGCGTGTTATACATCCTCGTTTTAGTTAACCGTCATCGCGAAAATTGTTCAATCGGCTGCTTTGTATACGAAGTCGCGAAGAAAAAAAATATTTATATTTGAGTGAGTGAGCATTCGCAATAATAGAGTTTTTCCATTGCAACGATAAACGAGAGCCGATTCGAAATTATCGATGCTGATCCCGTTATTTCCGATGGTCAATTAAAAGATAAATAATAAATTATCAACAATACGTAAAATTTTTAATAAACGTTAAGGATTTTTTTTTTACGTTTTCAATATCATCGGACGATTTGTCGAGCGAAACTTGCACAAAATTGCATCATTGCATATACGTCGGTACATAACGACTGTTACTACTGGATTTTTAGCATCCGTACTTTTACTACTGATTTTCGATGTAACGCGTATAAAGACGATTCACTGATGGATTTTAATCGAAACAATATACATGCAAGAAGATGATAATATCAATAGGCTAATCGCTAGATTATGAAATCTACGAAAGGATTACTACGTTAACGTCTTGTACACCGAGTAAATTTCGATTGTCTCGTTCACTTCTCAGGGTGATTTCGAAAGAAAACATCGTTTCTTCAAATGATTTTTATATCTACACATGCATTATCTTTTTCTTTATGTTTAGATATTTGAAGTTCGATCGTTACATTGAAAAAGTTTGATGGAGTCCGTTAAGGTTTTCTTTTCCGAATACGAGTTTTAAAAAGGACGTGAAATAATTGATTTCGCGAAAACGAGTTCATTTTGTAGTGTGCTTTTCTTACATAATTTTTCAAGAAAAGCTTTACTTCTTCTTAATTATTTGCGATTAAGATTTTTAATTACACTTTTAAAAAAATTAACATTTAAATAGAAAAAAATGTTATGTGTTTAAAAATTTTTGAATACGAGTAATTATACCATTGATTAAAATTTTATGCGCCAAAAAGTTAATAATATTACTACGTTAATCTATATTTAACGTCAAGTAAATTTTTTATTTAATTTGGTATACATATAAATTTTATTTCTCAAAAATGCAACCTCGTCATTGGAATGATACATTTATTTCGGCAAGCCAATTATTAACGTATTGAAATCGAATATTTCCATATTCAATTTGAATATAAAAATTGGGATCAAGGAAGTATTATTTTCAACCGAATCTATTTAAAATAATACTTGTAGTATTATTACTAATACGCTTGTAAAAACATTTTTCATTTTTATTTTTCCTATGTGCACTTTTAATTGCACACAGACAAATATATATATGTATAATCAATCGTTAAAAAAAAAAAAAAAAAACAATTACCTCGTCTAATTTAATGGTTTAAATAACTAGTTGCATCGTAGATGTTTTGAGATGCACAATTTTCTCCATAAAAATATTCGTTTATGATTTATTTTGATGTATAATTATAATTTATAAAACAATAAGTTTAATTAACGATAAAGAGAAAAAACTTTTATATGGTTCAGTAATACGAACGATTAAATGTTATTAAATAATTAACGATTCATAACGTTTTATATAAATCAACAAGATCGATATCCATTGTGTGATAAATAAATAAAAAATAAAAACGTAATATAAGCATACAATGAAGTTAAATGAAACGTGTAAAAGTTGAGAATACATGACATAAATGAGTAAATACATAATATTCGGGTTAATTTAATCGAATGATTTAATCAAGGCCGCTCTTCATTCAAACGAAACCAGAGCTTTCGATAAAAAAATTATCGGTTAAATAAAATTAAAACATCTTAATTCAAACATCGCATCATCTTCAAATACACTTTAATCTGTTTACACGTATAAATAAAAAATAATCAAACGAGTATAGTTTAAATAAATGCAATTTACCGTTTCTCCCAATCTCTTTTTATTCCGAACATGACTTATTATTCTATAAAAAGAAAACAATGGTATATATTTTCACTTTGACGTATTTAGAAGGAAAAAAAAAAAAAAAAAAAAAAATGAACCTCGTAAACGAGAGCCTAACATCGGGAGAAAGTCATGCGACGCAAAACTGATACGCCGCTGCGAACTAAAAGCAGTCTACACCCCAAACTCTTGCGTTTGCGCTACCATTTCTCAACTCCGTTGTATCGTCTTAAAAGTGAAAGGACGATCCATTGTTCAAAACCGTAAAGGAACAAAATAAAGAAGAGAGTCGAGGCCTCTGAGAAATAAAAAGGATCATCGTAAAGGAGGACAGGAAAAACTGTGTATTGGATGTATAAAGAATGAAGTAAAAAAAAAAAAAAAAAAGGTTTCACCTCGTAGACAACGGAGAAAGACGGAGAATAAAGTGGGAAAAGTAGAATATATGCACACAGGTACACATGTACACAAATAGAGCAGAGAGAAACACACGCGCATATCGCTAGAAGAAGAAAGGGTCTTTGAGACGTTAACCACATTCGCGAGGCTTAACGAGATTAACTTTTCTTTTGTATATGTGCGTGTCTGGGTATGGGTGTAGAAGTGCGAGAAAGCGCGGAGAGCTGCTCGCGGCCTAACCTAACTTTTGTTTCTCCCCGCTCGCTTGCTCGACCGCGCCTTCGCTTGCATCGCCTAGGTCCTCCACCCCATTACTCTCTCTCTCTCTCTCTCTCTCTCTTCTATCTCTATCTCTCTCTCTCTCTCTCTCTCTGACTTTAACTACATACAGTTATAGGTATATTCTTGCCAGGCCGTGTAACGAGATTAGGAGTCTGGCTCGGTTCATCGCGTGCCGCATTGCGCGTAGTTCGCCCGACGCGCAGACTCAAATGCTCGCGCACTCGCCGCTCCGTTGCCGCCACCGCGGCACCGCCGCCGGCAGCCAGCGGCAGCAGCGGCCAAGAACACGAGAATATGAATAAATCAACCCCACTGCTCTTACTCACTCGCCCTCCCCTTTTCATAATGTATACGTGTGCTCGCGCCCTCGTGTATACACACAGATCCTGCTGATCCTTCTCTCTCTCTCTCTCTCTCTCTCTCTTATGTCTACACATACATACACACTTATACGTATATATATGTATATATAACGTCCCACTTTTACCCTCGTCGCCATCGTTATTTTCTCTCTCTCTCTCTCTCTCTTCCCTTTCATCTTCTCCTCTCTTCCCTTCTTCTCTCTTTTGCGCTACACCCCCATAATGTTGTCTGCACCACCCCTTAATTCGCGGCTGTGTGTGCGTGCTACTTGCCTCTCTCTCTATATCTCCCTCTCTCTATCTATCTTACATCTTGTGCTCCCGCTGGAACTTCATGGTATAGGTACATGAAAAGAAATGGGTTTGGCCAAAATTGGGGATAGTTCTAGAAGGTTTCGCTATTCGATGATAATTAATAATTTTATTACTCGTGTTTAGTTTTGATTATAAGATTTATAATACGGTTTATTTTGTTTTTGTTTTTTGTTCTTTTTTTTTTTTTTTTAATTTAAATTAAAATTCAATTTGAATGTAATTTTATCTATATTTCTAATATAGATAATTTCTAATATTATACTAATTCATTTATCGAGGTAAAGTTTTTTTATCGAAAGTACAGGGTGATTCATTATGAGGTTTGGTTTTTAATCTCAAATAAAAGGCATAAAGTTGAATTCTACAGTAAAAATTCACGAACGACACGAGTAATGTTGGCTTGCAAAGCGTCGATTGAAGCTGGCTTATCCCTGAAGACCAGAGACTTCGTGTGACCCCAAAGAAAATAATCTAAAAGTGTGATATCTCACGATCTAGGCGGCCAATTTACTGGTCCAAAACGTGAAATCAGGTTCTCACCAAAATGATTTCTCAATAAGTCCATTGTTTCTCTCGCTGTATGCGAAGTAGCGCCTTATTGTTAAAACCAAAGTTCACCGATACTACGGGCTTCAATTTCAGGTAGCAAAAAATCCTTTATCATGGTGCGATAGCGGTCGCCATTGACGGTTACGTTCTGACCGGACTCATTTTTAAAGAAATATGGACCGATGATTCCACCGGCCCATAAACCACACCAAACTGTGGATTTCTGTGGCTTTAGTGGTAGCTGTTGAAGCTCTTCGGGTTGTTCATCGACCCAAATACGGCAATTCTGCTTATTGACGTATCCATTGAGCCAAAAATGCGCCTCATCATTGAACAAAATTTCGCGATTCAGCGGACAGCGGATTTTCATTGAGCTGATTCAGAGCCCATTCACGAAAAACACGACGCAAACCTAAGTCGCCCGGCTTCAATTCTTGCACGAGTTGAAGTTTGTATGCCTTAAAACCAAGATCTTTACGTAAAATACGCCAAGTTGTTGCGTACGAGAAACCAAGCTGTTGAGAACGACGTCGAATCGATTCGTCACGACCTTCAGCTACACTCTCAGCTACAGCCGCTATATTCTCTTCACTATGTGCTGAATGTGGTCTAATCGGTCGAATCGTCACATAATCATCCAATAATGTATGCTGGGTTTCAAATTTGCGGATGGTATTGGCTACAGTGGTTTCGGTAGGTCGACGATGCATACCATAAGTTGCTCTAAGAGCACGAAAAACATTCCTCACACAACGCTGATTTTCGTAATACAGCTGAACAATTTGGATACGTTGTTGCGGTGTAAGTCTTTCCATGATGATTTGTCAAACAATACTGAATAAAAATTACATATCAGTTTGACAGGAGTCACGCGTGATCTGTAAAAAAAAGCCCATTGAAAATCAAACCTCATAATGAATCACCCTTTATAAGAAAATTTTCAACGTGATTTTATATTTGAATAAAACATTCGCTTTTGGCTGAAAAATCAAGATGTGAATTAAAAAAAAAAAAACAAAAAAAAAAAAAAAAAAAGATGACAGAAATTAGTATTAAATAAACACGTTTTGTGTATTTTTATTTCACTGACTCTAGACTTTTTAAATCTATTCACAACAAGTTGTATACATAAATGTTGCCAGTATTAATATTCATCTCTTCGGTAAAAATAAAGGTATCGATTTGAAGAGTATATTCAAGAGTTATAAAACGCAAATTAAATATTTAGAAAAAAAATGACATTCTTGAAGACTTTGACCCATCGTGTGAAAATTTCATAAATAAATGATTTTTTAAAACTTATTTTATCTATAACCTTTTCTTTATACATATATTAACGTGTGGTATTTAATAATTTTTAATTTTAATTTTTTTTTATTTTTTATTAATAAAAGAATATGAATTAAATAATTATAGATTTCTATAAATATTTAATTATAAAAATTCTATTAATGATTTTATTGCGATCCTTCTTCTTCGTTTTTTTTTTTTTTTTTTTTTTTTTTTTAACATAAAAGCAACTGCATCTATTAACGAATCGATGAATGAAAATATATTTTCCATTGAAAACAAGTTTGAATACGCGATGGATAATAACAACAGCCTCGAAAAATCGGAAAGCTGATATTCAATTGGAAATTTAAAAACTTTTTTACCAAAACTTTTTTATTATTTCGTGATGTATCTAACGTCGATTATTACAAAAGAAAAGAACGAACCAACGAGAAAAAAACTAAGCAAAAAATAAAAAAATCCACCTCTATATGATCCAAATCGAAACGAAGATTCTCGAGCAGAGATAAAGCCAGTTGATTTAACATAACAGTAACTGCGATAATTCCTGCCAAAAAGTATTTCTATCCAAAGGAGAAAGAAAGAAGTAGAGAAGGAAGGGGAAAGGAATTATCGCTCAATACATATATTACCATACGTGAGCTCGCCAAGCACCATCGAGGCAAGCGCATTGCGAGCCAAAGAAAGTGACGACGGAAGAAGCAGACAGCGTTATCTCGCTTCCTCCAACGTTTCCCTACATGGATACACATTTTCTCTCTTTCTCTCTCTCTCTCTCTCTCTCTCTCTCTCTCTTTCTCCCTGCAACCTATCTCGATAGCAACGGGACGGATCAAAGTCGAGAACAACTAGACATATGCGGCGCAGTTTCTCTTGGAATTCACTTTTATACTATATATCCATATAACTGCCCGCTCTAAAAGCCATCCAAGTTACGTGTAACCTACCACCTGGACACCATATTAATAGGTTGTTAGAAAATTTTGACGAGTCGAGGATATAAAGTAGATTACGTGGGATACGCTGAGGTTTTTCCTTTTTTTTTTTTTAGTAAAATTTTTAAGGTCAACTTGTGAATTACATTTGACGAAATGTTAATTAAACGTTATATGCTAAACCGACGATTTATTCATTATTGACTGGTAAAGATACTTATCCGATAAAAATTAAATAATTTTTGATAAATAAAGGTAAAACAAAGGCTTGCTTTGATATTTTCTTTAATATCATAAAATATTTTTCTTATTTATACTGGATAAACTGAAATATTTTTCTCTGCAGCAAAGCATCTGAAAGTTTATATAATTATTTTTTCTCATTAACATCTTTTCCCATCGTTTAAAAATGTTTTGAAACTTTAGACTGTAGATATGCAATGCATAAAAAAGATTGTTATGTTTCTAGATGATAGTTCATTTTACGTTTTCAATAGCTCACAGAATTATTAATTCAGTTGTTTGTATCGGAAAACCAATACAAAAATTCGATGAAATAGATATATATAAAAGATGAAAAAAGAAAAAAATAAAATAAATAAGTAAATTGTTGGTGGCATATCCATGAATAATGAAATAAAATCAAAGAATTTATGGTGCAAAAAATAAAAATGCATAGTTGAAAATTTCGCACTATGTATTCAAATTTTCCTCAATTTTCATGTACAAAAGACTAAGTGTACTGGAACATTTTAATGTATGTACATAAAATTGCTGCTTGAGTAAACGTGTATTATATTCGTATACAAGTTTGACGCATGAAAATCCTTGAACGAAAATATTCCCTCGCTATAGAATTCATCACGTTGGTTTAATGAATATATATATACATACATACATACATATATTTAAACAAAACGTATCAATAAAATAATATTCGATCGGTATGTAAAATTTCAAAAGTTCACGATGAACAAGTAGAAAACTCATTTGCATTAGAATTTTCATTTAAAAACAGATTTTAAATCAACAATTATTCCTATCTTACATATTTATTTTATGCACTTTATAAATAATTCTTTTGATAAGCAAAATTAAACAGTTATTTTTTTAAAAATTTTAAAATAAAATAAAAAAACAGACGTGGTTAAATCTGATAAAAAAAAAAGGGTTAAAACGGATAGCAAAGTTAATCTGCATAACTGCAACGTGCAAGTAGTAAGAGTCAGGCTCGGGTTAGACCCAACGTGCGCGTTTAAATATAGCTCTCGTATTATTTAAATGACTTTATTACCGTGATAAACATAGACTTTATTTTTTTTTTTCTTCCTCTCAATGCACAGCTGCGCTGCTTGCTTTATACCTCATCGACGTTCAAAAAAAAGCATCGATTCAGATCTGCACAAGAGACGCATATATTCCTTGTTTCTTATTTTTCTTTTATATAAATCGAGAACGTCTACCGATTCCTTGGCCCCGATAATGCATTTAGTTGCAAATATAAATGTACCATTATCCAAATTAACGTGTAATTTAAATAATTACACTGAATTAAAAGTTAAAAGAAGACGATGAAAATTGCGTGAAGAAGAGAAAGAAGAAAACGAGAAGGAGATAAGTCGAGAGGAGACACAACGGAAACAATGAATATAGTGGATTACCGAGGACCGACAAAGAGTTAAATCTTTATATATAGTAAAGAGTCTACCTGCCTGCCCGAGTGTGCGTGTTGGAGAGAAATGACTAAAGGTGAGAGAGAAAGAAAGAGAGAAGCGCGCGCGCGCATTGCACGGCGCCGTCGCATCATACTTACCGCATAATGTGCTGCAGCGTCACTATACGGATGCATGCGTGTGCGCCTCTCTCTTTCTCTTTTTCTCTCTCTCTTTTTTCTGTCTCTCTCTTTCTTTCTCTCTCTCTCTCTCTCTCTTCAACCCTCTCCCAACTCTCTTTTCACCTTTCGATATTAACAAGTCGATCCCTCCCTCTTTCTCCCCCCCTCTCTCTCTTTCTTCGGTTTCTCCGAGCTGTGCATAATCGTTTTCTTCGACAGTCTCCTCCCCTCTTCCATACTCCAATATGCACGTACATACGCAGAGCTTCCACTCGTTTCAAGCAATACATCCGCGACCCGGCGATTTTTCAATGTTCGAGAGATAGAGAGAGAGAGAGAGAGACCAAAGCGAGTACTGTCCTTCACCGGTTTGACCCTTGCATTTTCACAGCTCGTTCTTTCTCTCTCTCTTTCTTTTTTCTCTCACCGCTTTCTTTGGAATTTTTGAATTTTCTCGTTCTTTTTTTACCGCATAGCAATTTACTCGAGCTTGTGCGTCGACTAGATGTATATACATACACACACACACACACATATATATATATATATATATATATACACTAGCGAAAAGGAGAGAGAGAGAGGAAGAGCGAGAGAGAGAGAGAGAGAGGGTGAGAATAAAGAAGCATACTCGCTTGTGGACTGCAGGCTTTTAGGTCATTTTATTATGTAGGTCAGAGCGTGCTTCTATTGTTTTTAAGCCGTTTTAAGGTGCTTTCTATTCCCTCGACTTGCCTCTCTCTCTTTCTCACATTCTGCGGCACATTGACGTTGAAACGTATCTGCGGAGCTTCTTCTTTCCCTTTGCCGTGTGTCGTTACATACTTGCGCGTCTTCGTGCTTAATTTCTTTTTCTCCGCTTGGCTTTTTACCTTCCTCCACTTTTCTCCCTCTTTTTCTTTCGCGTTTCTGCTTTTGTTCACAAGCGCGCGCGCGCACACACACACACACACACACACACTCTCTCTTTCAAGGTATACATAAGTGTTTTGGTTATTTAGGGAGTATATTTTTAGGGGAAGGCAAAAAAAAAGAGACTCGTTCAGCCGTCGGATGAATTTTTTAAAAAAATTCGATGACGATGGTGGAGAGGATGCGTCGGATTCTGCCGTTTGTTAAATCTTTATACAAAGAGGAGAGTTATGAAAAATAATCGGGAAAAAAAGACCGATACGTTTGCTTTCTGATCTTTTTTGATATCAAGTTCCATATATTTAAAAAAAAAATCCGATCACTCAAACAATGAAGTTTAAATACCGTGTAAGAATTCGTTTTCTTCTTTATTAAATTCACTATGGTTTTGTTTGTTAGTTTATCACTTTTCAAGAGTTTTTTTTCGGTTTTAATATTGAATAGTTACAAAATCTCGATTACGCCATACTCGGCCAATAAACGTGCTTTTGTTTACTTCATTGTTTTAAATACATTATACGCGTGACTTTTACGTAAAGATCCATTAATGTATACATAAATTAAAATTTATATCAACATGGTAATAGAAAATTATATTACTAAATAACCAAACGTAATAAATGAGTCACGACGAAAACTAATTATTTTCCCGTATTATCAATTTTTTTCTCATTTTCAAGTTCTAATCACTATGCGGAAAGTACAACGTTCTGCGCGTTTAAAACATTTACCTCAATATATTATACAGCGGTTAAACTTGCGTTCGTGATAAGAATAAGTAATTTATACATTAAACGTAAAAGTTTAACATTGTCAAAAAAATAAACGGGGGAAAAAAAGACGACATGAAAATAGATGTTTTTTCCTCCTTACTTATTAATCATTATGACGTATTTTCTTATCTCTCTACCCTAGATCTCATCCCTGTGAAACATTTCATATCTTTAATGATTTAACATTCATAAATGGATTAAGTCTTTTTCTCTCGACCTGATTTTTTAATTTAACTACGTGGACGAACGGAAGACTGTGCGAACCGAATCGGAATTAAAGTTTATCGTTAAATACCTCGCGAGACGAACGTATCGAATATTATTAAAAATTAACGTTTAAAAAATATACATCTTTTGCCAAAGAATATCCTATGTATACAATAATACAATTACTTCGTAAAAGTAGAAAAAACATTCGTTACAATCTCAACGTAACGATAATCGTATCTTGATTCGAAATATATGCCTCTCTTCCCAAACATTATTCTCGTCAAAAGAATAAAAAGGGGAGAGAAAGAGTCGCGCATGAAGCTTTTTTTAATAAGAGGTTTAAACAAAGAAAGAAAAATATAATCTACATCGCGAGCTCAAAATTAAATCGATTGACGGTGATCGAGATATAAGCGAAGCCCTCGCGATGCCCCGAGAAGATAATTTCTCGAACGAACGTACTAAAAGCTCGAATATTTCTACCTCGCAAAGCCTCTTTTTCCTTTTCCTTTAACCCCCCGCTAAATCCTGCTAAATTTAACCTACAAATTGCTCTCTCACTCTCTCTCTCTCTCTCTCTCTCTCTTTCTCTACTTTTTATCAACATAAATATCATCTTGCAACATCATGGCACACGCACACCACGAGGGTATAAGACATGCGGGAGTGTGTCACGAGGGAGAGAGAGAGAGAGAGAGAGAAAGAGAGAAAAAGAAGGAAATTCGGTATATAATCCTGGCAGTATAGCAACGGCAGCATCCCCGCGGTGGCGACCCCAGCATTTTCCGTTCTCTTTCCCTCCCGTTATTTCTATCCCCCTCCCCCTTCCATCCCTTCACTATACGCTTAGTTCCTCTCTTCATCCACCCCCGTCGGTAGCAAAATCGATAAAAAGCAGCAGGCAAAAAGTAACGGAGTGTGTATACACAGTGCTGTCTCTTTTACTTTCCTTCTCTTTCCCTCTCTCTGTCTCTCTCTCTCTCTCTCTGGCTGCTCCCTCCTGCTATTGTCGCTTTCTCTTTCTCATTTTGCGTCTCTTGGGCTTCTCCTAAATAGATTCCATCCAGTCTCCGCAAGCTACGTATATACACTTTCTCTCCTCTGAAAATTCACCGGTCGATATGTTTGTCTTGTATTCATCGTACGCGTGAGATTTTTTAAACAAATATATATGCGTGCGCGCGCATAGTATGTATGTATCTATATAGATTCATCAAACGGATATCCTCGTTGTTATTCTTTCTCATTTTTATCCGGATGCGTGGATATACTATACGTTATTTGATTCACCCGAAATTTTTATCGAACGACATATATTCGATTTCTTCAGGAAACTGATTTCCGGAGACGAATTGTGAGAATTAGTTTTACGTTTTGTTTTTTTTTCTTTTTGGTTTTTTTTTTTTTTTCGATTTAACCGAACGGGTAATTGTAATACTGCGTAAGGGAAAAACAAATTTAATCAATGAATTACCAGAAAATATAAAATCGTGAGTAATATTTCATGATATTAATTGTAATTTCGTCAAATGAAATTTAATTTAATTTTCATACATTTTATCGTTTTAAATATCTTACTTAAACACACGAAACTAATATAATACTACATTTACGAGGCAATTTCAATTATTTTATCTGTCAGGTAAAAAATTATGCTTTCAATTGAACGTTGAAGATTTCATAAAGAGTTGTTTAACTACGTTTGTCTTCAGTTACGTCAACATTTTTTCAACCTTACGGACACTTACAATTTTCCGATACTTTTGTCGCTCATGCGTGATTAAATTATTAGAATACTTTTCGATGAATGTTGCTACCCATAATAATATAGCAAGTAATTTTTCATACTCTATAGATTCCCATTATTAGAAATACACGATAATGTTCAAGGATTCGTTTTTCTCGGCGTTTCTTTACTTTTTTTTTTTTTTTTTTTTTCCTTTTCATTCTTCTTTTATATCCAGTTTTTTTTCTACATCTGCATCAGACGGGATATTACTCGCAGTCGAGATGTTTTCCAAGCATGAATAAGAAAATAATGATCGACAACTCTTGTCCTAAATCCATCATTCTTTATACAAAGTAAATTGAAAACTTGTGGTTAAGTGTCGATAGCATGCGTTACTAAAGCAAAATAAAAAAAAAAAAAAAAGAAACATTCGAGTTGATTTATTTTAAATGATTTATTGAGCTTATTATTACAAGAATACAATATTTTACAAGTTTACAATTACGATTAATTACGATTGCACGTGATATTGATTTTTAAATCCAGATTTTCCTTGTCTCTTCGTAAATTGCTGCCACGCGTTTGTATAGACTTTGATAATTTTTCTCAAAGCAAATAGAAAAAAAAAAAAAAAAAAAAAATAATCAATTTTTCGGTATATTCGTGCGTCGAATCTATATTTAATTATGAATCGTTCCTCATTTTATCGGCCAATGACCTAATCAATGATAATTTTGTTTTATTTGCTTACGCATAGGTTACCATAAAATAAACTCTTTCGTGATTTATGAAAAAAGTAAGCGGCAATATGAACTTTTCTAATCGTACAAACACAACTGACATACTCGAATAAAAATTATAAGTAAATATTTATTGTTTAAAAATTTTATATTTCTCATTGTATCAAACTTTGTTTACAATGGCTTAAAATAATAACAATCGAGGTACTTTAGCAAAAAAAAAAAAAAAAAATAAATAAAAATAAACGTAGATTGTAAATTCAATTCCCATTTCATTTATTTTACTTTTAATGCGTTTGATTAATACTTTACAACTTAATTAATTTTATGAAATTGAAATTTTCATGGCATATTTTAAAAAATACAATTTTTATAAATATGAGCGGAAAATTGATTGTTTGATCGAGAAAAATGAATTTTTTTTGAAAAAAAAAAACAAAAAAAAAAAAACAATTATTTGGTAAAAAGTAATTGAATTTTTATATTTTTATAAATAAAATTTAAAATATAAAAGTCTACAAACATAAGTATCGCTTCTTGTCAATGTTATATATATATTGCGATGTGAACTTTGAATTTAATTATCGGAAACCCATGTTTATTTGTGAATTTCAAAGAATACGATCTTTCGAAATTGGTGTCATTGGAGGATATATCTTTTAGTATTTGTATTTAATTTACGTAAAAATGTTGAAATTATTATTTTTTTTTTTTTTTAATTTTCATTTACTTCAATTTATTTTCCTTATTTAAATATTTTCATCGATTTATTAACAATGTAAAAATAAAATTTTTAAATTTAAATGTAAAACGTAATTTAAAAGATAAAAAAAAAAAAAAAAAAAAACTTTTTCAATAAATTTAATAAGCACTCGCCCGTCTAGGATGATAAACAATCTAAATATTTAATCGGTAAATTAATAAAAAATATTATACAGATATTTATCTTATACAAATATTTATTCGATTTGTACAGATTTCCGATAAAAAAAAAATAAAAAAAAAATAATAAATATGTCAATAAAGGAAGATGAAAAGATTCGAAAAAAAAAAAAAAAATATATTCAAAAATATTTTACTGAATGAATAAAAAAAATTAATTATAAGTTTCTGAAACTCGTGCATAAACTTGAATCCATTTAATTTCGCTGATAAAAAAAAGTGAAAGAAGAAAAAAAGAAACATAGTAAATGTAACTTTATGCAGGAACTTACAAATTTTTAGTTTATAGTAGTATATAATAGTTATGGAGCGTTTCTTGGATCGAAATTTTCTTTCCGTATTGGCGTGTATAAATATACATGAATACACATAAATTACAATTTATATCCAAACGATTCCGCGTTGGGTTGTCAGAGCAAACATATAACATACGTATCCATAGGTGAGACGTGAAAACGAGCGATGTATAGTACACACGCAAGCGCTCGCACGCGTGTACAAAACGATACCCCAAGTGTACATACACGAAGCGTATGTGTGTATATATATATATATACATACACATATTCAAGAGGGCAAACTTTTGAGTCGTCACTTTATAATATGTAGGCCAACGAATCGATGATTTTTATCGTTCTGTTTCGTGTTATCTCCATCGATTCTCGACAGGGCATGCTTCTAAAATATAACGACCGACACGAGACCAGCCAACCTTCCACCTTCTTCCTTCCTTATTTTCCCTTTCTCTTCCGCGATTTATATATATACATATACATGTACCGTTGAAGAAGGATAAAGATAGAGAGGAAAATTAATGCACGTACGCGAAAAGAAAGAGCGAGAGAGAGGGAGAGAAAAAAAGTAAAGAAGCAGGAAAGCTGTATCGATCATTATCTGTAACCGAACAAAAAGCATTTGTTTTTCTATATGTATATATATATATTTATATATAGAACTATGCCGAAAATTTTCTTTTTCTTGCGCGCTTTATCCCTCCGCTTTTCCTCTGTAGTTCGCTCGTACGAAAGGTAAGAAAAAAAAAAAAATGAAATTATTCGTTTCGATGGCGTTAATTTTTCAAATCTGTGAACATAAATTATTTAGAGAGGGAGAAAGAAAAAAAAGAAAAATATAATTCTCGAGGTCATAGTTGAACGATTTCGAATGCAATCTTTACCCCTATATAACTAGATCTATATCTCTGGTGTTTAGCTGGTTTTATATACATATATATTGTTTTATTGAGGTACCGTTGGATGTATAACTTTCCAACGTTATCGATAACACACTATACGCCTCGGATTTTTCAATGCGGAAAGAATATTTCATATTGAATTTTATTGATTTTAAATAAATAAAAAAAAAAAAAAAAAAAAAAAAAAGTGTTTAACTTGTTTCGAATGCGGAAAGAATAAGACGCGATAAAATATAATAAATTCTGGCTCTCCTTTTTTTCGTTTGTAAAACAGTTATAAAAACACGTGAAAGAGTTGAATTGCTGGATATGATTTATACGGTTAAAATTTTTATTTGAAAATTCAAGTTGATAGTTTTACCAAAAGGCATATAAAATTTTCTCTATTTTATTAGCTGATGAATTATTTATCTCCTTATATTTTATTGAAGCTTGTTATTGAAATCATTATTATTGCTAAAAAAAAAAATTTTTTTTATAATCATTTTCATCGATATTTTTTATTTAACTTTTCTTAATTATAATGCCGATTTAACATTCGTAAATTATATTGTAAAATAGTGTTAAAAATTACACGAAACGTATTCATAAAATTATAAATTTTCTTTAAAGAAGCTAAATTTTTTTTTTTTTTTTTTTTTTTTTTTTTTTTTTTTTTTTTTTTCGATGACCCGATTTTTCTAACTGACTTATCGCAAATATTTTATTCGAAAAGTAAAGTTAGTTTTGCCATTTTTTTTATCGAACGAAACTTTTCGTATGTATGAAGAAAGTCAATCTTATTAAAATACAACGGCAGTAACACTAAAAGATAAAATAAAAATAACGAAGATTGGATATAGAACAATCGTCTCAATGAGCGTTAAATTATAAAAAAAATAAAAGAAAGTATAAAACGGCACGTTTGAAAATTGCATCTCCAGCGAGAAGACAATACTATCGATATTGAATAACTTTTTCATCTCGGATAAAAATCTTGGATTGCGATCAAAAACGCGAAAAACAATTGCCATTCTGCCAATTTCGCATTCTTCGCATTTACTTATTCATTTTTTTTATTTTTTTTATTTTTTTTAACCCTTTTCAACGCCATATTCCGCATCGAATTCCTTACATTTACGAAATTTCTTCATTCCCCTGCTCTCTCTCTCTCTCTCTCTCTCTCTCTCTTCTCGATTACATACAGCAAAGTAGCACATGTAGGTCAACCATCGCCTTATAAACACACCCCGCGCGCGAGCTCCGTGCCATAATATCGCGCACGTATTGCGTACGTATGCGCAAACGTGAAATCGTCGCGTGACGCAAGAGCGCCCTTACTTACGTATATATACATGTTTATTCGTGCATAGCGATTGTAAACGAGCGAATTTTCTCACTGTGTATAATCACCTTGTAGAGTTTTAATTGTCCCCCTCGTTCCCTTGCAATTTTTCATTCGACCTGCTGTCTCTCTTCGCCCCTTCCCCTCCCCCCTCCTCCCGTAACTGCCATCGCCCATTTTGCTTACTCTTTAATTCACTCGTTATAACAAGGTTCAGGTCTTGTAAATACATACAAACGCCTCGAAAAGGCGAAATTAAAATTTTACGTCCAGATACAGTGCCGCCCAGCGAAAGTTGCCCACCTCAAACGAAAATTGATCAAGCTTAAGAGTTTTATATCTCAGAGGAAAATAAACGTAATTGAAGAAACCAAATGTCATTTTAACGTTTAAGGCAATGTTTATTAAGAAAAAAAAACAATGTCAATGAATAAAAAATGAAAAAAATTTTTGCTTAAGATGGGCAACTATCACTGGTCTACACTGTACCTGAACGCGAGAGTTTACCGTATTTGTTACTTAAACTTTTTTTTTTTCCATTGTATTTATTTTTAATCTTAACTTTGTATTAACTGTAAAAAAAGAAAAAAAAAAAAAAAAAAAAAAAAAGAATTGTCAACATATCTCGCGGGCGAGTGCTCGTATCTTGTAAAATCAAAAGAGTAATAGGTAATTGCTAAAACAAATTATTTCATATTAATTGTGACGTTCAGCATCTCTCGAAACACGGAACTTTTTCCTTCGCTCTTTCTCTCTCTCTCTCTCTCTGCTCTTCTTAAACCCTTTATCCTTCAAAGTGCTTTTTTTTCATTCATTTTCCTTTGCGCTTTGTCTTCTTTTCGGTTTTTTTTTTTTTTTTTTTTTTTTTTAACTAAATTTAATTTAATTACCGCTAGCTTCAGAAATATACGTTGGTTGCAACTATTTAATTAAACTTATTAATAAAAAAAAAAATATATATATATATATATATATATATATAATATAATATAAGATAAATTTCAATTATGTTGGACAAATATACTCGTTTAAATATCCATTCTCGCATTTCGTATTCCTCGGTTATGAAAACAAACGCGTTATTTCACATACTCCAAGAGTTTTTATTTATGTTTACATAAGTTTAGGATTATTTAATTCACAATTAAAAATGTAATTTATTAAAAAAAATACGTTACTATAATAATGTTAGTTAAGAATTTTAATTTTTAATTAATAATCAGCTACAACTTAGCATTTTATTTATCATTTAAAAATTTAATTAAATGATAATTAACTACAAATGTTTAATCATCGGAAAATCAGTAAAGATTAAATAATCATAATTTTAATCTTTTCGTTAGATTTTAACGCTTAAATCGTTATAGTATTATCGATGATATCCATTCTATTATTACATAATATAAGCTACAAATTTTTATTATCAACTAATTCAACACGAGATGATTCGATTATTAGGACTTTAAAATTATAAATTTAATCATTTAACAATACAATCGAAATTATTTTATCATAATATTGAACTTTGAAATATCCTTTATTTAATTGCGATTTTTTACAACATGGTATTTAAACATATTTGACGTAAAAATTAAATGAGCCCAGACTGTTAATTACAGTTTTATAAAGTAAATGAAGTTTATTTACTCGCGAAGTCAATGTGTACTTATCTAATGGTGAAAGTTTAAACGAGAGAAATTTCAAGTCTCCGTTTAGACAAAATTGCTGTACAAGGTGACCCACGTTAAAATACGTACAACTACGAGTTGTTGCGCGGGTGTTCATTTCTTTTGAATTCTTTCCCTCCTCTCTCTCTCTCTCTCTCTCTCTCTCTCCGATTCTTTTTCAAGGAAAAATCAGATGACCTTTTACTTCGCATCACAGAAAAGAAAGGAATAAGCTTTGAGAAGCGTTAGCGGGAGAACAATAAAAAGAAAGATAAAGACAGGAAGAGAGACCGAAAAGGGGAGGTAGGAAGAAAGGACGAAGAAAATACAAAATAGACGCGCGAGCCTATTCTTTCTTTTATTCTTACTTTTTTTTTTTTTTTTTTTTTTTTTTTTTTTTTTGTCACGAATGTATAAGAGGGAGAGAAAAAAGGCAAGAAACGAATTCATATTAGACATAGCGTCAGGTAGATAAAGAAGAAAAAAGAGATAGTGAACGAGTGAGAGAGAGAGAGAGAGAGAGAGAGAGAGAGAGAGAGAGAGAGAGGAAGTTGAAGAAATGGAAAGAAGAGACGTGAAGTTGCAAAAATGAGTCGAGAAATATATGAGCGGATTCTCGGATAGAAAGAGGCAGATAAAAAGAAAGAGAGAGACGATGTCCCACGAGAGGGGTGAAGAGTCTACCGTTGGCCAAATTCTCAACTAGAATACCAGATTTTCCATTCCCTTTCTCTCTCTCTCTCTCTCTCTCTCTCTCTCTCTCTCTCTCTCTCTCTCTCTCTCTCTTTCTCCTTCCTTTTATTTTTCCTCAAGCTCTTATTCTTCTTATTTATAAGTCTTTCTTCTTTCGCATTTTCATTCTCCCTCTCTCTCTGTCTATTTTTCTTTACCTACATATTTATTCTTTTTCACCTCTCGTTTCCGGAATACTTCAATTTTATATGCGGAAGAGATAATGAGTATAAAATAATTTTTTTCTTAGTATCCCTTTTTTTTTTCATTGAAACGTAAATGAAATTTTTTGTACGTAACACTTTTGTTTGTGGACAGCTAGCTTCATCAAGTCCAAATTTAATAAAATTTTAATACTCCCCTTTTATCTCTCTCCTCTCTCTTCTCTGTTGCAGTAATCTTAAGATTATGAAGGAATAAAAAAAAAAAAATTGCGAAGAATTAATTAAATAATTTGAGATTTTAAAAGTTAAAGTTTGTCGGCATAGGTTATAAATATCTGAATAAATCTATGATTAATAAAGAAAAGTTTCCCCTTCTATAAATAACATTATTTTTATTAAATACAATAGAAAAATTATCAATTTTACAATTATTAATAAAATAAAAGTTGAATAAATTGAAAAAAAAAAAGACAGAATCGATATTTAGAGAATAAAAATTAAAGCGATCGATAAGTCGAATGTATATAATAGTCTCTTTTTTTTAACGTGAATAATTCAAGTTTACAATAAATTTATAAATTTCATGTGTTATTTAATTATAAATTTGTACATTTATAAAAGAAAAAATTAAAAACATTATCGATCTAATGACACAACCTTGAATTTTATAATTTCTTTACAATACATTAATACATATAGTGATTTTGCTTCAACGATAAAATTAAACGAATAACTACTTCTAGAGAAACAATTTTTGAACTATTTATAAATTTTTCCTAATCCTTACGTTAAAAAATATATTTATTTTTCTTAATCTCTAGCAATTGATGACGATTATCAAAATAAATTTTTAATCCCCTTCAAACAAGGTTAAAGAAAACAAATGAAGGTATTATTTAATCGTTTATCTCTCACTATTATCTAAATTCTTTGCATTCTTTCATTATCTTTCTCTCTTTTTCTCTCTCACTCTCCCTCTCTCTCCCTCTCTCTCTCTCTCTCTCTCTCTCTATTTCTCTCTTTTCCTCATTTATTTATTTTCTATAGCACAGTATTACCCACCCCATCTACAGGCAAACACAAACGCACGTAAGGGAGCTTTATCCATATATCGATCGGCAGACGCCCAAGCGCGAGCTACTCTCTAAACTTGAACTCCGATTATCTCTCTGCGTCTTATAGATTTGTAAACATAAAGCCGCGGAAAAATTTCTAAGTGCCTGTTACATCTCCCCGATAACCTATATATATATATAGGTGTATGAGTGTGTGCTACGTGGCGAACGCGATTGTGCAGCTGCGGCGTTAAAAAGAGGGAAGAATGGATATCTTTTGGATGAAAAGGAAGGAAGGAAGAAGCTCGAGCGCCCGATTAGCGCACGGTTGTTCTAAATTTCTAGGCTCGCGTATATATTCCTGACCATGTTTATATATGCATTGATTTACGTATATGTGTACATCTATTTACATAACTCAGAAAGGGAGAATTTTCGTGTACAAATAAGAAGAGTACAAATGATGAGTATTCAGGGATTGCGGAAATTAAATAAGAGCGGTTTACGGAGATTTGTTTAAACTTAGAGGGTTAAATTCTAACTTTTCTAATTACATACGAATAATTTCTGCAAAATTCCGAATTTTAAAATAAATATGAAACTCCGAGTTTTTTCTTTCTAATAATGAATGTATACAATTATTAAAAACTTTGTTCATTTGATTCACATGCTTTTTATTCTTTCGCAGTATGAAAATGATTTGTTTTCTGCGTTAATGTGTGCTTAAGAACTTATATATTTTTTAAATGCAAAAAAAAATATGAATTAAACGATAAATGATATCAAAGTTATTTTTTTAATTTTATACTTTTTAAGTAAATAAAATAGACGCCGCTAAATTTTCACCAAATATTTTTATCATTTAAATTGTAATTTCAAAAAGACCTTATAATGTTATTTAGGAGACATATATGTATAAATTTAGAAAATATTTGAATTCATCATCTCTAAACAAATGAAGAATTATAATTACAAAATTCAAGTTGATTAAATAACTTAAAAATTATATTCTCTATATATTTTAAAATGTGTCAAGTAGAAAATGTCGGGCGTGATAAGACGTATGACAGATCTTTCAAATGCCATGTTATTTTATATACTTTAAAGAGACTTTTTCTTCATTTTTCTTGAAAACGTACGACGAAAATCAAATTTTTTATTTTTCCTTTAATTTATAATCCTCTTTCGTCTATTTATTTTTAGAAAATCATAGATTTTAGAAGAATATTAATATATAATATTTTTCAGTAACAAGTATTTAAAAAAAAAAAAACAAATATTATCATAAATGATAAGATATATCTGAGATGGCTACAATATTCGTGTGATATGAAAATATCACTTAAAAATCTTAAAAATTTATGAGAAAATAATATTTGTACGAAAATATTTTTTTGCACAATTCGGTTGTATTTTAATTTTATTTATTAATTGAATATAATTTCAATTAGCTAATTCTGTCTTTTAATTAACCTCTTGAGTAAATTATATTATTCAAACAGTTTAATTTTTCGCGCAATGAATTTTTAAAACAAACACTATTTTACCGTTAAAATTTTACGTTTATTTCAAGTTTAACTCGATCACGTAAGTTCCAACAAAAATTTCTCAAAAATTTTGCCTCTCCTTTCCTTATTTCATATTGTCGAAATTTTTAAAAGCAATTTTCTAAATAAGCTTTCTTTTTCATTAAATTTTTAAACTTAGACTTAACTCAAGTTCTTAAACTTAGACTTAACTTAAATAAAAACAATTTTGCTTCAGCGTGGGTTAATTCGGCAATAAATTTATTTATATGTGAAATGTACATCAATATTTGTCACCAAGTTTTAATCTCAAGATGAAAAAAAAAAAAAAAAAACTAATCTCATTTCCAAACCCACACACCATTTATAAAGGCGCTTGGAAATCTTTTTTCGTCTTCTCCTTAAGCAAGCAGAGAAGGTAAAGGAAAAGTTGAAAAAGGAGAGAGAAGAGAGAGAGAGAGAGAGAGAGAGAGAGAGAGAGAGAGAGAGAGAGAGAGAAAAGAGACGTCAGAAGAAGTGCCACAAAAAAGAAAAACTAAAAAAAAAAAAAAAAGGGAAAAAAATTCACGCGGCATAATTTTCCAAATCAGGAATTTAAAAAAGAGTAGATGCGCGCCCACGCTTGGGAGTTAAGGAGTTACGCGAATGTTCACTTCGTCCTTCGAGTCTCAT
The DNA here is from genome assembly GCA_949987625.1 of Chalcis sispes. Lineage (NCBI taxonomy): Eukaryota > Metazoa > Arthropoda > Insecta > Hymenoptera > Chalcididae > Chalcis > Chalcis sispes. Next base: position 75,076,399 of record OX465095.1, on the reverse strand, counting down.
CTTAGCCTGGTTTCCACCCTCTCGTAAACACGCGCGCGTATACTGGCTGGTACAGGCTTCTCACGGCGAGTGAGAATTAAAGAGAAAGGGAGAGGATGAGAAGTAGAGAGACGCACGTAATGGCAGAAAAGCGAGTGCGCGCATCAGGTGCACGCTCGACTCGTTATGAGCTTCTGAATAATTCATCCTCCCCGGGCACCGTAGTTCGCGTTTCTCCTCCATCTCCTTTCGTACTTTCTTTCTTTCGCCTTTTTTTCTTTTTTCTAAATTCAGCCTCTCCCCGCCCCTACCCTACCCCTTCTTACGTATATATAAATATATACGCGTGTACAATAACGCGCATACAAGTTTCTTTTACTCCCCGTTGCTACTGCTTTTTCTCCATCCTTCTTAATTTCTTAATAACGCGCGAGGGTGAAAGCACCCCTGCGGAGTCTTTAGACCTGGTGAGAGAGAAACTCTCGGGAGGGATTCGCGTACACTCACATACGTATATATATATATATATATATAGCTGTTTTTTACGACAGATAGATCTTCTTTTTTTACTTTGGCATTGCTTTCCTCTTCGTTCTCTTTCTTTTACTACGCTATATTCTACTTCACCCTCCATATATCGAAAGAAGAATTACTGCAGGTTGATATGAGCGTCCGATAGATAGTATATATGAGAAAAAAAAAAAAAAAAAAATACGGTAATTTAAAAAAAAAAAAAAAAAATTTGAGAGAAAAACAGAGTGATTTTACCGTTGGATTATACACGCTCATTCCATGCAGTGTACATTTTTCAAAGATTTATCGAATTCGTTTGTCAATGATATATAGCTACTGCGTTTTTTTATGAAGCTGATTTATTATTTGAAAAAAATTAAACCTTGAAAACCTGAGTTATATTTATCAAAAACACTATTATTCAAAATGAATAATACGCATAAAGAGAGCTAATATTACCCTGAAAAATAAAATGAGCTAATATTACCTCTAAAATTAAAACAAATATGCTTTTGTTACAAAAGTAAACTTATTGTTGCTTTAAGGAAATTGAAAATGTAAATTTGATTTTAAAACGCGCGTATAGTTTTATTTACCGCAATCGTGCAATAATTTATTTTAATCTCCAAAATTAAAATTGAGTGAACGTCAAGATACGTCATCCGTAAAAAATATTAGGGTAGGGTTCCTTAAAAGTATCCGGCCTCTAAGAGTGCGCAGCGCTCACATTTGCTTCAAATGTTTACGATTCGAATAAATTTCGATTATACATTGATCAGCTATCGGTTGCCACTGTCTCGGCGAAATTTAATTAAATATTATTGCGTTTTACAAAAAATATGCGCAATTTTTTATTTTTATTGCTTTTCTTAAAATATTTTTATATTTTACAATAAGCGTGCTAATTTAATTTCAAGACGCAAGTTTAATTTTTTTGTTTAATTCGATAAAAATACTTTATAACGACAAATTCGTCGCGACAATTTGTACCGATATATTTTGGATAGCGTTACATGTAGTTTGATTCAATAATACAGAATGGCACCTAAGAGTACGCTCAGCAAGATATTCAATTAATATTTCAATTAATATTATGATTATTTAATTTAAAAATGACTTAAAAAAAAAAGAAAAAAAAACAACTCACTAGAACAATCATTATCAAAGAAACATTGGATTTGTCACTTAAGTTAGTGAATCGAAATTTTTTAAATTAATTTTTTTTTTATTTACGACACACTATAGCACAAGTTGAGCACAATTCAGCACAACCTTTTTTTTTTTTTTTTTAAAAGATAAAATGGCGGGGCTAACTTGATAGACAATTGATATTCTTGGAATAAAATGTGTACTCTTACAGGACTAGTGTTCTAACTCGTTTTTACTCATTAGTAAAATTGATTATAATTATTAAATATTTGTATTTCTAATGATTATTTTTAATTTTATTTCAATAATAATGATGAATATTTTTTTTTTTTTTTTTTTTTTTTTTTTTTTTTTTTTATTTATAAATAGAAATAAATCTTTCAAAACTGCGTAATCTTAGTTTACGTTACCCTATCTGTGTTAACATTAAGTAATAGCATATCCAATTAAGTTTACGAGAGATAATTAATATTCAGCACTATATATTTCTACTGGTGTAATAAGATACCTTTTGAAATTATTACTTAAAATTCTTATCTACAGTTAAATCCATTAAGTTATTTTAAGTTGTTTTACTATTTTCTTTCATTGTATCGAAAAATCGATTAAAACTTTAACGCTATTAAATCAACAAAATTAAAATAATTATAAAAATATTGGATAAAAAATTTCAAAAGTTATCTCCTGATACCAAAAGGTAGTAATTAAAAACTTCTGAGCAATATTCTACTTTGATTAATTAATTTGTTAAATTAAACTAATTATAATATTGCATAAATCATTAACATAATAAAAAAAGGTCAATTTAATAAGCTAAACACTTGCGTAAATTAAGTTTAAAAAAAGGAAAATAACTCGTTAAATTTTTCCTTTATTTTTCACACGTTTAAAAAATTTAATTTTAAAAGCGACTTTATCCATATCTTGTAAATATTAAAATTAATTATTAACATAATATATGCTTGCCTGCATAAGCAGTATCATTAGCATGTTACAGTCACAAACTACGTCGTTGATTAGAAAGCAGCAAATAAAGCCGAAATTTTATTAGTTTATGAATATTGTATATCTTATTTATATTTTATTAAAAAAAAAAAAAAAAAACACATTGATGCAGAATACAAAAATAAAATGTGCAGTAGACTGTGAATGAAAAAAAAAAATCGAAAAAAAAATGTCGATTCAAATTTGATGTACCCCCTTAATGCCAGAAAATTATTTTACATCGCAGCTATGAAAAAAAAAGCTAAAGGTAGCGATGGCATATACAAATATCGTCTTTTTCATGCATTAAACTTTGTAGTTATAAAAGACGCGTGTGCTATGCACATATACACACGCACATATAAACTTTCGTGAGCAAGAGTTTAAAGTACCGCGAGCTAGCTTGTTTCTTAAAAAACGATGCTCGAGTACTACTTCACTTAACTGAACACAGACTTCATCTTCTCTCTCTCTCTCTCTCTCTCTCTTTCTCTCTATTTTTTCTCTCTACATCGCCGACATTCAAAAGAGCAAGTTAGCGTAAAATAGCATGTAACGTATATAATACACGAAGCTACAACTTGCTTGTATCTAAGATAAAAAAGAAATAGAATAAAAAAAATAATGTATCCCGCGTTAAAAAGAATTTTGCTAATTGCTTTGTCCATGTACTTTTCCAAGTATATGTCGTTCAGTTATTTTAATTACAGCTTTTCAATTAATAATAGTAAGCGTTAAATATTATTTTAATTATAAAGTAGATGCTCTTAAAAACATATCGAAATGAATACATTTTAAGTTTTATTGTTTCGTCCAGAATTGTTCACAAATAATTTTTTGCCATATTTATTGTTCTTCGAAATTGAAAATAAGTTGAAATAACTTTTATTCGATAGTTTAAAGGAAATTGAAATCTTTGAGTATGTAAAGGTAATAGTAGCTGTATAAAAATTTGTATTGAAAATATAAATAAAAAATAACTAGATATAAAGAGACTTGTAAATTACTGAAATATCTCAAAAGAAATTTTTAACTTATTTCAATTACTAATGAAATTAAAAGTAACTACATATATACACACACACACGTGCAGCTCTAATTGCAAACCGCTATAACTACAAAATTTTTTTTGATGATATAACCAACAATATATATATATATATATATAATAATAATAATAAAAGAATTTTTGAGAATTGCGACAAAAATTAAACAAATAAAAAAAAAAAAAGAAAAAGAAAAAAGAAAACGTGCTAAAGCCGCTGGCAGACTTACACAAGCACGAAAAAAAATATGAAAAAATAGAAAACTAACAATACACGAAAGAAAGACAGAGCAGATGTGACGATAGAAGTGTTTGCTACAAAGACTAGCCGTCTTCCAACCAAAAGCCATAGTAAAGTCAAAGAAAAACGGCTAAGCTAAACAATACGAAAGTCTGGAGCATATAATGTCAAATTGTAATATTAATGTCCAATTCTCAATTTTCATTGATATGCTATTAAAAGTTTATTCACTTTTTTTTTTTTTTTTTTTATAATCTTTACAGTTTATCAAAAATATTAATTTATAAGTGGTATTTTATTATTTTGTTTAAATGCGATACAATTTTCGAATATTTTTATTCAATATCATTAAATTTACAAATAAATCTTATGATTAATTAAAATCATGATTAGAATAGTTGACAAAATAATAAGTGAAACAGAGTAGATTCGGTAAAAAAAAAAGTTAAAAAGATTGACATGCATTACGAAAAAAAAAAAAAGAAAATTAATTATTTAAATTTTTTGGAGATCAAAAAAAAATTAAATACGTAACTTAACTTCTATAAACATCAATTAAAACCATATTTTCATAAAAAAATGTTTCCAACCTGTTTTTTCTATTAATTCATGAGTATTTATAAAAAAAATTTATTCGGAGATTACTATTATATAAACAAACTGTTTTAATTTGATTCCGATGATTTAATGTTCTTAAAAAAGGAAAATAGAGTTGCTTAATAAAAGAGATATTGTGCCGAATGAATGAAGAAATTAAAATTATTTTTAAACATAATATTCCCTCTCAAATTTTGTAACCTTTATTACCGAGTCCGAACAAAATTTTTAAATTTCAGTGCTACGTAAAAATATTCGCGTCAAGATGAATCTACTTTTATAATTGTACACAGCATATGCCAAACTAAATCCGTTGTTTTTAGTTATATTTATTGTATCACCGGTTATATTTACGCGGTCAGTAAATAACAACAAATTGTAACATTTTTTTTTCTTCTTTATTTCAATTATCGTATTTCTGCTGCACTAAATTTTCTTTCTGATTATTTTACTTTTTTTTTTTTTTTTTTTTTTTTTTTGAAAATTTAGATTAAAATTTTATTTTTATAATAAATTCTCATAGCGATTTTTCATCAATTGAGTAAATGACAATTTCATACAAATATAATAAAAAATCTTACGAATAACGTAAATCGTTTTGAAATCAAAATACATATATTTATAAATTTGTAAATGTTTACTATCAATTTCGTAAATGTGTTTCTAAGTTTATAATAACTCTAGTTTCACAAATATTTATTTGCATACGGGTAAGGTAAAAGAAGTTAAATTTTAATGTATAGATTGCATAATTTTTCTCTAGAAAATTTCCTTTCAATGTGTCATACATTATGAGTATCTCTTCTCTTTATTTTTTTTACACAAAAAATACCAAACAATCTTGTTTTATAAAATGTTTTATTTTCAAATAACAAGTTTACATTTCATTAAATGTGTAAAAAAAGAATGTATTTTTAAATCAATATTGAAAAGTTTATAAAACTTTTAAAATGTTTACATTTTTTTAAATAATTGAGAAGATATATACTCTATATTTTAATAATTTTAATGAGTTTAAAAAAAAAGTTAAACTAATATAAAACAAACTTTTTCAAAAAGATCTTCGATCAATATATGGAATATGATTTTTCAATTATTTAATAATCTTCGAACACATTTTTAATTCCAATTAATTTTAGTGTTGATTTATTATATTTGTAATAAAATATCTTTATAAGTACTTTCTTCAGCCAAATTTTAATGAGATCTTGTTAAATTGAGACTGCACTTCTATATAATTTTTGGGCAGTCAATATTCGATAGTATTTATAAAATAATAAATTGATTCGAAATTTTTTTTCATAATGTGTATAATGAAAAAATGATTATTTTATCAAAATTTAAAAGAAAAAATTGGATTTACAAAAAATAATTATTAAATTTTTTTTTTTTTTAATTTATAATATTTTTAAAACGGCGTTAAAAGTTTTGCATATTTACGATATTTATATAAAATTATTTTATGAATTTTTACAAATTCTAACGCAAAGCTAATAAGTAAAACATAAAAGGTTACAAAAAAAAGTAATATCGGATAAAGAATTAAATGTCTTGGCAACGAAAAAATCGATTTCATTCTAATAAGATTTATTTTTAACTTTATTATTTAATTTATTAAATACTTCTTTTTTCATAAAAAATAAAGCACGTAGCACGTTAAAAATAAAACTTCAGATTATAAAGATTATACTTATGAGTATGCTAATAGTTAAATTACAATGCAATTAAAATATATTTTAAAAAAAATTAAGGCTATTTTATTGTATATCTAATGTAGCAATTAATTAAAATATAAAATTTATAATGACTTTTGATTTAAAATTGCATTTTAAGGTAAATAATTTTTAAGTTACTCTTTTAAATTAATATTAATGAGAGCATGGCCTTCGAAATAATTTGAAATATTTTTAAATATATTTAAAAATTAAAAAGAAAAATAAATGGATCTATACACATATTAATTTGAAATTGATTTCGAATATACTTAAACTCTTAAAAATATTATAAAATTTAGAAAACAAAAAATGTTTCATATAAAGCAGTAGTATTTTTATGCAATTTTGTAAATTTTTTTTTTTTTTTTTTTTTTTTTTTTTCAAAGAAAAGTTTCATTTAACCTATATTATTATATAAAATCAATATAGGTGCAACAAAACATGATAATAATGAATTTAAGAAAAAATATACGCTTACATTTATTTATTCACATAAATTTTAAAACAAACATTTACATTTACATTTTTTATGAATAAAAAACAATTAATAAATAGATTTAACGCGTGAAAGGCTTTGATTAATTTTATTGTCAAACTCATTTTCTTTGAATCGGTGGAAAGTATTGCTTTTTTTGTTTCTGACAATTACGAAACAACATTTTAAAAAAAGACGTGCAATATAAAACGACAAAATTTTCTAGAAAAAAGAAAATAAAAAAATGCGCTGGATTTTAGTTGTATTACCATTACTTCAGATTTAGCTATAATAGTACTGTAGGAGCCAAAAATGCAATCGTTTATCTTTCTTCTTTATCCCCGTGATTCTCATGTTTCGATAAAATAAATCAGAGTACTATTTGCAAAAGAAAAGGAAAGTTATAATATAAGCAAGATAAAGAAATAAAATTGCGTAAATTTACATTACACTTATCAACGTCGATTAAATTACTTGGATAATATTGGATAGACGAAATCGATAGATTTTTAAAATAATATAAAATTTAGAAAAAAGTTAACCTAAAATTCGTGATCGTACATAAAAATTAAAAAAAAATTTTTTTCGAAAAAGACCTCCAAAAATCCACCTGTAATCCACGTACCAATGCGTCTATGTAATATATATATATATATATATATATATATATACACGCAAACATGTACGCGTTGAGCGAAAAGTGAGTCAAAATCTATCTCTCTCTTTTCCATTCGTGGCATAGGCGAAGAGTAAAAGCGAAAGAGAGAGAGAGAGAAAAGGAGAAAGAAGAGAAGCAAAGAATAAGAAGCAACCTAGGCCGTGGTGACCCGGTAGCCCCCGCGGCGATGATGGCTTCAGCGGCGTATGCGCGCTCAACTCCCGACACGACGCGGCGCCTCCTTGTCCCTTCTTGTACCTCTGCCACCACCACCACCACCACCACTGTTGTCGTCGCCAGCAGAGCACCGGTTTACCACCACCACTGCTCTCTCTGCGGTTCGTCGTTCTCTTTCTTCCTCCATCTCTCTCACTCCCTCTCTTGCTTCGTCGCTTGGTACGAACAGAGAGCGCGGCAGCGAGAGCGAAGTAAGCAGTCCGTCCGGCTGACGCATTGCAGGTGCGCGCCGACCAATCACGGGTGCCGTCGCCACCGCTTCGCGCTGCTGCCGCCGCCGCCGCCGCCGCTGCTGCTACTTCGCCGGGCTCTCTGGCGCACCAGTGCCGCTGCCTTGCTCGCGCACACATCCACACATGCTTGTACGATTTATCCGACTCTACCCCCTCGTGTTTTAAACGAGTATATGTGTACGTGTGCGCGCGTCTCTGACTGTACGTATGCACGTATTCCCGTAAATAAGAACCGCGCCCCGAGAAAGACGGAACAAACCGGCGCGCGAATATTTCTCTCGCACTTTTTGCGTTTATCGACTTTCGTTATGAATTTTGCATCGATCAAGGATAATGATTTTTACGTCATACGAGAATAAACCTTATGATGAATATTCTCTTTTATTTCGTCTATTAAATTCGAGGCAGGCTACCGAGCTACGATTTGGACGTTGCTTTAGCGTGGCGTAGGTGAATTCATAGATTGTCTCTGTCGAACTTGCGCCACGACATAGTGGGTTTCCTCCCACTCTTCGTTCCCTTTGCGGCACTCGGTCTGCCGTTTGTATGCCTTCATAAGTGCACGCATATATGTACCTGATTTTCTCTTTCTAGACAAAACTCGCATCTCTTTTCTCCCTTTAACTTTAGAATTCCAGTTAGAGATAGAGAGAGAGAGAGAGAGGGAGAGGGATGCGTTGGGTGTGTATGTGCAATCGCGCATGCCGATCGTTGGCGTAGTAACACCAGTGGATTCGCATGGAACTGTACTCCTTTTTACGCGGTGTCCCGGCGAGCTCTTCAACGTCGCTGTCTCGGCCACTTGCATACCTACATATAAATACTGTTACACACCGCGCACCTTTTACATTCCGCAGTGCAGAAGCAGCTTGGGCCTATGCGCACGCTCGCGCTTGATCGCATTATTAAAGTCGTTTTCGCATTCTAGATCCTGATTAAAAACGAACGGCGACTGGTCAGCGCGAATAATAGCCGTGCTTCCAGAACAGAGATAGAGATGTACTTTTAAAATTCGTTTATATCTTTTTCTATCCAATGCTAGATACCCTCACCGGTTAGAGCTACCACATTTATCGAACATACAGCACGCATACAGTTGTTTCTATATGTATACGTATATTTACACACCGTTAGAGGAGAAGGGAGAACTCAAAAGCGCGCGCGCAAACTCTTTCATCTCTGTCTTTCTCATTTAGATATAGTAGTAGCGAGAGCAACGAAGTAAGCCAGATAGGAGCAGTCTTTCGGGTGGCCAGTAAAAGCCGACACACTCCTGAATAGTCGTTATCGTCTACGCCGTGACTAACGTAGTCGTTGTACACGCCGATGCTTTTTCTTCAACGGTAAAAGAGAGACGCCTGCGAGCATACATGTAAAGAAGCATTCGCGCGCGCAAAAAGCAAGGAAAAAACACGAGTGTCAGAAACTCTTTCTCGCTCTCTCATTCTCTCCCTATAGCGAGTGAAGAGAGCCCTCGCGACAGTTGTACGCGCACATCCGTGTAGGAAGACAGAGAGGGAGAGATATATAGCCGCAGGCCGTCGTGCGTCGTCGTCGTCAGCGGCTCCGCTCGTCCTCGTGTTTCTTCGGGGAATTTCAGTCGTGCTGCGACACCACTCGCGTACGGTGCTCGCGCGTTATAACCTCGCTCACTCGTCCTCCCCTCTCTTTTTCGCTCACTGTACAACACCGCCCCGACAAAAGTATACTACTCAAATATATATATAATATATACATCTATCTCTCTCTTGCTAGCTAACTTGTTCGCTCGTTCGTCTGCCTGCAGCTTGTAGTCAACTTCGCGCTCGTCGTTTTTCTCGTCGCTCGACCGGAGAATCGCAGAGAGATAGAGTGTATTAAGAGAACAGACCGGAGTGAGTAAAGGAAGACACCGCGGAGAGCGCGCGAGAAGTAGTAGTCTCGCAAGTTTTCGTATTTCGAAGCCGGAGACTCATCGAAGGAGTTCCGGTTTTCATCCTCGGCTCGTTTTAAAGAGGAGCTACTCAAGCCACACGCAGATATGGTGAGTACTTTATATTGTACAGAATTTTATACATATATATATATATATATATACACACACACACACGCATTAATCACACACGTTTGCTGCCGAATAAGACGGAGCCTTTCTATTTACGTGCCTTATTTAATCTTATGGAATTTCATAGTGGATTTTCTTAGTGTTAATTATTGTTAAATGGTCTTACAGCAGCGTTCGCTGTTACTATTGGCGGATTCTCGTCGCAAAAGACTGTTTTTTTTGACGACGCTCATGTGGCGGACATATATCTGTCTCGCGCTCTTTTCAGACCGGGAGAAAAATGTCGTGCGTCTCTGTCTTCTCTATCTTTCTCGTGTATCTATATATGCCGAGCGGTGCGCGGTTGTGTATACTCGCTTCTTTTGCATCTTAAGAAAGGGAGAAAGAGAGGGGAACAAAAGCGGTTTGATATCGGCGAATTTTAGCCTCGTCCGAACGAGAGGAGATCGATAGAAGCAAATGATGTCGAGGAAGGCAAATAACGCGGAGGTGGCCATTTATCTTTGACAATGTCGCTCGGAGCCGGAATTCGTGCACGTGCTTGATCAATCTCTCGCGCAATTATTCGTCCTAGTGCTATTTTCTAGATGAGCTCCCGGCGTTCGTTCTTTCTCTTGCTTTATGCACAAATATGCATGTACAGTATCCTCATAGAAAGTGACGAATTTATCCATTAACCGTTCATCGTCTATGTTCCTAATAATCGCTTCCAATCTGTTTTGAACGTGAATGTATTGAGACACTGCTCGAATTGCCTGTATATATATATACATATATATATATATATATATATATATATATATATATATATATATATATATATATATATATATATATATATATATAACTACATAGCAAGAGAATAGAGACCGATTGATTGCTGAGAGGTGTGGTTGTGTCTGTAATACATACACACACGTATGCATGTCGGTCAGCGAACGTTATGTTCATGACTTAGCAAACCAATAATGTAGAATTTTAGTAAATAAACTTGTAATATTTCGTGAAAAATTCGCCGATGTATCATTTGGTTGGATGAGAAAGGTCGGAAAATTGTGTTAGAGAGAAAGAAAAAGGAAACGATAGACCGGGCGGTAGACCGCAGCGCCGAGGTGGGAGAAAGAGTCAGAGACAGAAATGCGGCTAATTTCGGTATACATATATGTCTCTCACTTTTTCCATCGTCTTCGCCGTCTTTCTGCTCCGTCGGTTAATATTTCCAAAAAAGGAGCCTACATAAATTTAAAAAGCTATCTCTTCAAGTGTGCATTAATGCGCAGGCAAAAATTTTGTTATATTTCGCGTGAACATCGTCGAGAAATATAAGTCGGCATATAAAGAAACGTCGTCGCGTACCTCTCGTCTCTGAGTTATTCTTCTCTCTTTCTCTCTCAGTTTCTATAACCGTCTTTATCGCCGTTATATCCTTCGCCTCGTATGCCTAGTTCCGATTTTACACTCTCCGTCTCTCTCTTGTACGCACGAATACACACACCGAGCACATGCAGACACACACATAGACGCGGATATGCGTACATAGACTACTTTCTTGGGTTCGCCGCTGCGTAAGATCGTGGCGCCTTTTGCTTTTACACGCTAATGCATACACCGTATACGTTGTATGTGCGTGCCTGTTCCTTCCGTTGAATGAAAATAATGGCGAATGTGCGTGTGCAGAGAGTTATTTCCTCTATATATTTTACTAGAGACACTTGTCTCAATTATATATAGCTGTACAGTATACGCACACATTCACCTATGAACGTCGGTTGATGTGTGTCCAGCTAAAATCGATTCAACCAGCTATTTTTGCCATTATGTTGAGAGAGAAAAGTGAAAGAGAGAAAGATAAAGAGTTGCCCTCCTCCGAAAGCAAAGTTTCGCAAAGCTCGTGTGCGAGTGTGTGTTGTCCGTCATTACTGGCGCCAAGTGTAAAAACATCTTTGCTCTAGGTGTGCGAACACACAACATAACTAATTGTAACGAGTGACTAATAGGCCAGTCATGCAATGGCAGCTGTCGCTTATTTTTTTCCTATCTCTAATATTCTTTGCTGGCGCGAAATTTGAATCGAAAATTTTTATGTCACTTTTATGGTTTCGTAACATTGTTACGAAAAATGAAAAAATTATTTTTATTCTTTTTCAAAATAATTTGAAAACACAGCTGTTTTTCGCTTAGCCTCGGCTAGATGGCGTGACAAGAGTAACCATCGTGCATCGAAATATGACATGCGCCAGTAACAAATTTTAAAGAATTAAATGGAATTATCTCCATTGCAGCGTTTTAGGAAATATTTCTTATATTATCTTGAATTAAAAAAAAAAAAAAACTATTTTTTGATAAATTAAATAACAATTTATGATTATGATTGAAATTGGTATATTTTTTTTAACGGTAAATGATATATTTTTAAAACGCTGAATTAATTCAATAAAATTGTAAAAAACTAGTTTTGAATATGACAGATTCAATCAGTAGACGTTGAAACATCGCGCAATGTGAAGAATTAGATTACTCAAAAATCTAGAACATTTCATAACTACAATAACTATCTGATTATGTTATTAAATTAAAAATCGAAGTATTTTCAGCAAATTGAAACGTAAAAATTCAGCAATTACACTGGTGACTAAAGTTAAATATATTTATATTAATATACATAAATATATACTTGCTGGTTATAAACATAAATAACATTTTTTTTTGTAAAAAGTGTTGATGTAATGATCATATAAAACAGTTAACTCATTGCAATCTGAATTACGTTACATTAATATACATACATACCTTTTAATCAAAATAGTTTAAATAATAAATAATTTTAATTATTTTAATAATAAAAACAAAAATATAAAAATCTTGTCTATATAATGCATCCAGGAAAATGAGTTTTCGCGTTTAATCATTAACGAGGAGAGAAAGAGAGAAATCACAAACGTATGAGAGAAAGCAAGGAAGGGATGAGAGGTCGCTAGTTGACTGTACCAAGGGTGGGGATTGAAAGATAAAGCGAGAGGGAAAATCGCGACGGGGTGGAAACGTCCAAGGCGGTGGCGCGGCAAGTTGACGTGGTGGAACTGTGAAAGAGAGAGAAAGCAGGAGCCTTGGGAAAATTTGTCAAATTGTCGGCGCGCTTCGGGCCACAAACTAGCAGCAGCAGCAGCAATAGCAGCAATAGTTCGCGACGAAGTTAAACTTTGTAACGGTCACTCGTTGATATACTCATCTATTTTTCTAATCGTATTCTTAGAGCGCAAAAAGTGAGCAAGCACGAAAGTTATCCGCTTTAATATAAATATACACGCACTATGCGCTGTGTTTTTCTTTGAATATTTGCGCGTGTGTTCTGCGCACGTTGAACGTAGTGTACTTTTCGTAAGTGTACTTTGTATTCGTGTATGTGTGCGTGTTCGGTTAGTGGCCTTCTAGCGGCATAAAAGTAAACTAAAGCTTGCTATCGGACAAGAACTTTTCGCGCTTTCGTTAACGAATTTCTCCTACATAAAATAGTACACAAAATAATTACGGGGATTGCAAGAAACGTGTATTAAATATAAATAAAAAAAGAGAGCATAAAGACATTTGACGGTGAACAAAATCGACATAATATCAACGAGAAATTAGCAACGTAGAAAAAAGAAAAAAATAAAGGGCGCGATATAACGGAAGTTCAGGTGGAACGCGAAACAACGAACGCGCAGCCGAGAAAGTAGGATTGATTGAGCGACGACGAGAGTCGTTCATAGCGTTAGTGTATAAGTAAGTGTACACCAAGAGGACAAGAGCGCGGATAAAAGGGGCGTTTTCTAAACGTTGCCGACGACGCTGGTTTATTATTATTATCATTAACATAAGCCTTTCGCACGAGTGACCGAGAAGAGAAGAGAGGCAGCCGCTAAAGAAATACACCATGGTAAAATAAATAACTTGTATGTTTGTGCGCGCGCGTGTATGTTATATTGTGTGGAAAAGCGACGGTGTGTTTATTTACTTTTTCTTTTATCGGTTCCCTCCAACGGAGACCAGAAGCAAATCAATATAACGTTTATCCGCTGTAACGGTTATAACGTATATAAACTGAAGCGAAATATGTCATTGTGCTTCTTTTTTTTTCCCACATCTTAACTTCGCGTCAAGCACAACCTTCTCTTCTAACCGTTTTATTTACTTTTTTTTTTTTTTTTTTCTCTTTTCGAAGGGTTTTTCCTTGCTAAAAAACTTAGTTCAATTTTGCCCTATTTAAACTAACTACGCGTTTTTCTCAGAAGGAAAGAAAGCAGAGAGAAAATAAAGAACAGAACTTTAGCCTGCTGTAATTATGTTAGAGAATAAAGGCATGAGTGTTAGGTACTGCGATCGATATCCATCCTACATATACAGACTTCCGCGACCTTCTGTTATTTATTGTTACTTTTACATTCCAAAAAAGTTTCATTGCAAAATAATGTGCAATATTCTGTCCGCATTTTGAACAACTAATAAAAGTTTCTGAAAATTTCTTCTTTATCTCAACCTTTAAAAAAGAAAGAGCTTGGAATATCCAAAAATTTCTAGAATTTAGACAAATGAGAAAGATAGATATAGATGAAGGTAGAGAGAGGTGGTACTTCGACGACGTCGACGCTTTGACCTACTTTCGTTTGGCAGCGGCGGCAGTAGCGGTGGTGCTTCTCTCGTTGCATCCGGATTTTCTACCCCCCCCTCCCCTAAATCGTGTGCGTGCGACGGGTTCTTCCAACCCCTCGCCCTGTATTCATATATGTATACATGTATATATACGGCCCTGGTTAAACTCAGGCGAACCAGCCAACCAAGCAACCCCCACTTTCCTTCACTTCTCTCTCTCTCTCTCTGTCTCTATCTCTCCCTATTTCTCTTACCCTGACGAAGCGAAAAGTAGCGCTTCTTTTGATATTCATTTCAATGGAGTGCGCAACCTCAACATCGACGTCTCCTTCGAGAATATCTCACAACTTTCTCCTTCACTATATTGATGTTAATGCCCAATTTTTTTTTTTTTTTTTTAATACCTTGCTACTTTTTTTTATAGATTCCAATATACAGTTCGTGAGTAGATATTAAAATAAAGATTATCTCTTATTTTTCCTTATAATAGTAACTTATGTATGTGTCTACAATATATCATTATTGGTCACCCGAAAATTCCGAGGTAGGCGGTGGTGTTCGCTATCTTTCTCGCTCTCACCTCCGCCTTATTCCATTCATGTATTGATTTTTCGCTGTCGCTGCGTTTTCCCTGAATGTTTTCCTTACGTTGTCGCTTGTCGAGTTTTTTGTGACTTATCTCTTTCGCACTATCGTAAGTTTTATGCTTTTTTCTCATTTTGATTATAAACAGTACGATCTCACGTCGTTTCATTTTTTTTTCTCTCTTTGGTAAAACTAATTGACAAAAGTATGAAGAAATTATTTATGAAATTTGATCTATAAATGAAACCAGCAAGCAAGAACATATCATTAAAAATAAATGGAATATTGTATTATTATTATTGTAAAATATTGCCATTCATTATGTGAAAGTAAGACGTCATGAGTATTCACAAAAATATAAAACAAACGATGCGAATAATATTATAAAATTTTTATTCAAATCTCTCATTTTATTTGTTTATATAGAGGAAAAAGTTATTTTTATTAATAATATATACGTTTTTTTTTTTTTTTTTTCAAATTGTGGTACTTTTAATAAAAAAAATAATAATACATTTTAATAATATAAATATTTCACAACTTTAATTACACTATATTCAATATAAATTACTTAAGTATGGAAATAAAAACAAAAGTGAAAAATTTTTATTTTTGACACTTAATATTTAGCAAACATTTTTATCAAGATTATTTAATGCAATTCATATTTAAATATTTCTTAAAATTATTTTAAATTAATACACAATTTATTTCCTATTAAATTCAATCTTGATATCAAGTAATAAAAGTAGAATAATTTATTTTGGTTACCTTAAAGAATAATACCTTAAAGAATATTTATATTTAAAATTTTAAATCCTAGAACTGCTAATATTAATCAGTGATAAGTAATTCAAGGTAAATGTAACAAGTCAATTAAAATAACAATACCCTAGGTTTACAAATATTTATCTTATAAAAATGACCAATAATACTGTCATAAGTTAGTAATGTAATATTTTGTTTATCAAAATAACTTTTATACTTAATGTATGATATATCATTCCATATCATAAAATGTAGATTTTAAGTTTAAAACGATTAATCATGACTAATTTAATTTAAATAGTTAGCAGTATTAAATTATTATTTTACTTTATTAAAAACTTTATATTTAATTATTGATTTCAATTTTACTAAATAAGTTTTCTTTTTTTTTTTTTTTTATCATATCAAATTTTTACGAGTAGAAATATCTACTTAGAATTATAACTCAATAATAAACTATACAATTAGTGTGAAAATATGCATCTTTGAAATTTTATTTTCTTTATAAGCAAAAATTAGTTTATCTGTTACTTTAAAAATGTTAAGAAGAAATACTTTTGTGTTTCCTACTCGATGATTATATAAGTTTTCAAACTCCGAATTGGTGTATCAACTTTATACTTATATATTAAACTTCTTGTTACTTTTAATTTTTTTTTTTCCACTTTTAATTTTTTTAATACTTTTATAAATTACTTTTTAAATAAAACTAACTGCATTTTCTATTAAATGAAAATTTTAAATCCTAACATAAATTGTATAGTTTGAGAAAAAATGATTTATTTTTATGATTTTCAAAATAAAATTAGTATTAATAAAATCAAATAGACATCAAGTTTGTGATGCAAAATATATTCAGAAATATTAAACTAATAATGACTTGTCTCTTCTAATTAATTAAATATTGACTAATTAAATTTACTTCTTAAAATCAATTTTACGATAATTTAATATCAGTAAAAGAAATAAGAGTAAATGTAAACATTTTTCACAGTTTTTCTTGTAGGATTATATTTTATACAATTTTATATAATAAAAAAAATCATATCTGAAACAACATTAACTGCTCAGTAGGGTAACGACAAATTTTTATCTTTCCAAAAATGTTGGACCTCCAATGAGCAAAAAACAGTTGAAAAGGGACTTGTTAGTCTTGCTAAGATTATTTTTCTCTCTTAGTTTTTTGCCTCATCAAGTTTTTTGCTACAAATTCTAATGTTTGCAGATCTTCTACTTTACTGATATTATATTTTATGATAAACGTAGTTGAAAACATTGTTCTTATTTAGACAATGCTTTATAAACAATCCTATTATTTTTATATTATTGGTAATTTCTAATTTGATTTTCATTTCAAATATAATTTTATATCAACGTGTTACTCGCCTATTAGTTAATGTTAATCTCTCTTTATTAAAATGGTAAAAACATTAACCAATTTTATATAAAATAATGTCTGTCTAATATAACTACAGTTGATGTATTTGAGCGATAATTTATTAATACAAAAAGTTATTTGTCTCTATTAATCAATCTATCATTTAATAGATCACGAAAAAAATGAAGGAAAGAAAAGAAATTCAGTCAATCTTTCTTATGTTTTTTCGTCAACCAGGGTAAAATAATTGAACGAGAGCATTGTTTTCTCGTCCTCTCAAAAAGCCATTTCCGTGAATTTTTGCATTCTCTCTTTCTAAACTCCCGTTCTTTTTTCTTCGCTCTTTTACCCAATATACCATAGTCAATATCATTTCTAAAAATAACACGCCATGCATGTAAAGGAAGAACAAGTCAACCAAGGAAATTCTTAAGCAAACGTTGCTTAAACGAAAGAAACCTGGAGAAACCTAATCAATATACGAAAGCGCGCACAAAAAAGTCCTTTTCACGGACTTCTCCTAGAAAAAGCTTGCTCGGGACCGATCGCATCAACTCACGTGTGTGTTTCTATATATATATATATATATATATATATATATAGATACGTGCATGAAAACGATCACGCGAGACCGTGAAAGGCACGAAAATATAAAATATGCGTTATATCTCAATAATTGGAATAATAATAAATGAGAGAGGAAAACAATAGAAATCGCGTCTCCTTCCACGGGACAATGTCACCGAAACGGATTATTTAAGGATAATTTTAGATTTTATTATTATAGGTGATTTTCTCTCAATAAACGTTTCGTGTGCCGAGTGTATGTAACATTGCGTATCTTAAATAACATTTATTACAATTTTTATTCGATTGAAAAGATAATTGAAAAAAATTTCATTCTTAAAATACGAGTTCGATGATAAGGGTATATACAAGCTAACGATTTTAATTTAGCTTGAATTTTATCGTTTGGAATTTTTAAAAATCTGATGTAACGATAATCATGATAAAGTAGAGATAAATTTTTTGTCATTTTTAAATTGTATTATATATACATTATTTAACTATTAGTTAAGTGTAAGAGAAAATTCAATTATGATTCTTCCAAAATTAAAAAATAATTTTATTTTAAGCACGAAAAATACTGCCACTGATCAAGAAAATATTTTATAGACGTAAAAAAAATAGTAAATAATTAAGCTTCAACATCTACATTCAATAATTATTGCAAATTTGATTTAAACTTGTCCAAACTCCGATGAACTACATAAAGTTACAATGCTGTTTCAGCATATAACTTTTGTGTAGATGGCGAATTTTCATCAGTTGGAAAATTGGATTCGGAAATTGAAAGGTCGTCCAAATCATCGTTTACATAAACTTTCTTTTTCTCTCTCTCTCTCTCTCTCTCTTTCTTTCTCTCGCTCTCACTCACTCTCTTTAATATACATATATACCTCGTAAAGTTTTGTTAAAATTTATTTATCATTTGACAATTAAATAATCTTAGACATTTATTTGACTTGAATGTTTGATAATCAATTTTTTTAATTAAAGATTTTTAAGAACAATCTAATATTAATTATTTTAAAACAATATTTTCTTCTTTTTTTTTTCCTTTTTTAATAACCTAATTTACTAAATTTAAAGAGTTGAGGAAAAAATTTTCTTTGAATAAAAATATCGATTTGTTCTACATTTAAAAAATATAATGCGCGCGCTTATGAAATAATCAACGACGTTAACTATTATAACGTACTTGAATAAAACAATTTTTAGAGTGTTTTCTAGTTTGGTTTTCTAAAATTCAATATTAACAATGAGTTGTGAATTCTCTTTTTTTTACTTTTTACTGCACATAAATTAAAAATAATTAGTACTTTATACACATACGTAAACTTTCATATTTACGAGTCAAGGGATAAAATAAACGTAGAAATATTTAACGAAATTCTACAACGTTCATTAGAAATTTTGTTTTTCCGCTTAATCTCCGTACATATTTAACTTAACGTTTTTCGTTGAGAAAGAGATGGCGTGGAAAGGTAGGAGATAATAAAAACTAGCGTCCAAAAGCTTTATGTCGCACGACTTACGTACATATACGTGTACGATATTGTGTGTACATACATGTATATACGCAAGCATCGATCCAACTTCGTTCAACCCAACTTCTGCGCTCGTTGCAGAAAACAAATGCGCGGGGCGAAGATCGAGATAAGCTAAGCGCAGTAACAAGCTCACGAATCCCCGCGTCATAGGTTAAAGGGTTAAATACGTTAAGCACTCGGCGCTCGAATTCTATTTTAATGCTATTGCGCGAGCTAATCGTTCGACACTCGGCTTCTTAACTTTTCGTCGATTATTAAACTCCTCGGGCGTGATGCGTGACTTTTAAAAAAAAAAAAGAAAAAAAAAAAAACTAGGTGACCGTACTCGCGACATTTATTGATTGAACATAAGAGAAAACCATGGCCGTTTGTTTTACTTAGCTTTTTCTCCTTCTCATCTCCTTTCTTTTCACTTTTTTTTTTTCTTTTTTAATCACGTTTGTTAAAAGTTGTAGTTTATATCGGCTTTTTAATATGCGAGAAAGAAGATCAACGCGATTAAAAAAAAAAAAAATTATATGTTGCCAGTCTGAAAAATTAAAACTCTTATAATTGCAATTAAAAACATTTAACATCCACGTTTTACAAGATTAAATAGATAAATTTAATCTTTACGTTTTTAAAAAATTTTGTATTAAAATAATTCTTGAAATTAATAATTTCAATAAATATAATTGTTATTTATTTTAAAGTTTAAGCGATTAAGTTTTTAAAATGCTCATCTTAGCACTTGATATAATATTACAATTTACAAAAATTGAAAAATAATTGAAAATACGTTTTAGTTTTATCTCGAATCAAATTGCCGCAAATCAGATAATTTAGAATCATTAGTTTATTCTATTGTGTAAGAACTTGCTACAAATCAAGTAATTAATTATTATTAAAGAATATCTTCATTCAAGATTCTTTCAACGAGACAAATTCGTTAAATTTATAAATATTTCAAGTTTTAAATGAAAAAGTTTTTCTTGAGATTTTAAAATTGATTATTGCTTTTATGCGCGCAACCTTAAATAATAAAAATGTTACTTAAGAGATATCAAAACTCTAATTAAAGCTAATATATATCTTCCGTCTCACACATTCTTAATTTCTTCCTATATAACATCCTTGACGTTCAAAGATCTGTATCGACGAATTAGCACGAGAATAGAAATCTTATTGTTTCGCCGTGATTTTTTTTTTTTTTTTTTCAACTTACGTTACGCAAAGCTCTCGCTTAACAAATTTTTCTCTCGTAAAGATGGAAGCCAAAAAAAAAAAAAATACACCTAGAAATCTATCCCCCTCGAGTTCGTTAAGTGAATAATGAAGGAAGAAAAAAAAAAAGAAAACTAAACGAAACGAAACGTTAAAATTTAATGACGGATTTTTTTTTCTTCTCTTTTCTCGCTGACCTTGCAACGAATACAGGAAACGTGTTCTGGACGTTCGATGCTTTGCACTTTTATCGGGCTCGTATTGATAACGACGCGCTTTTATTTTTGCCTTGAAATTATGTCAGAGCGATTGGAAATTTCGCATAAATAAAAAACTGAAAATATGCGCTATTACGCTTATATTACTTGACGTTAATTATTAATTGACAAAATTTCACCAAGCTGAAACGCGAGGCGCGAGAAAATTTAACGCGAGTGAGGAAAAAAAATAGGATATGTAATCATTTTAATTAAAATTTTTTTAAAATTTTGTTATCGTTTTATTTTTATAAAAACTTTGAAGGATTTATTACTGGCACTGTTAAATGTTATAATATTGTCACTGCTTATTTATGCAATGGGCGATTATTAATAGAACTATTTCATAACGTGTGTTGATCGTAATAATAAAATTATTTTATACGATAATACGAATGTTAAGCTCAAAATTCTCATTATTATACGTTATTTAAATTATCTCGGATAAGGATTTTTCTGAAATTCTTTAAAACTAAGTGATAAATAAATTTAGTGCGTCATAGTTTTATGCAAACAAATTTGTAAACAAAAATTATTAAAACGTTGCGCAACATTTCGCAAATTTATGCACAAGCACAAGCTTTTCTCTCGATCCGTGCGCGCATCGAAACGAAAAAGAATTTCGAAAACAAAAAGCGCATGACTGATCGAACGGTTGAAAAAAAAAAAAAAAAAAAAAAAAAAAAAAAAAAAAAAAAAAACAATTCGGCATCTAAAAATTTTACCAAATTTTACACAGATTGACTTATAAAGCGACCTACGACTTGACTTTATCGCATTGAAATGAAAAGTTTGGAATTGATATTTTTTACATTTCTCTCATCTCGTTTTTCCAATACTTTCGCGTGCTGCTTCGTAAATCGCTCTTTCTTTTTCACAAACATACACGCGTATACGACAATAAACGACGATATGACACGACAGCGCACGTGTTCGAAAGCGATCTGAAAAAAGCATATCATACTGCGATTTTTTTTTTTTTTTTTTTTTCTTTTTTTTCTTTTTTTTCTTTTCTTTTTTTTAACGACACCTTTATATTCTTACTACGTGTTCAATGTGCATATGTAAACAGTTTTTATTTATTTATTTATTTTTTTTTTTATTTTACTCCGGCGCATAACAAACGCGAATAAAATACTCGGACGATAGCGCCCGAGTGTAACTTTTGGTGGGTAGGTGTTGACGATCGATATCACAAGTTGTCTGGCGCAGAAAACGAGATTTTCTAGGTCGTCGCGCGACTTTCCTTTCTTTACCGCTGGAACGATAATTTATTTGCGCGAGCGTTGGATGACTAAAAAAGAAAAAAAAGAAAAAAAAAAAAAAAAGAGTACGAACGATTTTGGATATAGGCGGCGATTATTATTCGCGTGTAATACGATGATTTATTTGCGAATGTGAAGGATTGTAAGATGACACCGTTTGTAAGGTTTCTAGGTCGCTTTGCTGAATGAGAAATCGAATGAAGTTGTTATAAGTTTTTGTTTCTCTTTAATCGATAAATCAAAATGTACTTCAAGTCATTTTTGAATCTATTTTAATATTTTTTTTTTTTTTTTTTTTTTTTTCTTTTAATAAAAGAACTGCTTTACTTTTAGAATAATGATTTTAAATAAAATTTATTATTCTTTTTTTATTCCAAGTTGGATAAAACAAAACAAAAATAAAAAATCGATTTAGATAATTTTGTATCATCAATCGAGCAACTCATACTTCTTCAAGCGCGCTCGAATTATTTCGAAAAAATGTATTAAACTTTGAAAATTAATGCTTTTGACTGTCATACAATAAAAACGAACGAACAAAGTACGATAAACCAAAAGTCTTTATCGAGCGTTGGGTAAAACAAAAGAATATCAGCCGAGAAACGCAAAATGCGCGCTAGACGCATCGTCAAAAGAGACGTTTGATTTCTCTCCATTTATCCACTTAAGCGCGCTTTCTTACAAATAGAAACGACCCCTTCGTCTGCGCTGTTTAAGACCATTACGTTCGACTGAAAACTGAGTCCTCGAATCGAATTATATCGCGCTAATTGCTCTACTCGATCTATCGAATTTCTTATTTCCTCCTCCTCCTTCTGCCCTCTGTCTCCCCTCCCTCACCCCCCCCCCCCTTTATCCCTCGCCACCTTTTCTTTCCACCTCGTTAAAATAACGCAATTCGATTAACCGTAATTGTTTTTTCATTGCGAAATGCCGCAGGCCGACCAACTTACGGAAGAGCAAATCGCCGAGTTCAAGGAGGCGTTCTCGCTGTTCGACAAGGACGGCGACGGCACCATCACCACCAAGGAGCTGGGCACCGTCATGCGCTCCCTTGGACAAAATCCCACAGAAGCTGAGCTTCAGGATATGATCAACGAAGTCGATGCTGACGGTAAATATATATACACATATATATATAGATGCTTCATAATTTTTTTTTTTTTAAAGAGAGAAAAAAAAAATTTCGTTTTTGAAATTTCAAATACAATACTGACACTTTTATAAACAAATTGGACCAAAATGAACTTTAAATTGTTTTTCAGAAACATTAAAAATATTAAAATATTCTGACTGTGGGCGTAAAATGACATTATTCGAGTTTTTTTTTCTTTTTAAGTTATGCGATATAATGTCAGTTGTTGACTCAATTATATAAACGCTTGTTTAATGCGAGATAAATTTAAAAAAATAGTTTATTTTTTACTTGAGTATCGATAACTTTAAATATTAAAATTATTGAGACGTTTTAGTAATTCTTGTATGATTAAAAGATATACCGAAACAACTGATTAACTTTTAATTGCTATTGCGCTCGTCGCAATGGATTACTTAACATTACAAATAAATGTTTACTTAAACATAAAACAAATATTTAAATAAGGAAGACATTTGCCAAAATAAATATTTTGTAAATGTAATTTTAATAATAAAAATTATAATAAACAAAAATTATAAGATACAATGATATAAAAGTTTTACGAAAGAAGAAAAATATTTAACGATGGTTGTTTATTTTAAGGTAACGGTACAATCGATTTCCCCGAATTTTTGACTATGATGGCGCGCAAGATGAAAGACACGGACAGTGAGGAAGAAATCAGGGAGGCTTTCAGGGTGTTCGACAAGGATGGCAACGGCTTCATCTCGGCGGCTGAGCTCAGACACGTCATGACAAACCTAGGTGAAAAACTTACCGATGAAGAAGTCGACGAAATGATCCGGGAGGCAGACATCGACGGAGATGGGCAAGTTAATTACGAAGGTAAGTTAATTACGTGTCGATATTTTCATAAGAATTATAATAAGAGTGAACCAATGACTGGATTTAATTAAATGGCAGTGATTATTGCGACGATGACTAACGTAAATCTCCCTCTCTTTTTATTATGTTGCAGAATTCGTCACAATGATGACATCAAAGTGAATCAACCAATGTGCTTGGGAAAACTCGCGACTTAGAGTGGTGTTGACGTACTAAAGAATAAAAAAAAAAAAAAAAAATAAACATGAAGAATCAAGCGATAAAAACAAAAAACCATAAATGAAAAAAGCGTCTCAACCAAAAAAGTGGAAAAAAAGTCTTGTATCAGGATGCAAAGGAATCTTGAACACGAGATGTTAATGTCCCGTTCGACATGTATTAATCGTCGTTTACGATAAGTAATAAGGGCAATTAATATTATTTAATTCAGAGTCTACCAACAAAAAAAAAAAAAAAAAAAAAAAAAAAAAAAAAAAAAAAAAAAAAATAAGTAAAAAATAATATCAATCAGCCATTTTTCTTAGCAAGTGCGTGCGCGTGCGCACGAGCGCGCACCTGTTAACCAATGTGTCGTCAATATGCTTTTATTTGCAAACGATAGAAAAAAAAAACTAATCTTTAAACATGATAAAAAAACAAAAAATTCGAGTCTATGTGTATCGCACGAGGGCACGCAACAACAACAAAACAACAACAAAAACAAAAACAAAAACTTTGCATTTCCGCTTTCCTTTCCGACTTACTCACCCGATTTCCATTCCGCTCTTTCCTTGAATTCTCCTTTTTGATGAAATATTATATTCATTAAAAAAAAAGGGAATGCTAATGGAACAGGCGCGTTAAGTGAAATCGTAATTTAAAAAAAAAACAAAAAAAAAACAAAAAAAAACAAAAAAATGAATATAGTGTAGTAGATTTTTCCTTCACGTTTCTTTGAATAAAGTTTGATGCGCTTTCCCAGTTGAAGGTTGGCTATGCGTCATTGCTATAAAAATATAAAGAAACTAAAGAGTCTTCGATGAAAATGCATTAAAAAAATACAGACGAAAGTGGGGATGAAATCTAATTTGTGACAATTCATCAAATTTTGTTCAAAGGCAGTGTAATTTTTTAAATAAATATAATGCATATTGAAATAAATTAGGATTAAGTCCTCCCATTACTGTTATTATTGCTATACATATCGAGCTTTCCGAAACCTCTTTTCTCTTTTTCTTCACCTTCACGCTTGTATACAAAAATTTAAAAAATATATATATATATATATTTGCGAGAAATAAATATAAAATTTAACTGTTTAAAAAATGTTCATTGACGTAAATTGCACGCGTAAAATTTTCAATTACTGTGTCATCCATTTGTTTTGCAATCAATTAGAGTAAATCTTTCCGTTTTTCTAAACGCCTTTCTCATCTAATTTACTTGTCTCAATACACATACAATGTTGTAATGCTGGTTACGTAAGATCTCTCGAGTATTAAACTTTTAAAAACGTGAATATTAAAATAAAAATAATTCGCAAAACGGATTCGCTCGATATTTCATAACGATATCCTAAAGTAAAGTGTGTAGTGTATGGTAATTTAATTTATATAAGTAAACACGCTGAGAAATGTAAAAAAATAAAAAAAAAATATATATATATATATAAAATATCGTATCGACGAACTATTACAAAGTTCTAAAGTGAAGAGCAGCAGTGCGAAGCCTGAAGGAGTTTGATAGAGCTACGATTTATATGTGAACTTTTGTGCTGCAAAAGCGTCGCATTTTCTAGCATATAAATTACTGACAAGCATGAAAACATCGAAAAGTCGGAGCTCTTCCTTTTTCATTCTGGATCTCGACTTTTTTTAAAAAGTGTTTCCATGTCTCAAAGTTCCATCGAACTCGTTCGAGTTAAAAATAAAAAAAATAATTAAAAACAAAAAAAAAACAAAACAAAAAAAAAAAACAAAAAAATGAATGTAAGGCAAAAGCACTCGGCTCGCAAATCTTGTCTGTCGGTTGCCTTTACGTATCTGTTATAAAATCGTTTCTTTCACTTCTTCGATCGAAACTTAGATAGCGGTAATTTCGTATATAAAGTTAACGGAAAAAAAGATATCTAGATCGAACCCTCGGCATTCCTATATTGAAGGTTTTTCTCGAATATTCTAAATAAAGAAAATAAATAAGCAAAGGAATGCGCTATTATCGCGCATGTTCGCTTCCTTCGCGTCGTTGTTTTTTCTTCGAGATGAGAGAATGAATAAGAATATTTAAAAAAAATCGTGTGTATTAAGAAAAAAATAAATTAATAAATGAATAAAGAAAAAAGATAGAAGGACAAAAGGATCAACAACAGTAAAAAAAAAAAAAAAATGGATAAATAACAAATAACGTCGACACCACTTTTCGTAAAATCACGAAACGGATTGTAAGAACGAAAGGTAAAGAGAGCGTGAGCGTGTGAAAGTGTGAGGGAAAGAGAAAGAGAGAAAGAAAGAACGTGAGAAAGTGCGCGAGCGAAAGAGTAAGAAAGAAATTTAAAAAAAAATAATATAAACAATTTAAAATCGGTTGGTGCACTTCCTACGAATGCCAGTTACGAATGCAGGCGGATTATATCGATGAAAGACTTGCGCGTGCGATTTAATGCCTCCCTTTAAGCCAAGGGTTGACTACGCGTCGTTTACTTAATAAAAAAAAAATAAAAAAAAAAAAAAAATAAATTAAATAAAATAAAAATAAACAATTAAATAAAAGAACATTTAAATGAATGCGAGCAAGTAAAGCAAAACACCGATGATTAAAAAAATACATCAAATGTGTCGGTGGTTCAGTCATAATATATATGTAATATATATTATATATAATTAAATTTAATGAAATGAACAGGAATTCCTCCATAGTCCTTTATTATTATTATTACTATAATTACTTATTATTGTCATTATTATTATTAATTATTACTTATTAATTACTATTATTATTATTATGATTATTATTTAAAACGTGAAAAGTTGATAGTGATGATGATTATGATGATGATGATGATGAAATAATATGATGCTGATGATGATTATGATGAAATGATAATGATGGTGGTGATGATGCTAAAAAAAAAAAAGTAACATAATAAAAAGTGATGAGAACGTACTTGTATTTCTGGTGACCTAGATTGCATTGATCATTGAAAAAAAAAAAAAAAAAAAAAAAAAGAAAAGCAAAATAAATGTATCGTCATTTTTAGGTCACAAGATATGTTATTTATTTCCTTGGCGAATGCTCCTTTATATACTATATCAATATATTTCGGCGATTATCGACAATTATGTATGGCGAATGATGAATCTTTCAATAAAGCACATGGCACTCTATCGATTAAAAAAAAATAAACATGACGAAACGAAAAAAATTTTCAAGCACAGATATATATATATACATACATACACACATTTTCGTAACAATTAGCTGCGGCCAATTTTATCGCACCCCCCCTCTCATTTAACAATATTTTTATCGCTTGCAGCCATTTTTTTTTTTTTTTTTTTTTTTTTATTATTATAATTAATAAGAAATTATGTAGCTGCAAACATACTAATTTCCTTGCTTTTTTTTTTCTATTTTTTAAAATAATAAAATAAGCATTTTTGTGTTTGTAAGAGGGATAATTTATGCTAGCATCTACTTGCGAAAAAATCTCATTTTTTTCATTCAATGATATCATTTTTTTATAATTAATTTAAAGCAAATGCTTGATTGTCAGTAACACAATGAATTTTGTGAATAACATTGGAATATTTTAACCTTTTTCTTCCTCAATTCTTTTATTATTTTTCTTAAATTTTTATTCAATTTATTAATAAAATAATAGCTATTCATACTTCACGTACACGTACTCTGTATTAAAAGTAACTTTTGTTTGTTTTTCAAAGAATGAAATTGCTTTTATTTTCATTTTTATTAAGAAAAGAAATAATAAGAAAATATAGAAAGCAGAAAAAATATTTTTTCCAGCACTGCTGCATCATGCATTAAATCAACAAAGGAAGAAGACCAGGTCAGAGAAAAAAGGAGCTGTCTTTTTAAGCATTTTTATACTGCGAGATAAAAAGTGCAAGTTTTTACGTCTACTGTGCTGTTTACAATAATAATGAACGAATGAACAAAAAAATAAGAAAAAAAATTTACAATAGAGAAAAAAATAATAATAGTAATACGCGTAAATTTGAAAAAATCGTTTTTTTTTTCTCAAATACGATAAACAAGTATAGAAAGAAACACGAAATGAGATACGTCAAAGAAAATTCGATCGTTTCGTGGGAAATATATCTCATTTTAAACTTCAGAGATCAAAGATTTTCCAAAAAGAGAAAGAGTCGCGCGTTCACGGATACTGTTGCACTTTAAAGCGTTCACGAGTATATATATAAAACTGGCGGGGGAGGGGAGAAAGATGATGTTATTCGATCGACGTCTGTATGTCGGAAGTCTCTCGGTTTTTTACGACTATGCATACACGCGATTTACGACTCCCATTATCGCGGACCACTTTGAGAAATCATGAATACGCGTGAGCGCGCGAACGCAATAACATTAATCAAACGTATAGATTTGTGCATGAGCCAATAACGTAAACGACAAGCGCCAAGCTGAGCCTTTGTGAAAGATAAGCGTTTTCTCACCCTACGGTTAATTTCATTTATGACTTTCTCTCTTTATTATTTTCCTTTGGTCTACTTTGGGCAATTCGTTAATTTATTTGTTCGTCAATGTGGCCAAGAGCGCGCCCTTGTACGATTAGCGTATTTTCAGAAAATTCTTTTAAGTTTGTTTGAATAACTGTTTATGTTCGTTCCGAATTATGATGAGATTTTCATTTTAATTTTCAAACGCTTATTAATTGCATTTTTGCGCATTGACATTTCGTCAGAATGAAATTAAAATTTTTTATTGCAAATTTATGATTCGACTTTATTGATAAATCTATAAAACTCCATGTGTACAATTCAAAATTTAATTCTCGATTAAAAAACATGGGTTACTTAACATTCATAGTACATGCATTGTGGTATATGTATATACGGTTTTTCATAGATGTGGTTTGCAAAATTCAAACATTATACTAGAAATTATAAAACGTTAAGATAATCGAATTATCAAAACTATCAAACTTTATTTCTATTATATAAATAGTTTCAAACAATAATTTATTTAACAATTAAAATTTTCTTTAAATACAAATTTTAATTACATAGAAAAATAACAGATAATTTTATTTTTTTTTTTTATTTATATTCTATTTAATAATTGAATTGAATTCAAAATTAAAATTGACCTTTATTAATGTGCTTCAATTATAAAAATAATTTTTTTTTTTTTTTTTTTATTTTAAAAGTGTAATTTTCTCAAGTTGTATAATAATATAAGAGTTTGTTTTTCACTGACGTACTTTTTGCTTACGGTTATTTAAATAGTGTTATATAAA
The DNA here is from genome assembly GCA_949987625.1 of Chalcis sispes. Taxonomy (NCBI): domain Eukaryota; kingdom Metazoa; phylum Arthropoda; class Insecta; order Hymenoptera; family Chalcididae; genus Chalcis; species Chalcis sispes. The sequence goes on along the minus strand of OX465095.1, from coordinate 75,046,873 downwards.
ATATTTGTAAACATTTGAAAACGTTTGGCACAAGATTATATTATTCTTTACCAAACTGTCAATATAAATCTAATTATACATTTATTACATCAATTTTCATTGAACTAGTCATTGGAAAACCTCTTCTTAAATAAGTTTACAACTTTATATTTTATTATTCAATTTTAAATAACATTTTATTATACTTAAAAATAACAAAAATAATACATTTCATTTAGTTACAATTTGTAATACAACTAAATTTAAATAAATTAACATTTGTAGTAGTTTTTGGCCAACACTACCTAGTAGTTTCTATTTAAAAAAACTTTTTACCCATGACATTATTGGTATTAAATTTTTATTTATTGTATATTTTCTAAATCTAGATTTATGTTTGCTAAAAATTTAAAAATATGTAGTTAAAATTTTTCTACTTATAAAAATAATTCAATATTTCAAAAAATTTATTTGTATAGTTATTAATTACTTGAATTATTTAAAATAATTTTTGCTTATTATAATAAGTATCTTATTGAATAAATTTCTTTCAATTGTCAATAGACATCATTATCTTGCAATAAGATATATTTATTAAAGCAATAAGATAAATTAATAAAAGAAAAATTAACAATTAATAATTTTGTTATAATAATGTATACATAAAATAAAATTTTTAGAAAAAATTCAATAATAAATTCTGTACACTTATCAAAAATAGTTAAGGTGATAAGAAAACTGAAAATACATACAAATTTAATTTTCTTGATTTTAAATGTGCAGAATCCTGCGTAAGCTATTTTTTCCATATACTGCGGATATCGAATTGATTTCATTAAGTGTTATACTAAATTTTAATTACATAAATTCATCCCTGTTGCCTCCACTATATCACTATTGTTACATATTCGTAGTTTTTTTTCCTACTCAATAGAAAACTTTACAGCACCTCCACGTAAATCTCCGCCACTTATATAGAAGTCGTTAAATTTTCCGTGGAATTATCAACGTATCATCTTTTGTATGTATACTTATTATAGAAAAAAAAAAAAGCAAAAACAAAAATAACAGTTTTCTCGCGAACTATTGTTAAAATAAAGTATTTTTTTTTTTTTTTTTATAATTCTCATAAAGATTGTACTTCGAATCGATTTTTACAAGATATATTCTTATTCTTATTTCTTTCTGGTATAATTTTATACTCTTATTGCACAAATATAAGTGCTTAGATTTCTTTACATAATATCGATAATAATAATTATTTAATTTTAGTTAGGTTTATAATAATGTTAAAAATTATCAATCCATAGTTTTGATGAATTCAATTGCTGAGCAAAATTGAGTCCACCAATATTGTTCTTCACCTTCGAGTCGATTTTCGTAGAAACTATTGACGTACTGTATAGTAGAAAGTAATGCTGGTGGATTAGTCTGAAAAAATAGCACATCATTGTCGATCATATATCGTTTTTTTCTTCTTCAATGTCATATACTCTATAAATATTAAAAATTATTACTAATAATAGACATATCGGTATTATTTCAAACTTAAAAATGTCTTTTATTTCAATAAAAATTCTTTAAAGAATTTTTAATAATCTAGAAATCTATATATAGTTAAATAACAGTTTTAATAGATTCAGGGAACTCTAGCCGTGAAAGTGAATTATTCTCATCTTTATATAAAAAAGGGGATTACTCGCATTAGCAAACAAGATTTAATGCGATATAACAAAGTGAGGTGAAACCGTACACTAAACCCTTACTAGCTTACTAAGTTGAACCTATTGATCAAACAGAAAAATTTCGTTATAATCTTTTGAAGAATTTTTTATGAGTACTCGTAAGACTAAAAATAATTATAATAATAAAATAAAAAATTATTATTAATTAAAAAATTACTATTTTATTATTAATCTAACTATGTTAATGAATTTTTCTATTTTTGTTATATATAATAAATTATCTAAAATTCAATAAAATAACCAAACAATTGTATTTTATATTTTAAAATTTTAAGACAACCACGACATCGTATTATCCTGCTGACGGATGTACCGAGTTACGTAACACTTACCTTTATGATAACGTATACGAGCACGGGAATGAGATCGTCAGCGGCGGGTATACCGCGCTCCGAGGCCATCGAAAGTAAGTTCATAATAGTAGTGGCGCACCTAAAGACGCATTGCAGTTTGTCGCGCGGTGTTTTGTAAGCCGAAATGACGGCTAGTTCAGCCTGGGCCCAAGGCCACGGACACTCGTAATGATAGATCTTAGGAATGCGCAAATCCTTGTGGTTCGGCGTAATAATCTTGGCGAGTTTCTTGATGTGATCGTGGAACACGTGGTCACGATGGGTGTCACCGTCGTCGTTCGGGTACAAAGCGTTCTGATAAACGCCAGCCATCAATGTGCGCTCGATTACAGTTCTTGCAAGCTCCAGTTGACTGTTACTCGCGGCTGTTAAAAATTATTCATGGCATTTTTATTATATAAAAGCAATTTAAAGTTTTCTAATAAGTATTTTATAATTTAAAAGACTTTATTAAATTTAAGAATAATATAAAAATTTGTTTATCTTTCTCCTTAACTAAAAAGTTGAATAATTTTTTTTGTCTAATTTGAATATACACATCATTAAATTAGACTATACCGAATAAAATTTAAATTGAGTACTATTTTAAATATTAAATACCTTGCCATATCGAGTCATTTTCCATTTCTGTATGCAACCTGTTTAAAAAGTTATCTACTAAATCTTGTTTTTCATCCGCAACGGTCAATTTTTTAAATTCTTCACAAAACCGTTGGACATGCATTTCTCGCCTCTCTAAGAATAGTCTGACGCATACCGATACTAAATGACTATTTACAGCTTCACGGTCGCACTTTACACGTTCTCCTAATCTACATTGTTGGAAACGAAAACTTTAATATTCGGTAAAATTTAAACTAACAAATTTAATCGATTAATTTACCGATCTAAATGTGCTATTGTTGATAATAAACCCTGTCGACATCTGATCAAGTAAGCAATATAAGGCGATCGTTTTTGATAATCATCACCAAGAGATTTAAATAATTTTCTGCAACCATCCTCGTTAAATAATTTAACGCAGCGTAAAGTTTCATGAAGATGAGCGATCAACGCTCGATCTTGTAAATTTATGGCTTCGGCCAATTGAAGCTGTAGGAAGGCCACTAATTCATTTTCCTTTTGCATCCATGAATTTCTCTGTACCGCAAACATTATCTAATTTATATATTATATGAATTTCATTATTGTTTTCAAAGTATTTATATAATTTTATAAATTTAAATTATTTTTTTACTTTACAATAAAACATTTACCTCGGATATATTTGTCCATGGAACATGTTGTAAATCAGCGGTACTGAGTACCATACGAAGTTTTCTCTTTGCATCTGTAAAAGCAAATGATGACTCGACGTTGTTAGGGTCTATGTAAAGCCTTTCGTCTTCTACTTCTTTTGTTCTTGATTGTGAACTTTCTACCGATGCTGTATCACTGTTCGCACTTGGTTTTCTTCTGTATTTTGCTAGAATATCATCTGTAGTATCTAGAAATATGTTAATAATTCAAGTAATAGATAATGTATAAAATCAATTATTTAACTTTAAGCATTTATAATTTAAAATTTTTCATAAATAAAAAAAATATTACATACCGCTATTTACACTGCAAGTAGAAGTTGTATCTTCGGACATTATCCTTCGTAATCTATGTCTGCTATCGCCAGTTGCTAAATTTCCATCGTTACCCAAATCCGACAATCCTCTTTCATAACACCTTGCTAGTTCTTCTGGTCCTCTAAGCGATTTACCTCTTCGGTTTCTCAGAGACATTTTTAGCTTACCAAAGAAACCACGCTTGCCTTTTTGATCGTCATCGAGCATTTCTTTATCTCCCCTCTCGGCTGTCATATCAAAACTGATACTTTTAGGTATAGCACCCGTTGAACTCGAAGGCTTTGAATTATTTGAATTTGCACCGTCAGTAATATCGTTGCCGTTACTATTGTTGTTCAAAACGTTGATAGACAGCTGAGCTGCGGAATTTGAAGATTGATTTGTGGTTTTTTGGACGACCCGAGGTTCAGAACCAGAACTACTGCTCGAGGTAAGACTAGCTGTACTAAGACTAACGACAATATCGCCATTGCCAGTCATTAACTCGCCCAAACCCTATATAATGAAACGTATATTTTATACATTTATGTTTATTTTATATATTTATATTTGAGCTTAGTTTGTAATTTTCATTTATTTTATTATCATAATTTAATTAATATCATAAATAGATTTTAAAATTTGATTAACGAAATAACGAATAAAATTAAAAATATCATATTTATTTCGTTTTTTACCATTTTGACGTCTCCGTTCTGTAACTTTTGATTGGATATTGCGGGTGCATTTATGTGGTTAGCTAACAATAACGCAGGTGCAACTGCAGCAGCTCCAATATGATTACCCGCAGCAGATTCTTGAGGATCTCCAACGCACTTAGTAGTATCGATTTGTAGCTTATCGATCAAGTGAATGAGACGATCTTTACCTACAGATTTATCACACAAAACGTTTCCAATACTATTGGCATTATTATCTACATATTCCATGGTGCTGCGCCGATAATCAGACTTTATACTTCCTCGTCCTGTCATATTGGACGACATTGGCGATAATGGTGTCGTTGGAGATGAAGGTACTGTAACGATGGAACGTACGAGCGCTTCATCTCGAATTGGCCGGAAAAATGTACCAGAATTGTCCATCGCTACAAAAGAAAAAAAGGTAATTATCAAAATTATTAATAGAAATTACTTAGGCCATTTGAAACTTAAATTACATCATTGAATGGAGGATGATAGACTTTTATTTAGATTTATTATATCAATTTTGTGACTTACATTGATTTACTGGCGGTGGTGTATCATCTCCACCTTCTGGTTCACCACGACTTTCAATTTCCGATCTTGCTGTATCGTCTGATCTAAAATTAATTTTGTTAAAACTAATAGTAGTTATTTGTCTCAAAAGAAAAATAAATAATGTTTTTTTTTTTTTTTTAACAAAATTTGTATTAAAAATTTTAGTTAATAAAAAATAAATCATTTTTACAAATTACAATGAAAATTACCTTGCAACGCTAGCGGTATCATCGGTGTCAACTTCGGTCATTCTTTCAGAATCACTCGCCAAAACATCAGTACTCCATGCTTCCGATGCCGTTTCGCTAACGTCAAGATTCACTTGTGTCGGCTCAGAAACAAGCGGTGGTTGTGCTGCTTGTTCCGCAGGTGGAAGGAAAGAAAAACGTTCTTGTTGCTCTATTAATTCATTATCTGATGCTAAAACATCTGTCGACCATGTATCCGATACCAAAGAAATTGTCTCATCCCCTAAAATTATCATAATAATGTTTATAGCACGATAAATATTAGGTCTAATAGAGAGTTCTGTTCGTTTTTGAATTAACTTAAGATGATATTATCGGACAGAAGCTTCCGATAGACCTAATACTAATATCTGCAAAATTTATTAAATTAATATAACATATTAACTTATAATATGTTTATAAAATTCATACCTTCCATTAATTTTTTAATTTCAAATTTGCAAAATTTATCATCGATTTCGGATTGACTTTGTTTTGTAGTTATTGTGGGCGGAGGCAAATCAAGTTGTCTATTTTCGCCTGCGCCACGACCATCATCACCTTCGGTTATTTGCGAAGATGGAGTATCTCGGCCTAAAAAATTTATTAAATAATAAAAATTAAAAATATTATTTTTTAAGCACCGATGTAAAATGAGGGGTGTTATAAGTTTGCAAGTGTCTGTGTGAATATTTCTCTGTTTGTCTACTGTGGCATCGTAGTTCCCAAACATATGGACCAATTTTAATGCGGTTATTCTTTTTAATTGAAAACTGTACAATGTGTGCGTATAATAATATGAAAAAATATAATAATATAATAAAAGGTATTTTAGATGTAAAGTTTACCGGAAATATTTGGCGTTCCTCTACCGGATACGTTTGCTGAAACCATATCAGATAAATTATCGTTTTGATCTTCAGTTTCCAATTCTAAAGATGAAGCAACGCTGTGATTTGAAGCTGCTTCTGAAACAGCTTCTAAATTATCTGAAGTATTGCCTATAGATCCTTCAAAAAGAACTGAAAATATTTTTTAAAATAAATAATTATGTATGAATAAATGATAATTAAATTAAAACAAAATTTAGACCTTCATCATGAGATAAAGAGAAACGGGTACGTTTTTCTTGAGTTTCTATTCTATCACAGTTGTTTTCTCTACTACGATTATGTCCATTAGTTAATTCCTCAGGAAGATTTATTGTCATAGATTCAGAATCCATATTACTTTGCATACACAAAACCTAAAATTTAAACAATTTACAATTAGTTTACTGCATTTAAAATTATTTCTTCATTTATAAAATGTTATACCTTTTGCTCACTCAGAAGTCCAACTGACTCCCCAATAGTGGGACCAAAAGGTATTATCAAAACTCCCAATGGAGTCTTATCTGATATATCATCTTCAGGACCTGAAGCCCCATTTGTATCGTCTCCAATATCTGATACAGAATTATTGCCAGGAATTCGAGATCCTCGACTTCTACTTACTGTTACAATTATTCAATTTTAAACAAAATAAATATTTATATATAAATTATTTGAAAATTAATAATTTCAGAACTTTTGATTCGTCTTATTATTAATCCATTCGAATATTTAATTTAGAATTATTATAAATATTCTTATATTTTCATACGAAGATTGTAAAATTTTAATTTATTAGAATTTTTAATTTTCTTATGCACATTGTAATCGGTGCAAAAAAAACATTACTTTTTAAAAAAAATATCATTGTTTGATGTTTTAAATATTATATAATATGAATAAAAATAATTTCATAAAATAAATTATTTAGTTTTCTTTTATAATACAAAAGTGAAGCTATAAGTAACTATCTTTTAACCTTTTCCTAGAAGACCTCCTCTCTTATTGGGCGTTTCTGGAGAAGCATTATTCGTTGTCTTGCTAGCACTGAGAACACTCGAAGGTAATTGCGACAACATGTCGTTTAGTTGCTTTTGATCAAAAGCGCTCGCTGAAGGCACGACTTCATTTTCTCCATCAACTTTAGAAGCTGTAGCTATACTATTGACTGATTGCAAAACAGTAACTAAATTGTTTAGCTCACTCTCTGTAAATAAAGCCGCGGATCTCGAAAGTCCTTGAAGTTTATTGGCATCGATGATGCTTGGTTCCTCTTCGAGCTCCTCCATTGCTCCATCTAGCATTGCATCCAATATGGATGAAACCGAATCCTTCTCAAACTTCCTATAAAGATCGATCACCTATAAAAAATAATTAAAAAATAAACGATTAAAAAAAAGTTTAAAAGTCATAAGATATTTGTAAAAATTATTATAATAATATTTTATTACCTTAGGATCAATACTCTGGTATTTAATAAGCGACAGCATTTGTAGAATCTGACCAACTTGCATAAGATTAAAACGTGCTACATAGCTTATCGGCGCATCTGTAATACCGTATGGTTCCGGATTTACGATTGCTGGACAAATAAAGTATGTAAATACAAGATCAGTACACATCGCATGAATCTCTTTAGGATCAACGTTGCCATTTTTGTGAAATAAACCAGCCATTTGACGCACTAGCCAACAGACACAAGTAGGAAAGCAATGCATGTTTTCTCGTATGCTGACAATAAACCTTTGAGCTATGCGCACTAATGAATTTACCTAATAAATAATAGAAGATTTTATTAAATATCCTATATATTGTTTTGATTTATATAATCAAGAAAGTAAGTGAAATATAAACATAATTATTCATGAATAATTTACCGTCCAATGTCGGTATCGCTGTAATTTGGTTTGATATTCTACAGTGCCTTCTTTGCCAAATTTCTTCAGTCTCTCACTAGGAGGGAATCGTATTGGTGCTTTATCTGGATCAATATCAAGAAACATTTCATCCTCCATCAGTAGCTGCATAATCGGTCCATTTAAAGCAGCAGTTAAAAATAGTTTAGCTGAAAAAAGACTTTCATGAAAAACAGCATAAAATCTTGAAAAAGCACAAGTTCCATGTCGTAATAGTCTTCTAGGATTATCTGAAGGAACAATTTGTAAAAGCATTAAATGCCTCAGCAGCTTTAAAACTAAAATTTTATCTTCTGGCAATAAACAACTGCCATAAAGTCCACTAGCAAGAGATTGAATAATATTTTGCATCATTTCTGGTACAATTTTATCTCCTTCGACTAAGCATGATGCAAGAAGTTTTGGTGACCTACGTAATGTAGACAAGAATTCTCCATAAGCAATGCATGGCTGGTATCGCAATTGTTTAAATGCATCAATAAATCGAGAATTTTCTAAAATGTTTGCTCTTTGACAGCAGGATGCTGGAGTGTAGTCAGATCTTGCTACAATTAAACGGTCGAGATTTACCCTTTGTTGAGCAGTTATCCATGCTTGTTGTGCCAAATCGGCTGATAAACATAATACCTGAAATAGTTCAGTTCATATTAATAAATTTGAATTGAATTTTCATAATTTTGTATGTTATCATAATTATGTTATTCATAATTATGTAATGTTTAAAATACATGTAGAGTACACGAATTTTTAAAATCTATGTTTATGAAAATTTTAAGAAGTGAAATAAATTTTATCTGTTATATTATTAATAGTTTTTGCAAATTTTTCATTTTACTTAAATAATTAAAAATTGATATTGTACAATTAAAAAAAAATTTATTTAAAATAATAGACATAATTGTAAAGATAAATTATTTTAAAATTATAAATTTCATATTTTTCAAATTTTATAAAATGATAATAGTATTTAATGCAAAATTTTCAACTCACTTTTTCATTTAAAGATTGTAAATTTTGTTGTTCTGAATTGACAAATAATCTTTCTTGTCGCAAATGTGCAGCCAATTCTATCATGTCCCACTGAAGAGTCCCTAAGGACTCAACACTATTTACTGAAGACATTTCCCTTAATCGTTTGAGGAAAAAATTAAAAACTTTATTAATGACTTATTAAAAAACATATCAGTACAATGAAATAATTCTATATCTTTTGCAATCTAAATTATACTATGCAGCGTAATTATTAAAAATATTTATTATTATTCCTAGAATTATTTTAATTTGATATTAAACTTTTTGAACAATTCTGTATAATTATTTTTTAAAAAATAAATTGAAAAAATTCTATTGATAACAAAAATTAAAATTTTTATAAAGATAAAGTAAAAAAATATTATTATATATACTTACTTTGAATGTATGAATAAATTATATCTTATGAAAAATACTGCACTTATGCTTCAGCCATCATGAAATATTTTTATTCAATAAAATTGGTGATCTCTTAATTTCCAATTTAGAATCACAGTACAATAAATTCTTCAAAAATTTTTTTTAAAGAATTGTAATAATCCAGCCAATTACAAAAATATCAAGTGACAACAAGGTGAAGAAGGCATAATTCTTAGAATAATATTTTAATTGAAAATCTTCAATTAAGATTTTATCCATGATAATTATCTAACTAATAGGTAATAATACCATAGCTCTTATTTGATGTATTTTCTTCTTTACTCCAAGGTCAATTACAATCAGTCTCTTCAGCAAGTATACCATAAGTTTACAAGTCCTTTACTAGTGCTACAAGTCTTTTTACTAGTGAGTATTTAAGTATGGTTTATTTTTTCATTTAGTGGTAACCCAATAGGCAAAATAAAACTTTGTATCTATCATCAGTCACTGGATTTTTCACAAGGCGCCGAATGCTCATTTATGTACAAAATTGAGTCAGCTGCTTGGCTACCAGTCGAGAATGCTTCTAAAATTTACGCAATCACGCATCTCTAAAAGTAGACAGCATGTTATTTGTTTAGATTATGAGTAAATTTCTTTCGCTTGAGAAAAAACATAAATGAACATACGCTGCCGTAATTTTCTTTTGTGCTTTTGTATTACAAAATGTCAAATTCGAGTTTCGCTGATCGCCATACACAGCAGAGAAAAACGACAGCAACACCCCCGAAAGGAAATGATTTGGAAGATTGTCGTGAGGTACGCAACAAAAGATACTGATTCGAGCGCTAACTAGGCGGCAGGTAGTCAAAGTGTTAGCTAATTCATATTTCTTATTTTTTTATATATGTATAGTTTTCCTATTTTGTAAATATATACATACCGCTTTAAAATGTCACGTGCTTGCGTATGTCAACATATTTGAATTAAAAGGAAATGTGTAATTGATTCAACAAATTTTATACGATATTTATTTTTTAAAAATAATTACACATTCGATTCATTTTCGATTAAATTTACTGTTAATATTTATGTTATCTCTTTATAAATACTTTATGAATATTTTATATTTAAGTATTCTGCTAATATATAATTTAACAACAATTACAAAAATGTATAATATTGATATTGTTTAATATTATACTCGCTTCATTCATTGCAATTTAATTACTATTCTACTTTTAAATTTATTTAGTTATAAAAATTAATGAAAATTAAATTTCAAAATATTATTATTGATATAATAGCGCTTCTTTTTATCAAGGCATATTTATCTGTATACATTCTAACGATATATATATATATATATATATATACACATAATCTATTTTTAAAATTAAAGGAATATTAAATTTATTATTATAGAAATCATTTCATTAAAATTTAGCTTTTAAATTTTTACCACTCAAATTAAAAAAAATAACTTTAATAATAAAAATATTGGATATAACTGATTTTTTATATTCTGTGAAAAATCGTGTTCGTAGCATTTTTAAATATTTTTGAAATAATTATAATAATCAAAAAGTAATTAATGAAAATAAAACAAAAATCTTCTTTGAAAATAAATACTTTTATTATTTTTTTAAATTTTTTACATTATTTCTTATGTTGAATTATTCTTTTTTTTTTAAATCAATAATAATTTCGGACATTATTAGCCTGTATATTCAATTATTCTTGTACTTAAATATCATAGCCAACTGATAAATTTCACAAAATTTAAAACTAAATTCAGATTTTTGTAAAAAATTGAAATAACATAACATATAAATTATAATTACAAATAAATATCTTATCGAAATTTTTATAATTATTAAATACATTCTTCTCTAATAAACTTCTTAACAATATTTTTAGGTAAATTGAATTCTTTAATTTTTGGTAAAATTACTTTACGAAAATTGTTATTCAATGCCTCAACTGATCGATGTCTCAAGTACTAGAAAAAAACATTTAAAAAAAAAACTTTCATGCCATGAGATTTTAAAATATTTAAAAAGATTTATTAAACTTACACCATCTTTATGCATTTGATACCAAGGATTGCGGCTTACTCCTTTATGATATAAATTATTTTTAATTAAATAAGTGAGCATTATTTTCTTTTCTGTTACGCTAAATGTATGACTGAAAAGTAAATTTATAGTAATATGATATTGATATTATAAAAAGTATTAAGAAAGAGATAATTTAAAAAAAAAAATTAAATAATTACCCTCGGCGTCTGTCTCCATGCATCCTTTTGTTTTCTACAAAATCTGGATTTGGGTTTGGAGGAGGTAAGGAATCCCACCAATTTTGTCTAAATAAATTAATTGGTTGTATTAAAATTTTGAAAAGTCTATAAAATATACTTAAATATATAATATCTTACGAGTAACCACTAATATTTATTGTATTACATCCAGTCTTCTTAAAAACATCATTTTTTATTATATTCTCTGATGATATTGTTTTTCTAGAATTTACATACCTATTTTATTTATGCACGTTTAATTTTCACGAAGTTAAAACAACAATACTTAAAAACTTACCGAGAATCATTTTTGCTTTTATCATCACTGATAATGGTGATATCATCACTATCAGATAAATAAATTAAGTTTTTACTTCTATTTTTGGATCTAAAAATTATATTATTTTAGATGTATACTAGATTGATATATTTAATAATAAATTTTAATCAATGAAATGTATTACATGTTTTTTTTAAGCTGAGAACTTGATGAATCACTACTTGTATCACTTTGATTTATTGTTTCTTGCTTTGTTTGTTTCATTTTTACTTTTTTATGTTTTCTAAAAAATAATTATAATTTTAATAATAAAAGAAAAATAATCGTTATTATTTATACATATAAATTAAGCTATTTTTATTAAATTGAATTTTAACAATGCTTCAAAAAAAAAAAAAAGTATGTCATACCTGACAATTCTATTTATTTTTGATTCACTGTCACATGAATCACTATTATCACTTGAAACAATTCTTCGCTTTCTTACTACTAATGATTTTCTAATAAAAATAAAAGATAATTTATTATAAAATCAATGATTTTCTTAAAAATAAAAGATATAGGTTTATGAAAAAATTCTGAGATATTTACTTAGAATTCTCATTGCTGACTCGATCACTTTCAATATTAGAATTCTCATCACTGACTCTATCGCTTTCAATATTACTGTTTTGGCAATAGGTTGAATTCAGCTGATCTTTCTCATTAATGTTGGGAATTTTATTTTCACGTTGCTGTATATTAGGTGATTTAACTATCCTACTAATATTTAAAGTATTTTGATTATCATTATTTTCTTTATTATCAAAATTTGAATCTTTCATTTGTATTTTTGCACAATTAGAGCAGCATATATTATCATAGAAATACCTAAAGTAGTATAAAACATTAATACCTAACTTGCATAAAATAAATAAGTTATTTTTTAAATTAAAATCTTTCATTTTATTACATTTTATGCGACAAATTTTATATTTAATAACTTCAAAATAAAAATATTTAAAAAATTTTACCTTATACAAGAATTAGTTCTTAATATATATTGAGCATTTAAACAACAAGCATTATTAGACTGAAGTTTGTTTACGTCTAAAGGCACAAATCTGAAAATAATTTCAATTAACTTTGAATTAAATATAATAACTAAATATGAAGATATCGCATATTATTCTCTTAATACTTGTATAGATTCAAATCTAAATGACAATTTTTTTCCAATGAATCTCGAATATAATTAATATTATACAGTTCTGTTGACTCGTTTTTTATATTTTTAAAATTTTTATAATCTGTGAACGCATAATCAGCATCTTCAGAAATAGTCCCGCTTAATCTCTAAAAATTAAGAAGAACGATTAAATAGTATTCTTTATGGTTTTTAACGAATTATTAAAATATGTTAATACCAAAATTATGTTTTCAAATCCTTTTTGCACTTCGAGGCGTAAACCTACAAATTTAAAAGAATAATTTTTAAAAAAATAAGGATGCTTTTCAAAAAACGATTCTTTTTCTCCAAAATTCATTTTTTTCAAAATTCACTAGTGAACAATGCAGAATTTAAAAAAAAAAAAAAAAAAACCAATGCCGACAAAAATAATTACTTCATTTTTAAAAAACCAATAAAGATAAAAGGAAAGCAAGAAGGGAGTGACAATTTCGATATCTCGATCTTCAAATTTCGACTTAGCAAAGAAAAGAAAAACGATTGTCGAAGCGCGAAATTTAAAATGATCGAACTAATAAATGATATTTAGAAGATTGATGTCAAGCTACCGTAATTTAAGAAAATGTATTTCAATAAATCTCGATCTGTAATTTAATTGTAGAGTAATAATGAATGTTTTTTTATGATTTTCATAATAATTCATCTATTTATCAAGTTTCGTTTACGAATATAATTAGTGTACACAAAAATAGACACGAAAAAATTGATCCATGCATGTTGCCCAGCGCGTGAAACACAATGTGCGCCGATTGTCACGCGCGCGCGCGCGCGCGCGAGATCAAGGCGCTCGCGGAAAAACTTAAAAGAACGTCTCGGAATTGAGAATCTAATTATAGAGCCATCGGACGGTAACCTTCGATGAAAAGTCTACGGCGACTACTTTTATATATTAACTGAACGAGCGAGCGCGCATTAAGGTGTGTATCCCTACGAAACTCAGCGCCTGCAACATGTCACCGCAGTGTAGGAACAGCGGGTGAGAATAAAAAATAGTGTAACAAACGCGCGCTGTTCGTTAGATCATATGACACCTCTATTTGCATCTTCATCTAAATTCCATGCATTAATGCCTACGCCCCCACATAAAACGTCCACGCATTTAGACCAAGCGCAAACGCATATTTTCTAGTGAAAAATTTTTACTTTGCATGATCTGGCTATTTAATTCGTGAAAGAAATTTAATGTTTTTTATTTTATTAATTGCGACGCAAGTTATATTATCGTGCGTGAAATTATACTTTTAAGATTCTTATTTATTTGCTATTTTAAACATATTTTTTATTCTGATACTCGATAGTTGCACGATAATCAACCATACGGATTCTTTAACAAAACGCTATTCTTTTTAAATAGCATATCTTAATGGATTGATTGATTTTCATTTAATTGGTCGATTTACTTGATATTTTTTTATTTATCACATAACAATTTCTTTTTTTTAAATAATTTTTTCGTTATATCATGTACGTGTCTTTAAAGAAATTAATTTTATTGTAATTTTTACGATGATTGAATAAACATTATTTCAAAATGATTTTTGTTATCATTTTGTTAAAATTCATTATAAATTATCAAGACCTATAATAATAAAATTTAATTAAATGTATATTATATCGTCATTAACATCGATTAGTTATTATAACCAAATAAATTATTTATTTATTTATTTATTTATTTATTTATTTATTTATCATTTATTTATTTATATTTATAGTCATTCATTTTTTTTTTTTTTTTTTTTTACAGATTATTTTCCAAATTCATGCAACATGTCCGGCAAGTTACCTCGAATGAACTTTTTCAAAATCATTTTAACAAGTCCTCATGCAACGGCGATAGACACGAAATGATAAAAATCTTGTTAGAAGCACTTGGACCTTCAACAATTACGATCGATGAATTTTATCGCGCTAAAAATGAATCCCAAGCATTGGAGCTTCTTCAAAAAGCCATTTCACAAAAATCATCGGCAATCAACGCGGAAAAAACAGTGGAAATTTTAAGTGAGGCACTTTTATGCTCACCGCCACGGAGTAAACTATTTTTCGAAATTCTTGCCGAACGCATTCGCGCTTGGTATTGCGCTGGAAATTTATCAAAATGCAGCAAAGATTGTCAATATTTTACCGATTCGATTGCAAACGTGAAAGACGACGCATTCGCCGAGGAAAGCAGAATCGACGTGCTACTACTGCATTCGGATTGTTCAAAGTTAATGAACAAAATCGGCGATGCAAAAAATCATTTGAACGAAGCGATGCGTCGAATTAACGAGCTCGCGAGGAAACGTTGCGGAAACGAGGACGAACGGAGTGAAATATTCAAAATTAAAAAAGTTGAACTTTTGAAAAGTTTTCTACAAAGGAAACAAGAATTACCGACTCCTCAAAAATTTGAAGCGATATTGCATTTGGTGAGAATACAAAATATAATATGCATATGATGTACATTTAAATAATTCATGATGAAATTATAAAAAAAAAAAAAAAAAAAGAAAATATTTGTTAAAAAAATGATCATTATCGATAAATCTTCAAACAATATGTAATGAAATGAAAAAAAAATCGTTTCGAGATTTTTCAGCACTAAAAATTTTACGTATTTATGAGTATTTAATTGAAAAAAAAAAAAAAAATAAAAAATAATAAATAAATTTAAGGAACAATAATTTTATGACTTTTTTACAAGAATAAACTCCATTAATATTTGTTTTTTTTTTTTTTTTTTTTTCTAAATTTTGAAGGAAACAAAGCAAATACCAGCAGTAGAAGGAAAAGTAAATGAATTTTTAAGTAACTGCTCCGACGCAGTTGCTCTCGGTTACGATGATATAAGAGGAAGATATCTCTATGCAACAAGAAATATCAAAGCGGGCAGCGTTCTTATTGTAGATCGTCCCTTCTCCTTTAGCACTGATATAGCTGCGCTACACAGAAATTGCCTCTACTGTCATCGTTCTCTCAAATTGAATAATATCCGAATACCATGTGAAAGTTGTCAAACGGTAAATATTTACTTTTTTTTTATTCATCAAGAAAAATATAGCTATTAAAATTTTATAAAAGTTGAAAATTTTAATTTAGATGCACTATAGATATTTATTTATTATGTGATGACTTATTGTATAAATTTTCTATATACGGTGGTTAATTTTTTAACGATTTCATGCAATTTTTTATATTTCTACATTTGCGTTTAAAAAAAGATGAAAACGAACAAAGATATATATATATATATATATATATATATATATATATATTTGTTTAATATCTCATTGTGATAAAATTAATATTAATATTAAAAGAAAAATAATAATAAATAAAACAATAACTTAAATACTACTAGCTTATATTAATTTAATGAGGGTTATTTATTTATAAATATATTTTACAATATGCATTTTATTTTTTTTCTCAATTTATTTTCTAAAACAAAAGATTAACAAATATTTAATCATAGGTACAATTTTGTTCAGAAGAATGTCGTCACCAAGCGTGGAAAAAATTTCATAAATATGAGTGCAAAATTTTTGATTATTTCTATGAAAAAAATCTTCAAGAAACAAGTTCACTTTTGACATATAGAACAGTAGTGATTGCAGCATTACTTAATGAAGAAAATATGCTAGAAATAAATAAAGAATTTTTGCAACTTCATAAAAATGATAAAGATATTTTCAATATCAATGCGTTGAGAACGTATGAATCTCAAGATTATAAAACTGTATTTAATTTAGAAACTCATTGCAGTCATGCAGAACCAAAATACAATCTTGAACGAGCAATACATTCTGTTTTTCTCGCAAAATGTTTAATTTATTCATTAAATTGTTTGTTTCCAGAGATTAGTAATTATGAACAGCATTTACACACTTTTACAGTAGCATTATTGCACAACATGCAAGCTATTAATTGTAATGCTTATGAAATTGTTGAAAATATTCGTGACGATAAAACAAAAATTTTGGAACCTCAGAATGTTGGAGGGGCAATTTATACTTCTGTTAGTTTAACCAATCACAGTTGTTACCCTAATATTGTTAGACACTCTTTTCCTTGTGGTATGTAAGTTTACAAATTTTCAAATTTTTTCAATTCAATGCAGTTTAAAAAAATTTGGTTTTAATTTTCAGGTATTGTCGTCGTTCAATCACTTCGTTTTATACCAAAAGGTTCAGAGATCCTTGATTGTTATGGACAACATTTTCTTGAGAACAAAACAGACGTTAGACGAAAGATGTTGGCACAAAAATATTATTTTACGTGCCAATGCAATGCTTGTTTATTTAATTGGCCAGCTGCATTACCAAGTAATCAATTTGATTTCAAATGTAAGAAATGTTTCAAGCAATGCCGCAAAACAAGAAATATAACGGAATGCATTGCGTGTGACCAAAAAATTGAAATACGCAAGTTGTATACCTTGCTTCAAAATTCAATAAAAAAAAGATTATCGGCTCTTACAAAAATGTACGATGGTCATTATGAAGATGCTTTACCTTTACTTTTAGAGCATGCACATTGTATTGATAAAATTTTATCAGAGCCAAGTCTAGAAGCTCTTAAAACCCAACAATCAATCATTCAATGTTTGAATGCTATGTCAGCTACTTCAATTTAAATATATTGAATGTCATAAATTAATGTATGCCACTTTGATCTCTTTAATATTTTGAATTTTGATATTTTGCAGCTTTTAAGATTTTATAGTGTAAATAACGTAAATCAACGCTTTTCTTGATTTTAAGAAATCAATACTTTTTTTTTTTTTTTTTTGTAATGAGTGTTTTAATTAATGAATGAAACTGACATTTTGCTCGCGTGAAAAATAAGAATTAATATTTACACAGGTCTAGTATACACAGTGTTGTGATTGCTGAACAACTTATCTAAAATGTTTTCAAACTGTTCATCCTATTAAAAACTAGCCCAAACAAAACATTGCTCAGTGCTCGTTTACCACATATGTGTCTCACGAATTTCACTGATAATATGACCTGCCTGAGTGAGGGCCTGTAATTAAAAAATAAAATTAGATTATGTACATTATTATTATTTAATTTTAATAAATATTATACTTAAAACGAAAGTTTAAGTCACTTACTTTAAGCATATCGGCAGCTTCTCTGCGTCTAACTGCAATATGTTCACTTTCATTTAGTAAAGCTTCAGCTTGATCAGACTTGTATAAATGCGTTACAAGTTCGCTTTGTAAATTATCTTTTACATAATTAACTAAAAAATGCATTACAGCCTTAGGTACACTATCTTGTATAGATTTTCGGACTATATAAAAATATGACTTAATAAGCCTCTCTGAAAAAATTTATCATAATTATAAAATTTGGGTAAAAATTTTAATATTAATAGGATAAATCAGTTACCTATTACATCACAATCACACTGTTCTCGATCACTGAGTTTACGAGATGACTGTATTGGTACTTCGGGTAATAAATTTACTGCTTTTGGTTGCGGTGAGCCTTTTTGTAATTCTGCAACTGTATCGATACTCGGATTTGATGATGATATTTCATCATGATTTCGGACAGGTGATCCATCCATTGAACTTGCTGATTCTGTTTTACCTTGTGGCAGTAAATTACTGAGCAACCAATGATTTTGCTGCACATTTTCTTTGTTATTCTGCTCAGAAAAGTGATTGTATTCATCTCGATACAATGGTTTCTAATAAATATGTTAGTACAAAGAAAAGTATTAGTTATAAAAATATACATGCTAAAACAAGTTTTGATAACTAAAAAAAATTATTTGATCATATTTTTATTCATTTATTAAAAATAATTAATATAGCCAAAAATTTTATTCTGTTAAAATTAAACATAAAAAATGTACATATGTTAAAAATTGCAAGACAAGATCTTTGAACAATTGTAAAATTCAATTTAAAATTACGTATTTAAAAAAAATAGAATAAAACTGTGTTGAAACACTTCCAGAGAGTATGTATTACTTACATTTTCTACAGGAACAATGGCATTGGATGTTGGATTAGAAGATGACAAATGTCTTCTACTTTGTCTTGGCTGATTTTGTTCAGCATTTTTAAGTAAAGATGACACAAGAGCAGCATCTTTGTGAAAATCCGGATGTTTAGTATTAATGTAAGCCAATTCAATGGCAACTAAATTTTCTACCTACAAATAAATAAAATTTTTGTAATAAAATGAATTTTTGAAATTTATTTTTAAAATTGTAATTTGTACCATAGAATTAGTTGTTGGAAGTCGTCGTCGTAAAAGCTGTGTAACGACATCAACTATTCGTTCATGAAGTTTGGGAAAACGTAACATTTCTTGTTGAACTTCTGTTCCACAATGTTGGATTATACGTTGCATTTCTTCATGAACAAGTTCTACGCACCGTAAAGAAGGCTCTTCGAGTCGTCGAATTTGCCTTTTGACTAGTAATTCAAATGAAACTTCAGGCACAAAAAGAGCAGGTCTTGGTCCAGTAGCATTTCGAATAGCAGTTAAAATATCTATTTTTGATAATCCAGTCAAAGGATGAATGGAATCTAGAGTTTTTCCAAAAGTTTGGTGAAAAATATAACAAATTCTTGCACCTCCACACAATTCTGTTGTTTCTATGTTTCGAGATGTACCATCAATGGTAGAACAATAACTACTTGCAAATTTTGTAATTATTTGAAGAAGAGTCTGACTCTTGTCTCCAACATCTTCACCATACGAGTTTAATAAAGTTTGAAATTGTGAAACCATAACATTCACACGTGTCTGCAAAATTTTAAATTAATAATATTTGAAGTTTTTATTATAATTTTTTAAAACAAATTCTTTATCATGTTTTTGCCAATTCAGTTCTAAGTTATAGAATCATTTTTACATTTACCTTTAAATCTGGCAAGCAGTCACGAATATGGTGCATTAACAATCTATTTAATGTTTTTGCTAAATAAGGTGTTCCATTTCTATTGGCTAAGGTTGGATATTTGCGTTGTAAAAATGCAGCTTCATCCTTTAAAGCTTCTTGTATAGATTTTTTGTTCATTATATCTTGTTGGGAACGATTTACTACACCTATAATACCTAACTTTACAGGAATTACTCTACCACATAGAATGTCAATTGCGTCAGTACCTGAAGAAATAAATAAAACATGATTAAATGAGAAATTTATTAAAAAAAATAATTTTAATATTTACCAGCATCCATAAGATCTAATTTAGTAACAACAGCTAATGTCCTTCTACCATCAGGATCAACATCTTTACTTAATTTTAAACTTTCACTAGTAGCCATATCTGTATTTGCTGTTACAACAGCTAAAATAATTGAATTAGGGTTGCAAATATATTTAAGAACTAACTGACGAATCTGATTTTCAATATCATCCGGTTGATCTCCAACAGGAACTTTTGTTATTCCTGGAAGATCTATTAGTGTTAAATTAACCACAGATTTAGAAAAAATTTTCAAATTAATTGGTTCTGGACAAATTCCTTTGTTGTCACCAGCCATGCGATTTGTTTCATTTTCAATTTCATCACGAATTTCATCAAAATTTTTATAAATTCTATTTTTTTGACCAAGAAAAATGCCCCATTCATCAAGATCTAAAGTACCATCTTCAGCATTTCGATATTCTCTATCTTCTTTAGGACAATATACTAATTGCAAAATTAATGGTCTACGAGTTACAATACCTATACCTCTTGGTAAGAAAGTCCGTCCAACAAGACTTTCAATAACTGATGATTTTCCAGAACTCTGTCATAATAAAATGTTTATTTTCAAATTAACATTTTCTTAAAATATATATATATTTGCCATTAATTATTAAATTGAATACATTAAAAATTTATAAGTTTTAATAATTAAGCAAATCAAAATGTATAAATTGCTAATAACTATTAGAATTGTCTTATAGACATTTTTAACATTGTACTTCTTCAAATATAAAAAATCAAAATTATATTTAAAAAAAAAAAAAAAAAAAAAAAAAAAAATACGTCGAGATTAATGAAACAATAAGAAGAATGCAAACCTGTGTTCCTAAAACAACTATTTGTGGTAACTGTATAGCATCGGCGCCTACAGTATTAAAAACATCTTGAAGCTTATTAATAATAGGAATTAAAGCTTCCATCGTGAGTATAGATTAAAAAATTAATAAGCGAAGTGTTCTTAATAATTAATCGGTTTTCGCGAAAAATCAAATAACCATTCAATAGTGGAGTTTTAGTCTTGTTCTTTAGTAGGGATGGCGTGTGATACCGGTAGCTGCTACCACTTATTGTTATGTTTCGATTTCCACTTTTTACTTAATTTTCCTATTTATATATAGCGTGTGCTACCTCCAAGTGATACCTTTTGTGTAAGACTATAGCGAAGGGAGTTACGGTCTCCCTCAACGCATCGAATAAACTTGGCCTCACACGTCGACCCTCTAACTTTCCGTTAAATTCTTTTCGATAAAATTTCTGCAAATCCGCAGAATTGATGGAAGAACCCCCTCTATTTCATTACGACCATCTTAAATTTGCAGACCGCGAAATTCAAATTAGCAATTATTAATCAAATCATACCTGTCTCCTTTTTTATTTCTTTTTTCCTTTTTTCAAGTGCGATCTATAATTATAAATTTATTTGACATACAAAATACTTATAACTTTGCTCTGTAAGAATGTATACATATATGTAAGCTATTAATTTCGAAGCTCTTATAAATTTATATATATATATATATATAGAGAGGGTATAATAGATGATATCTCCAATAATTTTGTAAATATAATAAAATTAATATAAGTAAATTATTATATCTGCAAAATTGATATCAAACTATCGGAATTAAAATACAATGGGGAGATTACGATATCTCAGGCCCCTCAAATTGACTATTGTTTCTTGGTATATTATGGGCTGTTGAAGGGCCTAAAATATCGTAATCGTGTCAATACATTAAATAGAATATGTTAATTTTTAATTTTTTTTATTTTTTTTTTCTTGCTTACAAAATTGTTATTGCATAATTAATAGTGTGTTCGAGATATTTTAAACGTACATTGAATAAATAAGTAAATATGAATATCATTTACAATAATTTCTCTGTAATAAACATATTTACACATTGTATCTTCGGTAATCATATTCTTAATAGCAAATGTAAAAAATAAATATATCTATAATAGAAATATTCTGCTTCGTCTATCATTTATTCATTGAATTATTTTAACAAAATGAGTACAATGCTGCAAAAAAAACGTTTGTTAAATATCATAAAACTGTTTTAATTCATTATGAATAAAAATAATTTGGAATGAGTAAGTAAGTATAGAAAAGAAAAAAAAGAATGAAAGTATTTGCTATAAACTACGCTACTACTGCACTTCTCGAGGGGAAGATCGAAAGATTGCGCTGTTGTCGTGACCGCGCGTCTACGTGCGACTCAACTCATAGCCCATTAAACAAACACATACGTAAACGTAAATATTTATATAAGTTCCGTCTTTGTGTATAAAAGGTACAATTGGTTTTGGCATCATCTCTAGCGGCCGCGAGGTGCTGTAATTACTATATCCGTATGTTTTTTCATGCTTGTGCATGAATTGTACATAGCATAACAGTAGCATATTAGCATTTGTTTAACGAAAAACGAGGAAACTCTGCAGTCGCACGCACGCGCGCCACCACATGTCGTTGCTGATGTGCGTAGCGAGTATAAATGTGTGTGAAGCATTTCTTGGTGTGCAAGCAGCAGCGCCGTGGGAAAAATCAAGATGGCCACCGATATTGCTTCGGGTGCCGTGTCAAACGCGCGATGCGATGTAAATAGTAGCGTTGGGGGGGCGCGCACAAATTCCGACAATCGTAGTGATGAACATGATGAAGAAAGCGAAGACGGGGCCATAGAAAGACGGTTATCGAAAGTCCCGGAAGAGTCTGCACGACGTCAAAGAGCGACGCCCACTAACATCGACACCGCCGCCACCGCTGTGCTTGCTGTACTGAATAAAGAACGAGTTGAATTCAAAGATTATTTGAACGCCGGGACCACGGGTGTCTTTGACACCTCGACGAAAACATTAGCTACGGGGATCGGCGGTTATGTATGCAGCAGCGCCATGTCCGAGAAAAACGATGCGCCGCTTGAAACATCACCGAGTCGTGCTACCGTCACCGCTGCTACCGCTGCTGATCGCCTTGAGCAGTACCAAGGTATGTCAGCAAATTTTTATTTATCTTAGAAAGATTCAGTGTTTTTTTCTTTATAATTATTTAGTGAAACTTTTTGCTTGATTGTTCTGGTTGCTTTTTTATGATGGTAATAGCAAAGTAGAGAAAAAATACGCGCGCGGTCCTTCTTGCTAGTACTTTCTATGTCGTGTTTTAGCCGCTCTAATACAGGTGTGGACCACTTCTGAAAGCAGAGTTTTGCACTTTTGGAACAAACGAAATTCATCTATTTTTAGAACTATGTATCTAGTTTTACATGCCAAGCACAAACAAATTCCAATTTGTTTTAGCCTCTCTTGCTAAATTGTTATAATTTTTTTAATTTTCAGGTGACAAGCAATGTAAAGAAATTGAAAATATTGAAATGCTAAAGAATGTGAATCCTTCTTTAGCTCTTGTAAGTAATGTAACCATTTACTTACTTGAAACAATTTATGTCTTTTTTTAATTTAAACATTTATTTTTTCTAGATGGATTCATCTTTATCGCCCGACGATGACAATCATTGCACAAAGAGCAATTTACTTCCTCAAATAGAAGAAAGTGGAAATGCATCCAGTAGGAGTCCACAACTTGCCGAGAGTTTACAAAGTACTGGACAAGTAGGTTTGAGTAGTCCAAAAAGTCCAGATTATCCACCTCGAGTATCAGCTGGTCCTAATAGTCCAGCAAGTACTATCATTTCTAAGAGTTCAATAACCTATGGCTTGCCGGTGATATCAGCAGAAAATATTTGGAAAACAAATGCCAAGATCATTGATACTTCTTTTACTAGCCAACCAAAAATTGAACCCACGTCGGAAAACAATTTTCATCAATGCAATATTAAAAATGAAAGCAAAGATACCATTGTTCCATGCGAATCAACAGAGAGGCTCGCAATAGATAAAATTAAACAAGAACCTATTGAAAACAATTGTGAATCTCATGATTCAAAGTGTAAAAGTAATACAGTAATAGTTTCACAAAATAAATCTCATTCTTCGTCTTCAAGGGATAAACGTAAAGATCAAAGATCAGAAAGGCATCATTGTACTAGGTGTTACAAAAGAAGTAAAATTAAAAAAGTCAATATTGGTATACAATGTCAAAGAGACAGAAGAAGTAGTGCTACATCTTTGTATCTCAAGACTTTAAACTCTTCATCTTCTATTAAAAAATCAAATATAGATAATTTAAAACTTAATTTACAAGTGAAGAATTATAAAATGTTAGATAAGCAATCTGACAAAAATGAAACATCAGTTTATTTACAAGGATTAAAGTATAAGGATTTTATTCATGTAGAAACTTATCCTAATGGAGGAGCTTCAGTTGTTCATATGTATCAAGATGAAATTGATGTTCTAACAAGTGAACAATTAGAAGAACTAGCTCAAGAATATTTTAAAGTAAGTAATTTATCGTTATAAAATTTTAATTTGCATTATCGGTAATTTATATTAATATGGTTTTTAAAATACTCAGGTTGTATTTGGAGAGGATGAAAATGGAAATGCTCACCATGTTATGGGAATTGTACACAATGCTGCATCATATATGCCTGATTTATTAGATCATATGGCTGAAGTTTATCCAACTTTAACCGTAAAAAATGGTGTATTAGGACACAAAAGTGATATAGAGACTACAACAATGCATCAATATAAGGAACACGTTTGCAAAGCTTATAATAATGGCACTTTTCGATATGGACCACTGCATCAAATAAGTTTAGTTGGTACTGTACATGAAGAAGTTGGTGGCTATTTTCCTGATATTTTGCAAATGCTTGAAGAAAACATTTTTTTAAAGATGGTAATTATGAATTTTTCATTTATAATTATTAAGTATTAGGTGTCTTATATATTTTTAATTCAATTGATGAAGTCAATTGTATGCCCATAAATTATATTGTCAAACATATTTTGAACAAATAAACGTAATACACTTCATTATTTTAAAACAATAATTTTTTGCACTATCGAAGTTTCTTAAATTTAAACAATTTGTTTCCGATAATTTTGTTTTTATATTAAATTATATCTTTTTGAAATATTTTTCTAAAGTTAAAAATTAAGTTATTAAAATATATAATTTAATAACTGTACAAAGGTCTTTCTACTTTCAATGAAATTTTTATACATCAGTATTTCTTTAATGAAATGTATAACAACATTTCAAAATCGTTAATAATTATCCCATCGCATAGAATGCCATCGATTTTCTTATGTCCCTGAGAATTTGGATTTCATTCGCGTGATATGCACCGTTCAAGTAGATTCTAGAATTTGTCGCATGTGCCTCAACGTTAATTCAAAGTAAGCTGGTCAATTGTTAGAAATGGAAACTCAATAATTAAATACTATTTTTACTTTTATTTAACAGACGATGCCTTGGGGTCCTTTGTCAGCTGTACGCATGGAAAGTCCTCAGGAATCTAATGACGGACCTATTCTTTGGATTCGTCCCGGTGAGCAGCTTGTACCTACCGCAGACATCAATAAGAGCCCGTGTAAACGCCGACGAACCGGTATCAACGAGCTGCGTAATCTCCAATACCTCCCACGTCTTAGCGAGGCTCGCGAGTATATGTTTGAGGATCGTACGCGTGCTCATGCTGACCACGTGGGTCATGGTCTCGAGCGAATGACCACTGCAGCTGTCGGCGTTCTTAAAGCCGTCCACGGTGGTCAACCATCAGAACTTAATCGCATCACCAAGGATGTCATTGCTTTTCATGCATCCGATTTTCTAGAACTCGTCGAGAAACTGCAGCTGGACCTGCATGAGCCACCGATATCTCAATGCGTTCAATGGCTTGAAGATGCAAAATTAAATCAATTACGAAGACAGTCAATACGCTATGCTAGAATTAGTCTTTATGATAATGATATTTATTTTTTACCACGAAATATCATTCATCAGTTTAGAACTGTCTCCGCAGTTTCTAGCATTGCTTGGCACGTCAGATTGCAACAATATTATCCAGAAGATACGTCCACGGCTACGGTAAATGCAGGTCCAAGACGATCTTCTCACGCTCATCATCACTCTAAGGATAAAAAAGCTTTGATGCAAGAAATTGTAGAGGATGAGCAAAAAGAAAATACAGACAGCCAAAGGATAGAAAAACGCGATAGCGTTGACGAAGAAAAAAAAGCGAAGGAAAGGGCGGCCGAATATCAAGGCAATTTGAAGAAATCCGATCAACAACAGAAGGATAAGCGCAGCTCAAGTCTCACTATTAATAAAGATACGCCCGTTAAATCTGATAGACAACGGCATAAAGAACATAAAAAAGACCGTAAACAAGAGCGAAGAAAAAGTTCTGCTGACAAACGGCACAGGTATTATAATAAATTATATTTTCTTTTTTAATACATAATTCAAATTAAAAATTTTATACAGTATATAATTAAACTAACGATTATTTTACAATTTAAAAATTATTATTATTAGTATATAATAAAAATTATTCCTAATTTTTTAATACGTTATTAACATAGAATTCTATAAGTTTCAATTAATCAAATTTTTAAAAAATAAATTCTACAATAAATATATTTTTATATCGCTATGAAACTTTTTAGTGAATTTTTTAAATATGTCATTAATTTAGAGTTGTCAAAATTATTAAATTAAAAGTAAAAACTAATTTAAACATTCAATAAAGATTTATATTAATGTCATTTAAATCATATTAAATTGAATACAAGGCAAACAATTTTAAACAGACATTAAAATTATATGTTTTGATTATAAAATTACATCTTTATTTTTTGAAAAAATTATTAAAACAAAATTTTTATCTTCTTTAATATTGTTTTTTTTTTTTTTTTTTTTTATATATATATAAAGTCTTACAATTTTTATTCTGTATTCTGCAATTCGAAATAATTAATTTTTTTTTTTAATTTTGTTACAAAAAATTTAGATTTTAAACAAATCATTTTGTATTCAATACGCAAATGGCCTTAAAAATTATCTAACAGTTTTAAAGATTTGCGTTTGTTCAAGAAAATTAGAACAAAGTTCAAAGTGAAAGTATTGCGTTAACTCTTTGCGCGACGTTACTAAGATAAACTACGAAATATTTGTTCTTGATGATCTGCATCTGCTTATTGTTGAAACTATTATTTGAATTTTCATTTTTGAAAAAAAAAAAAAAAAAAATTATTTTATAAAATATAAAAATTATCTAAAATTATCCTTTTTTTTTTTTTTTTTTTGTAAATTTAGCGATATAATTTTTATATTAAATTGTTATTACAAATTAAAAAAAAAATTACGTTATGATAAATTGCAAGCAATTTTATGTAATGAGAATAATTATTTTTTTAAAAATTGCTCAATTATCAATAATTATAAATTTTATGTGCATAAATTAAATATAAATTTATAATAGATTTTTCTAATTAATCGAAATAAAATTTATAAACATCAAAATGTTTTTATTCATACAATTTACATATTGCAGAGACAAAAAACGTGAAGACCGTCACCGTAGTAGTGGCAAATCCAGTAGTAGAACCAGTTGTAGCAGCAGCCATGATAGCAGGCAGAAACACGAGAAATCAACATCTTCATTGGAACATCGAAGACATACTTCATCCAGCAGTCATCATTCTTCAAAAAGGGATATACAATCTACTGGCTCTAACAGTCAAACTCTCGAAAATTTATCTAAGCCTGTCTCCAAAGATTTATTGAAATCTAATACTGAAAAATCTCGAAGTAGTAGTACCGAACAATTAAATATTAAACAAGAAAGTGTGATTAAGATTGATACAGAATTAATATCTTCTCGTCAAACGGTTGGTAAAACTTATGCGACTCAAGTTGTAGACAAAGCTCTGGAAATAGCTATTTATAAGTCAAAAACCGATGTACAAGAAGTATGTCAATCTTTAAGAGACGCCGTGTCTTCGGCTTCAAAAGAAATGTTAGAAAGGATTCGTAAAGAGAGTTTAGAAATAGTCGAGAAATTGTATAATGAAGATTGTACGAATGTCGAAAAATCGTACAAACTATTAGAGGCTGAAACTCTTAGTGCATTTACTTTGAAACTCGAATGTGCAACAGAGAATGCCGTAAAGGCTTTAATAGAAATGGCTGAGGATGAATCAAAAGAAAATAGCGAAAAAGATAAAGTTGCTAAAGATACAAAAGTTGTTGATAAAGAAGATGAAAAAAGAGAAAATAATACGTCTTCATTGGCAATATCTTCAATTCCTGTTGCGGAAAAATCTATTGAGTCAGAAAAAGAAAAAATATCCAATGAGAAAGTCAATAATGAAAGCGAGATTAAGGACTTAAGCTTGTGTCCAGAAGGACAATCAAGCAGCGATAAAAGTGAAAAAAAACATAGTAGTAGTAATCGCAGTAGAGACGATCGAAAACATAGGGAGCATAAAAAAAGTGATCATAGAGACCGTGATAGAGTTAAAGATAGAGATAAGGACAGGGACAGAAACAAGCATCGAAGTAATGGTCATAGTAGCAGCAGCAGTAGTAGCCATCGGCATAAATCGTCACAAGATTCAAAGAATAAGTCTTTAAAGGAATCGTCATCAAGTAGTCGTCATCGTAGTTCCCATTCATCGTCGTCATATAAGGGTTCTTCCTCATCTGAGAGAAACAATAATCCACATAATTCCTCAAATTCACGATCTTCAAGCAATTCGAGCAGTCATAAACGTAAATCGAGTTCTAGTTCAGAAAATTCGAGTAATACTGAATCTGAGAATAAAAAACCACGCATCGAGGAAACGAGTAGTAGTATAGTTTCCAGTACGACGGACCAAATTCAACAGAATAATCAAGTGACAACGGCGATATGAGTCAACTTAACATCAATATTTGTAAGACTCTAGTATTCAGAAAAAATAGTACAATCTTTACTTCTAAAATTACGATAGAAGTAAAAATAAATTATCGAAAAAAAGTCTATCTTATTTGATCTTCGCCGGGAGCGAAGTGAAAAGTGAGAGAAAGAAGGGGGTCTCAACGTAAGAGTAAACGAACCTTTTTTTCTTTCAAAGAGGCAAGTACGAGTCGTAATGATTTATCGTATATAAAAACGAAACAAATGTATATTAAACTATTTTATGCCTCATTTCTCGTTGTCAAAATTAAACTCTTTGTTTTCATTTTCATTATCATTTTTTCCTAGTCTCTATTATGTCACTTGTATTTTTTGTACTTAAATCTGCTCAAACGTACAATTGAGCTGTCAACAATTTTGTAGATTTCATTTCGTGCGAAATATATGCATATGCATGTACACAATTGCGGACCAATTGACTCGACGATAAATTGGTACTCGCTACTTGCCTTTATAAGCATGTAAAAAAAAAAAAAAAAAAAAAAATAATAATAATAATAAAAATGAAATAGACTCTCATACGTCTTATGAACGCCTTTAAACTCTTATAAGGTGCAGATAAGAATTTCCAAGATATACTCACAAGAGCTAGAGAAACGCAAACTGTTTTTTTCTGAGTGTCGTCAGGATTCGCTGTACATATAAATGCAATCTTATACAAAATTGTGCTTATGTCCATTGAGGCAAAAGTTACATTTTTTTTTTTTTTTTTTTTTTTTTTTTTTTTTTTTTTTATTATTATTATTCACTGGGTAAGCATTATATGTTCAACTTATTCAACTATATAAAAGTCTTGAATCTTTATTAAATTATTTATACATAAAAATGCTAAAAATGCGCAGTTAGAGCCAAAATATTCTTAATTTTTTGCACTAAAAATGAAGAAGAAGAAACAATGTGTTTTACATTGTAGTTCTGCTTTGTATACAGAAGACTATATATAGTGAAGTATTTGAAACCAGTGATATACCCAAGTTTAGGAGCTTGTACGTATTTCACTTTTGAGTTTAAGGGCCTCATTTTTTGATGATTTTTAGCAAAAATATGAAAGTGAGTTTGAGAAAAAATCAGACATAATATAATAATAATATTATGTCTCTAAATAATCAAATACAAGCTTTATATATGACTATGTATAATTATTTTCTAATGATTGCCGCAAATTTAGAGCAGTAATTCTTTATCAAGATTTATCTTTTATTTTGTACCAATCTGTCAACGTAAATATGTAGATAGTTATACATAAATTATTACAGATATATGTAATTTAAGTGCGCGATATTTGGCGTCATTTCATTTTTTTATTGTAGTAATTGTCATTGGATCGAAGCAGTGTCGAACTTACATATATACCGGAATTGAGAATGATAAGAAAAAATAAACAGTAATGTACATTTCTGTAAATATCATCCGATTTATTCGAGAGTAAAAGCACTGAAGTACTAAAAAAAAGCGGAAGCGAGATAAAAAAAAAAAAAAGTCAAATAACATATAGGGACGATGGTTAAGGTTCTCGTAAATATGAGAATTTTTCTCGCCTCTTATCATTTACAAATAAAATTTAAAGAGAATTATAAAGAGCATATGATCTTTATAGTTGCAAAACTACTGCTGGACGTTGATTGTATTAAAAACGACAAACGTACACACACTCATGAAGCATTGGTTTTTGAGACAAGTTTCTTAAAAAAAAGTTTAATATGTACTTTAATACCAATAAATAATTGACACTTGGGTAACAGAATTTGAAGTTTCATTAAATATGAAGTTTCAAAGCTTGTACCCATAAGAAAATATTATGGATTTCAACCGGAGGGTGTTTACATTTGTCAAAGAATAAAATATATTACGATAAACTACGTTCTAATATTATTATACATAATATATTACGTTGACCGAAAAATCATAAAGCATATATAGTTATAAATATCGTAGAATATAGTTTTACATATTGTACCCGTCTCACGTGTAGAGTCGCATTCCAGCTAGGTTTTTAAAAAAAAATAAAATTACTTTTATCAAGCACATGCAGTTTCTTTTTATGTCGTTTTCAAAGTAATATTATTTCTTATATTTATAATACTTGCCTTTGATTTTTGCTATTCAAGGATGTTTTTATTTCATTTTTATCATAAATGGTTGCAAATTTAACCATTCTATTTAGTATTTAAATTGTTTCTTTTTATAAAACTGAAGCTTGCTTAAATTATTCATATATTATTATTATTATTATTATTATTATTATTATTATTATTATATCACTATTATAATTATTATTGTCATGTTATTAAAAAAAATTCTAAGCTTGTACCTGCAAAATTGTTAGCATGATAAAAATATTTATACGCTAATTTTTGCTTATCTTATTTTTCCCATACATAAAATATTGAAAAAAAAAAAAATTAATGTTATAAAATGCATTATAACAATTTTGTGTAGCGTTGAATATATAAAAATTTATTGCAATTATGTTTTAGTAACTGATATAAATTTAAATTAAATTATTTAAATATTATAATGGTTTAAGTATGGAACTTTTAAATATAAATGTTATTTATATTAGTATTTAAAAAAGAATTTATATTATGATTGTAAAAAAAAATTGATGAATTTCAAAAGTACAAATTTATACTTTTTACGAATTGTTATATACACTTTTCATTTTATAATTGAAATAATATTCTTTTTTTTACTAAATAATTTTTTTGTCGATATAATAAAATAATTATTTGCAAAATAACAATAATATATATTTTTAGTTGTCAGATTTGCAATCACATTTACGTACTAGTTAAATGTAAAAGTATGACGTCATAATTAAATATAATTTCCAATTTTCGATTTCAATATAATGAGAAATATAGAATAAATAAATTAATATAATTTTTGGATAAAATTTTGTTTTAAAATTAAAAAAAAATTCTTTAATTGATATTAATATGAATAATATTAATTGTTATTTACAAATTATTTTTACCTCTGAATGAGATAAATCTACGTCACATCGTTTAAAAATTTTGGTAAAAAGAGAAAGGCAAGAAGTTATCTGTACCTTTCAATTATTATTATTATTATTATGTATATACTATTATGACGGGTTTGCAAGCACTTACATTCTCTTTCAAAAGTAATGAGCACATTTGTGTACAAAGACATATAAATATATATATATATATATATATATATATATTTATCTGAACACTATGATCATATATATACATATCATATTATAGTGTGCTGATTTCTAATATAGTAAACGTAACGCTGTCGGTCGCCGCCGTATATGCGTTGGTGTGCGCTGTTGTTATTATTTGGCAGCTGTCATCAAGTCACTGATCGCATCAGTGACCGAACGCGCGTGGTGCAGTCTGGATCGTTTATAGGGACCTCGTCGACCCTCGACTTCCAAGTGCTCAAGGCCCCTCACAAATGGGCAGTCAGGGCCATGAGGGACCTCAGGATATTTACCAACGTTTTGAAAATAATGCCGAATCCTGGAATAGTAACCGCGAGGGTAGAGACGGTGATGCTGGATATACTAGCAATAGTCCGAGTAAGTTTATCCTTACACACTAAATATCTTTTATTGATTTAACTATTTTTTTTTTGCTACAAAACTTAATTTTCCATTTATTATCTGTAATATCAGTATAAATGTGTGTGTATGTGTTAGTCTTCGGAAGATGGTC
Source organism: Chalcis sispes (assembly GCA_949987625.1). Taxonomy (NCBI): domain Eukaryota; kingdom Metazoa; phylum Arthropoda; class Insecta; order Hymenoptera; family Chalcididae; genus Chalcis; species Chalcis sispes. The sequence continues at coordinate 75,013,950 of OX465095.1, read as the reverse complement.
TGATAATGAGATATCGTTTTACGTCATTGCTCTTCAACTTCTTGATTTTAGATAAAAATCATAATTGTATTGATAAGTATTTCCATGAGTACACGTAGTTTTTAAGAGTACCAATACCATTATTCTTTAGCAAGATTTATATTTTTTCGGTATTCTTTAATGTTTTCTATAAATATGATGAAAACTATGTTTTACAAAAAATTAGATTTTTAAAATGATTGTAATTTATTGTAATATTATATTTAAAATTATTTTTCTATAAATGATTATTTATATTAATTTTCTTGTAATAGATTTATTAATTATAAAATTTATAAGAAATATAGTAATTAGATTGAATCGGTCTACAAAATTTATATGAATAATATTTCTTTGCATCTGCGGTAATTTACTTCTATCAAACAATTAAAACAGTGTGCAAGATTTATCGTCTGGGTTTTTTATTTTCTGTCAATATCTATTCTGAAAGAGCAGACATTATACGATGACATGGATAAATATTTTGCTATTAAATTAATGCCAGTTACAATGAACTTACTAATTATATCTTTTAAATTAACTGTTTCATGCATACTAATAAATTTACTTATCAACTGAGCCTAGTTATTAACAAGTTAATGAGGAAATGACGAATGTTTGCACGCTCAGTTTATAGGCACTGCTTGCTTTTAATGTTTTTTAGAATATGGATCTATGTTGTCTTGCCCTTCCTCAGACAGCCGAATAAAAATTTCTGCAAGAGAGAGTATAGATACTCCGAATGAAATGAGCCATCGCATACTTCCTGGAATGGAAACTGAAGTTCTTTCCGAAAATGCTTCGCTTTCACGTAATCCTGGTGTTACTTTTGATCCTGATATGTATTGGGAAATGAATTATCATGAAGCAGCTATATTTCTTGAGGTAATATAATTTTTTTATTATAATTTTTATAGATATTGAAAACCATAAATTTTTTCAGTTATTTCTACTTAAAAATATTTTATTTTAAATTTAATATATATTTATTTTAATTTTCTATATAGGAAGGTAGAAATAATGAAAAGTTTGATTCTCATCCTAGACATCCAGAGGATTTGCCAGCATATTTATTAGTTCACAATAATTGGTATTATGGCCTTGATCTTTTAACATCTTTAATTTTATTAGGTTTGGCTTTTGTTGAGGAGCCAGCAATGCCTCTTTTTCAAGTAAATAAATCTTTTTATATAAATGTTGCAGAAATTACAAATCTTTTAATAGATATTATTTTAAATATTTTAGCTTCCAGTATGGGCTCACGGTTCGATAGAACTCTTAGCTCTTATAACAATTGGCATTGAATTAGCTTTGAAATTAAGATGGATTGGATGGGGAACTATGTTGAAACATAAACGGACAATGTTAAAGGTACTATATAAATAACAAATGTATTAAATAATTCACAATATTCAATATTATTTTTATACAATAATAGCTAATATTATAAGATTTATTTAATAGTCAATAAAATATTGTAATAATTTTTTAATTATTGATTTCAATTCTATTATACAGTGTATCACGCTTTTTATAATGTTTATTGAAGCGCTCATCGTTTTAGTTCGGCAATCGTCACATTTTAGAGTGACGCGTGCCTTGCGACCTATTTTTTTAGTCGATACAAAATATTGTGGCGGTGTCAGAAGATTTATTAGACAAATTTTACAAACTCTTCCACCCATTTTGGATATGTTAGGACTTTTACTATTTTTTATTTTAACATATATGGTCTTAGGATATTATATGTTCTATGAAATGAATCAAAATTTTGCAACTTTACAAGACAGTTTTGTTAGTCTTTTTGTTTTACTTACTACAGCCAAGTGAGAAAATCTTCATTTTATAATTAATAATTAATTTAATTTTTATTTACAAATATTTATTGCAGTTTTCCAGACGTTATGATGCAATCATTTTCAAAAAATAAATGGTATGCAATTTATTTTGTGTCTTATCTTAGTACCATGTTATACGTTATGATGAATCTCATGCTTGCTGTTGTCAACGAGACATTTACATCTGCTGAACGTGATAAATTTAAAAAACTCTTCCTTCACAAAAGGAAAGCTTGTCAGCATGCTTTTAAACTTCTTGTATCAAAGCAAAATCCTGATCAAATGCGCTTTAAACAGTTTGAAGGTTTGATGCGATATTATGCGCCACAAAAATGTAAGATTTATTATTGGTTTTTAATTAATTTTAGAAATTAAAATATATTTTATTTTATTAACATTCTTTTATTTTCAAACTTGTTTATATTTAATATACTTAGAAACAAATTAATTTGAAAAAACAGTATATTTATTATACTTCTAACGTGTTTTGTATAGTATATTATTCAAATAATTATTACCAAATCAATTACTATTTCAATTAATTTAATTTATTTCAGCAATCAAAGATATTGTATTAATGTTTCGTTATTTAAACATATCGGGTAGTGGAGTTCTAACATCTGATGAATTTCTTAATGTTTATGATGCTACTGTTTTAACATGGGAGCCTCAATATTCCAGTGTTCCGTGGTATCATATGACTTGGCCTCCTTTACAAATTTTATGTCAAGGAGCTCATACAGCTATTGTGTGGTCATATTTTGAAAGTCTTGTTTGTGAGTTATTAGATTTATTTTAAAGAAAATTTCAAATTAATGATTCATTTTTGATATTTTTTTAATAGCATTAGTATCCAATTACTAAGTTGAAATTATTAGTATCTTTTAGAACTTTTATCATATATGATTTAATTATCAAAAGAAAATAAAAAATTTTTCTTAATTAATATATTTTTAAGTCTGAATTAAAGAAATGCTATTATTAATGGATTTTTATATTTTTTACGATTTTATTTTGTTTGGAATAAAATCTTATATAATTATCTTAGATGCTACAATTATTGGAAATGGAATCGCTATGATTTGTCGTTTATTACAACCAGAACCCGATAGAGAAAAATCTGCTCACTTATTTGCTGCATGTTGGGACACATGGCTTTTTGGTACTTGTAAGTATTTTAATTTATTTCGTACAATCAGACATATTTATTTAGTAATGGGACATCGGCCAATAATAAATGAATAAATTTTCGTTTTGCAATATATAAATAAAAAAGATGTATTAAAAATAAAAATATTAAATAATACATATTTGCTTCAGTATTTGTAGCAGAAGCTCTTACTAAAGTCTTAGGTCTTGGAGTGAGGCGTTATTTAAGTTCTGGTTGGAATCTTTTTGATCTTGGAACGTCGATGATGGTATTGGTGGGGGCATGTGGTCTCACACTCTTTCCAAGCGCGGTTTTTTTTGTTGTTTTTCGACCTCTTCGAATGTTGCGACTTTTTAAAATAAAAAAACGGTATCGCGATGTTTTTGGAACATTAGTTATTCTCTCACCACTTATGTGTTCCACTGCTATTGTTATGCTGGTACTCTATTACTTTTTTGCAATTATTGGAATGGAACTTTTCGCTGGATATGACATGAAGAACTGTTGCAAGTAATTTATTTTTCTTCTAATAATAAAAATTTCGTCATTAGTAAAAAGTTAACATTTTTTTTAAACTTAAATATAATTTTTTTCAGAAACACTACAGTTGAAGATTTTTATAAATATTCAGTGAATGGAAGCACAAGTTTAGGATATTATTACCTGAATACATTTGATAATTTAATGGCCAGTGGTATGACGTTATTTGAACTCACCGTTGTTAATAATTGGTTTATATTGATGAATGCTTACGCAGTTACTGTGGGAATGTATACAAGAGCTTATTTTATGACTTTCTATTTGATAACAATGATAGTTTTGACAATAGTAGTATCCAGCTTTTTGGAAGCTTTTCGGTTCAGAATTCAGTACAAAAGATCAACTTCAAAAAGAGACGGTATGATAAAATAATTTATTGGAAAATTTTACTACAAATTATTTTTAATAATTAAAATAATTTTTAATTACAGAGGAAAAGATGCTTCACGAAGAAGTTGAATTAAAATACGATGAATTACAAGCAATTGTTCAAGATTTTCAATTGATAGAACAAATACGCTCGTTCTTACCAATTGGTGTAAGTTTTAAACCGTTAATTATCACGATAAAATTAAACTTATTAATTGAAGAAAATTTGAAAAATTAGTATTTAATTAAATTAAGTATTTAATTCTTTTACTTAGACTACAGCAGTATTCATCGGCTCAAGGCCTCGAACGAGAGAAGTTTTACAGCGGAGAATGTATATTCACGAAATTTTAGAATGGTTATCAGAAGCTAAATCACAAGAAAGAACAAGTACTCCGAATGCCATCAACGATTTTGACGATGATAGCATAGACGATCATATAACAGAAACCGATAGTGCAATATTAAATGGCGTTACGTTGACACAGAGGAGACCAAGTGCTGTTTTCAGCCCTGCATAATTGCTGTATTTGTAAATAGTAAATAAGAATTAAATAATTAAGTAATTCTGTAATTCAAAAAATTATATCATAGAAAACGCACCTAGTCAAAGCTTTAATCTTTTAGTAGATCGAGTTAATTTGTATGAACAAATGTCATGAAGTTATGAAACAACTAAATGTATTTAAAAATTAAGTTCTATTTCTATTATTAAGAAATGTAAATTCTATTTTATATTATTGCTAATTATTATTAAGTTTAAAATAATTTACTCAAATTAAAAATTTTCATTCCACTAATTCATCATCACTTAATGATTTATATAACATTATTAAATTTCATAAAAGATCAAAATTGAAAAAATGAAAATGTAAAATGTAAATGTAAAATTACATTTTCTGCATTTAGTATCGAAAATTATTTCAAACAACTCATTAGAATTTCATCGGACAATACTCCAAAGTAGTTATTGAAGAATTTGAAATCAACATTTTTATAACAAAGTCTTATAAGATATGAAAACCTTGCTTAAGGAATCTTCCCTAACATTGCGATATTTGGAAATTATTTTCAAGTCAGTACGTAATTTAGATGCAATTTATGTGATAGTTAAGCTTAAATTAGATAATAAAAAATTATTTATTCTAATTGTGAAAAAAATTATTATTAAATTAAAGTAAATAAAAAATAATTTTATTTAACAATTTGATCATTTTATAAATAAGATTTATAAATAACATTTATCAAGATTCTGTTGATACTTTTATACATTGAGATTCTGTAATAAACAATAAGAAAGAAACTTAAAATTGTAACAAAATTAAAAAGACAAAGATTTATATATTTTTTAATAAATAGGTAGCTATGCCTTGATAAAAGTTTTAAAATTAATGTTTATCCGTCCCTCAAAAGAAATTACAATGCAAAATTAATTTTGCTTTGAATAGAAAAAACCATAGAGCCGGATGAAAGTTAACATCTATAATTATTGTTTAATTAAAATGTTTTTATAGTGTAAATCGAATGAATTTATGTATGTAAAACTTTTAAAAATAAAAAAAAAATATATATATATATATGTATATGTATGTATATACATGTATGTTATCCATTATATAAAACTTTGTTTAATCTTTATTTTCATGAATTTCAACTCCTGATTTTCCTAAATCTGTTTCAATCACCGAAAATTTATTTGACGTTAATTCGGAACTTAAATTTTGTAACTTAATTGAACAAGCATCAGGTGGAATTAAAATATAAGCAAATCCACCACCACCAGCACCTGTAAGTTTAGCCGAAAATCCATATTTCTTTGCTGTCAAGCAAATAAGATCCAAAGATGAATGTGATACTTGACAAGTGGCTAACAGTCCTTGATTTATATCAATAAGGGTCTGTAAAATGTTGATAAAATAGAGGTAATTTTTTAATTCATAAGTTAAAAAAAAATTAATAAATTATTCATTAAAATCATATTTTATTATAAATAGTAATGAAATGTTTCAAAAGTATATTGGCAATAGTGTTTTTAATTTAATAATATTATGTAAACTTACTGATAATTCATTATATGCTGAAAGTGATAAAGCTTTTTCTCCATCATCTTGTTTGATAATTTTAATAACTTGCTCAGAAATATCATCTATCATATCCATAATTTTAAGAAATATATTCGGATATTTATGAATTAATCCAGCTAATTTTTCAACAAGTAATTTGGTACTTCGTCCTATTTTAGTATCGACCAAAAAAATTTTCATGCTTTTTAATTTGGGAGAAATAAACTCGGGTTTTTCGCCTTTTCGAAATTTAATGATTGAGCCGAATGTACAAATAGAATTATCTATACCAGAAGGTTTACCGTGCATAATTTTTTCGCAATTGAATGCGTATTCTGAAATTTTTTCAAGTTCTGTATTATCTAATTGTGCAGAAGCTTTGGAATCTTTTTGAAGTTTCGACCAATGCAAAAAGGCAGTGGTAAGACAGACGGCAAAGGAAGCGGAACTACCAGCACCTGCACCTATTGATAATTCGGTATCAACTTTAACACTAAATGGTTTTAAAACTAAATTTTCTTTTTGTATTATCTGAAAAAGCGCATAAAAAAATCCTTCTAAACTACTCTTGTGTTGTTTATTCTCGAAGCCGATAGACTCAACAAACTTTTGGATGCTCTGAAGAAATGAATCGTGACTGTCATCGTTTAATTTTGGAAATTTATCGTCGGATAAAAATTTTTGCAGTTTACCGATAGGAATTTTTTTTGAGATATTAAGTTTCAACATTTCTATAAGAATATCATTTTCCTCTTGTGGTAGTTCTTTGAAATCTAGTCTACTTCGTAAATTTAAGCTTGCCGCCACGGCCCTTTTGCCGTACACAACCGCATGTTCTCCAAATAGAATAACTTTTCCTGGTGCTGTAATTCTGAACGATATCATTGTAAATGAATTTTTAATGCTAATTAAGTCGATTCCTGTTGTTTTTTCCACTGATCAGGCGTCAAAGTTTTTTGTGAAAAAGCGTGAATACTTTTTAGTTCCTCTTCTAAAATTGTATTAACTAATCTGTAAATAATAAATTTATCCTCTCAACTCAAATTATCAATAAAAATTTAAAAAAATGATTAAACAAAAATTTAGCGTTTAAAATAGTCTAATATAAACGTTCTTTAAAATTACGGTTAATATAATTTTATAAAACATTGTTTGTTTTTTCTATTATACTATTTTGATAAATATAAATTCATAAATTATTAGTTATTAAAATTTACCTATGTCTCTGAAGAAGCTGTTTGCCTTCAAATTTATCCGAGACTATTAAAACGGAAAATTTAGCGCCACAACCATCAGATTCGTCGTTTACAATCTGTAACAAAAAAGCGAAGAATCGCACAAGTACAAAAAAAAAAAAAAAAAAAAAAAAAAAAAAAAAAAAAAAAAAAAAAAAAAATAGCATATAAATATATTTGTAGAAATGTATTATTACATATTTATAACGTTTTCATTCACTAATAGAATTTTCTTAACTCAAGGACATTACAATAAACAGGACATTAATAAAGCAACGACTCGAAATTTTCGTTTCGACAAAAAAATTTATTAATATTTATGTTTCATAGTGTATGAAGCATTTCCATGCAAATACACTGTTTGTGACAAAAATCTATTCACTATATTATGCAACCATTATAATATGATACATTCACACTCTTATCTTTATGTTTAAATTTAAAGATTTGTTAAAGAAAAATATTACATTTATTACAAGAAAATTTGCATACAATTCATTATTGTTAAAGCTGTTATCAATTTTATACTATTTCTGTTATTAATGTATTATTACAATTATTATTGGAGTTTATTTATTACTTTCATTATTTAATTTTAAATTTTCTAGCTGGTAAAGAAATTGCATAAAATTGTTTATAATTAAAGTAAATTAAAAATAGAAAGAAATGTACACATGAATATACAGATACAAGTAATGGGTATAAATCTGGATATTTTTTTGGTGTTTTGAAGAATCCACTGCACATAGATAAAATTAGGACACCTATTAAAGAAAGACCGAACAATATATTGATATATATATCTTTAGATGTCCATACATTAATACTCTTCTTTACTTTTATTTTCCTCGATGTAAATTTTTCTTCTTGTTTCTCTTCTTTACATTTTATAAAATTTGAGATTTTTGATTCAAACCACATCCAGGAAACCGAAACGTTAAAAAATATAAACAAAGCAAAATATGCAATATAAAGTCCATCTTTAATTAATAAAGGTAGCATGCTAAAAATAGAAATTATGAGAAACCAAAAGCAAAAAAATGGATCTTTATGGAAGTGTAATAAAACAGGTAATGCTACCAAAAGTATAGATTTTTCGTGGACTTGAAAAGAAAAAAGGAAAAAAGATAGAGATGAATTTATAAGTGACAATAAAAACTTTTCTCTTGAAGGCCTAAAAAATAAATCAAGGCTACTCGGTAATAAAGCAATTGTTGTTGATACAAGACATATTTGAGCTAATTGTAAATTAGAAAAATTATTTCGTAATTTGTAAAGTACATTAACAGCACACCAAATATTAGCAACTTTATCTTCAAAAATACCTCTTGTTAATGGAAACAGTCTTAAAACTGCATCCATGAAAACTTTTCTGTCTGTTAAAAATGGAGCCCAAATCAAAGAAAATGTAACAATAACTGTTAAAGAAACACAAATTAAAGAACGCAAACAAGCAAGAAGCGGTTTTCTTTTTCCAGGTGTATTAATACCTAAAATATAAAAAAAACACGGAAGGGCATGATACAATTCCATTTGTTTATAATTCAATGCTAAAACAAAGAAAAATGATCCAATTGCCATTGAACCTTGGAAAAGAGCTGACACAGATGCAACAAAGAGACCAAGAGAAACACAATTATACTGAAAATGACCATAATCTATTAAAATTAATCCTGGATAAAAGAGTATAGTTGCCAAAACAAAATGACGTTTTTTAAATAAAAAAAAATCTTTTTTTTCATTCTTCTCTTGATGTTTCTTAACTTTGGATTCTGTAATTGGTAACGTTAAAAATACAAAATAAACAATTGCAGGAATAAATATAAGCAGATCAATGACTAGAACTGAAAGTCTCATAAAATATTTGTGCGCATTGGATTCATAGCCTCGAGATTGATGTAGTTTAACAGAATCAGGATCAAGTACATTTGCCACTCGAGCAAGAAGTAGACTATGATATGCAGTAATTGGTGGATAATCCAAACCCCAGTACTGTAGATCATTATTTGAAGAATTTGAATACCACTGAGAAATAGGAAGGTTCAAAGTAATTTCTTGCCAATGGCGTTGTGCTTCATAATCACCGAACATCGGTGGTTTACCGGCACCGCTGTATGGGTAGTAGGAAATGCACCAACGGAGTAATAAAGCTAAGCCAACAATAAGGCTACTCTGCAACATCTCTGAGACGCCGTCTTTTTTTCCTACATTCTTCAATGCAGAGTTTAAGGAATCATTGTTGTCCTTGAGAAAGGCATTCGCAGTCGCGGTCTCTCTTTCGCGCATTTTTGATAGTTCCTCGTTCTAGTAATCTTTATTGTTGAATTTTTGAGTAGTCAAAGTAGTTTGCGCGCTGTAAAAGTGAGGTTATGCGTTGGCGTCTTTGCCGCTTCGCGATTAATAAAAAGTAATAAAATTATTTTGCTTACGAGATGTGTAGGCTCTAACTCCTTTTGCAATTTGTTGCGTATATAATCTTCTGAATATGGCATATTTCAGCCACGTAAAAAAAAGGCGTTAGCGTCAATAACACTTTTACACGTTTTAATCAGTATGTTTATCAGTTACCGGTAGGTCATCAAAGAATATATATATATATATAAATTCAACTGCTTTGGTGTCACTCATCTATACTATATAATTTTGCAAAATGTATCTAGCGAATTAAAAATTCAATATATATGAATTGTATAAAATATACTTGCAATTATTCACGTAATAATTTATTTGTATTATGAAATTTAATATTTTTGATCGCTTTTGATATCGCAATTAATGAAAACAATAAGCGTTTAAAAAAATCTTGATTGTTTTTATTTATTCATTGTATTATTTTATTTAGAATTCAAAACATGAAAAAATGTTAAAAAACTGTTTGAAATAAAAACTTTATTAAGGGGCTATACCAGTGTGAAACTTTCAAAAAATCGATAATTTTTTTTTGTCTTATTCGACAATTTATACTTTTAAGAATATCCTGTGAAATTTTCAAGGCCGTATATCTCTAATACTTTTCGGATGGCAGCCTTCTAAAGAGCAACCGCTCGCGGGTATAAACTGCTCCATCTACCTAGGGGCGGAGCGTCGGAGCTGATGTGCCGGTACCTGAATCTTTCGTATTGTAAACAGTACATAGGTAAGAAGGAAGGCTAGAAATATGTATACAGGGTCTTGAAATACAGTGTTGCTATTTAAAAGGTATTCTGGAGCCGTTTGACGCTGTTGCTGTCGAAGCGTCTGTTTAGTTTACTCGCAGCTGTCGTACATTATACAACAGAGCGAAAATGAGTGAAAGTATTCAAAAGGGCACTCATGATAAACCTTTTCATAGATCTCGAAGCAAGAAGAGAAAATTTTCGGGAAATCAATACACATATGAGCAGTCCACCGCAAACACCAGTACAGCCGCTGAAAAACTGTTACGTACCGAAGACGAAATTATAGTTGATCAAATCCATGGATACTGTTTCATCGAGTTTTTCTCTGTTTTTAGTATAATTAGCACTTTAGTTGTGTGCAAAACTTGTAAAAAAGACATCAAGTTCAATCAAACAAGTTCTCGGGGCTTAGGATTCAAAATTGCTGTGTCATGTGAGTGCGGTATTTCACATGTGAATTCTGGACCGATGATTAGTAATGCTTACGAAATAAATCGTCGTATAGTGTTTGTGATGCGACTTCTAAGCGTCGGTATCAATGGAATAAATCTATTTTGTGGCTTGATGGATCTTCTTCAAAAATTTCATAACAGCACTTTCGCTGGATGCTCTGAAAATGTAACTAAAGCTGCTGAGACCGTTTATAAGTAAATGGAGTACACAAAAAGCCGTTACTGAAGAGAAAGCTAAAACGTTAAAGAATGAAGGTTCAGATGTTAATTTGACAGTTTCCGGAGATGGCACATGGAAAAAATGCGACCACACTTCACGTTTCGGTGTTACAACTCTTGCAGGTAAATTCAGTAAAAAAATTATCGATACAGTCGTAAAATCGACTTATTGTAAGAGTTGTGAAGTATGGGAAAAGAAAAAAAATACTCATCCTGAAGAATACAAAGAATGGCTTGAAGGACATGACGATTGCGATGCAAATCATATTGGATCAGCTGAAAAAATGGAGGAAATGTTTGGCCGCTCGATCGATCAATATGGAGTAAAATATACGCGCTATATTGGCGACGGTGATAGTGCCACATACAAAGGTTTATTGAATTTAAATCCGTACGATGATGTTACGAAAGCTTTGGAACCTATTTATACTGATTTGAGTTCAAGGGAATTACTAGAGCCATGTAAAGGAGGAAACACGCAGAATAACAATGAAAGTTATAACGGCTTGTTGTGCAACTTTGCTCCAAAGCATCTTCACAACGGCATGAAAACGATCGAGCTCGCTAATTTCCTTGCTGTCTCAATATCCAATGATGGTTTTAATAGTATTTTAAAAATGCTACAAGTAATGGACGTCATTATCGGTCCTATTGCAAAAGAATATGCCATAGAGAGAGATGACAGCCGAATTAACCAGGCGGAATGAAACGTGAATACGTGAATGAAGCGTCCTCAAAAGAGGGACGAACAATTCGGAGACAAGCTTTAGCCTCTCAGCGGGCATTATTCGAGGAGGAAGAGGGTCCATTGTATGGGCCAGGTATAGCTGATTAGCAGTTTTTATGGTAAATATTATTTTATCCTGCAAAAATCGTTAGTTTAATCTTTAAACGCGTTTTTCTCGAAATGAAATTTTTCAAATTTGCTGCCATCGTAACTCAAAGAGCAATTATCCGATTGACTTCAAATTTGAACTGAGTACTCTTGAATATATTTACTCTACAATGACGTAGGATTTTTTTGATTGGATGAAAATTGACGATTTGGCATTAAAAAAAGCGATCATATTTTTGACAAAAAAAAAAACTTTTTTTTGATAACTACGCCATTTTGTTAAATTTTGATATTTTCTGAAAATTCTACGACATTGTATAGGAAATACCTTCTAGTTTAACGACTTTTTTTTTTATTTTTTGGTTTCAGCTACTCATTCGGCCGGAATCGTGGAAGTAGTGGAGGAACTTTTTTTTTTTTGGCGCTTCCGAAGACAGCGCATAAGTCGTTCATTTGTCAATATTTTTTGATAGAAAAATTATGGGATATAGTTTAAATATAGCTTGATATGCTCTTATATTTTTAAAATATTTTATGAAGTATTTTTCTTTTAAAAAATTCCCGAAAATCACCCAAATTTTCAGCGTTCACACTGGTATAGTCCCTTAAAGAAAATAGATGCATCTATTATGTATAATATACTAGTAAAAGTGAATTTATTACTATTTTTATAACTAATTTCATAATAATCATTTTTAAAACAATATATATATATACTATTTCAACTGTTGATAAAATATTGAGGACTATTAAATAAAAACATATATTTTATATAATTTATAGTTGTTTTTATTTAATTACAACATTTTAATTCATAATGATAATTATATTATTTCAAAACATTCCTAACTTGCATTCTTAATTACAAAAATAAACCACTTTATTCTCTTTTATTTGAAATTCCTTTCTTACAATTTTTCTATTTGTACTAGATTTTTAACAGATATTTCACTAATATAATTATTTATTTTACTGTCTTAAAGGTATTTTCAGATATTGGTCTTCTATGTTGTATTAAAATATCGAATATCATATTTTATTGCTTTAAGTGCACAAATTAAATTTTGAAATAAAGAATTAATAACAAATCATCTTTATAACAGTTTGCAAAATCAAAAAATTGCAAAAAATATTATTGTTTTTTGCTACATTTTTTGTAATAACTCTAAATTACATGTAATGAATATCAATTATTTTATAAATATTTTATCAAAAATTTTAATATTACTTTATTTAAATATTAATTTCTATTGCAGACAATATGGACAGACTCATACTTTTTATAAAAAATTATCTAGAAATCACTGAATATAAAAACACTAGATTATTTAGATTCTGATTAGATCTTGTAGATTCTTGATAGATTCAGTTAGATTTTTTGAACAGAAAATATATTAATAAATTGCAATCATTACTTTTCTTTTATTGTTAAATAATAAATTAAATTATTTCTGTCGTCATTTTATTAGGAAATGAAGTTAAAAAAACAAAATAATTTATAAAAAAATTAAATTTTGATTTTATAGAATTGAAGCATAAACAAATTCTTTCATATTGCTTGTTTAATATAATTATATAAACATATTATTTATGTTATTATATACAACATTTTATTTCTGAATAAAAATTTATTTAAAAAATTGTTAAATAAATAATTTTTAAAAATAAAATTAAAAAATGAGCTAGATTTTATTAAAGGAAGATAGTTTAAATTTAATCGTTAAAAGATTAATTATTTAAAACTTTATGCATTAAAAAATGCAGTTCAAAATTTTATAATTATTATTAATTAAATAAATGACAACTATAAAATAAGTTTTAATAATAATAATTGTGAGAAATTTAATTTTTATTTTATACGATTGATCAGCAGTTAATGTTAGTTTTTTTTGCATATCGACACAGTATTTCATACTCTGTTTATGACAGTCTATTTATTTATTTAATAAATTAAAATTTAAACCTTATTCAATAAAAATATATTTGATTTTTTAACGTAGTATTTGCAAAAATTCAAATTAATTCATTTTCTTTCATTCGTTCATTTTCTTTATAAAATCTGACAATAATTTCCAATCAATCTAATGTATTACACAATATTACTTTATTATATTGTTGCATAATAAAAAAATAAAATCAGTTATTCAACGATTTATGTACAAAACTAAAAAAATCTAAGGAATATACAAATAGATTTGTATCATATATAAAAAATTTGCAACATCTATACAATTATTTAAAAATAAAATATTTATATATTTATAAGTTGTCTTAAAAAATATGAATTTCCAAAAATTAAATTTTAAATTATTTTTTTTATAGTTCAAATATATGAATGTAATTTTCTTACTATTTAAATTATCATGCATAAAATTCTTCTTTTATTAATTAATTTAATTAAAAAAATTAAATTTAAGTCGAATAAATTAACTATTGATTCTAAAATAATGTGGAGGTATCTTTAAGTGAAATTTTATTCAAGTAAATGTGATAAATTGAAAAATCTATTTTATAGCAAAATCTTAATGATGATTCAAAAATAATAATTTTGTCTTTAGTTTATTTTTTTTTTGTGAATTATAATTTTGTAGAAACAATTAAATTTTGCAATTCTTTTAAAGTATTATTAATATCTTCGCGAAATATTTTAACATTTAGATTTTTATTTTTTCGTTTTATATCATTTGAATTTATGATTTTTGTATCACAATTTTTAAACATTATTTCACTAAAATTTTGTTGTGTACTGCTAATCTTTAAAGAATTAATATAAGATGATGAATGTGATGATATTGATAAATCTGTTGAACTACAATTACCATAACTATTACTACAACTTTGATTAAGTTGCTCATCATCACTCATACATTTTTTATTTTTATCGTTATCAGAAATTTTCGGCTTTCGTTTATCTAATAACTTTTCAGAAACTTGAAAAGTATTTTTATGAAGTTTTATATCTTTAACGTTGTCACTGGGACCAATTACCAATGAAGATTGGGGTAAATTAGAAAATTTTTCCTTATATTTATTTAATGCTTCCAATTTTTTTTCAGAACTAACATAATTTAGTGTAGAATTATTTATAAATTCAGATGTAGAAGTTAGTTTACCTTTTACATCTACTGTTTTTTTTTTACATTCAATATTTGATGTATCGAAATTACCACTTATACATTGTTGGTAATGCTTGAAAGCAAAATTACTTTTTTTATAAATCAATTCTCCCTGTTTTGCTATTTTCTTTATTACCATCAATTGATTTATATAAATTTTAATGTTTTTTGCATCTTTTAAATTTATCATCATAGAATTATTCTGCAAACAATAAAATAACGTAAAAATTTTGTAATACAAAAAAATTTTGAAAAAGATACCTCTTCATATTCTTATAACATACCTCTTCATCTATACTACATATGGTAGCAATAAAATTTTTTTCTAAAACTCTTTCTGCAAATATTTTACATACTTCTTTGGGCCATTCATTTTTTTCAATTGGTTTTATACAATGTAAACCACAAGGGATTGCTTGTGCAGGTATTGTAGAAAATCTTTTGTCCAAAAAATATAATTGATTTATTTTGTAAGAACTTACTGTTCCAAAATCATAGAAATGTATCTGAAATATTTAATTCAATATGTAAGTTTATAAGATTTTTCACAAACCTTTTTAATTGTATGACTTAAAACTAAACTTACAATAGCACTGTTTGATTTTATTTTTTTAATTATACCTCTATGCCATGATTCAGCAAAAATGCATGCAACATTTAATCCTGGTTGTAATAATATTTGGGGTATTTTATATTTATCTAAATCTTGCTGCATATAAAATTCTCTAAAAATGAATGAATAGTAAATTCATAAAATAATTAGAATAATAATAATATTTACTTACCTTAATTGCATCATTAATTTATTGAATTTATTTTTATTTTTGTGTAATGTTATCCAAAAAAAAGATGGATTGTAAACATCAGAAATTATTACATCAATACTTGCTTCTGAATTGCAATTTAATGAATTAACTTTTATTTGATCAACAGTTTCATCAATATTCATTACATCTGTTGGAATTAATGTCTTGGAAATTTTAAAAGACTATATAGAAATAAAGTATTAGAATATATTTAAAGCATAATAATTATTCAAATATTTTATTAAGTGTTATTATTAATATACCAATTTATCAGGAACTGGTTCAGAAAGGTTTTCCACATTCTCAAGAGAATTTTTTGAAATTAATGTTTCAGATTTTTGAAGACATTCAAGAGATTGTTTTGCATTTAATACTATATGTTTTTTGGCATTTAAAGGTTTTATAATTTGAAAGATATCAGGTAACGCAGTTACAAATTCTATTACACTGTTAAATCCTAAATCATAATATTCTAAATCAAGTCCATATTCACGTTGATATACTTTTGGAAGTTCCGAACACCAAATTCCTTCTAAATATTTGTTTATTAACTTTTGTAATCGATATTTAGTCGGTTCTTTAATTAAGTCTGATACAGAATTTTTCTGAATATTTGTCATCTGATTTATTTCCTTTCCATTAAATTTTTTAAAAACATTTTTAAAATTCTTCTGATTCTCAATTTTGTTTTTAGATAAATAATTTTTAAAATAAATATAATTGTCATCATGACTTAGTTTATGACTCAATTCATTAAGTTGACTGTTAAGATTCTCAATTGTATAAAATGTATGTTTACCAATGTAATTAGTAATTTCACATAAAACATCTTGTTTATTTATCTTAATTTTATTAATATTACTACTTATCTTATTATTACTACCTTTATTTAAAGATTTTTTAATTAGATTTTGAAAAACTTCATTCAGTATATATGGATCAATAAGATTATAGTGAATTGATCTACTTTTAAATTTTGAATTAGATTTTTGAGACTTTTCTTTTTTGACTAAGGAACTGATATGCCGTGATTTATCAGTATCAATATGATAGGCACATAATTGATTATTTTTATTATATTTTAGTTTAAGTACATCTGGCATACTAATAAGAAATTCTTTTAAACTTGTATAATGAAAATCTTTAAATGGTATACTTTCATCCATAATATTTTTATATGAATGGTCCAGTTTTGCTAATGTAACATCCTGATTACTCATTGATATTAATAAAGATCTTATATCTTTTTTTATGTCTTCCAATTTTGACAAATTTGAAGTACTTATTAATGCAGTTGTCATTTTAAACATCAATTTATATTTTGTTAAAAGAAATTATATATAAACAGTTTATAAACACTCATTAAAATCATAAATCATAAGATCATTAAATTTAAAAAACTGATTTAAAATATCTTTTCTGAATAACAGAAATTTTTTTCTAACCTATAAACATAATGATTGCACATGTCTACTTTAAAAATACATCTTTTACCATAATAATAATGAATATAATGATTTTATTTTAAAAGTCACTATATATTTTCAGTATGATTACAATATTATGTCTGAGAATTTTAGCGGCGGAATACCGTGGGTCTCTAATTGTTATATATGATAAAGGCGATATATAAGCGTCTATATATTTGTTGGTAGTACGAATGGTAAAAGTGCACTCTATGTTACCAGTATATATTTTTTCCCAGATAACATTGTGGCGACACGATGCGTCCACGTTGCGTACATGCATGCGTAACCCGTGGCAGCACATGGATATCCAGTTGCGTGTCCACATTGTTTACACGTTGTCAACACGCCGTGGTTTCCACGACCGTGTAGCGCATATAACCTTAAAATATTTTTAATAATTTATAAAAAATAAAATTAAAATGAATAAAACAATGTTTTAAAATAAATATTAATTTATTAATTTAAACATATATTATAAGTTACAATAAATAATATATAAATTAAAAATACATTATATTATATGCTGCTAAGTCTTCTTCTTGATCTTCTGCAGCAAAATACGTGAGGAAAAGTACATCTGAAACCAAATAATGATAATATTATTTTTAATAAATGTAACATGATTATTGAACATTTGTTAATTTTAAAAGAACTTACAAATTACTTGATTATAATAATTAAAATTCTTGAACCAGGATCCAAAGACTCGTACTCCTAATTTCTGTTTCCAAATTTCTCTTTTAATGCTAAACGAACTGCTGAACTTGCACCTTTATTTGTTACTAACCGCTGGTTTTGAATCAGAAAATCCAAAGAGTCAATAATGCAGTGATAATCTGGTTGACAAGGAAATCCTTCACCTGGTGGATCTTTGATAAATAACTGTAAATAAATTAAATTTGTTAGTTGTCAAATCATTTTTTATATTAAATAATAATTTAATATTAAAATATTTGTATTACCTTGGCTTCCTTTTTAGTGTAAAATTCCACAAACGCAAAGCCTCTATGCTTTTTGTCACCAACCATTTTTTTTGGTAATCTAACAGCCTTTAATTCACCAAAAGCCCTGTAAACATAATTTCTCAATGAGCCCATTAAATTAATAAACAATATTTCATAAAATAAATTCTTACTTAAATAAATCTTTAATTTCATCAGCATTTGCTTTAAAAGACACGTTTCTTACAAGAATTTTTTTTCCATTCTGTTCGGTAATTTTAGCAGTCTTTTTCGCTACCTTAATATCAGTTCTAAATAAAAATAAGAAGAAGTTAATTAAAAAATTTTCAATGTTTTATTATTTTAATTAATGTACATTAAACTTACTGCAATTATATACTTTCTGAACGTTTCAATTCAAGAGTTTTCCCATCCAATGAACTCGTTTGCAATTCTTTTAAAGCACGTTCTAAATCAGATTTTAATTTATATCTTACAAACCCGTAACTCACAGATAATTTATTGCCTTGATTTTTAGGATCTTTTTTCATGGAAACATTAGCATAGTTCAATCTGTCATATTTTGAAAAATGCTGTAAGAAGATAAAATTATCAAATACTTTTATTTATATTACATTATATAATAGACAATTACTGAATTTCACCTTTAATTGTTTTTCTATAGTAAGAAAATTTAAATTTTTTACAAAGAGACTTTGTCTTCAACTTCGCTTTCCTTACTTTCATTTTTAGTAGATTTTTCTTCATCTTTGACCTTGATTTTTTCTTCTACTTCTTTTTCTTTTCTTCTATCTTCAGAATTATTATTTTGTGACATATTCTTTTCTTTGCGTGTTTTACAAGATATAGAAATAAAACTGTCATCTAGTGCTCATTCTGAATACAAAGGCAAGTGTTTAAATTTTGTATAAGCCAGCCTGGCAAAAGCTTTTCTTGCTTCTGATGGTTCAATAAATTTCACAAGAGCTACAAAAAATAGTGTTTAAAATAATGCTCAACTTTAGCTTTGAATTTTAATTTAAACCTGTGATTCCAAAAGGAGGTAAAACTGCTCGACCAAGTTCTCCCTGTTTAGTAAAACACTCCTTTATCTCTTGCATTTTTGTTCTCCCTGGTAAATTTTTTATAAGGATAACAGTTCTTAATCGTTTACTTGGGGTCTAAAAAATATTTATTATTGTATTTATTGAAATAATGTGTTTCATTTTTAATATGATTTTAAATTTACAATAATACCTGATTAAAAGCAGTTAAACAAACTCCATTTTCTTTTTAAAAATTTTTGAGTTTCTTGAACTAATTGTGTGTCTCTTAATGCTAAATGAACTGCTGCACTTGCACCTTTATCACTATCTTGCAAAACCTGTATATTTCAATTTCTTTAATATACAAATTGCAATTATAATTGTATTAAATTGTATGTTAAATAAAATTACATTTTCTTTTGTAGTATTATGAGCTTGTGCTATTGCATCAGCAACGGCATTTTGTCCCAAAAAAGGGTGTTTCAGTTGTGAGATAATCCAGCAGTTGCTTTTGTTTTTAATTCTTTCTTTTGTTTGTAACTGAAACCATTTAAAAAATAATGTTTTAACATTTCAATAATTATAATACTTAAAATTTTGAACTATTACTATTCATACCTTGTGCAAGTAAATCTTCTGGCATTGATTTTGTTTTTGATGGAAGAAGAGGCAACGTTCTACCTTCTTGAATAGATCCATCAAGTTCAGAGTAAGCTTTAACTGCATGTTCTGGCAACAAAAAAGTTATCATACCAAATCCTTATGATTTTCTTGTAAGTTTATCAATTGGAAGATTAACTTCAGTTAAAGGACCTTAGATAAGAATCAAAAATTAAAAAATTATAAAAATTTAAAAATAAATAATAATTAAATGAAATTAACCATATTTTTCAAATAATTTTCTGATGTTATCTTCAATTATTGTGTAAGTTAAATTTCTTAAAAATATTCTTCCAGATTCAGCTATACTATCTTCATTTTTTAGAGCTTCTTGTTGCTTCCACCTAAAATTCGAATTCTTAGGTTCTTCTTCATTTTTTTTCTTTACCATTTCTTCATATTTGGTTACAGATAAACGTTTGCCATCTAAAATTAAAATAAATAATATTACTCTGCTTGTTTAAAATTTTTAATTTATAACTATACTATACACAGAAGCTTTGATTGCATATTCCCTAATTTCTTGAATAATTTTATAAACTGCATAACAAAACGTCTTTAAAGTTTTATCTATTATTTCATTCCGTTGATGCAAGTACACATTTGTAAAAACTTGAGCTAAACTGTGACCCTCCAACCATGAAACTATGCAAGCATAGGTTGAATCGATTATTCCAATAATTTCAGAAGGATTAAGATTATCTAATTTTATTACACCAGTCATTGCAGCCTGTGAAAATATATATGGTTTATTGTTGCCTCTGTTGCACAACATTCTAGCATCCATTTTTGGATCCATCATTTCAATAGCAGACATTGCATCGAATAATCCAAACAGATCATCATGGAAAAGTTCTCCAAGTTCTAGTTCTAAATAATTACATAATTATAATGTTAAATTTATAAATATTAAAGTAAAATTTATAAACTATTAATATGCTGTTGTTGAGCTTGTTGCAGGCTCGGAGTGCATGTAACATCAGGAACTTGGCCAGGAACAATGTGCTGTATTATTTCTATTTGCGGCCGTGATCAATGTATAACTTATACTAGAATGAAAAAAATCTTACAAAGAATTTATTTCTTCATTATGTAAGATAAACTTAATATATAATATCAAATATACTTATCTAATTAATTCGTCGATTAGAGAAATCTTCTAACTTTATTAAAAAATTTTGAATATTAATATAATAATAAGTAACAACAATAATTTGCGAGTGACACGAACAAACTCGCGTATTCACTTGCACTCGCGCTCACAAGTGCAACTGCAGTATATAACCTATTTATATTGCACATATATTACAGTAGAATCAATACTTTCTATATATTTCATAATTATATTCTTATAATTATTCTTAAATTTATTTAAGAATGTTTAAAATAACTTTGTGTATTAATATATGCACATATTATTGTTATAATTTAATAATATAAAAAGAGTTTGCACGCGTGTTTTCACATGCGAACATAATGCGCGCATTAACCCTGTAAACGACGGCCGTCATGCGTGCGAGCAGCGTGCGCACATTTTGCAATCATTCTTGCATCGACCATTCGTGTACGCACGATGCCAACATTTTGCTGGCATGGCATGCTTGCACGCCCGTGGGCTCCACGCGCTGTTATCTGGGTTGGTCTCGACGATAGTAGCACGTTTATAATTAGGTATGTAATTATTATGTTTTTTGAGTTTATTTAATGTAAAATTTAGTAATTAATATTTTAGACTCTTGATGACAACTACCGATCCTTGTAAAAAGTTTGCATGTAAGTTACAGAAGTGTTTACAAGGTTAATATTTAGAATTATTAAAATTATTATACTCATGATCTTAAATAAAATACAGTAAATTTACAATTTCTGCTTTCTTTTACAGAGAATGTTTATCAACCTTCTCGGTGTGAGAATGTCATTGAAGAATTAAGAAAATGCTGTACAAAACATTTTTCTATATCACTTGTTTGTGAGGGTATAGATATTTCAAAACCATATGAGCATAAAACAGTCGATTATGTAAGCTATAGTACTGTTAGTATTTAAATATATTTGAAAAGTTTATTGATTAGAAAAGATTATGGTTTTGAATTCAGTTGCAAAGGCAAAAAATATAAATAAATATTGAATTTTCTTAATCAAGTTTAACTGCAATAGAATTAATAATATTTTAATTATTTCAATATCAAAATTTCTAAAATAAACTTTTTTCTGTAACAACAATAATTTATTTTTTTCAGCAAAAAGTTGTAAAATGAAACCAAATTATAAAAAGTATATTTTCAAAAATAGACCTATATATGAACGTTACCCTGGACTATTTATTACAATTGCATCAATTATTTGTACTGGCTATATATTATCACCATTAGCATATAGTTTTATAGAATTGTCAGATGAAGAAGAACTAAAATTAAGGGAACGCCTAGAGTAATAGATTTAAAATTATACTAACCATGGAAGCAGTCAAAAGTGCTAAAGAAAGATTAAAAAAATATCCGATATTAATTTTCCAATGTAAAGAATCAGCTGTTAATTATGCTTCTTGTGTAATAAGCAAAAAGAATTTAAAAAAGGATGATTGTAAACAGGAATTTGATAAATTTAAGGCTTGCCTTGTAAAAGTTGCAGCACAAAATAAAATAAAATTATAAATCTTATCGCATATAGTTTATAAAATGAAAAAATATACGACATCTAGTGCGAAGGCTAGTAAGCCAATATCAAAGAAGAAAATGATCCAATCAAACACAGTAATGTCAATACAAATTCACTGCGTAATAGCTTTTATTATGAGGCTCCTTCTTATCACATATGCAAATTATCATGATAAGTACTTTAAAGTATCATATACTGATGTAGACTATAAGGTATTTACCGATGCAGCTCGATATATAACTAAAGGAAAGTCACCTTACGAACGTCATACTTATAGATATTCACCGTTACTTGCTTTGTTAATGGTACCAAATGTATTATTACATCAAGATTGCGGTAAAGTTTTTTTCTCAGTTATAGATATATTAGTAGCTAAAATAATGAGAAAAATTCTTATTCGTCAAAATTTTAAACAGCAAACTGCTAATCTTTGTGCTCTTTTGTGGTTATATAATCCTTTAGCAATAGTTATATCAACCAGAGGAAATGCGGATTCTATTGCAGTCCATTTAGTTTTATGGACTTTATATTTATTACAAAATGATCAACTTATTTTGGCTGGGATAGTACATGGTTTGTCCATACATTTTAGACTCTATCCACTCGCATTCAGCTTGGTCATGTATCTTTATTTAAGAGAAAAAAATTTATTCACTCCAAACAGAAAGCAATTGAAGTTAATCATACCATGTGCTTTAACGCTATTTGATTTAACAGCTTTATGCTATGCACTTTATGGTAGAAAATTTTTAGATGAGAGTCTATTCTATCATTTAGTCAGAAAAGATGTACGACATAATTTTTCTGTATTTTTCTACATGCTTTATCTTTCAGCCATCGAAGGACCTACCATAATACAAAAATTTTTTACATTTTTACCGCAAATATCAATTTTGGTAGCTATAGCTTTTAGATACTCTACCAAAGAAAAGTTACCATTTGCTCTGTTTACACAAGCAATAACAATGGTTGTTTTTAATCCGGTTATGACATCTCAATATTTTTTTTGGTTTCTTTCTTTACTTCCAATTTGTTTGCCATACTTAAAAATGACAATTACAAAAATGATTTTAATTGTAATTGCTTGGATTTTAAGTCAAAGCTTATGGCTGTATACTGCATACTTGTTAGAATTTAAGGGAATTGACTCCTTTGATTATATTTGGGCTGCTGGTATTGTCTTTTTTATTATTAATATTAAGATACTCGTCGAGTTAATTAATTGTTATAAATTATAATTTGTCTAAAATATTATAACAAAATTTTGTAAAAATTACAATGTATTTTATCATTATAATCTAATAAATTTCATAGCATCTAAAAGATAATTTAATTTCCATTATTATATAATCAAATAAGTGTACTGTAATCAGTAAAAACGAATACTGTACAAAAAATATCAAATTGATACATGATAATAAATATTTGCCATTAAAAAATCAATAAACATGACTAGAAAAATATCGTTTTAAAATTTTATTTTAGTTAAAAATAAATTTTGTCTTGTTTCTTATACTTACTGAATTAGTGGGTACTGCATGAAAATTAATTAATTATTAAAAATTTTAGTGATTTTTAAAATTTTTTTATTGAAAAATTTGAAAATTATGTTTATTTACAACAAATGAGCTTGTTACTACTACAAAGTCAATGAATTGCAAAGATGTTCTGACACGTTTTCTTTTTATTTATTTCTTTTTTTTCGCAGGAATATAAAATTTGTATTTACAGATAGCTTCGTAAAGTAATAGTGGTAGATTCATTAAAGGAATGTAGACATAGTAATAATCAGATACATATACATTTCATTTCAAATATATATTACAATTTAGAACAATCATGAGCAGTAACCGCATGAAAGGATCGCTTTTAGAATTCATTTAATTTAAAGAAATACATTTAATTATTTTCTTTTACGTAGTCCTATTTTATAATAAAAAAAAAAAAAAAAAAACAAAAAAAACAAAAAAAAAAAAAAAAAGAAAGGAAAAGTCTCCTCTATACATATTACTAAAAAATTTTTTTTAATTATAAAGCACTGATATAAAAAATAATTTATATTCCATCATGGACAAAAACAAAAATCTCATATTATTTCATGAAAAGGCTTTTGACTATTTACAATGTAACTATATAATCGGTGGCTTTAATTTTACTCATTTTCTTTCTTCTTTTTATGATAATTATCATTATTAATGTTATCATTATTGTTACTTATAATAATTTTTATTAATAATTTTATGTTTTGTTTTTTTTTCCTTTACTACAATCCAAAAGCGATCCCCATACTCATTGCGTACACAACGCGTTTCGGTGCGATTAAACCTCGTCAAAGCGGTATATTACGCAGCGGAGATGTTATACACACATACATTACACCACAATATCGACATTCACACGCGCTAAAAGATTCAAATTTATGTATTTCTTTTCTTCTCCTCTTTGTCCTTTTTCCTATGATGCTGCTGCTGGATTGAGAAAAAAGGTATATATATATATATATATATATATATATATATATACACATTTTTATCCCCAATAATCGCACTCACGCGCACAAACATCACAAAAAAGCGCTTTCATTCAGGCAATAAGACTCAACATGAGTTAAAAAGTCAAATTTTTTTTCTCTTATTCATTTTCCTAACGAATCGCTTAGTTCGATTATACAAATTGTTTATATGATACAGGATTCTTTTATTGGAGCAGTATTTTTTTTTATTAATTATTATTCATTTTTTTAACTCTTTTTTAATCAATATTTATTATTTTATTATTTCATACAGATAGACACATGCAGATATGAGCATTCAATTAAGCCGGAGACAACGATTTATTTTCAATGTCTCGAATCCCGTACTTTTATTTCGTTTCACACTTTTTCTTTTTTCCGCTATTTATTTATACGTAAAAAGATGATAATGATGCATAATGAGATAAATAAGTGATGTTAGAGGACGAATAAAATTAATATTTATTAAAAGGATTAAAAGAAAAATAAAAAATCAAAACTTACCATAAAAGAAATAGATATGGACAGGCAGTTTATTTTTATCGAACTTAAGAGTAAAAGTAATTCTTGAATTGACATTATTCCATAATAAGTTTAATTTATAACTTTTAAATTCTATGATAAAAAAATTATCAATTTTTTAATTGCGTAAACAAAAGTTATAAAAATCAATGTAAATAAAAAGTATCTGAAAAATGGAAATGTAAATAAATAAAAATAAGAAATCTGTTACAATTTAGAATATGGCAGGATTTAATGAAATAATAACAGCTGCGATACATAATTTTTCTAAAATGTGTGTATAAAATAAATTGATACAGCTCAATCGACAGTATAATAACATATATCGTTGCGTGTCGTATTATAAATATAAGATATATCGTGGCACGCCAATGAAAAATATACAAAAGGCACGTAATTATAATATAATACGTACTTATAGTGACAATAGATATGAGTATTGCAATAACGGAAAATTACGCGTTTAAGTAAACTGAAAACAGAAAATAAGTATATATATATACATACATACACTTATTTGTAGATACATATACGTAATTGTAAATCATAGATATACGCGTGTAAACTTAAGGAAGTCATAAAAGAATATAATAAAGTACATGAATCGAAGCACTTGAGACGCTTGTGCGACATTTCATGATTATAATATAGATTTAATTGCTGCGCGAAGTTTAAACTCAAAAAAATATACATAACGTAAAATATATATAATTATAATATTAAAAAATTGTCTTTGGCAACAAAAATTTATTCAAGCTTCCTGCTAAGTAAGGAAATTTTTCACACTTGTGTTAATCTTTCGATGTACAATATATACATATACACGCTTGAATTGAAAAATAAAATAATTTTTTCGGAAATTACGCGAACGAAATTATTTTCGTATTCCGCGCACCCACTACAAGATCGTGTATATATATGTACACATAAATATATAAATGTACGCACATACATATTTATATATATATATATATAAGCATATAATTACGTACGTGCAAGTGCTTAACAGAAAGCTCGAAATAAAATTAACATGACTTTACAATGAAGAATCGAAAAATAAATTGACGAAACGAAGACAAACAATCTTTTCTTTTAAATATTAGACGTATATAAAATTATGTTTTTATTTTTCTTCTTTTATTGGCACACTGTCATGTAGAGAGAGAGATTTAAAGATAGCTTGATAATTATTTTTCACTTTTTTTTTTTATTATTATTATTATTTTTTTCATGTACTTTTATTAGCGTTTCGCGCGCTCTCTTAAATTATCGATCAACGGAAGATCTCGATATTGTTTGTTTCCTCTATTTTATTACGCTGTTTTATGTTTTGTTTTTTTTTTTTTTTTTTTTTTTTTTTGTTTTCTTTTCGAATAATGAACACGAAGTAGTGTGAATTTTTTTATGCAAGCACTCGCTGCGAATTTTTTCCATTATTTTTATATGCACAAAGTGTATTTCGACCTTCGATTTTCTGTCTTACGCACACGCATATCCCCCCCCCCCCCCCCTCCGTCACCCCCCCACACACACACACACGCGGACATACACAAAACTACATGCACACATGCTCATATTTTTTCTCTATTTTTTTTTTTTTTTATCTTCCTCGCTCTACAGGTACATATATAAAACTCTTAAATTTTTTGTTTGTTTTGCCTCCTGTATATATCCTGTATGTATATATATATATACGTGTTCGAGTGTATGTGTTTATGTGAAAATTGCATAAAGGAGGAAGCGATCTCGGATATTAATTTTTTATTATTTTCGTCTTCTTTAGTATGTATAAAAAAGTGTATGGAACAGCCGTTTAAAATCTTTTCAAAGCATTCGTTGCTCAAAAATTTATCAGAATCAAATGTAATATTTTCTTTCTTTTCATTTACATATACTTAATTAAAAGTTGTATTTATAGTTGTTTCGTTTATTGAAATTAAATTTGTTTAATTAAAGAAAACGAAAAAATAAATAAATAAATAAAAAAAAAAAAAAAAAAAAAAAAACGCACCGAAAAGAAGAAAGATTAATAAACGGCACATGTATTTACAATGCAAAATTAGATTTTTTTTTTTTTTTTTTCTTTCTAAAGAGACAATCTCATCGATCTATAATGTTTTTTGCCCCTCATGTTTGCGTTACTTGCAATATTAATGTTTACACGTTTATTCGAGCACGAAAATTTGACGCATTTAAAAAACACTTGGGTCATACGCTCGTTTTATTCATATTTTGATTTCTTTTCGTATTTTCTCTCGGCACGTTTACATTTTAGCGAAACGATTGCTGGTTATTTATTTTATTTTCATTTTAAATTGAGCAGCACAGTCTTTCCTAGCGTAGTTGAATATATTCAGCCGAGGAAAAATTATATTGGCGATAAATTTTCAATAAACTGTTGTATTACGAAGCTTTAAAATTTTTGTTTAAAATTTCGAAAATTCTTTTTTTTTTTGTTTTTTTCTTTTTCCTAATCTCGTAAATTTTACGCAAGTTAAGTTTTTTATTATCGCAACTAATAGACAACTTAAAATCTTTCCTCGGCACTTACATACGCTATGTCATCTTGAACGGTTTTACAAAGTAAAAATGACGTAGAAAAGTCATAAAAACATTTTACAAGCATGTAGTAGTAGTAGCATTAGTAGTAATACGAATGTTAAAATATTAAAAAAGATTTATATTTTGCGTTTAACCCATATGTCGGGGTTTCTTAATGATATGAGATACGATAGAGTGTTGTTACGACGGTATTTATATGGAACACGTTAATCGGCTTTAACTATGTGTGAAAATTGGTCCGGTATAGTTTTTTTTTTTTTTTTTTTTTTTTTTTTTATCTTTCATTTTTATATTTATTTCAAATGTATAATTATAAGAGTTGGAGTATCGGCGTTTGCGGCGAGAAAAAGTAGTCGAACGTGAATACACCGCTAAATAAGAAAAGTAATTTTTTATCGTCTTTATGGAAAATGAAAATGTTTCTCGGTGCAACGATTTACAAAAGATATGTAACACGGAGAGAATGTACTTTTTTCTTTTCAGATTTTATTTTACTTTAATTATTTTATTACAAAATTATAATTCTCATCTAAATAGTCTCATCGAAGTTTCATTAGTAGCGATAGAATTATTATTCTATAGAAGAATTATCTCCTCTATTTTTTTTTTTTTTTTTTTTTTTTTTTTTTTTTTTTTTTTTTTTTTTTATCGGACCTATAGAAAAAAATGACATCGCTAATTGTAAATATAATATAGAAATATTGATGTGTTCGGAATTTAAAGTAACGAATAAATATAGTGTAAGAGAAACGAGCAAATACTACGCATAATTATCTTTTGTGAAAATTCATCGTTTGATTTCAAGAAAAGAAGTCTTATTATTAAAGAAAAAGTAAAGTTAATGTTTATTGAAAGATAAAAAAAAAAAAAAAAAAAAAAAAAAAGAATAAAACGCTTCTCTACGATAGTTTATGTATAAATTTTAAAATATTTTTTCCCGAATGCAATTGTGCGACAGAAATCGAAAATCTGACACGAGTGCAGCGTTCGAAAAACAATAGGATCGCTCGAGATTATCGCTTATATATTCCGCATTTATACATATATAAATATTTACAATTATTGTTTAATACGATCGCGCGCAAGGGATTAATGAAAATTCGGCTTTTTGTGTGTATTTTTTTTTTTTTTTTTTTTTTTTTTTTTTTTATGTGTATCAGTGTACGCGTGTGTGTTTGTGTGTTTTTTCTTTTTTTTTTTTTTTACATTATTTAGACCGTATTCTAAAAGTATTCCAAGGAAAAGCTTAACATCGAGAAAAATATGGAATATATATATATATATATATATATGTTTTCATTAATTTTTTTTTTTTTTTCATTTTTTTTTCCATAATTATTTTTGCTACGTACCGGTCAGTCAAATTCGAAATGTATTGTGATTCAGTATTACGATGTATATCACTACGCGGAGGTATAATCGTAATTCTAAAAAAAAATCACTTTTCGATTAATTAAAGGCTCGCTCGCTCGTCTCGCTCTTTCATAAGATTTTTTTTTTTTTTTCCTTTTTTTATTCTTTGTGCTAAAAATTCGCGCTTTTCTTTGAAGCATTGAGAAAGTTTTCCTTAAAATCCCTTTATTTTTTTCTCTTTCATTTCTTTCTTTCGGAAACGATAAAAATAAATTCGTCGCGAACGATTGGAAAGAGGTGAAACGATTTATTCGTGAATTTGTTTTTCTTTTTTTCCTTTCGTTTGTTTTTTTTTTTTTTTTTTTTTTTTTTTTTTATGAACAAAAGATGTATAATTCGAGCGAGCTGTATTATGCGTCAGACTTTACCGAAGAATCGTTAATAATAGGTTGCGTAACCCCCCTATAGACGTAAAGTATCGAAAAGTTCGTTTTAACAAAATTGAAAAAAATTCATTTCGAATGGTACCATCGTTCGACCCCGATTGTTGAGTTTTTTTAATCTGAAATTTCCCCTCATCTAAAAAGAAAATAAAGAGAAAAGAAATAAAAAAGAAAAAAAAAAAAAAAATTCTTACTCACGCTTATAGATTCATTTTAACTTTATTTAATCGAGCGGAAAATCGTCGAGTCGAGAAATGACGTTTGAGTTTCGCATATTGTTTCAACAGCTTTTTACCATTTGTCAGATTTTAAACGGTAAATTTCCTGAGATTCATACATGAAAAATTGACGAGCAATTTTAAAACGTTTACTTTGTTTATTTTTACTCTTAATAATAAATTATTATCTACGTTTAACTACTTTCCTATATTATCACAGATCATACGCTGCAACTAAGGTGCAATATTTAGTTATTATTACTTTATTTTTTATTTCTTCCTTTCTCATCTTTATGTTAACTTTTGTCGCACCACATGTGTCAGCGAATTAGATTAGCGTAAAGATTTATTGTAACACGTTATTTATATATATATATATATATATTTTTTTTTTTTCTTCACTTAGTTTAAATTATTGAAATTTTTTTATTAAAAATGGAATTAACAAAGTGGGTTAGCAGTCTTTTTTCCTATTTGAGAACTTTTAATCGCTTTTAACTGTATGGTTCACGTTCACTCAATGTTTCTTTCTTATTATTCAGATGATTTGATAATATTAAAATGTTATTTTTTAACATTGGTAATGAAAAAATTCGAATGGAATCATTTACATTATGAAAAAGTAATGTTGGTACAAGTTGAAAAAGTTGATTGTTCATAAGCTTAACGAGATATTTATTTAATCTTTTCTTTTACGGATTCTAAAAATTGTCAGCAATAAGAAGAATACAGTATAAATAGAAAAAATCTACAATTTTAAAATAGATATATGGGTAAACTCTGATAAAAAAACTGGCAAACTGTATTTCTTTTTTTTTTTTTTTTTTTATTTATTTATTTATTTATTTATTTTTTTTTTAGTATTTATATTGTATATCTATCTATCTATATAAATCGGATTATAATAATAGAGCGTATAACGTTCAAATTTCAGAAAATTCAGTCAACCAATCGGCAGTTGACTGATTAATAAAGTCATGCGTTTGTAATCTCAGGAAATTACCGATGATTAACAATTGATAGAAGAAAAAAAAGAAAAAAAAAGAAAAAAAAAAAAAAAAAAATGAAAAATCAAGAGAATAACTTTCTAGTTACTATTATTTTCTTACACAAATAATAAACTTAAAATCACCGTATCCACAAACGTCAATTTATCAACGTCGCGATATTTAATTCCAGAAATCGTCGACTCCCGATGGTAAATCTGAGTTTTGACTGACTCGGTGTTACAGGACGAAGAAATGCGCTCGTATATTGAATCAAATTTTTATTATAATTGACAGATAACCAATTAATACGTATAGGGTGATCCTTTAGCGCAAAAGGCGTAAACATTTTTTATTTATCTTTCTTTACCATAATTTATTTATTTTTTTTTTTTTTTGCATTCATTCTTTATTAATTATAATTATTTATTATTAATATCTGTTTATTATTATTATTAGTATTATTATTATTATTTATTATTATTATTACTCTTAAAAACGACATAAACTTTTTCTAATCTTAACATTGCCTAGGACCACCCAGTAAATTGATTGTAATTACTTTATTTACTTATATGATATTATTTATTCGTTTATTTATTATTAATCAATAATGCGTCTTATAATTTTCGACTCGCGTCCGAGTACTTTTCAATAATACCGATAAATGCATTTCTATTTATCATCATCGCCATATTATATATGGAGACTGCTCGTGCAAAGTTTGAGAAAGGGAGTGTCGTGACTCTTTCGCGAAGTAATTAGGCGACACTATGGTTATCATGAATTTTTTTTTTCTTTTTCTTTTTTTTTTTTTTTTTTTTTTTTTTGTTACCTTATCATTTGCGTATTCTTGTATCTTTTTAATACAACGATACACTTTGTATTTATCTGTATATCTTTTACATCTGTACAACGACTAATTTACGCACACATAAACACAGATGTACTTATACATATATACACATATATATGTATATATACATCCATACGTTGAACTTTTTAAGCTCAATTTTATTTGCAACATGCCGAGCAAGTTGTGTGCGTAATTGAATATCTATCAATTTATATATACATACCTTCTTTATCTATGTATATATATATATATATATACTTTTTTTTTTGTTGCACATTTTTTCAATTTAAAAAGTAAGACAAAGTCTTAAGTAGATAACAGTATAAAATCTTGTCTCTTCATTATAAACAATTTTATAGATATACGAATCAAGTGGTTTATCATTCATAAAATTCGAGCATGATAAATTTTTAATAAATAAATAAAAATGTTTTGCTTCATTTTTTACGTATTTTTGACAAGAAATAAGCAAAAGTAGACATGACATAATTTATTAATTTTTTTTTTTTTTCGAATTCGATATTAAATTTTGTTATATTATTTTTTAACTTATCAAGCAACATATATGTACCTCGAATCGATTTATTTTAATCCGTCTAAAATGAATGAATCAAGGCTATGATGAATATATTTTTGTGCTGTTCAATGATAAAGTTCAATTCGTGTATGCATATTCAAACATTAATGTCACTCCAAATAAACCGAAAAAAAAACAAAAAAAAAAAAAAAAAAAAAAAAATAGAGAAAGAAAAAAAAGAAAACAAGCACATTAAGTCCCAAGAGAATTTATGACGGCAAAACTCGAAAGATGTGCGAGCATGCAATATAAGTGATTCATTAAAAAACGAGAGAGACATTGCGCGAGCGAGAATCGTTTTTTTTTTGTTTTTTGTTTTTTGTTTTTTTGTTTTTTTTCTATATTTACACGAATGCTATTTTACAAGAGTCTCTGTATTATATATAAACTTATCGTATATGTATGTATATATGTATATATAAATTATAATACTTTGTCTTGGTTTTTCGTTCTTTATACGTATGGATTTCGCTTTTTCGCTATTAGCGTATGTCATATGCATATTATATACACACACATACACACGTACACAATTAATTAATTGATCATCATTATTATTAATCTCAGTTGAATGTATCGCCGTTTGATAGATCAGCCTGCACGCAAAACACGAACTTTTTCTCTTTTCCTTTCCTCGTATATATGTAATTGCACGCGCTTCTTCGACCCCGATTACCGATTTTTTTTTCCCTTTTTTTTCCTTTTTTTTTTTTTTTTTTATACCTTTGAACTCGTATCCTTGTGGCGGATACGAGGCGATGCAGCGGCACGCAATCGCGTCCCGATGGAAAAAAAACAGCTATCGGCATCAATATTAATAACGGCGCGACGGCTCTTTTATTTTTTCCGTATCGGCGTTATACGCAGCCTTAAGGTTTACACTCTTTCTTTATGTCTGCGTTCCTTTCCTTAAAAATTTTTTTTTTTCTTTTTTTTTTTTTTTTTTTTTTGTTTTTGCGTTAAATAATTGATAGGCTACCCTGTTTCGTTATCAATATCAATTATTTTCGCTGTACACAGAATTTTTGTTCAGAAACCTTTTTAGTCAATATTTTTTTGCACCTAAATGCTCTCGTTTTTTTATTCGTTTATTTTTGTAAGTTGATATTTTTTTTGTTTTGTTTTATGTTTCATTGAATTCGCGGGGCAGAAATAATCGATGGATGAGTAAGCATCCAGATTTTACATTTTCAATTTTTGCTAAAGACTTTTTTTTTTCTTTTTTTTTTTATCAATATCGAGTCGATAATAATACTAATAATAATAACAATAAATATTTCTTTGATTTTCTTATCCGACGAATATTCCTAAAATTTAACGACTAATTTTATTCTTTAATTTAATAATTGTTTTCCGTTTTATCTTTTATTATGAAGCCAAACACTCTATATATATATATATATGTAAGTAAAAATAAAGAGAAATATTTTTTCAACAACAACGAAGAATGAAAATATTAACGTGCACCCTGAAACAGCTTATTTTTTTTATTTTTTAATTATTTTTGCTACTTTTGTTAAAAAACCTTGATTACCGAAACTCGCGAGCGAAAA
The DNA here is from genome assembly GCA_949987625.1 of Chalcis sispes. Lineage (NCBI taxonomy): Eukaryota > Metazoa > Arthropoda > Insecta > Hymenoptera > Chalcididae > Chalcis > Chalcis sispes. The sequence goes on along the minus strand of OX465095.1, from coordinate 74,979,795 downwards.
CACATTCATCTATCAAAGCACCCACAAAATTTTTCACGTTTCTTGTAGTTCAAAATTTTCACGTTTACCGGCGATGGAAAGATCAGACCGATCGTGCGTTAAATTTGAAAAGTGTTTGAAAAAAAAGAGAGTTCTTCAAGTTCCTAAGACGAAAAAGGTAAGAATTCCGGCCCCGCGCAATCGACGACGTAGACAGCGAAATTTTTTATAACGACGCTATAAATCCGCGTGCATTTTATCAGCTTTCTCTAGTTTACCGACAAAGTAAAATAGCAACGCATTTACTTCTTACTTTTTCGTTTGTTACGCATATATATCTATGCGCCTCGATCGTAATCTTGCCAAGTATTTTTTTGCTGCTTGCGCTTATATACCAATCATCTTATACGCGATTAAACTGACGTTAATCTATATATTTACAATAAAACGACTCGCCGCTTAAACGTAAAAGCAAAAACGCTCATTTCGAAATATTTATAGAAATTTTGTATCTTCTTTTACATATATATATATATTAATACGCATAATATGTAGGTTTAGTACAGTACGATGTACAGTATGATGTACATTTATATACATACGTACGTTTCGTTAGTGCCACCGAAGTGTATTTATACATATATAGGCTCTAAGTTTTCGTATTGACAACAGGTATGTAATTATTTTTCTCGTATTTTGACTTTTTAATATATATATATTAAATTCTTTCATTTAATTTTGTCATTTCTAAATAATTCATAAACTTAATTAAAATTCTAGAAAGTTGCTCGTCTATATATAGCTCGTGTTTTTACAGACGCGAGCGGCTCTCGAAAGAAGGAAAAAGGAAAAAAAAAAATTAAAAAAATAAATAAATAAGAATTTCTATTCAGTTATTTTATGGTGCGTAAATTATTGCACGGTATCTTAACGTTGAAAGTCTTTACTTTTAGTTACTATAATAGCGTTAGAGACTTTAAAACATTTCTTTTAGAATTTAAATCATTTTATCAAAATAGAAACAATTAGTTAAAAGAAAGATTAAAACGTATTAAGTTATAATGAAAATATATGCATATATATATGTCGTCGAATATAATTTTTGCATTATTTAAAACATTCCTTTTGATTTGTTACATGATCTTTTAACTAATCAATTATATATAACAATATTTGCAAATGTTTTTATTTTTATGTAAGCGAAAGCGATAAAAATTAATTACATATGTGTATTAAATCATAGATTTAAAAAGAATTATTTTTCGTTTTCCTTTTTCCATTTTATTTTTTGTCCAAGATTATAAGAGCTCCCTCCGAGTATACGCAAAACTTTTTTGAATATAAATAATTCAGAGGCAAATAAACAAATAAAATATTGCACTCGATGAAAAAACGGTAACGAGAGCACAACCGCGTCTGATCTTTTGTTTACCTCTGCTTCTTTCTTGTTTTTTTACTTCCATTTCCTTTTCGTTTTTTTTTTTTTTTTTTTTTTTTTACCTCGCGGAATAATACGTTTCAGGCCAAGTGGAAACTTGCTCCGGCAACGAACCATTTTCAATGGCTCGCCGGCGGTGAAGCTACTGAGATTCTCTCTCTTTCTCTTCCCCCCTCTCATTTTTTTTTTTTTTTTTTTTTTTTTTTTTAAATTTTATTTTTCTTTTTTGTTTCTCATATTTTTCACTCTCATTTTCCTTTTTATACGGATAGCGGCGGTGGCTGCGGTGCAATAATCTATCGAGATACCTGCCGCTGAAAATTCGCGAAGAGGACATTTTAATTTCCCCCTCTCGTTTCTTTAATTTCGTTATGTACGTACGCTCTTGTTTGTCTTACGGATCCCGCAAGCCGGATGTTGGAACGAGCGTAAACTAATAATGTTTTACGTTGATGTAACGTGCTCTTTGATGACGGAAGAAAAGAATTTAGTTTTTTAAACTTTAAAAGGTATTGCCACGTTTTTCAGTTTGTCAATTTTCACGGTTCACGGATTTTGTAATATTGGAGTAAATGAGAAAATCGATTATTATTTTAAACGATTATTGTGGCTTTTAAATTGTTTTTAAATTCTTTTTGTTCTCTGCGTCGATTGCAATGCAAATAACCGTAAATTTATTTGTATATTCTGAAAAGTTCTGTTTGTTACTAATTTCCACTTTGAGAAAAAAAATTAAATTTATTTAGCAATTATGTTTTAATTTCATGTTTAATATACAGCATTAAAATTTAATTTACTTGCACGAGTTAACTTGGACTCGTTACAAGTAATTTTGTATTAATTGTCTTAATAAATTTTTTTAATATAAAGCATAAATATTTTTTGTCGTTTGTGTTGAATTTGTTGTTCTCGATGTTGAATTAGTTAAATTATTTTTTTAAATAATTGATATAATAAGAGTAGAAATCCAAAGAGCACTAAATTTTACTTTTGATAGCAATGCGGATAAAAGAATAACGAAAAATTAAAACCTTCACAAAATAAGTAAAGCTGTTAAACAAAATTATTTAATCGATTAAAACTAAATCTTTCGATGTGAAGCTTTTTTTCTTCAAGTTTGTAAGAATGCCTAGATAATAAAAAAAAAGATAAAGCAAATTATAAATAATATATGCACAGCATGCAAAAATATTTTTAATCTTGAAAATGGAATGTTTTAAAAGATTTTTAAATTTATAATATAAATAATATAATCAACGATTTTATTTGTAAATATGAGTCAAACGTTATCAAATACTCTTAAATTTTATGCTCTTTATATTTTCTTTCTATTAATTTACAAAGCTTCATAATTTTAAGTAACACTTGAAATTTTTATTTAAGTTTTCGCTCAAAAGAAGAAAAAAATGGTTATTTAATTAAATTATTCTTTCTTTTTATATTTACTTTAACGATATAATGGTTATAAATGCTGAAGTAATAATGAGAACCATAAAAAAAGCCTGTCCAACTTTACTTTTCCGTTTACCCTTATTTCGCGAAACTCGAAAAACTATAGCGTAGTATATTGACAGAGACACCGAACACCGTGGTAATTACCTATAAATTTGTTAGATCAATATACTAGGTTATACTTTGCGAAAAAGAAGCTCAAAAGGAAGAAAAAAAAAAGTCTCCCGGAAAAAGCACTCCGCTATTTCTCTCGTTCACTCTCTTTCTCCATCTCGTTTTCTTTATATTTATCTATCTCTCTATCTTTTTCACTCACTCACTCGCATATATACCTCAGTCGGTGGCCTCGTTTTATAAAGTTGAGAGCCCAACGTGTACGCGCGCTTGCTTGCTTTTATATTTATTTGAATATCTTAACGAGATCCTACGAATAAAAAGAGTACGTTGATAAAAGATTGTCAATACCGTGCTGTGTGCCGTTCTTCTTCCCTTACTCCATCAATTTGACCCTCCCTCGTACTATTATAGCATCAACAAAATCTCCCCTTTCTATACCAAAAAAATTCCTTCGTTTCTCAATTCATATACATGTATATGTGTGTGTAAGTATATAAATATGCATACACAAATATATGTATGTATATTATAATAAAATTTTCAAGCTACTGCAGACCAAACTCGCTCGCCCATTACTCGTACGTTCATCTAAATGACTGAGAAAACAAGCGTACACAATGTACACACGCGCACGCCAACTGACGTGCCGCTATAAAAAAGCTTATACGCGTTCTCTCAAAGAGAAAACATTTTACGAATTCGTGCGAGACATATAAAACGAAAGATAAAATCGTCGTTTTGCCGTCCTTTCTTTTTTAATAAATTAATACAGTTAATTCTCTCTCTCTCTCTCTCTCTCTCTCTCTCTCTCTCACTTTTTCTTTTCCTTTTTCTATCTCTCCCTTTCTCTTTTTTTTTTTTTTTTTTTTTTTTTTTTTTTTTTTTTTTTTATTTTATTTTTGTTAATCGTAAAGTTACTTTTTTATAGGGCACGCGAAGGCTCGAAGACACACAATTAATAGACATACGCGAGACTGGACAGTGAGGCGATCCCGTAATACATTCTTTTGAAACTTCATAAAATCTACATTTTAAACCTTATTTATACAATGAAAAACTGCGGCATTCTTAAGTAAGAGTATTTACAAGCACGGGATCACCGTTGGGTCCGCGTATCAGTCGTAAACGCAAACGCAAAAGATTCCGTATATACCTTTTTTCAAATATTTTTTTTATCTTTTTTTTCTCTATTTTCTTTCTTGCATCATTTTTTTTTTTTTACCTAGTTACCCTGCGCCGCGAATGAACTATATATATATACATATATATCGATCGAAGCGATCGCAAACAATGTCAACCGAAAAGTAAAATTTTTCGTTTAATTTCGAGTTGAATTTTTCATTTTGACGCATAATTTTTCATTTCGAAACGACAATTTTGTGGAAGTTATTGACTCTCGATTTTTTTTTACAAAGAGAATGTCGCAACACTGACGACGATTTCGTCGTTAGCGTCTCGACGTCGCGATGCACCGTTTCTACGATGTATCCTTAACTTTTAATGATATTGAACAAAAAAAAAAAAAAAAAAAAAAACAAAAAAAACAAAAAAAAAACAAAAAAAAAAAAATTATAACTTTACAATGAAAGCGCCCTATGAATCTAGTAGAGTTTCTAGTAGAAAAATCTAACGTTCCTCGTAGTCAGACCGAAGCGATAGCATTGTCTTCTCACCTTCTATCGCAATTTCATCATCAAAAATATTCCGCTCTCTGGCACGCATTTAAAGATAAAGTAAAAGAGAAACGTGAACAGGGAGGAAAAAGTCCCCGGACTCGAAGCGGTGCGAAAGCCGGGCTCCCGGCTTGTTCGTGGCACGTCCGGCTCCCTTAGTTCCAGTGTGGGGCCCTCGAGATCCGGGCAGTGCTGCTCCTCCTCACGGCGAGTCGAGGCCAGCGAGAGGCTCGATGCGGCCGCGGCCAGTCGCCGACGGACGTAGACCTCCACTCGGGCGTTGCGCTGCTCCAGGAGCCGACGGTGATCGCGACTCGCGCGGCGCAGCTGGCCCAGCACCCGGTCTACCTGGGCTAGCGCCTCGCCGTTGCCGCGTCGGCGCTCCAGCTGCGAGCGCTCCAGCAGCTCCTCGATTTCCGTGGCGCGCTGCGCCAGAGCCAGGACTCGTTCTGACATCTCGCGGTCCACCGGGTCGTCCTTCTCCTCTTCTTCCTCCTCCTCTTCCTCCTCCTCCTCTTCTTCTTTTGCTTCTTTGTTTTGCTCCTTCTGCTTCAACCGCGGCTCGTCGTCGTCGTCGTCGTCGTCGTCGGGGATGCAAGAGTAGCCGGTGAGCGGGTGGCGATGGCGGCGGCGTCGACGTCGATGGCGTTGGGCCGCTCGGCTCTAGTTGGAATCGATCCGAGGCCGGCCTCATACGTGCGTCGCCAGCGTACTCACCGCCGAGGTGCGCTTAACCGTGGCGACGCCGCCGTTCGGGCCGCCGGTTATGTAGTGGGCCGAGAGCGGCGTCTGCACGTACAAAGACTGGACGTTAAACGTTAATTAATTGTTTGCCGCTCGATGTGCGTAACTGGAGAGAAGGGGAGAAGTGGCCGAGGGAAACTAGAAGGGCGTCGCTATCTAGTGTCGCTGGATGCGACGCGCAAAGGAGGAAATCGATTTCGAGATTGAAGTTTGAGTGTGCGAGTACACGCGTGTACGTGATAGTGGTGATGGTGGTGGTGGTGGTGGTGGTGGTGGTGGCAGTGGTGGTGGTGATGTTGGAACGGCGGGGACGATATGGGATTGTTGCGGATGAGCGAACGGATTGAGCTTTGGAATGCGATGGGCGATAAGTTTCGAGGGCTGGTTTTGTGTGGCGGCGTCGTTGTCGGTAATTACGGGGGAAGTCGTGAATGTCGATGGCGTGGATTTGGCAAATTTAATCTACTGGCGGGTACTGATGAATGAAAGATAACGTCTAACTGAATGTTGTATGGTTTAACGTTTGAGAATTCTGAAAAATTAACTACTTGGTAATTGAATAATATATTTGATGAGCTGAAGGTTACTCCATGAGGATTAGTTTCACTAGAGATGCTATTAATATAAATGCTTCATGGTTCTAACAAAATGTGACTTACTGTAAGATCTTTAATCAATAAGTCCATCGAAGCTGGATGATTATCTTCTTTAGGTCAATGATCATGGCTGTGATCGGTAAAACAGATAAACTTTTTAGCATTTATTTATTTGAGGAAGGGTTCTACTAAATAATGCGTTAGTAATATTAATAAACGTTTTGTTTTTTATTGAACGAGAAATTATTTTCTTTTTTTTTTTTTTTTTTTTTTTTTAAATTATTGCTTAACGTTGTTGTCATTTATAACAAATTTTAATGGATCTTTCACATTGGTGAAACTAATCTTCAAGGGAATTTTTTTTTTTTTTTTTTTTCGATATTAGTAGATTTTACACTTATTAAATTTTATTTGATTCAATAGTACTTTGTGAAATCACGAAAATTATAGTTACATTTATTACCATAAATAAAAACATGCTTCGAAATATTAATTTATACTCAAATCTAATTGTTTATGTAATTAATTCTAATTAATTCTAATTGTTTATGTAATTATACAGTAATATGTTATTTAAATCAATCAGTAATATTGTATTACTGAACAAACAATTAGTAAAGTTTCATTACAACATTATTTACCACAAATTATAATTATGTAAAGGTATCGATAAAATTATTTATTCATTAAATAAATATTAGTCAAATTATAATTTGTCAATTTAATTTTTAACCGAATACCGTTAGTGGAGTATCGATTAAATTTTATAATCGGCCATTCGATTTGAAATTCGGAAAGTGAAAAGAAAAGATAAATAAATAAAGTAGATTATTGAAAAAGAGCGGTATAAGGAAATTTGAAAATTCGCTCATTCATCTCTTGTGGTACGCAGCACGCGAGGGTCAATTAAAAAAGTATTCATCACCGCCGGTGCCCGACAAAGGTGGAAGGTTTGCAAAAGGGACTCGGGGTATATAGGATGGGAAAAATGTACATAGAATTTATACATATACATACATATTATATAAGTGTGTACATTATTTACGGGTGTGTGTGTGTGTGTGTGTGTGTGTGTGTGCGCGCGTATGATCGACGCTTGAAAAAAATTACCTGAGGACCGGCGCCGTTCAACGTGTTCAGGTTGTTCATCCGCATGGCTTGGGTATAAGGCGGCGGCGCAGGCGTCACTCCTGGTATCGCCGTGTGGGGCGCGTGTCGCAGCTGTTCGGCCGCTGACATCCTGTGCGTTTTAAAATAAATAAATAAAACGGGTTCTTTTTATCCTTTGATTCTATTTTCTTTTCTTAATTTATTTTTCGAGGTCGCTTTCAAATACCCTAATACGGTTCACACGAAAATAAACTCGTATGACATATTTATATGAATAAGAAAATTTTTCCGGTAACGGCACAGCCGAATAAACGCTAGGTATCCGAGTAGCTTTGATTAATGGGAGTTTAAAAGAAATTAATTAACTTTAAATGGAGTTAAAATATTTTAATACTTAAATACCCGTTATAAATTACACTGATTAAGGCATAAAATCTTAAGAAAAAATCTTCAAATTATAAAATCAATGTAAGTTAATTCGTTACGTTAATCAAATAAGATTATCACCAAAGTCAAGTTATTATTACCTTACACACCTATACTAAATTTAATTTACATGAAAGAAGAAAGTAGGAAAACGCAAAAAATTAACAAACCATTATCGATAGCTTTTCTATCGAAATTATAAATAACCCTTTACTCTTTGGCATTAACCGAAGAAAATACTCTCCACGGCACATTGATTTTACAATAAATTTTTACGCAACGTTAATTAACGTACCGCAACTAATTATGATTTCAGGTAACGAACTGTTACAGGTAAATCTCCAAGCAAACAAACGAATCGATAAATTTTCAAGCAGTAAACAGTTAATACGAAAAAACCAATGGTCTGTTAACCAATTTCAACGTTAAATTCGATTCCCGAACCCGATAAACCACTCGAAGATAGACCTCATTCTTCTGTACCATTTTCTGCGCGTTAAAAAAAAAAAAAAAAAAAAAAAAAAAAAAAAAAAAAAAAAAAAAAAAACAAGAAGAAGAAAAAGAAGTAATAATGTAAGCCAACATATGACGGCGTTGATAAAAGAGGTATAGATAAGGTGAGGGGTAAGGTATTATATCTTACCTGAGATAAGGATTGCCGTAAGTGGCGGAGAAACGTGGATCTATAATCGGGGTAGTTTGAGGTGGAGTGCCACCGCCGAGATTGGCCGAGCTAAGGCCGATTTTCTTGGATGCGAGTATGCCGCTCGAGGGTATTCTGCTGAGGGATTCGCGGGACGCTCCCATACCTTGGCTCGTCGGCGGCATGTAGTCGCGCGAATAATCCACGTACGGCACGTATCCATTGTTGTTGCTACCGTCCTGCGTTGACAAGATCGTTCATCAAATTAACGCTATGGCACGCGTTTGTATAGGAGGCGTTTATGCACGCTTGCCCTATCTATATATGTATACATACGTACATACGTACATATAGACACAAACTCACGCGAGCAAGCGCTTTTGCCGCTCCGATTCCGTCCTCGTTACCGACCGCGTTCTCGCGTTTTCGATTATTAAACTTTGTAAATAGCGAGGACTCGCGGTTTACGACTTGGTTATTAGTACTAATTAGCGATACTTTGTTACATGTGGCTTCGAGCGCGTCACGTATTGGATTTATTTTCCATAATTTGTATCTTTATATACGAATAATTAACGCAGAAGATCGTCCATATTGTATTTGCTCGAAAAAAAAGGTCGATCAATGACAATCTTTAATAATCTAAAAAATCTTTAGAATTTGTTGAAATAAATAATGTTATAAAAAATAAAAATAATTATTTATCATATCATAAGATTAAACTATTATAAAATCGTTGTCACTGTTTAATCGATTCTTAAAATATTTTTATTTGTACTAGAGTTTATCCACTTAAATCAAGAAGCAGAAATTTTTTAATGCAAGAAATGTAATTGAAAACAATTTTTAAATTTTTGAAAAACGAATGAGTTGAAAAGCTATTTCGTTTCAAAGGACAATTATATTGAGATAAAGAAAACTATTTAAATTTTAATGCTGTTTGTAGATTCAAATTAGCGTCAGCAATTAATCCTTTGTACCTCAAATATTCAAGTTGTAATAACAGAAAATATGCATACATTTATAAAATTGTTAAAGCGTTGTTTCGTGACATTAATCGACATTTTATATTTTTATCATATCAAACATTGATTAAACGAAAAGATTATTTTACAAATTTTTAATTTAATAAAAAACTCTTAAATCAACAAATCAAATAAAATTTGTATAAATTAAAAGCATAGATAAAAAAAAATTAATAAAACGCTTATAATTTTTTAAACACATTTAATTTATTAAAATTTCGTTTTAAATTTGTTCCCAATATTCGTTGATAAATTTTGCCTTTAAAAAAAAAAATAATAATCCGCAATAAATTTGTACCAGGTCGCAAAATTGCTTTAAAAAATTGAAATCACAAAATTATTCCATTGATTTACATGAGATTGTCTTTTAAAACATATAACGCCCAAGTAATGTAACATCGTGGGAGACAAAAAAAAATATAAAATTTCATTTGGCTCATCCGTCGTGACATGCAATTTGCTTTAAAATAACCACCTCAAAAAATATTTACAGATTTACCGGTGTACGCGACATTCAGCGGTCAACATGAAAAGAAAAAAAAAAAAAGCTAAATTCGATTCCTTTTCGAAACTCATCCTCGCGGTGACGCGGCTGTCAATAAACAAAACATACAGAATACGCCACCGCACACCACGCAAAAGAAAAATAAAAATGAAAAAAATGAAAAAAATGAAAGAAAAAAAAGGGACGAAAAATAAAATGAAGAAAAAATATCCGTATCTAGAAATAATAGCGGAGCTATAAAAAAAAAAGGAAGTAGCGAATGCGAGCCCCACGAGGAGAGAATATAAAACTCACGTTGCTCTTGGGTGGGAAGGATGGCTCGGTGTAGTCGGCGCTGTATCTGAATCCGGCGATCGGATTGGGCACCGGTCCTGCGAGGGCGAGCGCGTTAACTCCCCTGGTACTGCCCTCGCCCTCGCTGTCGAGAGCAGTGACGCTCTCGGCGTTACTGACGCTCGAGCCCGCGCGGATGTCAGCCTTAACGTCCGAGAGATTGCTGCTACGATCGCTTTCTCGATAACGGTCGGCGTTAGAATCCGTCTCTTCTGAAATTTATTAAAAACAATCCTCAAAATTCACTTATACATTACATTACATATATATATATATATATATATATATATATATATATATATATATGCGTGCTTGCGTGCGTGCGTGGGTGTGCGCACGCGTGTTTATGTGTGTATCTGTAAAAAAAAAAATAAATACGTATACGTATGCGTGAGCGGAAATTCGGGGGCGTTTCGATCGCACCGATCAAGACAAAAGTGGTGTATATATAAAAGGAATATATATACTCCCTCGCATTCTATATACACGTAGACGCGCATGAATGAATACATACGCGAATTTCGCTTGATTTTACACCGACGTTCTATTACGATGTCACGCGCACGTCAATAATCTCTTTCACTTTTTCTTGTTCAAATACAATGTGAGAATATGGAAACGCTTGTTGAAGTTAATTTTTCTTTTTCTTTTTGTTTTTTTTTTGTTTGTCTCTTTATGAATACACGTTCTCGAAATATGTTTTATATAAATAAACGATAATAACGAAAAATAATTGTATACGTGAAATTAAGCAAAGAACGATATTACTCGCGATTCACATCAATTGATACGAATGATTTTGTGTATTATAAAATTTAAGTATCCCTAATAGCGCTCGACAAAATTTATTTAATCAAGAGATTTTGTTTTAAAAACACAGACTTTCCATCAGTAATGGGGAGTATACCATGAAAATGAAAAATTAAAAGAAATTTTTTTCCAATATTAAAACGACAAAATATTTTATATACGAATTATAAAAGGTATAAAAAAATATTTTTATTAAAATATTTTGATGAAAAATGATAAAAAAAATTCTGATAAACGACAAAGAAGTATCATACATGAAAATAAAAAATTTAAGCCGTGATCGAGAGTCACGAGCGTCGGGTTTCGACGTGAATACTTACGCATGTCGTTCTCGTGTGCTTGAGCGGCTTTCGGCTGTGGTTGCTTTATGCGCTCGCGACAGTGCAAAATGAGTATGACTATGATGCCAATCAGTATCACGCAAACGACGAGGCCGACGATGATCAGTATGAGCTGCCAATCAACTGGAATCAACGCTGAGCGTCATGCATTCGTTTAATTACGAGTTACATTACGAGTTACTAACTCAAGAGAAAAATTAATCTTACGCTATACTTGTTTTGGCTCTGGCTGATTACTACGAAATTCATCGTTTTCGTTTTAGTTTTGTTTTGTTTTCTTTTTTTTTGTTTTTTTTTTTATTTTTTATTTTTTATTTTTTATTTATTTTTCTTCTTTTTACAAATTGAGCCCAAAAGCAAGATTCTTATACTTAGATTTTCTTAATTTTTTATTATTATTGATTCTTGCTATAATATAGTATGCATGAAGAATGTAGGTATGACAGTTAAGTGGACGATTGAAAAGTTTAGTGATTGAGTTTGGTTAGCAGATTTGAACAAGCTCTGGATGATTATTTGTAATAACTAGAATACAAAAGTTTGTTGAATATACATGAAAAATAAACATTATATGTATAATACATGCTTAAATTTTAATGGACGAGGACGGAACGGAAATTTTTAGTTTTGTCGCGTTATATTTTTTTTTTGCAAAATGAAAGTACCAAAGCAAAATGAATTTTTTATCGCGAAATTAATCGTATAAAATTTTATACGCTTTTAATTATTAACATATATTGATTATGTTTTGCTTTATACACGAAAGTTATTATTTTGCGTAAATATAAAAAATTCATGATAATTAATGCGGATTCGCTTACGAACCTCCTACAATATTCAATGATATTGTATCTCGTGTAAAAATTGGGTCAACGAGAAATTTTTTACATTTGCCTCTGCTGTTCGTTATCAACTATAAACTTTATATAGCGCTCGGTCTCTCTCTCTCTCTCTCTCTCTCTCTCTCTCTCTTTCTCTCTCTTCGTTTCATTTTTGGTTCTTCGAATTAAAGCGATGAAATTTAAAAGTATAATGCGCTCGAGTAACATAAATATTATTGTCGAGAAATTAAACGTCAACAAATTGCCATACGCCAATATTCGCGCTGTTGTTATCAAAATGAAATTTCTAGTTTTTTTATCGTTATAACAGGATATCGAGTTGCATTTTCTCTTAATTGAATAATATTCAAATTTTCCATCGTGACGGTAATTGAAATTTTTCATATTTTTACAAAAAATACAAAAAAAAAAAAAATTAAATAAACGGTATCTTTCTAATTACAGATAATATACAGCTGATTCAAATGAAAGTCAAGTATTTAATACAGTCCAAAGACACTTTACAAAGTTTGAGTGCTACATACTAGCTCTTCGTATGGAAGCGTTCCGTACTCGTCCGTGTACATAGTTAGATGTACCGAGTTATTTACACAGATTCACATTCACAAAGAATCATTCTCCGACACAATGCGCGAAACAATGCTCTGTCGACGCAAGAAGGTCCTCGCAGTCGTAACGGAATTAGAGAAGCCATGAAGAGTACGGGATTGATCGAATAACATTAAAGCTCGCTTAACGCAACGAAAAAAAACTTACCGTGAGTCGTGAGCTTGATGACCGCGGAATCGGTACCGTAGGCATTGGTCACCGTGCAATTGTAGTCACCGAAGTAGGCGGAGACGGGATCGAGGAGTGTGACCGTACTGACAACCCTTTCCGGCTGGTACTCCTCGTGCCTGTAAAACAGGGTATTGTTCGACGAGAAATTTAACTCTCGTCCGGCGAAGTTCCATACCACCGAGTCGGCTTTCGGCACCGATATCGCGGTGCATTGTACCTGCGGAAGAAACAAAACATACCCTGGGTTATATACGTTGTATACGTTAAATTCCCTTGTTTCACAGCGGACGTTCTTTTTTCGCGTCCCCTTTTTTTCCCCATATAACGGATATCACTTTTTCCTTGGTTCTGTGTGCTTTATTTTTCGAACGTTAATAATCGCGGTCGTGAGAGTTTGAAGAGAGTTTCGTGAAACTCGGCAGTTCTCTCTCTCTCTCTATACAGCTCTTGTTGCCGTTATTTCTATGAGCTTTTCGGGGGGAGGAGGAAATACACTTTCTCAAGAGCGCTGCAACTTCGAGTGATCATTTTGCTTTGAGGGATAAATGAGTTATTCGTTACCGTTAAGATTAATTACATGTTATATTCTATTTTTGATGTTCGATGATACTCTGAAATTTTATTTATTTTTTTCTTTTTGAGTTTGTATTTGATAATTAAAAAATAGAGAGTAAAACTTTAGGAAATTGTCGCAATTACACAATAAATGGTTGAATCAACTGAAGATTTCAATGACTTGTGGAATTACTGGATATTGTTTTGAAAAATTTTTGATTTTTTTAAAAATTGATGTATATCATATGAGATTATAAAACAGATTTTTCGAGAGTTGTATACGAAGACTAAAATTGAACGCTAAAACTTTTATCTAGACGATCAGTTACATGTCAATTATGCACGTATAGTTTGTGATCAGTATATATATATAGACATGTATTCGTCAGATTTTAACTTGCGAAAGAATAAAAGTTGAAAATTAATCCCAGAATAAAAAAAAATAATACTGAAGATTAATAAATCTATTAATCGTTTAATATTTAATAAAGATTATTTATTTTAATATCTTACAGTATATAAAATCATTCAAAAAATAGCGTTTACAGTTCAAAAGCATTTTTAAAAATATTTAACCATATTCAACGACCGTTAAAGGAAAAACGTCGTTTTTAAAACGCCGTTCATTTAAAATATAAATATTAAAATAATTCAGTAGTGAATAGTTTTTTTAACGCTATCAATTGATTATTTCAATTAAAAATTAATCAATAACAAATCATTAAATCGAAGAAATTTATCAAAAAAGCAATGCAAGCGACGACGTTATTCGGTAAGAGGATCAAGGAAGTACCAAAAGCCATTTGCGTTGTACTAAAGAGCTAGAGCTCGCACGGGTACAATAATACCGCCGCAAGCGAACGCTATATAGTATAACTATAGAGCAACTTAAAGAGAAGCTGAGAGAGAGAGAGAGAGAGGAAGGATTACGTACCTTGACGAGGCCCTCGTCGGGCACGTACTGCGTCCTTTGGGATATAATGGTGGGCGGTGCCCTGATGTAGATGTTGGCCGAGCCGGTGAGCTCGGGAAAACCCGGAACTCTTGCATGGCAATAGTAACGGCCCGCCGTCTCGGGTCGCACCAGGACGCTTATGTTCGGCGTCGTGGCTACTATGCGGTCCGAGTCCTCGTGCGTCCAGTAGATCTCCGGCTGCGGGTTACCGTCCACGTCGCACTGCAGGATCTCCGTTGCGTCGTATTGCGATTGCACCGATACCGGTGGATGCCGAAATTGTGGTCCATCTGCGAAATGATTGCATTTTTGATATATATACATACACATACATAAAACGCCAATGATTTTTAAATTTTCTTTCTTTCAACGACTTTTATTAATACAATTTTTTTTTCTTTGTCAGTGATAATAAACCGCAGAAAAATTCGTTTTCATATCTCTTAATCGGCATAAAGAAGAATATTAAATAGTACAGAGAACGTGCGTATTTTCATGAATTTGTAAAACGTACGATAAATTTTTATTTTATCAGATTTCGCGGAGAATATTATCATTTGTGAAGCGTACTCGTTTTCAACTTTCTTCAAAGTTTAATGAGTCTCCGTCTGTCCCATATATCTTCATACGTAATTCGCGTACACGAGAGCGCTATGACATCGGCCGGGTTTAATTAGCCATTCCGCGCTGTACAATTATTGGGATTCATGGCTGATTAACTTTCTGGCTTATTGTCATATCGCATGCGCGCAAGCGTTTAACTCATCTCGAATACTCGTAATGACGGATGTATTTTTTGTTTCTTTACTTTTCATCCTCTTTACTATCTTTTGTAACACTTTTATTTATATACCACTTATCTTTATGCTCTCATACTATTCAACTATAATATATACGTGTTACTATATCTAGTTTAATGTATAAATAAATAAATAATTATATATATTTATATATATATATATATATACACATGTTTGTGTAAACTTACAAGTAACGTCCAACGTTTTAGTTTCTTCGCTTTTGCCGACCTCGTTGTATACCTCGCACTTGACGATCGCGTCGTGATATTCTCGCGTCACATTATGGATAACCATTTCCGTCTTGTAGTCGCCGACCACTATCTTGTCGTTTATGCACCATCTGTCGAGATAACATTGAAAATGATATTTTGTTGAGTCGGTTCGAGTAACATATGTGAAAGGAAAATTCAAAAAATAAAGAAAAAAAATTTTCCTTTAAGTTATCGTTGAATAATTTAAGATAAAAATGTAAGTAATAGAACAAATTTTGAATAAGATAGATAAATCATTTGTAGCTTTTGCCGTACGACTAGTAATAACTATAATGTTTCTCAACTATAAAAGTTATATGGCTGCCAGCTACACGAAAAGTCTTTCAAAGCCATTTTCACGCGAACTCGACATTTAGAATAAAGTTAGATATAGATTGTTAGATAATAGATTGAGTGTTAAAAATCATCGAGAAAAATATTATTTTATTGTTTGTATCGAGCTTGTTGAAGAGTATTCATTTATCTAAATTTTATCTATTATAATTCATCATTTTATCATAAATCACCGATAGAAAAATATATTTAAATAATATGATTTTTTATTACAAATAGTAATTTTATAATATTATAAAACAAAAGGTTAAAATATTTATGAAAACAAGGCGATTATCTTTTACGTCTGCCCAAACATTGATTTGTACTACTTAAATTAAAAAATCACGAGTAAGATCACAATTTACACTCAAGTTTCACACTTTTTCTTCTTGTTTCTTCTCATCGACAAGTGTTGCATGCCACAAATAACGATCGACACTCGCAATCGAGATAAAAAAAAAGTAAAATCTACGCGCCATACATTGTCAAACCAGTAAATAGCACTTACGAGTATCGCATAATTTGGAAAGTAGCCCATCACTTGTGAGCTTGGCGAATATTTTTCCTTCTTCTTACTAACGAGCAAAGAGAACGTAAAAAAAAAAAAAAAAAAAAAAAAAAGAAAAATAAAAAAACAAAGCAGCCGATCCTCACGTGCCACGCGGAAATTTTTCATGCTCCTCGGTAAACGCGATAATCGGATGAAGCAGCGCACGAGAATAATCGCGCCGATTAAAATCTCGGGTACACGGGCGAGTCCTTCCGAAGCGCTTTCGTGAATCAACATCACGTGTACACGAGATAAGATTCGTAAATATCGGCGTATTTGCACTATGTAAATAAATATAAAGCGTTATTGCGGTATATATACATATATGTACAACTCATTCATTGTCTCTCGTTCGTTAATGCGTACTCGCTCTCTTGTGCGACGAGAATGGGGGAAAAAAAAAAAAAAACGAAGGGAAAAAAGAAAAATGAAAAAACATACGAGAAGAACTAGACCACGGTGGTATACGAAACGATTCACAAGCTTGTGGTAACACAAACGTTCAAGGAAAAAGAAAAAGTAACATTTTTCCTCTTTGCGTAATTATACAGATGTACAAAAGCTCGCCTCACGCGATTAATATATATATATATATGCGCATATTTTTTCATTTTCTTTTTCATCAATCGCAGCGTTTTTTTATTGTCGTCATTGTCATCGTTGGCATACGTTAGAGAGATTAACAATCGTGAACGTACACGAAAGAACGATAAAGAGACGCGAGTTCGGAAAAAAGCTAATCTAGATTTGATACTGTCCTCTCTCTTCAAAGTATCGATTAATGTTTCACGATAAGTTAACTAGTTTCATTTTTTTTTTTTTTTTTTTCTTTTGTTTCTTTTGTTTCTTTTCTTTCGAATTATTTTCTTCCTTGTTTTGTATTTCGTTCATATCAATTGCTGCACGAATTCAATGCGCGTTTACATTTGCAAATAAACGTCAAGTGCGCCTATCATTTTTTTTATCGAAAGCGACTTGATTACTCGCCTTTGTTAATTTGTCATATATATATATTTTCTTTTTTTTTAAATTCAGACCCTCAGCACGCGTCGCGAACGTTGTGATGTTGTAGTAATTAAAAAGTAGAATTTTAAAACAGCTAATTAATTTTTGACAATACGTTAATTAAGAAAAAGGATCAATTTATTATTTCGTTGCAAAAAATAATTTTTTTTCCCTAAATATAAATAATTAAATTGAAATTCAATATAGAATATTTTTTTTTAGATAAAATTTTAATTAAAATCATGAAGAATATATGAAATTTTAAAATTTCTCGATTTGATATTTTAAAAATTAATAAATAATTTAAATTAAAAAAAAAAAAAAAGATAAATAACTTATTAAATCCTGGAACTCTTGGAAATATATTCATTATTTATGTTATTTATATATTTTAAATACTAAATAAAATGTATATCGGTCAACGGTATGCACATTAATAATTAAATCCTTTGAAGACTTAATTAAACATTTTTATACTTAAATATACGATAAAATAATAACATATTGAAAAATTATCGATCAAAATTTATTTCAATACTCGTTAAACTCAATTAAAATAGTCGAAAAGTATTTGTTACTCTTTCGTTATATTTATTTAACTAATTTTTAAAAACAATTCGATCGATAAGTATACGCATCTTAACAAGTAAAAGTGCGTGTGTATCTGTAAAGGAGCTACGGCAAATTATGCATCTGTGTAGAGATACACATACAAACAAACACACACACACACACACACACATACATACACATTTATATATATATATAGATAAAATGTGACTCACTTGTACTCCATGTTGGGCGGATTGGCCTCAGCAATACACCTGAAACGAAGTTCCGATCCCTCGCGTATCTGTTCGTTTTTTGGGAGCTTCGGCTGAATCTTTAGCGTAACCTTTGGCGCGTAACGGACCTGGACAGGAATACAAAGTAGTTTAAAAACTGCCAAGCTATTGATGCTGCTACGATTCGTTCAGGTAGAAAGATAGAGAGAGAAAAGTAAGAGAGAGAGAGAGAGAGAAATGCCGAATATTCGAGGAAAGCTCGAGTTTAAGTGGAAAAAGGCAAAGAGAAAGAGAAAGAGAAAGAAAATTCTGTGGCACGTGTATATATATATATATATATATATATATATATATATATATATATATATATATATATATATATATATATATATATATATATAAATGCGTGCAGTGTTCGTTAGTGCGAAAGTTCGCCATATCCTCAGGTTGTACGATACGCAGGCATTTTCTCTTTCTCCGTTTGACGGGTGACGAGCGCACAAGTATACGTTCTATCTTTTTTTTTTTAAGCCAAATGAACCGAAGATAAAGCGAGATAGAGATATAGAGAGAGAGGGAGAGTGAGAGAGAGAGAGAGAGAGAACTAAACGAACGGTAAAGGAATCGCGCAACTACGATAAATAAAGATATCGGCGAACAAAAAATAAAGTAAACGCTCGTTTATGTACTGGGCTAGGTGAGCTAATTGGAAAATAAAAATAAAAAAAAAAAAAAAAAAATACAAAAATATCACATTGATAAAACAAAAGCGGCATACAGCTTTTTATGACGCGTTTTAGATGCGAATCGTTAACCAACAAAATAATAATTCAATCTTTTAACATTTTGATTCATATCATAGATTTAATGATTATTTTTTAATTCAAAGATGAATCGAACAGTTCTTTGGTCTGAAAGAATCGGAGCGTAAACATAAGTACTCTAACACATTTAAAAATTTTTCTATCTTTCATGTGAGATTTTATAAATAAAATTTATTTTATTTATTAATAGATTTTATAGATAAAATTATTTTATGGAGAATAGATTTTTCTCGCAATAATTTTTATTCAGTAACATGAAAAAAAAAAGAAAAAAAAATTGCTTCAACTGTATAATTAAGAAAAAAAAAAGGAGCATGCAGAAGTTAGCTAACCTAAAAAAATTAATATTATATATAAGCCGTAATAGAGAAGATAATACTTTAAAATGGATTACTTTCCCCAAAATAGAAAAATTACCGATTTTCATTTAGTAACTCAAACGTGCATTCGTACACACACACACACACACACACACACACACACACACACACACACACACACACACACACACACACACACACACACACACACACACACACACACACACACACACACACACACACACACACACACACACACACACACACACACACACACACACACACACACACACACACACACACACACACACACACACACACACACACACACACACACACACACACACACACACACACACACACACACACACACACACACACACACACACACACACACACACACACACACACACACACACACACACACACACACACACACACACACACACACACACACACACACACACACACACACACACACACACACACACACACACACACACACACACACACACACACACACACACACACACACACACACACACACACACACACACACACACACACACACACACACACACACACACACACACACACACACACACACACACACACACACACACACACACACACACACACACACACACACACACACACACACACACACACACACACACACACACACACACACACACACACACACACACACACACACACACACACACACACACACACACACACACACACACACACACACACACACACACACACACACACACACACACACACACACACACACACACACACACACACACACACACACACACACACACACACACACACACACACACACACACACACACACACACACACACACACACACACACACACACACACACACACACACACACACACACACACACACACACACACACACACACACACACACACACACACACACACACACACACACACACACACACACACACACACACACACACACACACACACACACACACACACACACACACACACACACACACACACACACACACACACACACACACACACACACACACACACACACACACACACACACACACACACACACATATACACTAATATTCTCTCTCGGATAAACTTTCGAGCGAACGCATACAAGCGGGGGCTTTAAAACTTTTTCTCAGCTTATTCGTATGCTCGACAGTTAAATTTATTAAGCCCTTAAGAATTTCTATTTTCGAACTTTTTCAATCGACGAGGAACTCAGTAGAGGAACAGATATAAGTATTCGCGTTTAAAGGCGTTTATAAAGCATCGTCAAAATGAGGGAGCCATTTAACGGATTTTTTTTAGATTCTCCTCATTTAAAGTCCTCGGTTTCTTTGATCTTTACACACTGAATTTTCGATTCTCTCTCTTTCTCTCTCTCTCTCTCTCGCTAACTCTTTTTTTTTTTTAAACAACGTATATGTACGTTCTTCTCTCTTTGCCTCGTCAATGTCGCTTTATTAATGAGATTATTAAGCTAAAATATTTTCTCGAGACTAGCACGTACGATAATCGCGCGAGATTTGCTTCAACCCTTTGAGGAGCACATTTTTTAAAATAAACAATCGCCAAGTGGTAAAAGTGGTTCTGTGTTTAAGGTTTTTGGGATCGTTGATTAGGAATCTGAAATCAAATTTTCGAAATTCAAAATGGCGGATAAAATATTCGAAAATCAGCAGATAAATGCTGGTTTTTTTTTTTTTTTTTACAAGGATCTTTGGAGTCGTTAATTATGATTTCAGCTTCACAAAGAATCTATTACTACATCTGATTCTCCATCTCGGCATGACCCAGAATTAACGACGTGGACGTGAAGAGGAACTAGTTCCATATTTTTAAAAAAATTTTTTTTTTCTTTTTTTTGATTTTATAATTTTTTTTTTTTTATTTTTTTTTTTCGTTTTCAATATCTGCTAAATTCTCTTTTATTTATCCATTATTTTGAAGGATTTACGATTCGATTTGATATTTGGCAAAAACAGAATATAAAACAAGTATCTAAATTTTTTAAAATTTTCACCCCCTATATTTGATCTGTCATTTTGAATTTTTAAAATCTGAAACTGAATGCGTAATGAGCGATCTCAAAAAAAAAAAAAAAAACAAAAAAACCCCCGTGTAATAAATATCAGTAATTTTGTGTGTAAAATTAGTTCACAGCAGAATTTAATTCAAAAAGTCAAAATTATTTTATCGTTAATTGTTTATAACTAATTATATACAGCGCTATTCTAAATTTTGAGCGGAGAAACTCGTTCGCTAAGATCTTTATGCTGTAAATAAAAAACGGAAAAAAAAATAGGAAGCCACTATGGTAGCTTCCATCTCTCAAAGGGTTAAGGCAATGAAAAATTTAAGGCTCCGACGCGGTGCCTCGTCGAGTACAACGCGCGCGAGCGCATTAATTCCATCGAAATTTCTCTCGTCCTCTCTTCTTCACTTTATCGTTCTCTCTTTTGCAATTTGGCAAATGCCGATTTGATTATAACGTTCGTTGAATTTGCAGCGAGTTTGAAATCGATATGTTCCCTTGATGGCATTATAATAATTCATGCTGTCTGCGTGATAGTGAATGTTATGTAATTTCGCGAAACGCTGTTAAATTATAATTTTCGCCGGAGGATTAATCTCTCTTGCAAGCTTATTAAGGAATTATATATCGTTTTGTTTTTCATTTCTTCATTCCTTTCTTTTTTGTTTTTTTTTTTTTGTTTTTTGTAATTTTTTATTTTTATTTATTATATTACCATTATTTATCGTTAATTAGTTTCCGTTATACACGCACACCGGTGAATTTATCATTTTAATCGGCGCTCTTACATTATGGGAATTTCATCGATCGATACATGAATTATTTCTCGAGGAGAAAAATTACAGATGAGAAAAATCTTTCGATCGTTCGACTCGATAACGTCCGTTGTGCCATTGAATCGCACGATGTGCAATTGTAACGTCGGAAAAATTGTAGCCGGTTAAAATCAGCGATCGTAATTTTTTTTAACTCGCAAATCATCGACGGATAAATTGCAGCTGTTACGGCAATTATATACTGCTAGATCAGCTGCAATCTTTATCGCGCGTATCCTAATTTTATATATAAATAACACGGAAAATCATTCGTGCGAGCTAATAATATGCTAATGACTGCATTGACTTTCGCGTTAATACATCCGTTTTTTAATCGATCGAATTGATCGATAATTAATTGCACAATACGAGAAGCTCCGGTAAATTATCGCGTTGATTAGAAAATAAATCAACAAACGAAAACTAATTCAAATAAATTATATAATGTTTAATTAATTAAAGCGTCGAATTAATCAGTAGGTGGAAAATTTATCGGAAAGCTGAGTTATTATTTAAACTACGCGGCATTAGATTGTCATAACGAACGACAAAATAATCACAGCGCAAGGACAATTGAACGACATCTTTCCTTGCTCTCCGACAATGTCGCGCTCAGAAACAATATAGACAACGAGTATAAAAAAAATAAAAAAATAAAAAAAAAAAAAAAAACAGACGAGCGCTTTTTTTACGCGCTCGGTATACGTGAAAATGTATATTTCTATATAATACATCGAGAAGGATTAACAAAAAGGTGACTTACCTCGACGCGAATCTTCGCAATCTGGGGCGTGCGATCGGCAGCGTTTTGGCTCTGACAAGAGAACGTCGTGTTGTGGTGTTTCTTGCGCGGAGTTACCGTGAGGGTTGACTTTACGGTGTAGAGCGGCCCACCCTCGTAGAGCGTTTGCTCGGTCTTTATCCCGTCGTGAAGTACCGTGCCAAGGCCGTCGATCCAGGTTATCTGTCGATTAAAGACAATTGAGTTTAAGAGCGAGCTTTCAAAATTGCATCGTTCTTAATCGATGTGTTAAATTTATAAAAAAAATTTAATTCGATAATTTTCTTAATTTTTTTCTTTTTTTTTTTTCTTTTTTTTTTTTTTTTTTTTTTTTTTACACCGATGTACATTCGTGCTGCGCTAGAAGTACGATATTATGCGATTAAAATTTTTATATCCATAAATAACGAACGCATTTTGATCGTATTTGCATAATTATACAATGAAATTTTTTTTTTTTTTTTTTTTTTTTTTTCAAAATATGTAAACTTTGTATTAATTATAAATTTTGTGGACGGATAAATTATTTAAATCATTTTCGTATCAAATGTTTATTTGAAACGAATATTATTTATCCACGCATAAATAAAAGGACAAATTAATAATATAAAAATAATCTAATGATATTGAAGCATTAAAGAAATACTCATATAGTAATATTCGAATGAATAGAATATATCTTTGGGCATATTTAATACATTCGAATCGTCAATTAAAAGCTTTTAACGCGACTAATATTTAATTTTTTCAAATGTAAAATTTATCAAATTTTAAAATTATTTGCAAATGCACACATAGATACACAAACACATATAATATAAGCTTTGATCGTACATTTCGTGCCATTAAAATCCAAGCTTTTCGCGTAACCACCGCGCGTGACTTTCTTCTCTCCTCCCACCGGAGAGATCAAAGAACAAACTCTCGCGTTCTCCTTCAAATCTCTCAAGGGATATAAAAAAAAAAAATAAACACACGCACTACCTTACATCATCGGTATGTGTGTGTACATATACATACACAAGGCTTTTAAAATCTATAAAGCGTAGAGAAAGCAAAGATTTTTCTCGGCTTTATTAGCCGGGGCGTCGAGCTTGAATTGTTTCATTGGGTTGCGCGCACACGTATACATTCGGATTAAAAAAAAAGAAAAGAAAAGAAAAGAAAAGGAAAAAAAAAAAAAGAAAAAAAAAAGGAATAAAAAATAAAAAGAAAAATAATGAATCGACGCACAGGCGGGAGTTCTCGTATAGCGATTAAAGTATATATACCGGGGCGATTTTAACGCGATCTCTCTCCACGACCCTCGATGAAATCGCGCTAGCACTCGTTGAATTAATGGCCGAGAGCATTCTGCATAAATTTAACCGCTGTATACCTACCGATGATTATATACATACGGAGAGAGAGAGAGAGAGAGAGAGAGAGAGAGAAAGAGAGAAACGAACGCGCGGGTTATATCGTAATCCGTCCCCCGTGCGGACTAATATATTTCGCATCGGCGAATCACTGCTCGAGCGAGCGAGTCGCTTGCTGACGTTTAAGGTAATGTATGCGTTGACGTTTCGAGGGGGAAATTTTCCGATTGATTCGATAAAATTTGTTTTTTTAACGCGTTTTTACACCATGTTTTTTTTTCTTCTTTTTTCCATTCTTTTTTGTTTCTTTTCACTCTTCATTTGTACATTTAGTTTTTTTTTTTTTTTTTTTTTTTTTTTTTTTTTAACGTTGGTAGAATATAAGTATGCATTTTGAAACTGTGCCTGTAAATTTAAATTTAAATAAGCTGTGGGTAAAATGTTCAATACCGATTCGTATATTTTTTCCACATTGATAATTTGCAGCAACAATAACGATTGAAAATTTTTAAAAATGTTTATAAGATGAATTTGTTTGCTCTTAATTTTATTCGATTTAAAAATCAAGATTTATTCAATTAATTATTATAATCATTATATGTATGTCCAAAATATGCGCATCGAATTAAATACATTAAAATTAGGTAAAAATAATAGATAATTACTAATTAATCATTCATTCAATTGAATATAATTTTAATATAAATGATAAACTGAGTAGAAGCTTCAAATAATTTTAAAATATTTATTAACAAATTTCAAACTAGAATGTAAAATGAGGAACAAAAAAAAAAAAAAATAGTAAGACAAAAGAACTTTAAAAATTTTATTCCAAACCCGAAGCAACTACTATTTTCTATAAAATTTGACCAGCGTTGATATGCGCTCCGTTATAATACAGTTTTTTAGCTGAATCGATTTTTCGACGTATCTCCGTTTCAGAATAATATATTTATACACATATTTTATTTGTTTATTTTTTTTTTTTTTTTTTTCATCGCTTATACGTACACACATAAATGCGAATAGGTGGTACGGAAAAGTATTGGCAGTACTGCACAAAGTCGAAAATAACTCGAGGTTGCATATACTCGATAAATATCCTCGACGGGGGAACGCTCCACGTAAATATTCCCCGCGAATCTCACAAATTCCTTCGTCTTGGAAAATGCATTGTTGTACGTGCATGTGCATAAACACACGAGTGTAGCCGCTCGCTACCAAGAGTGAATCCGTAAGTTCGCATTTCTCTGGTATATATATATATATATATATGCATAAAACGTTCCTTATACGCGCACTCTCTCTCAATTCTCTCATTTTCTCATGAAGCGCATTATAGGAAAAGCTACTTGACCGAAATAATGTCGCGCGCGCTCACTCTCCACATAATATGAATTTTCTCTACGTATACATCAATATTCGTGTACAAAAGAGGATATAAATACGCGTGCGCTCGTTTGTATGCGCAGTATACTCCAACGTAAAATTCACTTATGATATATGTATTTTTTACGCATACACACGCATAAATACACAAACACACACACACACATATATATATAGAGAGAGAGAGAGAGAGAGAGAATCAAAAGACGTATAAAAATAAAATGTGATACTACAATGTAAGATAACAGTAGAGGATAATTAGATAAATAACATAAAATTTAATTTTTTTTTTTTTTTTGTTAATTTTGTAATTTATATGTAAATAAAAATGTTAATATTTTTATTAGAAACTTGTTAGTTATACGACATGAAAGATTATCTTGTAAGATTATTCTTTAAGAAATTGTAAGCTGTTAGATCAATAAAGTTTAATAATGCATGTATATATATATATGGTATACGAGGAAAAATATGAAAGAACTCGTAGAGACAAAAGCCGATTTGGCGTCCTCGTATTTTTCCGCAAACTTTCTCTCTTACGCGCGACTGCGGAGCGCGCTTTACATTTTCAATATGCGCAAACAGTAACGTGGATTTCCTTCTCGAAATTTCGAGGAAAATAGAAAGAGGGGGGGGGGGAGCATCGGGTGTATCGGGTAATAGGATTAAAAGGGCGAGGGATATGATTGCGAATAGATGGAATCGTAGATTGAAACTTTGGCTCTAGTTGTGCGCTTTCGTTCGTGCTCGCGGGAGCTCGCGGCTGCGCTGCAATTTTCCTAATTCGCTTCGTAAATTTAATGCACTTTGTGTGTGACGCGAACGCGTCGATGTGCGCTGCCGTCGCTACCTCTGCTGCTGCTGCTGCTTCTGCTGATGCTGATGCTGCTGCTGCTCCTACTTCCGAACGAGTAATTTCATAATGCAGCTTTATTATTTCAATGATGATTAAATAGCTAACACATATATAACTTTTATTGGTTAAAAATAATCGTTACGTTAATTATGATGTTATTAATTATTTAATTATCGTATTAAATTATTTTTTAGTAAATTTTAATGCGCGCTTTACGTTTTTGTGAAAATTTTTATTTCTTTCTATAAATTATTTTTACGCGCGACGATTTTCAAGTTAATTTTGTAATTAGCAAAGTTGCTAATTCGTAAATGAATTTAAAAAAAAAAATCTAATATATGTATACTTATATTAAGAGAACAAAAGAAAATTGAGCAAGGCACGCTTTGAATTAATACTACTCGTATAATAACAAAGCGAATTGCTGCCAATAATCGTTAGCTGAATTAATCAAAGTTTCTCATAAATATCTATTTCAATATTAGTTTACATATTTTCATATTCGACTAAAATTTATTTTACGTTTTGCCAATCTATATTCTCTTTTTTTATTTCATACTCGCAATAAATATTTTATTCGTCACTTCGCGCATTGATTTTGAAAATTATCAAAATCATATATTGCAACTCCCAATCGTTAAAGTAAACAATTATTGTGAATTTTTGTGTAAATATGTCGCTGCATTGAATATACACGCGAATAATAATAATAAAATTTATAAAGGCGTTAACCGGTTTAAATAATAATAATAAAATTTATACAATCTAAAAAAAATTCGTTTTTAAGGCTGCTTAAGATATTAAAAAAAAAAACTTGAAACAAGCTAGAGTAACTATGAGAATGGACAGAATGAGAAAGAGACAGAGAGAAAGAGAGAGAGAGAGAGAGAGAGAGAGAGAGAGAAATCAGCAACAGACGGAGGTAGAGACCGGAATCGATGCATTCGCTCGGTGCGTTGCTTCTCTTTGAATTCTCGTCCGTGCGAAATCTCCCCCGCTTCCCTCTCCCGTTTATAGTCCATCCCCTTAACGTAGATTGCGAATTGAGGAGGAATGCGTTTCTCTCTCTCTCTCTCTCTCTCTCTCTCTCTTTTCGAGAGAGTATATGTGTGTGTGTGTGTGTGTGTGTGTGTGTGTCTGTTTATATGAGGAGATAAATAAATGGAGCATAATGAATTGTCGTTGTTTAAATAAATGAGAAATTTCAATAAATTTTTATTTTTACGGTTTATTGAGAAATAGTTTAAAACATTTTTAACGTTATTTTATTTGTCGTTTAAAAAATTTAAAAAAAAAGTAACTTTTTTCCCTTATCGTTGACTAACATTTTCGTCGAATGATAAATTTCATTGATAATTCAACTCCATGGTTTATTATTTTATCAACAAAAAAGCTTATCTGCTTTTTTTGCAGCGGTGCAAAATTTAATTTATCGATTATATCGGCGAAAGAGAAATAAATTACCTTATATTAATTTCAATAACAACAACGTAATCGACGCACTGGCGTTTAAAATATTTCTCCCTACGATGAAAAGGGAAAAAACAAGTTCGCCAACGACGATTGGTTATTCCTTAATTATTCATCTTCGGCTTAGTTATTTTTTTTATTTCTCAGGGAAGCGAAAAGATTATTTTTTGTTAATTGTTTCTAAATTTTTGGACCATAATAATTATAAATTTTCGTTACATTTTAAGCTTCCTTTAATTTTAGGCTCGACAAAAAAAAACCGGCGAAAATATTCTAGCACGCGCACGGTTTATACGAGATCAATGGCACTTATCTTGAAAATCACTGCGTGCGCTTTGACGTTTATTATTCGCGTTTTGTTTTCGCATTTGACTTTTCTCCTCGTTTCGTAAAAAAAAAAAAAAAAAAAAAAAGCTTTTACATCGACCGTTCATTTACATTTCTTTTGACTTTGTACATTTTGTGTACATTTTTTTACCTTGCTCTATTTTTCATGTTTTTTTTTTTTTTTTTTTTTTTTTTTTTCATAATTTACATGAACTCGAATGGTTTGCTTTGCGTGCGTTGTAATTTCAGAAAGGTATTGTGGTTTTTTTTAACGTAATTCCACGGTCCATTTTTAGTATGATTTCAAACGGACGTTCGCAATTAAATATGTTCCAGTTGGAATGAGAGTATTAATATTTTTTTAAACTCTTTTTTCACAAAATGTAAAAAGCGAGCATTATGCTATACCATTATTATATTATTGTAACTTTTTGTAAATTGTATCAAAAGCTTTCAAATCGAGTGTGTTGGTTATTTGGATTAAATACGAACCGAAAATAATTGATGCGATAAAAAAAAAAAAAAAAGGCAAATTGAATGTTGTTTAATAATTTTAACAGATATTATGATTGATTTAAATAAATAATAAGCTGCTTTTATTTTAAACAAATAGTAACATTAAGGTGAATAAATTTCATAGAATTTTAAAACAAACGTAACGTAAAAGTTTAATTATATGGTTATTATTTTTACAAATTAAAATTTTTACCGTATTTAATCTAGTAAAGTTAATTTAATGTTTACACACGTATTATATTTTTTTAATGTTACCATGGTAAATTTTAATACTACTTTAACAATTATATAATAAAAACTACATTTATGAAAGCTGAAATTCGGATAAAGAAATGAATTCGTTTCTGAGTTGGCATGAAAATTGATTTTCTTTCTCATTTGAATATGAGCATGATTAAATTTGCTGTAATAACAAACTTTTTTTATGTAGTCTTTGAAAAAAAAAAAAAAAAAAATTTAAAATAACTTTCATTTATCAGCTTTTTCATTACTTTTTAGATATTATTTAAAACTAATATTAATCATATTAAAAAATATAAAACATGTCTAGAAATTTTTTGTTCGTAACATATGTATGTTAAATAAACATATATTCGATTTCTTTAATATGTCAAATTAAATGTTGAAAACTTCGATTCTAAAAACATGCAATACTATGCATTAGCATATTGCCGTGAAGTTGAAAAAAATTTACTCTCTTAACCGACGAGAAATAGAGCAGAAAAGCATCACGAATTTACATGGAAATTATAACTACATGCATTGAATGCGGTCGCGTCAAGTCTGGAATTTATAAAAAAAAAAAAAATTTTTCACTTTTTCGTACATCTCTAAATTCACTTTTTACATAAAAATCTCATTTAGAAAAATTACGCGTATTTTCTTATATGCAGCCTTTCTTTTCAAACCTTAAATTTTTTAGCTGAACGCTAAAACTAAGGGAAAAAATATCTTTCAAATTAATGTAAAACGGACGGAGTTTCTTATTCGGCGCACAAAAAACTTCATTTTCATGTAATTTTTTACACCAGCAGAATTTTACTTTCACTATAAATCGTAAACTAACGACGAACGATAGCATTAAATCGCAAAGTTGAGCATCCTCTACAAAAGTAAGTTTAAAAAATATTTATTGCGATGTATCTTATTTATTTATTTATTTATTTATTTTTTTTCATGTAATTTTATTTTATTTACTTTTCCAAAGCAAAAATGTTCAATATCGCTGATTGGTATGATATACTGGCATCGGAATGTCAAGGTACGTGGATTATATTCTATCGTCGTTTTTTTTTATTCTCTTTTTGGTGTATTTGTCGGATGATTAATAAAGTATATATGTATATATATATATATATATATATATATATATATATATATATATATATATATATAATAATATTATAGGGATAATGGGAATGACCGTTACAATTAATTAATAATATCCATAAAAATTTGTACAAAAAATAAATAAAAGATGCAAGATTTTAATAAGCGATTCGTTGGCATTTTATTCAATGGTATTTGTATAGAATAATATACATTTTGTATAGAGCATTTAATTTATTTTTTAATCAAAAGTAATAAGGGGTAAAATTGAAGTATTTATTTTTTATAGAAATGACGAATAATGCAATACGAAATATGTCTCACCCGAGCGGAAAATTGAAAATAATGCACGAAAGAAGAGATAAAAACTATTCTCAACTTGAATAACCATCGCAATTCCAACATTCGAGGTACCGAATTTTAATGTCCAATAAAATGATAACTTTTAATTATTGTATTTGCACAGTTAATCCATAAAAATAGCATTGCCAAAATTCATTATCAATTATAATGATAAAATTAACATGAAATAATCAACGCTTCGTTTGTTTATCCGTTGAGATATATATTTTCGGTATTTAAAATTCAGAATCAATTTAGCTTCGCGCATAATATTATTTATTTAAGCGATCGAAGCGTTTAATTTGATATTATAATAAAAAATTTTCAGCTAATACTTTATCAATAAAAATAATATTTTTCAAGAATACCTCGGATTCGTTTTAATTAGCAAAAGTTAAGAGATTGCGGTTTGAAAATTAAAAAAATTTGAAAGAAAATACATCTTAAAATAATAAAAATGGAGCGTTAAAACCACATCGTGTTACATCATCGCTCGAGCGACAAAGTTTTGAAAATTATTCGCCGGGCTTTCCGTCGTCCGAAAAAGACGTTGAAAATTCAAGCTCTCCGGCGAGCCTTCATCTAAAAGTCTTCTCTCCTCTTTATTAATTAACAAAAACGAGCTAGATCCCGGAGCTTTATATGCGCTCGTACATCGCACACAAGCCCACACGCTCAGATACATGCTCGCACAGATACATTTACGTGTACGCATGTATATGTTTATATATATATATATATATTGGTACTCGCTCGGCCTTATTTGCCGATGCACAAAGCCGATCTAAATCAACCCATGAGTAGAGAATTCAGCTTTTATCTGAAAAGGTTCAGGTGGAAAAGAGAGAGGATTAAACGAGCAAAGCGCTCTTCATTAATCGTTGAGCCTCGTTAACGACTTTTTTTTTTTTTTTTTCTCCTTTTTCAACTCAACGTTTATAAATGTAGAATCGATTATGGAAAACATCAAAGAATAACCCTTACAAAATTTTAACTATTTCGATTGTTACAATTATTCATAAGAAGCAACTAATAAAAAAAAAAAAAAAAAAAAAAAAAAAAAAAAAACTAGTAAAAAATTTATCTCTTACTCAAATACTGAAACTCACTCAGAATAGAAGCAAATGCATTAGTATAACATACGAAATTGTTTTGGATCGGTAAACGACGGAGACAAAGGCGAGATGAAAGAGAAGCTGGAAAATTATTAGCTACCGGTCGGCAATAGCAATAGAATCGATATACTCGTCCTTGTATCAATGCGCGCGCGCGCGCCCTTACACGAATGCGCGTATACGTACGTATCGCAGCAATAGTAATAGTAGTAATAGTAGCAGCAAGAGCGAACGCATTGTCTGTCTAGATAATTTGTGCTAGGGTTGTGCGCGTGGCTCCGCGGATATTCGCGAGGACGATAGTTGTACCTTATGTCTATATACGCATCGCGGCCTCCTCCTTTCTCCTCCTCCTCGACGTCGACGTTTCGCGCCTCGTGTTCATATATATACAAGGGCAACTTTCACGTAACCCGAGCGAATGACAGCGAGAGAGAGAGAGAAACGTAGCGGTAGCGTGTATCCGAGGCAAATCGTCGGAGAATTAATGGATCGGATGTTCGTAATCGGATTAGCACAAGGAGGAGAGAACGAAACAACACTAATAGCGGTAGCTCAAGCAGCCGGTATATACCTATATTTATAAAATATACATATTTATATATATATATATATATATATATATATATATATATATATACACAAACACACATATACATATATGTAATCCTATATAAAGTATCTGCAAGTTGAGTTGACGAGGAAGGAAGAAGGAAAGGGCGCCCTCTAACATTAACAAGTCCTCCTGTAATAGAAGTGAAATGCTCTCCGAACTCTAACCCGTGAGAGCAGTAGCTCTTCTTGTCTCGTCATTATTTATGGAAGATGCGCAACGTTGATATATAAATAAATATATCCCAACGCGTTGGTTCGACGAGAATCGAGTTTGCTTGTAATATGAATCGATTAATTTGTTGGTTATATTATCTTTCTCTTATAATAATGCAATATTACGTAGTTTTATAAAAAAAATCGATAAAGTTTTTTAATTTTTTTCTTTTTCTTTTTTCTTTTTTTTTCAATAAAGGCTTTTATAAATTCAATGAGATACGATTTTAAAAGTTTCGAAATGTTTTATGACTCGGCTTTTGAAGTATTAATATTTTTTCTTTTCCTTATCTATATTGCATCCATATTTACGATGTTTTAAAGTGTAGACCGATAGAAGAAATTACTTGAATCAAGAAAGACGTTCTCTTCACAATGGCTTTCTTGTTTCAAATTATTTTGTTTTCTTAATTGAAGAAATTACTTTAGCTTAAAGAAACTAAAAATTCTTTATCCAAGATTTTAATTATTCAATCAAACATTTTTTTTCCTTAATTTTTGTATTTAATAATTTTTAAACGAGATAAAAATATATATTTTTTTCAAGAAATATCTGCTTCTTGGTTTAAAAGACGCTCGTTTTGGCTCAACAGAATTCATAAGTTATATAAAGAAAAAATGGTTTTTTTTTTTTCTTCAATTTTTAATAATTTTAATTCTTTATAATTTTTATAAAAAACTCTTTAAGTATGTAAATAGTTTTTTGTAATCTCTAATAAGCAAGAAGTTGATGCGATTTTAAATAAATAATTGAACAAAACAAAAAAAAAAAAAAATTTTCTGAAAAAATATACGAAAAAAAGGTTCACATTTTTATATTCGTAAAATAACAACACGTTGCGAAAACAATTTTAATAAACAATGCTGCGTATTAAAAAAAAATGCGTATACGAGTGTATATATATATATATATATATATATATATATATATATATATATATATATATATATATATATATATAATATATAAAATTAAAAAATAGAATAGTACCTATATTTTTGTCCCTATCATTCATCCACAAAGTTTTATCATAAATATATTTATGAATCTGTTGGAATGCGTGCGTGATTAATTGGATCAAAAGTCATAAACATCAGTTTGCTTTCTAATCCTTTGTTAGTTCATTGAATTGTTGTGATACAAAATGATTTTTAACTATTACTTTTCACAGTTTATATGTATAAATTTTTTTTTTTTTTTTTTTGTACTTATTTATACGTTTCTGTAAAACGTTAAAAAAATTCGTTTAAAAAAACGTTAAAAAACATAATGAAATAATTTAAAAAGAAAATAAAGGAAAATCGACGTTCGTGTAGATGGAGTTATTTAAATATGCAATTATTTTGCTTTCTTGAATTTAATTCTCGAAAAAATAGGATTTCGCTCGGTAAACGAGATAAATTCCTCTCAACGATAATAAATTTTATCCCCAAACGGTGGTGCGTATACGAATAGACCCCGGGGGCCGAATATTATTTAACGTATATACATGTATCTGTAACTATATAACGAATGCGCATTCGTGCTGCCGACACAAAGTGTCCAAAGTTTCTGACATCTTTTTCCCTCCTTATAGAATAACCTCTCAAAATTTCCCTCTTTTAGTACAAGCGTATAAGTTTCTCGTGTACAATATCGAAAACTCAAGCAGTAGAGCCATCGCCTCCAAATCAAAACTCTGTTCTATTTACACACGTGAAGAGGAAAAGAGAGATAAAGATGAGTGGAGGAAATTCTCTTTCTCTTTCTCTTTCTCTCTCTCTCTCTCTCTCTCTCTCGCTCCTTCTCTTTTTCTCTCGCTTATACGGCTCACGTCATTATTTCGATCATCCTATCGCACGGTATATCATATTAACGAGCCCCGTTACCGCCTCGTGTGGATAACGAAATTTGCGTGTATCGGTGCATATATATGTATACATGTATATATATCTATATATATGTGTGTGTGTATGTATACACGCGCGTATATTCTTACGTATACATATAGATGTGCACACGTACATATTTATATGTGTATATATATATATATATATATACACGTATATAGAGAGACAAGCATACACGCGCGATAGTTTGCTCGCAAGCTTGCGGCTCCCGACAGAGGGTCCATATATTACGGGCTATTTATTTAAGGGCCGCGATAAGGAACTGCCGTGCATTAGATGAACGCGCGCGTTCACCCACGCGCGAGCTTCTCTTCTTTGATTACCAGCGCTCCAATTTATTTTCGTGACTCTTGCGTGGAATGAGAAAGAAGCCGTGAGGTAGCAGCTTTCTTTAAGGATACGAGCCATGAGCGTTTGTACAAAATTTTCTCGGTGATGTTTATTTCTATCCTTCTCTCTTTATCTGTGATTATGTGTTTATCAATGCCTTACGTTGTTATTTCTTTTTAACTTTTTTTTAGTTTTACCGTTGACTTAGATTTATCATATTCTTTCTTTTCTCTACCAAATGTTTGGTAAATTTTTTAATTAACTTATAAACCATAAATTATAATGAAAGAAAATTATAAAGAAATATTTAACGCTGACAATGAAAGATAATTTTAAATTAAAATTGATAATGATCAAATGAAATTATTGATTTTTAATACCTTTTATTCATTTAATAACTCTTATTTTAATTTTTCGATGCTTTCTACATTATTTATTTGTTTAGGTAATAATTAAAATGGAATTCTAATTCCTGTATATAAATAATTTTATAAAGATTATATTAAACTTTTAATAATTTGGAAAACAACAACGTTCATATAAACAGTATAAAATGTTATTTTTAATTGAAATGTATCTAAAAAAATAAAAGTATATTTATTTACAATAAAATACTACTCAAAAATATTTAAAAAAAAAAAAAAAAAAAAATTAAAAGAATTCAAATAAGAATTTTTGTTTTACAATTTTTAATTATCTGTAGTTTACATTTCTATTTTTATTTTTATCGTTTAATCGCGCTTTAGCTTGCTGTAGTCCGTGCTTCAGTTTTGTTAAATTTAACTTCGATAAAAATACAGCGCACGAATCAATTGGGTAATACGCCCCTCGTCTAAAAAAACAGTTGACCGAAAGCTCGAGCTCGTCTCTTTCCGATAAGTTAACGCTCGCCATTAATTTTTCGACGATGATAATCGCGGTGCCCGTTTCGTTATAGGAAGAAAACGCCGTGATATTAGCCGTTGTCGTTGCTTAAGGTCTAGAGTGGAACACAAAATAAAAGAACGAAACAGGAAGAGAGAGAGAGAGAGAGAGAGAGAGAGAGAGAGAGAGAAAATAGAGAAGGAAACCGGGTCGTCGTTGATTTAGAAGCATCAACGCTCGAGGACTAGAGAGGTGCGAGAGAGAAAGAGAGAGAGAGAGAGAAGAGTTTCAAAGAGGAAATCCTCGGTTTTCTACGTCTGCGGATGCTCGCTTAATTTAACCCCGAGGAAAACTGGTTCAAACTCGTACCATCATCCTCGGCCTCTTTATCCTCCCACGCGCGAGCAATGCAGCATTTTTCTCCCTCTCATATTCTACTTCTTGAGAGATATGCTTCCGGCCAACTTTCTCTTTCTTCTTTTTTATTTTTCTCTATCATGCCCTTTCTCGAAACCGCTTCTTATTTTTCTTTATCTTTTTTTTTTTTCAGCCGACTCTTCGCTTCTTACTTTTGGTCTTGACTCTCTCTTTCTCTCTCTCTCTCTCTCTCTATCTCTCTCTCTATATCGCTTTGGCCATTAGCTGGCGTAAACAACGCTATTGCCGCTTATGTTAGATTTTGACGGTACGCAAAAATGTCACGAGCCGACATTTGTATATATTTGTCATGGCTTAAGTAGACTGGAAAAAGGAAGGATGCATCGATGTTTCTACAATGGAATTGTGGTAATGTTGAATCCGATCGATTTGAAAACTAATAAGGAACTTTTAGCCGTCGTCCACTCCAATTCGACGATGGAAACTTTTATGTGCGCTCATGTATGTACACGCGCGAGCGCGCGTGTGTGTGTGTGTGTGTGCGTGTGTGTAGTTCAAGAGAAAAGCCGTACTTTCTTCCAGTCCCTCCCTCCCTCCCTCCCTCTCTCTCTCTCTCTCTTCTCTCGATTGCCGGAGCTGCGCTAACAAGCGAACAACAAAGGTTCGAGCCGCGCGGTCGCGATAGCAATCGTAGCAACGTCGGTCAGTCGAAATGGAAGCCTTGTCCGTGAAGGAAAGGTAAACGGCTTTTCCAACTTTATATTGACTCTCGTTGTTTCATCGGGGCAAAATTTTCTTTTTTCTTTCTTTCTTCGCGCTGTATCTTTTGCTCGTTTTCTCCTCCTCTAATTTATTTCTTTTATACCTTCCAATATTTCGCTGAATCGTAATTAGCGCGATAAAATTTTTGATAAAATTGAATCGATTTAAGACTTTCTCTTTTTTTTTCTCTCTCTCTCTCTCTCTCTCTCTCTCCCTTTCTCTCTTTTTTCTTCTCCAACTTCAATTTTTTTTTCAACCATTCATTATTTAAATAAATGGTCTTGAGAATTCGCTTATATACACGTGGGCGCGCACACATGTGTGAGAATTATTAGCATAGATAATCCGGTACGATTATTTTATATCAATGCGGCGAATGGGAGACTCGTTCTTTTCCTAAAATCACGTTTCCACTCAGTTTAACAATTATTTAATATCGTTTCGCGAATCATTTTCAGGCTACATAAGTACTTTTCCAATTATATAACGAGATTCGGAGAGTACTTATCTCTTTTCTTCTCTTGATTGTGATCAAATACGGAACGCCGTTGAACTTGTGATAAAATAAAATGAAAAGAAAACGTATAAAAGGTAAAAAGAATAAAGAAAACGATTATTGAGGTGATATTTAAATGTGCTTAAATAGGCTAATAGAGATTTTACGTGCAACGAAATATGAGCCTCTAGAACTCGTACACGTCAAAGCTATATACGGATAATATAGTCGTATTATGCTTTTATATCTCAAGCTCAACTTTATCAATTATAGTTCTTATTAATAATTACTTTGAACTCAAGTTTAATTCAAATCATAAAAACGAAGAAAAAAAAGCAATGTAAAGACTTGAATAGTACCTTTTTTTTTTTTTTTATTATTATCAAATTTCGTATAGTATTCGAGAGAAAAACAACTTTAAACTCATCAAAAGTTTTATTTATGTATACAGATAAACTATAAAAAGCAAATCCGTCTTTTATTGAAAATTTTTCATCGACTCAATAAAGGAATAAGTAATAAATAAATAATGGCTTAAGTGAATGCCCCTGTAATTAAATTATCTCCGATACAACACTTTTATTTCTCGAAATAGAGAGGAAGAAAAAATTTTTTTCCTCTATCTCGATCATTATCGATCTTTAAAACTCAACTTTGCTTCTCTGCGAAAAGTTTCTTGGATTGGTTTATAGCTCGATGAGAATTTCGCTAAAGAGCGTCTAGAGCAATGAAGAGAACCGCGACCGAAACGATGCAGTCAGTACCACCTCTCTCTCTCTCTCTCTCTCTCTCTCTCTCTCTCTTGCACTCATCGACAATAATGAGTAACGGGGGGAAAAGAGAAAGAAGCAAGTTCAAAGAATCAGCGTTAACTTTCCTTAAGTGGTTTACGCTACGGCGATCGAGTTACTTTTCTTTTATCAACCTAATCCTTTCTCGTTTCTTCTTTTTCTTATCCCCTTTTACCCTCTCCTTCTTATATACTTTGAACCATTTTTCACCAACTTTCAAGTGTCGCCGGGTCAATTTTCTATTTTCAAAAACGATTGGAATACATGTGTATGTATATGTAAATATATATATATGTTCATATTCGTAATTTTATATCATTTACTATTGGCTTGAGTGTAGAAAAAAAAAAAAAAAAAGAGAGGAAGAAGAAAAAAAAAAATACGAGAAATTTTGTTCTCTTTCTGCATAACTGACGTTCCAATTTTCAAATCGACGTTCTGCTATTGACAAAGCTTCGTTTTACTTGTGGATATTACATTTTTCCAATGGGAATGAATTTTACCTATGCACATATATATATATATTTGCATTGAGATATTAATGATTTCGAAATTTTTGAAAAAGTACGGGTGTATACGTATATACTATATACATATACAGCATAGAACGAAAGCGCAACATTTTTAAACTGGCCAAATAAACGAAGTATAAAATATCGACTGTCTTGATAATTTTACAACGTTCGATATCATTTGCGTTTACGATTGAATAAACCTTTCGACGAATTAAAATTCGAACAAAATTACTCGATTTAACCATTAAAATTAATCGCCACGAGGACATACATAATACTGATTAAACCTTTGGTATCTTTATCAAAGTGAAACAAAAACATTAATCTTACAAAAGATATAAGAGTCTTAAGAGTAAGGAAAATGAGAAAGGAATAAAAGTAAAAAGAAAAAAAAAAAAAAAAAAAAAGATTACACGAGAGAAGAAAGTTAAGAATGAGGCAAGAAGAGGAGAGGCGAGGTGACTCTCGTATATACCTATAAGGAATCTCCGCGAGAAGGATGAGTTTAATTGGGCGAAGCCAAGACGAACAAGAGAACGTTTAATTCTTTCTTTTCGAGGGACGTGTGCCACCTTCGTCTTCTCTCTTTCTCTAGCGGCGGAAGCCCCTCTAAAATTCTTTCGACTTCATTCCCGTGCTCGCGTCAACGCGAAGCAATTGCGCTTAATTGCATCGTAATTAAGTGCAAAAGACACTCGGCTCTAGATCTATTTCTTACGGGCTCGCGGCTTTTGCGGAGAAGTAGAAGAGAGCTGCTGCTGCCGCTGCCGCTTCTTCTTCTTCTTCTTCTTATTATTCTTATACTTCTTCTTTCTCCCTCTTCGTTCTCTTTATGACTTTACTGGTAATCTTCGACTCGTTTCATCGCAGCTCTTCTTCCTTCTTGCTGACTTTTCCGAATAGAAGGAAGCGAGCCTCGGCAAACCAGTTGGAAAAGTTACGAAGAACCGAGAGACTGGACGCAAGGACTTATAAGTCCCGAAGATCGATCAATCTTGCTCGAACAGGATTCTCTCTCTCTCTCTCTCTCTCTCAGCTATCCGTTTATCTCCTTCTTATTCTCGGGTAACTATTCTTTTTTATCTCGCGACTTGTCTTTCGAACGATTTACTCGAGTGCCTGCGAATTTTTACAAGACAGTTTAACAGGTTTGTTTACAGCGGCGTTTTAACTAAATGTAACAAGAACAAATTTTATTTCTTTTTTTTATTTTCGATTTATTGACATCAGTTATTTTAGTTTAATATTAATAAATTAATGCGAGTATTGATTGTATTTTCTGAGTTTCTTTTTTATACGATATAGATTTAATTACATTATCAAATAATTTTATAACCATTGAAGAAACTTAATCTCAATAACGCGACAATTCATTCAAGTTAAATT
This sequence comes from Chalcis sispes, assembly GCA_949987625.1. NCBI lineage: Eukaryota > Metazoa > Arthropoda > Insecta > Hymenoptera > Chalcididae > Chalcis > Chalcis sispes. The sequence continues at coordinate 74,939,979 of OX465095.1, read as the reverse complement.
AATTTGAAAAAAATTAACTTTAATTTTGTTATCATAGCAAATAAAGTAAATAATTAAAACACAAAAATAAATCAATTAAGAAGATTAATTACAACGATTGTAAAAAGTTCTTTCAAACTAACGAATTTTCACATCCTTTAAAAATAAAAGTAAAATTAAAGAAAAAAAAAAAGAAAAAAAAAAAACAAAGTACTTAATTATCAGCGTTATTAACGGTCGCTCTTATTTCAAAATGCATTTGTTGCAAATTTACGCAAATAGCTATAAATTATCATTAAAAAGTTTTTCCGCAGTTGTGTGGTTTAATGCGCTATCGTTAAAAGCTACTACTAAGAGTAACGTCAAAAATTGGCAACAAAGTTTTAAAATAATACGGTACAGTTGTAACGATCTTCAGTTTGATTCTACCAGCGATTAAATGTTGTGTCCTCGCACCGACATAACGTTTCCTGCATATATGTACGCGAATCAAAAGCGAGCCTTAAACATTTGTCAAACGACAATGTAACTAAAGAAGAACGTTTATTACGTGTAAGAGGTAACGAGCGCCTAAGTGCCGTACTCTCTGTCGCTGCTATCACGCGAGCGGCAAAGAAGGCGCACGTACGAAATAATTAGTGGAATATGAATAATGAAAAACGAGCGACGACCTGAGCTATGTATACGAAGACATATATATACGAGAACGAAAAAAAGCTGCGAACAGAAAAAGGGGAACGAAAAACAGAGAGAGAGAGAGAGAGAGAGAGAGAGAGAGAGAGAGAAAAATAAGAAAAAAGAAAAATAAAAGAATTTACGTACCGCGTACATACGCTAACGCAACGAGTTTCGCGCACGCTCCTGCATTCATATACACGAAAACTCGTACATACTCTCATAAGATATATAACTCCTCGGATTCGCCTGCCAAGACAAACACGTCCCTAATTACGCGAAGACGACGGGCTAGGTAGCATGAGGACGCTCGCGCTTAGAAGACAGAGACAGAGGGAGATAAAGAGCTAGAGAGAGATAAAGAGCTAGAGAGAGAGAGAGAGACAAAGGGACGGAGGTGGGGCCACTTTGAAACTTTGTAATTATAGTCTAATTGTATTTAAACTACATGCGAAATGGAGCTCTCCCCACTCTTTCTCTTTCTCTTGTAAGCGCGTGCTCGAGGGTTTCGTTGAATGCAACGTGGCGCGCAAGACCTTAACGACACTGAGATGTGTCGGTGCTTGCTCGTGCATCCCTTCCTCTCTTTATCTCTCTCTTTCACTTTTTCTTTCACTCTATATCTCTCCCTCTCTCTTTCTCTCTTTTCTTCTCTTCCTTCTCAGTGTCTCCCCAGAGGGCTCAAAGTAAGTGCGGAAGGAGAGAAAAAGAGAGAGAAAGCGAGAGAGAGAGAGAGTGAAGAATAATTGCGAGAGAATACAAGAAACAGAGGCGCACGAGTGTGAGTGCAAAAGGGTTGAAGGGCTACACCGATTTATCCCGTCGTCTTCGCTGCTGCCTTAACCCGTGTGCATATATGTATGCTTTCGACTTGCGCCGCGAATATAACGGACGCGGAGACTTTTAGAGCGGAGAGCGAATGAGTGTGAGAGGGAAAGATAGAAAGAGAGAGAGAAAGAGAGAAAGAATGTAAGAGAGACCGAGGAGACGTCCAAAGAAGGGACGCATTTCAAAAGTACTTCGGAGAAGAGAAATACAAAAAGGATGAGAGAGTGGGAGGAGGAGGAGGAGGAGGAGGAGGAGGAGAAAAGAAAGGGGTCTGGTAAGCGCTTGTTGAACGTCACTCTTTTATTCTTTTTTCTTTATTGTTAACCGTCTTCTTTGTTACGTATATATCTACAAAATACATCGATGGCGGTCTAATCTGTGTCGTAGGGGAAAAAATTTACCGGTAATTAATGTTTTTCTCGCTGAGCCTCGGATGAATTAATAACTTGATACAACTGACTTTTAAGCAGTAGTATGAATTTTCTTGAATTTTGTTTGAAATTTAATTATTTTAACGTTGCTTAACAATAAAATTTGCAACGACAAATAAAACTTGTACAATTTATAATACAACTTTACAAAATTTTTGCACAGCTCGCTTCATAAAGAAAAAAAAAACAAATCAACAAACCCGATTCTTAGTTCAAAATCTTTAATGACTTAATCCTTTGAAGGGTAGAAACTACTATAGTGGCACCCTATTTTTTTCCGTTTTTTCTTTTATAGCATGAAGATTTTAAGCTCTATATCGCTCTAATTTTTTCTAATGGAACACTGGATGCTTCGTAAACAAGTTTCTCTGCACAAAATTTAGAGTAGCACTTTACACACAAATTTACTGATATTTGGTACACGGGTTTTTTTTTTTTTTTTTTTAGATCGCTCATTACGCATTCAGTTTCAGATTTTGAAAATTCAAAATGGCGTATCAAATATAGGGGGTGAAAATTTGAAAAAATTTACATACTTGTTTTATATTCTCTTTTGGCCAGAAATTAAATCGAATCGTAAATCCTTCAAAATAATGGATAAATAAAAGAGACTTTAGCAGATATTGTCCTGTAGTTGAATTTGAACATTGATTTTTTTACTGCTAAACGACAAAGCATTTATCTGCTAACTTTCGAAAATATTTTGTCCGCCATTTTAAATTTGCACAAACTAACTTCAGATAACTCAGGTAATCAGCGACCTCAAAAATCTTAAGAACCACTTTGACCTTGGTGATTGGTTCTTTTAGAAAATGTGCCCCTCAAAGGGTTAACAGAATGAAAATACTTGGAATTTTTTTGCATTACAGACGTTTAACCAAAATCGGCTTTACCGTAGAATCGATTTTCTCAATTCTAGCGGCTCAAAAGTCAGCGCTAACACACCCGTCCGTTTGAAAAATCTCGAAGCGCCCGCTTTGAGTTCTTCTCTTCTCACTTTTTCTTGCTCTCCTTTCCCCACCTCTTTATCTTATCCACCAACCATTTCCAATTTCTCGCGAATCCCCGTGAATTTTTTACTCTAGCTCTTTTTTTTTCATGCTTTCCTCATCCTCTCTCTCTCTCTCACTTTAAACCCATTTCAAACAGAAGCACTACCGAAATTGAGTTTGCGCTCGGTCGTTTTCTCGCAGCATGTATATGTAAAGACACACACGTGTGTACGCGTGTGTATGCAACACAGCGTGTGTATGTATATGTATATGAATGCATACGCGAAGGCAAAGTTGCGCGTGGGTGGACGGAGAAGAGGAGGGGTTTATGCACATCCCCGCGGTTAATGGAACTGCTTCTTTTCAGCCGGGGAGTTAAGCTCGATTTAATTACAACTCAATCTACAAGTCATACTTATAACCCATAACGCGATCGTTCGGTTCCAGAGGCGTTGATTACCAGAGGGATTAACCTCAATCCCAAATTACTTCCATCCGCGTCTATATGCAAGAGATTCGCGCGCGAATATACATATATACGCGCGCGTGTGTATGTGTGTATGTATGTATATATATATGCGTTGTGCAAAGTCCACGGGAAAAGTGGAGTTTATGCTTCGAAGCTTTTTCACGCCGGCGACGTTGATATTATTGGTGGAGCGACGTCGAGCTTATAAATTCATTATCACTCTGGCGGACCGAGAGCTGCGCTATAAAGTATACGGAGGAAGGGAGAAAGGGTAAAGCTAGTCGTAGTAGACGGACGGAGATGAACAAAAATAAAGAAAATAGCTCGACGTAGAACGAATCAAAGAATTTATGAGATAATGTATAATTACTACTTTGAAAATCCATTATTTATAATTTATTCTTTAATTATCGGACAATAAAGTCATTTATAAAGATACATAAATAATCTTTTTTATAAAACGTATTAATTTACGTTTGTGAAATTTGTTGTACCATAAAAATAAATTTTAAATGGATTTTTCTGAAAGACCATTGAAAAATGCGTTCGTTAACGTTACTTAAAGTTTTTATGAATTTATCATTTAAAAAATTATATAATAATTCTTTTTTTTTTTCTTCTTTTATGAAAAAAAAAGTTTTAATTTTAATTTAAATAAATATAAGGGAGGAGGTTAAGATAACTGTGTGTAAAATATTAAATGAATTATATAGGAATTATTCATAAAAATTAAAAGCTTCATTTTTGAAAAAAAAATCATAACTTTTTAATTTCGTGCCTCTCGTTTTAACCAACTTTTAAATTAATTTTTTTTTTAAGCAGCAAATTTTAAAATACGTTTCTTTTCAATTTTTTTTTTTTATTTTTTATATTATATTAATAACATAAAGGTGAATAATTTATACTAAAAAAATTTTACGTTTATTAACATAAAAATTTCAATATCTATCTAAAACATAAGAATTATCAGCGTGTACTACATGTTTATTGAATTTTAATTATTTCATTATTCACAACTTCCATTCGTCGTCGTATACAAGACGAGTTGACGAATGAAATAACGATCTAAAAAAGACGGAGGGGTAAGGGGTAAGAAAAATCTTAAAAAAATATATATATAAATATATATATATATATATATACACTCTCGACTTACCTCGGCCGGGGGTTTCCCAGCGTTACTGATACACTCGAGTACGAGTTCCCGGTCCTCGTTGGTGATGAGAAAGTTGCCTTGGGTGATTTGCGGCTTCTGGGGCGGGACGAGCACGCTGAGCCGAGCGAACCGCGAGCGCAAACCCGGCTGGCCGTCGTTCGAAGGCGACGCCTGGCACTGGAATATACCGTCGTCCTCGAGCTCCACCGGATAAATTCGCAGCGAGAAGTCACCTGTAACAAAGAAAATGTGCATCGAACCGTTATTTTCGTCCGGGCGACACTCCATCGCGCCCTTTTACCACATACTCGTACGTGCGCGTTTATGTGTAAAGATACGAGGACGGATTTTTATTTGAACGCGAAAGTGGCTTTTTATATACGCGGCTTATTTTGGTAAAATTGTTAAATCGAATGCTGTATGCATTCGTATGTAGCTTAGGCTGTCGTTGCTAAAAATCAGAGAAACATCTCTATTTTACGCTTTATTTTAATGTACTTTATATTTTGCGTAATTAGTTTTTTGGTGCAGTTTTTTCAAAAGATTAAAACTAATTTCGTAAATTATTTTGTTTGCTGACGGATAAATAAAATATTTTTCTAAATTAGCTATTAAAAAAGAATCATTTTAATTAATAATTAAAACAATCATCATTAATTGTATGTTAAATAGATAAAGTGAAAAAAAAGTCACACGACATAGCGACGATTCCCTTGATAATATTCTAAGGATAGGTATTCTTAAGTCTCATTCCTTTTATTCCCTTCGACAAAGCTTAAAGTTCTTAAATTACTTTACAGATCGATTATCGAATTAAGAGCCTTGTAATTCGTTTCATTCAATAGATCCTTCCAGGAAGGTGATTAAATCGGTACGTCTATACTTGTCTAGCGCGTAATGTCGTGTACACACGTATAACATAACATTTAATGATGGCAATAATCGTTCATGGACAATATATCTGCTTTTTTTTTCTTTTCGCTTATCGTTCATATACATAATAATAATAATAATAATAATAATAATAATAATAATATACACGGTATTATCGTCGAAAAATTCACGCGTCGTCAAAGTATCCGAAACTCTTATATTTTCCATATAAATATACGTAAATATATGTATCACCGATCGCTTCCGAATTTTTCTCGCGCGCAAAGTTCCTCGCGAATCCTGCGCGTCTGTCTGCCATCTATGTATATACCTTTACACCCTTCTCTCGTTTTACGATCGCGCTTGATTGCTCTTATTCGGCGAATCGAAGGGGGAGGGGGGGAGGGGGAGAGGAGGGAGAAAAAAAGGTGACGCGCTTTACGAGATGTCTCGAGAGGAAATCGATACAAATTTGATTTTATTATATACCTCTTTCCCTCCTGCTTTACTGCTACTACTTACTCTTCCCTTTACCCCCTCCCCCCTCTCTCTCGCTCTCTCTCTCTCTCTCTCTCTCTCTGTCGTTCTCTCTTTTTTGCACTCTTTCTACGAAAGCTACCATTTTTTACGACTTCCATATTTCTTACAAGTTTCGTTCGCGTATCTAGTTCGACCTCCCGAGCTCGCGGGCGCTCGCACGAAATGAAATATACCCGATGTCAGCGAACTCGTGTGTAAAACATTCGATTTATTTTTCTTTTTTCTTCTTTCTTTCTTTTTTTTTTTTTTTTCATTCTTTCGTATTGCCCTTTTTCCGTAATGACTTTTTACCTAGTTGCTACCGTTATTTCATTTTATTAATCGGTATAAATTGTGTTTCAACGTTGTTGGAAACGTCGAACGCAATATTAAAAGAGAGCTCGGGAAATCAATCTTTATCAATGTAGAAATCATTGGTTAAATAATGTTTTAACATTGATTGTAATTAGAGATTAACAACATTCGTTAAAAAACATTATTTAAATAATTATGGAATATTTAAAAATATATAAAAAATAATTTATTAAATATTTTTTTAATTAATCAAGCGTAATTTTATCAAAAAAAAAAAAAAAAAAAAAAATAAGAGATAATATTTGTAAAAAAAAAAAAAAAAAAGAAAGAAAGAAAGAAAGAAAGAAAAACATTTAAATCTACGTCATTGCTTAACATTATAATTAAATAGAAATGAAAGCCTTGCCAAACAATTTAAAAGTACGTCGTAAAAGAGAGACAACTTATCCATTTAAAGCAATAAAATTAGAGCCACAAAAATTAGCAATTACCGAGTAACACACACGTTAAGCAAGCGTTAAGCTATTATTTGGCAATTACACGCGAGTTCGCGCGCGTAAAAGCCAACCTTTTCTACCTCTTGCTGTTTCTCTCTCTCTTTCTCTCTTTGTTTGTCTCTCTCTCTCTCTCTCGTAAAATTTCACAGCAAGAATAGTACACTCGAAGAAAGCCCGAGAATTCACAGGCCACTCAGTTTCTCTCTGTGCACGTACACGGAGACGAGAGATACAGCCTCACTTGCGCCGTGATCATCGTACCGTAAGCCAAAGAAAGACGAAAAGAACGCTCGGAGAAGAGAGAGAGATAGAGTGAGAGACCAGAAAGCATAGAATGAATGCGCGCGCGCTCGCGCGCGCGTGTGTGTGTGTGTGTGTGTCTGTAACGTATAAACACATAATATATATATATATATATATATATATAAACAATTCCAGCAGCAACACGAAGAGAACCGATTGGAATTGCAGACGTGCCAGGGTTGACTTTAAAAGGAAGAGAAGCGTGGGAAGACGAAGAAGCTGGGACTAACGGCGACGGCACTAGTAGGAGCCAACGGTAGTAGCTCTCTCCGGCTGAGTTGTCCGACAATCAACTGACCCGTGACATCGGCCGAGTGTAAACCGCAGTTGTCCCTGTACATGGCAGATCTTCTCTACCCTTATTTCTCTCTCTCTCTCTCTATCCCTCTCTCTAACCCCTTTTCGAACCCGTCCACTTCCTCCAGCTTTCCAGGGCAATTGTAAACCAACAACGGCTCCGAAGAGGACTTACGGAAAAGCTTTTTCGACTCGAGCTGAATTTTCCGAGCTGAATTTCACGCTCGTGGCTCTTATCGAGTGACAAAACAGATATCGAGTATTGCCTGCATCGGACGATACGGAAATCTTGCTTTATGTATGTTTACCTGCTTACACGGGATCGCAAGCACATGCGCACTCGTACAATGCACGTATGAAACGGTTAAATAAAAACATTTTTACGTAGAATATTTGTAAATTATAACAATTGTTTCATTGCGATCGTAACTACCGATTACATTGCTCATTATTATTAAATAAGCTCGAACGAATATGTCAAGGATTTCTATTGTGGAAGAAAACATTTTTAACTTAATAAAAATGTTGTGCCATCGACGTTTGAAGTTTAATTTTATATTTTATCAAGCGATGAATCCGTCGAGTAAAAACTATTAAAATAATTTTTAATAAAGAAAATTTATTTTTTCAATCTATAATTGCATTTTCAATAAATATTTTTAGACATCTATATTAATTTTTTGTATGCACATTTCTCGGATGTTATTTTTCGTTCCAAAAAGAAAGAAAAAAAAATATATATATATATATATATATATATATATATATATATATATATATATATATATATATATATATATATATATTGTGCGAAAGTAATTCAATCAATGAATTATTTTTGAAAAATTTTGTAAAATATTGGAAAATTTATTATTATTGTTGTTTTTGTAATAACAGAAATTGAAATGAATATATATATATATATATATATATATATATATATATATATATATATATATATATATATATATATATATATACGAGGGTGGTCTGAAAAGTTTCCGACCTCAACGTGAAGATAGCAGCACTCGTCAATAAAAGCTAGCGAATTTCGTTGTTCATCTGTTGACAGTTGTTCATCAAAGTTTTAGCCATTTTGGATGCGCAGTTGTTAGTTGACAGTCGTTTGAGTGAGTCGATGTGAGTTTTGTTGTGAAAATGGACAAAATTGAGTATCGAGCTGTCATTAAATTTTTGTTTTTGAAAGGCAATACGCCTAAGCAAATTAAAAATGAGTTGAACTCTGTATATGAGGACTCTGCACCATCATTTACCACAGTGAAATTTTAAGCAGCTGAATTCAAACGTGGCCGTGAGAGCTTGGGAGACGATGAACGTTCGGGACGTCCAAAAACTGCAACCACTGACGATAACATCGCCAAAGTTCACCAAATGATGCTAGACGACCGCCGAATTAAAGTGAGAGAGATAGCAGAGGTTATGACATGTCCAAAGAACGTGTTTGCTACATATTAAATCAAGATTTAGGCATGAGAAAGCTGTCCGCACATTGGGTGCCGCGTTTGCTCACGTTAGACCAAAAACGTGTTCGAATGAACATTTCCAACGCTCTATTGGCGCAGTTGAGGCGCAATAAATCCGAGTTTTGGCGCCGATTAATTACTCTAGATGAAACTTGGATACACCATTATACCCCCGAAACAAAAATACAGTCAAAACAGTGGACTGGAGGGAGGGGGAACCGGCTCCAAAAAAAGCAAAAACTGTTTTTTCGGCTGGGAAAGTGATGGCGACTGTTTTTTGGGATAGTCATGGAGTTATTTTAATCGATTATCTTCAAAAAGGAAAAACCATTACAGGAGCATACTACGCATCATAACTTGACAAGCTGAAGGCAGAACTTGCGGAAAAACGTCCACATTTGCAGAAAAAGAAAATCCTGTTTCACCAAGACAACGCGCCGTCTCACACCTCAGCGGTTGCCATGGCGAAAATCCACGAATTACGGTTTCAGCTGCTTGACCATCCGCCTTACTCACCAGACCTAGCCTCAAGCGACTTCTTTTTGTTCCCTCATCTGAAAATTGCTATCGGAGTCATTTTGCAGAGAAAAACGCCGAGTAATATTTGGATGGGTTAAAGAGATGGGAGCATCGCTGGGAGAAGTGTGTAGAATTGCAAGGACACTATGTTGAGAAATAAAAAAAAAATTAAGAAAAATGTCTTGTATCTGTGTTAGGTCGGAAACTTTTCAGACCACCGTCGTATATATATCTATATTGTTTTTATCAATCTGAATCAAATCATTTATAGCAATTCTTTCTTATTTAAAAAAAAAAATAAGAAAAAAATAATAAAATTACACGCGCATTAAAATTAAAATAAAATTTAAAAATATAATAAAGTTTTTAGTGTAAAATAATCAGTTAAGATTTTGCGCATTTCAAGCTTTCACATAAAATTTGAAGGTTATCGAGCGAAGCCCTAAATCCCACGAAGAAAAAATTTGTGAAACTTTTATGTTTTATAGTCGAAGCGCATCCGTCAAGTTTTTACAATTCAAATAGTTTTATTATCGAGAATCTAAAGTAAGAACGCACATAAGAACACGAGACCCAATTTCGTGATAGTGGAGGTCAATACGACTCTAAGATTAAAAAAAAAACTTCGCGCGGAGAAATTATTCCAATGAAAAACTTTTTACCCGTGGAAAATATCAAACGACTGAAAATGAAATTTTCTTAAGTCGATGATTTCTTTATGTCTCTCTTTCTCTCTTTCTTTTTTTCCCTCTTCTTTCAAATCTATATCGCTTTCACTAAATGAAGTCGGAAATTTAATGTAAAAATTATTCGACAGCGAAGAAACGTTTTTTTTTCTTTTTTTTTTTTTTTTCAATACGAAAACTTTTATACTCGTGATATTTTTTCGTTCTCTATTGAGTTTGGAAATGCAACTTTTACGAATGACTAAAAAAATGAAGAAAAAAAATTATACATTCAGGTTAAACTAATCAATTTATACTTTCAATTGATATTTTTTTTTTTAGACATCGTGCATATCTGCTAAATATTTAATTTACTTAAGCTATGATTCATATTTGATTAAAATACTTTTTTAAAATAGGTTTATTTGTAATTGAACATAAGAATTTAATTATTATCCATCGCGACGAATATAATTAAATGTATAATAACGATTAACCATCATTTTATGGTAGTAAATGGATTTTCTTTTTTTTTTGCATTTATTATTTTATAAAATATTCACAATCTACTTATATTTCATTCAAATCGTTAATTTCAACGCGTTTAAAAATATTTTACATGTAATATCAATTATTGAATACCGATAAAATATTCTTTTTCAGTAATTTAGATTAAAGATAAAACATAAAGAGAAATCTGGAAGCAAAAAAAAAAAAAAATAGTCTTCGTTTACACGCGCAATGGGTAACGTTTGAAAGGAGTGACAACTCTGCAAAAAAAAAAAAAAAAAATCTGCAAAGTTACCGTAGAGAGAAAATGGCTTATACGAGTACTTAAAAGTCTTTCTTTTCTCACGCTCTCATCCCTCTCTCTCTCTCTCTCTCTCTCTCTCACACTCCCGGAGGGCTATTCGCACGAACGTTGATGCTTCTCATATACTCTCTCCCAGGGGAGCGACTTTGTGTATGTATATATATATATATATAGTAGAGATCACTAGCTTTTCGTAACGTTTGAAAGAACTTTTTTGTTATACGAAATATAAAAGGCGGCGGTGGTGGCAGAAATGACAGGAAAAGAAAACATAGAGAATGAGAGAGATGGTCAGATGGAGAGGATAGCACGTATACGTATAGATAGTCACACGCGAACATCGCGCAAATAAACCGGCAACGAGTTTCAACTTTCATTTCAAGTTCCGCGCGGCGGAAACCATTCAGTAGATTCTCTCTCATTCTCTCTTTCTCTCTTTCTCTTCTCTTTTTTACTCTAATTACTGATTGGCGAAAACTTTCATTCGATGCTCCCGGTGTCCCGGAGATCCAAAGCTTTTACTACGCTTCCCGTGTATGGACACATATTAATTCACTCGTATACTTCTGCGTAATGCTAAGCGCTTCTCTGCGAGTTACTAAACATGAGCGAGAGAGAGAGAGAGAGAGAGAGAGAGAGAGAGAGAGAGAGAGAGAAAGAGAAATAAAATGGAGGACGAGGAAACGAACTTTTTGATTGCATCTAACGAAATTATCTCTTTGTTTGGAATTTTGTGGATTATACGACTCGTTTGTCACGTTAATAACAAAAGTTTTATAATGCAAAATTTATTTAATTCTCTCGAAAGTTTATATCTCTTTATCTTTTACCCTACTCGTAACATCTTTTGTCACGCATCATAGACACAAAAGTTTGACAATTTTTAATATATAGCAGATAGTTTTTTTAAAGATACGTAATAACGAAAAATAAAAAAAAGCTGATGAAAAAGTTATAAATATCGTTCACACATTAAAAATCCCACAACTATATCACGGGCCTTCCAACTTTTCATTCGCGCGCAACGCGCCGCGGTTAATCAAACCGGTGTATACAGCGGTTGTTGTTCCTATACTCATCTCGTCTTGTGCGTCTCTTTACGCGCGTCAGCCTTGTTATTATCAATGCGAGAGCGTCGCGTCGTCGTTTTGTTCTCAGTTCTCCCGACGAGGAGTTAGCAGTTGTCCTTCGTTCATGACTCGACGTTGTTCTTTCCCTCCTTTCCCCCTCTCTCTTCGTTCCGCGCGCGAACGCTCTTCACCGACGTCCGAATTGAGATGACAAAAAGAGGGAGAAAAAGAGCAATGAGAGAGAGAGAGAGAGAGAGAGAGAGAAAGAGAAAAAAAAGACAAAGAGAGAGAGAGAGAGAGAGAGAAAACCTAGCAAAGCTAATAGTCAGACGAGCACATTGTGGAACCTTCCAAACGTCCGACGATCTCCTTGACGAGTAGTATACTCTTTCTCTCATCGCGGTCGCCCCGAGCCATCGTATAACCCGTCAGCGCGGAAACAAGAAGCCTCGTACCGACGACGGCGGTGATGCTGGCGGCATCGTCGCGGCAACAACAATCAAGGCATCCCTAATACATCCCATATACGGTGCGCACGAGAGAGGGAGAGAGCGCTTTACGTCGAGCTTTCTTTTTCCGTTATACATGTGACGACGTGCACGATGCCTCCTCCTGTCCCACGCATGTTTATAATATCGGAGTAAGAGCTCGGTAGGTATCCAGTACGTGTAATTTGTTTGACAGTTCTTGAATATATATATATATGAGCGAGTGTCACGCGATTTTGTATCGTTAATATATTCATATTTACGTATAAAGATAAGTATGTGCATATCCGTCGAACGCGTCCTACAATCATAAACGGAATATGTTTATAACGTGGCTAATGCCTGCATACGCAAAGTCGAGTAAGCCTATGCGCATTATATGCCAATTTGGGTTATTGGGTCGGTCATACGTCGTCGCGGGCTCGATGCACCTATATTACATATAAAAGACGACAGAGCAGCAATAATTTCATACGCACAGGTAGGCGTTATAGATTTTCGGAAAAAGCAAGCTTTGTTATTTCGAGCTTTAATAATTTTTGTTTTTCTGTAAAAATATAAAGCTTTTAGAGTAAAATTTTACGTTTAAAAGCGCCAATTTATTTATTAATCATTTTCAATGCTAAATTAAAGTAAAATTATTATTTGATTATATTTCGAAATATTATTAGACGATATTTTCGAACTCGACCAGACAATGCTTTTTATTTCTTTTTTTTTTTAATGAAAAATTTTCTTTTTTTTTTTTTCATTTTAAACTTATGTTTATGCAAATTAAAATAATTTTAATTACATCTGTTAATACAAAGTAAATTAATTACGATTATAAAAAAGATGTCGATCAATACGGTTGGCTAACAGGAAAGTAAAAATAAAACTGTGGCCTTTATTAATTTTTCTTTATCAGTACTGACGCTGCATCACTTACAGTAAAAGTTTACGTTCGTAAACCTTTTAAAAAGAAGGTAAAATTTTTAACAAAGAACTAACTTGCTTATCAACATAAAATAAATTTAAATCCTTAAATATTAATCGATAATGCGTTTGATAAAATGAATTAATTGAATAATTTATTGAAAAAAAAAAATAATAAATAAATAAATAAATAAATAAAATAAATACTTTAAGCTATATACTTTTTGTTCCGAGGTATTTTTACAAGTAAAACGATTCTGCATTCGAATTCAAATATCACAAATCTAATACAAAAAGCGCGATCAAGAAGAGTCTGTTAACGGCCGAGATTCGACATCCATTTTCTGAAACGAGAAAGTACTTTTAAACAACGACTCCCAATTAAAATTAATCGTTAAACTTTAATCATTGTCGTCTAAATCATGTCTTTTCATAATCCCCGAAAAAGTTCTTTTTTTTTCGCATTAAAACATATATTTTTTCTTTTTTTTTTATTTATTTTAGAAAGGAGGTCAACGCGCATTTATTTATTTTTTCTTATCTCGTTATCACTTAAAAAAAAAAAAAAAAAAAAAACGATTATTTATAATAATCTATGCGCAATTGCGCTTTTATTTTCATGCACAACAAAATTTTTCAAAAAAAAAAAAAAAAAAAAAAAAAAAAAATTGGCAACAAAATTATATAATTTATAAACTAAAGCTTAACAAATAAACGAACTACGTCAAACCTTTCCGTAATCATATAGAACCGAGTGAAAATTCTAAAGGTAGCTCGAAGCTATGCGTACAATGCCTCAAGCGCACGAGTAAAACGCATGCACCTATATATAGATATACATAAAGAGCAACATTGGCGTCTGTGCAGAGATACTCCCCCCTCCATCAACCCTCTCTCTCTCTCTCTCTCTCTCTCTCTCTCTCTCTCTCTTTCTCTCTCTCTCTCTACCTCCAAGCTAAAGCGCTTGGCCGCTTCGTGCCCATCCGGGCATAAGAGAAACGTCGTCGTAATTAACGTCTCGTTTATTGCCATACTAAATCAGAAGCCGTCGATAACGCGCGGGGGCGGAAGAGGGAGGCGGGGGCGCGCGTGTGGCGCTCTACCCGTCCTGGAGGGCTCCACTCCACCTCTCTCTCTCTCTCTCTCTCTCTCACTCACTCTCTCTAGTTTTCGCGGTATGCGGGCGTAACGAAACGAGTGGGAGGGAGAGAGAGAGAGAGAGAGAGAGAGAGAGATAGAGAGAAGAGGCTCGTGCCGGGAATTACAGGTAGGTATGTAATAGCGGCCATAACTCGCTCGCGAAATTAGTATCGGTTAGGCCTGTAAGCGCAAGCATAGGGGTGTATGTACTATATACACACATATCGGACCTTCTTCTTCCTGGTATGCTGCAGAACAGCCGATGCTGCAACCGCTACTCCCTTCCCTTAGGCGTGAGTCCTCGTAAAATGTCTATGCTTGTTATTATATATATACATGCACGCGCATGATCGTAGAATTACATAGAGACGTTTACGCGCGACGTAATTGGGAAAGGATCGAAGGCGACATCGAAAACGCGCAGAATCATAGCGTTAATGAACCACGCACCCTCTTTCTTTCTCTCTTGTTCTAGCTCTTTCTCTCTCTCTCTCTCTCTCTCTCTGAATATATTCCGCGTAGAAATAATTAATGGGCGAGAAAAGCGCAGGAGCACTTTAACCCTCTGCCCTCCCTCTTCCTTCTCATTGAAGCGATGTACGCATACATACCCGACGGGATCGCGAGGTAGACTAGCTCGAGAGTAACCATTGTGTCGCGCCCCGTGGCTTTGTCGTACCCACGAGAGAGAATTTTCCCGTATGCGTATTTTACCTTTCCTTCTATATATCCCTCTCGTTGTCGTTGTTGTTTTGTTTCCTCGTTACCCCTATTTTCAGTCACATCGCCTCTTTTTCTCCGTGGCTCCGTAACCATAGTCTACTCTTATACCGCTGAAGTATTTCCGATAATTACTTTCGCGCGGCCGTCGTGCTTCGTTTCTCTCCTGCAACTCCCCCCCCCTCTCTCTCTCTCTCCTTCTAGTTTCTTTTTTCTTTTTGTCGCTGTTTTTCATTTTTCTTTTTTCCTCGCGCGTTATCGAGCCAGTTTTCATGCGACGACGACGACGATGTCGACGACGATGGAAACTGATAATAAAAAAGTGGAATTCGAACGTTTGGTATACTGGTTGTGAATTTTTTTATTTTTTTTTTTTATTTTTTTTTTTATTTTTTTTAAACGAAAAATGCGTCGAACACGACGACGGGTTTTGAGAAAACGATCGTTGACGATAATAATGCGAAAAAATGAGAAGTTTACCGGGATATTAAAATTTTTGTAAGCTAAGTTTGAATTAATTTTGGAAAAATTTTAATAAAATTTTATATACACCAGCTGATTTTGTTACAATATGGTGACGTTAATTTTTAATAAAATTATCGATTAGTTTTCCGCCGTTTGAAAATATAAAAAATTATTTTCTTTCTCTTTTTCTCTTTTTCTTTCTCTGTCTGTCTGTCTCTCTCTCTCTCTCTCTACTCTTTTCAGCTCTATTCGCTTAACCCATGCGCTTCGTGCCAAAGTGGTTGTAATAAGAACAAGAAGTGAGCCATAGCGTTATAAAAGCGTAAGAGTGGAAAGTTATTGCCCGATTGCCATTTCATTTGAGCGTTATCTTCGATGTCGCGTTATAAAGTTGTGGTACATTAACGTTTTATTTTTCTTTATTCGCTTAATGAGAATTTCGTGTACGGAGTTTTTATAATAAGTTTCCGATTTTTATCGAACCGCTTGTAATTTTATTACGGAAAAAATGAATTTTTTTTTTTTTTTAATCGATCGTTATAAATTCATCTTATTGTTTAAGGTGAAATTTGTTTATAGGTTTCGGATATCGTATCGCTTTGAAACTTTGCCGCGTTCCTTTTGCCCTGTAGCACTGGCTGTACTACTACTACTACTACTACTACTACTACTACTACTACTACTAGTATTACTACTATTACTACTACTAATACTACTAATACTACTACTACTGCAACAACAATTTTACCAAAAGATAGTAGCCATTATTGTGAAGAGAGAATACGCGGTATAGGTGAAACCAGCGTCGGAAGAGCCACTTTAATTTATGGTTTAAAGTTAATACCTCGAGAATTACGACTGAACTATAATCTAAAGACTCCAGTTTTTCGTCATTTTAAGAAATTTATGGCACTCCATTTTTAAGTTTTCCATTTTGTAATTTATTATGCAAATCAATTTTTATTACACATTGTTGTTAAAAGTTATACAAATTTATGCGGTAGTAATAGTAATTATTACGGTCGCTTGAATTTAATCAAACTAGATTAAAGTAATGAAGAAGATGTGGTTGGATCGTATAAGTAAACAATATATTACCAAGGCATATTGCCCGCGATGCAGAACATGTATTGTGCAATTTTTGACACTTACTGGTCTTCAATATTTATAAAAAAACGAGATTGATTACAAAAAAAAAAAAAAAAAAAAAAAAAAAAAAAAAAAAAAAAAAAAAAAAAAAAAATGAAAAATAAAATAACAAAAGCTACGAACAAATCTGTTAAATCTGTTAAATCTGTACTAAAGTATTAGTTCGTCCGTATATTGTTAAACGTCAATATTTCGCGTCTTCTCGGGAAAATCCAAAAAGATAAAAGTTTCAAGTCTAATCCAGTTAGGAATCCCCGCGTACGATCGCGTATCGAAAGCCAATATTGTCACGATGGCGCTTCAATGCGGAATTGGACGTATATCGAAACTCAATCGAATCTTTCGTGAATACGTCTGGAACTTTGCTATATATGTGTACGTGAGCATTATATGTGTATACACACACACACACATATATATATATATATATATATATAATAATCGTTAAATATGCTTTTATCATCTTTCTATTTCGACTCGAGCTCATTTGATACGATTTTTCCTAGTACTTGTACATATGTGTAGGCATGTATATGTGTATATACTCGTATATATAAACGAGTTTGCTTACACACACAACATCGCGCAGAGTATTGCAAAAAGCTGTAATATGTCGCTCGATTGCCGATTGCTCTTGACAGCCGTGACGTTTAACCTATCTGCGAATTTGTGAACAGAGAAAGCAAAGAAGAAAATATAGATAGATAGATAGATAGATAGAGAGACAACTTAATTCGTTTAGTCGCATGCAGCAGTAACAGCAGAAAGGTTTAGGTATATCAGCTGTGAGGTAATGAGCGTTGGCTCTTGTATATCGAACGGTATTCGCGTTATACATATGCGCACTAATTGTTATGCCCCCGCCCGATAACGTTTCAATCGTTGATATTTGCGGAATGTGTTTTCTCCGCGCATACACACGTATATATATATATATATATATATACACACATATGCGTGTATAGTATACGCGGCTTGCTCGATACGCGAACGTAGCGCGTAAATACGCGTAGATTAAGTGTATACGCACCGGGCGCATGTAAATTTTACGGTGCGCGAGAGACGTAGCGCAAAACATTTGTAAGCCGACGTGGCATTCTCGTGTCGCGAATTGATTGGTCAAAATTTTAAGCCCGACGCGCCGCTTGTTCGCCACCCTCGACTCGTTAATATGCTAGAGCACAGAGTACGGTAGCGCATTGTCCGTACGAAGCTTGGACATTTGGCCGGCGCTTTATGAGCAATCGTTTGTGCTCTTTTCAAGCTCGCTGCCGTGTTCGAGTGCGCGTTTAAATGGCTTTCTTTTTTTCTTCGTTATCGACGCGTATGTGGCGCTTTTTTTTTTTTTTCTCTCTCTCTCTCTTTTTTTCCCAGTAACGAGGTATGCGAGAGGTCCGTTATATTTGTAACCGAATTTTAAACGAATTCATATATGTACGACTACTATGTTTACGGATGTTTTAAAGATAGAAAGACATTGCTGTTTGAATAACCCATTAATTTATGATTAATAATATTTTAGATGCTTTATTTACGTCGATCTGATTCTATAAACGCTGACCCACGTATATATCGTCTTACGAAATTTTGCTTTTCCAGCATAAAATAATATATATGTATATATATATATATATATATATATATATATATATATAAAAGTAGCGATTTAAGACTATGAAATAAAATTTTGACGGTAGTAGCTCTAAAACACGATTAACCTACTTGCTAAAGAGTTTTAATCTAATTTCTAATAGAAGGAGCTTTTTATTCCAAAATTAGAGTAACTGTTTAATACAAAGTTATACAAAGTAAGATGAAACTTGTATTTTACAAACTTGTCTCTCTAATGTCACACAGTACATTATACATCTACTTAAACAGTTGTATAAAAGTGTTATAAATTAAATAAACGAGTTTTGTTGAAACACAATAGCAGTTAACTATATACATAAACGTATTTTGACGTGCAACTTTAAAAATAACGTCGAATCGATTCTTCTAAAAATAATAATTTTTCGTAATATATTAATCAGCGATAATTAATTTATAATAAAATATGACGAATGACGCATGCAATTTAAAATCTTTTAAACAAATGGTTAGAGAAAACTGAAAGTATTAAAAAGTTGTTCGAAATTATTCATAACGCGTTCACGAAAATAAGCCTTCGAGTTGCTTTGCATCGACGATGTCGAAAATTCAATTTCCAAGATAGAAAGAAAATTATTCTTAAATTTTCGCGAGGACTAATAATCAGTGGGAGAATATCAACGTGATCGGTGGCCTCTTTTGGCCAACTTTGACTTTCCTCGTACCTTTTTCTCGCAATTTCTCGTCGAATAGGCTAAACTTGCGCCCGTTAATCAAAAAGGGTCTCGTCGAGCATCTACCGATGAACTTTTGCTCGAGTGCCTTCGACAAAGATATGCACATATATACATATAGATACGTATACGTAGACATGCATCCGAGATGAAGGAGTAGGAGAATCGAGTTGTATCGATGGTACATCGATTGACGCTACTGCGACTACTACCGTCCTGCTACAGCTCTGCGAATGTTTCAAAACTAATTTAAACTCCGAGTTCTCGTGATTTTGAATTATA
This sequence comes from Chalcis sispes, assembly GCA_949987625.1. Taxonomy (NCBI): domain Eukaryota; kingdom Metazoa; phylum Arthropoda; class Insecta; order Hymenoptera; family Chalcididae; genus Chalcis; species Chalcis sispes. The sequence continues at coordinate 74,920,610 of OX465095.1, read as the reverse complement.
TGCATATACGAGTAGACGGACGGAGGTTGATTTTATCGCCGGAGGCCATCGAGTTTTTTTTTGCTTTTTTTTTTTTACCTTGTTTCGTTGAGCATCGAAATCGACGAGTTGCTGTACTTGCGGTGTAAGTTTTAAGTTTGAAAATTGCACAAGAGGTTCTGGTACTTTGAAATACCTTCAGCCTGTTTCACATATTGAATAAAAAGAAATAAAAAAAAAAATTGTATAGTTTAAATCTTTGACGGTCCGTTTTCAATTAACTTTCGTTGATGAATATTTGAGGGTTCATTGTAAATTTTTAATTGAATTTAATCGAAAATATGGATTCTACATATATCATGTTTAATGTTTACTTAATAATACGAGCGAGTTGTGATAGAGTTCATAATAAATTTTCCTTAATTTAGTCTGAAGTATTTTATTATCAATGTCAATAATCAAAATACCATTGAAAGAAAAGTTATATATTACGTAATTAAATTAATTTCTTAAAATTTTTCATTTTTATAAAGAAATTGTAAATTTATTAATATTTTAATTTATATTATTGATAAAGATGTTTTTTGTAAATATGTTTCTCTAAAAATGTATTGATAAAGATGAAACCATCTTTTACCGATTCCAACGTTCATATGACATTTAAATTTGCTTAATTGCAATAAGAAGAAATTTGGGATTAAACGTTTTTACAACGATACGCAAAAGCCTGCAGGGATTTTAAAGGGATCTATAAATTGTGTATCCGCAAAGCGCAGAGTAAATGAGAGAGAGAGAGAGAGAGAGAGAGACAGACATAGAGACAGAGAGAGAAAGAGAAAAAGAAAGTCAAGAAAATACAAGGCCGTCGAAACAGGGTCGTAAACTTCACGCGGCGATTAAAGTATTCATAAGAGCGATAAAAGTAAAATAATGGAAATGACAAGCTGCAAGCTCGCCGAGCAGCAGCAACTGGATCGTGACGCGCTTAAAAATTGGTCGTGAGACACCGAGCGAGAGAGGAAGGTAAAGGTTGTAGAGGTGGAAGGTGGGTGAAGGTATATAGTGAAAGCGCCCGTAAAAAGAGAAAAATAGCGATGGGAGGCATCTCGGAAAATAAATGTCTCTTATACACTGGCACTTCGAATGATCGCGTGACGGTTATTGGAAATCTATTTTAACGACGATCGATGAAGGAAATATTTGTTTCTACTGATCTGTTTACACAATCAACTTTTTCCTAAGATATTCTCTTTGTATAATTTTTTTTTTGCTTTGTCGTTATTTTCCATTTTCTTGCCCAAAAAAAAAAAAAAAAAAAAAAAAAAACTTATTCATCATGATCATGCAAATATGTGGTTGGATGAAAAATTTATTAATTTTCTGTTTACTAGCTAACGAATTAATGAAATAATTATTTTATCGACCAAAATTGTTTGAATATTTATGAATATTTACCCAATGTAAATGTGTCCTTTTTAATTATAATTAAATGTCGCGCTAAATATTTAACTTCCTTGTTAAAATCGAAACTTTAATAAACTCATTAAAGCATAATCGTCCCCTATACGAATTACGATTTAATCGTATAATCGTAGCAATTAATGCTCGTGATAAAATGATTTCTCCGAATAAAATTTAAAGGCATTAAGGCTGACCCGGTCGCACACAAGTTAAAACCGTGAGAATTAATAAATGGTAAGACTCACCTTCCTCGTCGCTACCGATCATGACGTAACGATCGTAACCGGTAAGATTTCTCGCTGAACCAAGACCAAAGTCATCCTTAGTCCATTGTATCGGTCCCTTCTGATTGAGAACACGACAGGGTAAGGTGACCGTGCTACCGATCACCGCCGTTTGATCCATCGGCTCGATGGCGAATCGTTGATAGACCATTTCCGTGGTCGTCGTGGGCCTGTTGGTCGTGAAGCCGGCGTCACCGTCTTGTACCGAGGTCGCTCCTCTCAAACCCGTCGTCGTATCCACGAACAGTAGCAGCAGCAGTAGCCCCGGGAAAAGAAGATTCCACGACGTTGGTCCGTTGTAAGCCGCGCGTTTCCATCTTCGTCTGTAACCAAAGCGAGCTAGTGAATAAGAGGGAGAGAAACAGAGAAAGAAGGGATTAAGAGATGAGTCGAGAGCCGTTGTGACCCTTTGCTTTGCTAAAATATACGCGGTGATTAATCGATAGGAAAGGGGGATTTTCCATATAGAATCCGTGCTTCGATAATGCCACCTAGGTGATGATGTATGCGCGCGGGCGTGCATTATTGATAGTTACTTTGACCCTAGCTGGGTGTCGGGGAATTTAAAATGTTTATTTCGTAACAACGTTTGCTCGCGTTAAATCTTTTTTTTATGATTTTATTTTAAGATAACAGTTTTGTGAAATACTTTTTTTAATAATATATATATATATATATATATATATATATATATATATTGTTATTTAGTACAGAGTAAATCGTTGTTTGCTGTACAATTGATGCATCGATTGAAGTAAGACATTATTGAGATTGCTGTATATATTTTAAAGTAAGATTTTTAATTTTTACTTATTATGTATTCAAGATTTTGGTTAAATATTTTATTTAACGGAAAATAAATCATCAGTTGTAAAATTCTTTCAAACAGTTCGCTTTAATTACCGTTGATACTTGCATAAATTTAATAATTCAAGCTCCCGTTAAAGATGGTATAACACAGAGAGATGCGCAATGTTGTGAATCACGTGATTTATCTCATTACAAGCAAGAGAAAATATCTAATAGACTCGTTATTGCGCAAATAAACGAAGACGAAAGTAAAATCCTTTGAAAGGCAATGAGATGTTCAAAGTACCAGCATAAATGCATCGTTCTTTCAAGATGATGGAGTGAATAAGTGGAAGAGATAGAGAAAGAGAGAAACAGCGGAGGCAGTCAAATTAACATGCGAGTAAAAGAGCTGACGTATCGCATGAATTTTAGGGTCTTAGTTTATATACAAGAAAATAGGAGGAGAGAGAGAGAGACAGAGAGAGAGAGAGAAAGTAACACAAGCAAGACCGCACCTCAGCTTCTTGCACGCATCTTCCTCTCTACATCGGCTCACAGGATGTTATCTCTCTCTATCTATCCCTCTCTTTCTCTCTCTTTCTCTCTCTCTCTCCCCCTCTTTCTCTTTCATTCGCTCTTTTGCGAGCTCCTTTACACACATACGTACGTACACGCGTGCGCACACCATAAGACGCTGCCGCCACTTCTTACGATCTTAATAGGATAATGACGTCGGAGACGCGACGTTCAAGCGGTTCGTTCGCGCGTTGCTCTTTGAATGAAAAGCTCGCCGTCTACATCTATATGTATATACATATACTTGGCGAAAAGAGAAAGAGAGAGAGAGAGAGAGAGAGAGAGACAGAAAGGCATAAGGAATAATAGTGATAATTGCATCGCTGACGTTTCTCCCTTACTCTTCATTTTTTCGCTCTTCGTTTTTCGCTCGGCTCTTTCGTTCATTCAACGCGTCCAAGTCGGCTTAAGGCTTACCGACGTACATTATATACCTTATCTTACAAGAAAACTGGAAGTGTCTTCTCTTTCGATACGCTTCGGAAAGCTTTCTCTCTTTCTCTCTCTCTCTCTCTCTCTCTCTCTTTCTCTCTCTTTTTCTCTTTCGCGAATAGTCATAATTTATTCTGCGCAAACTCCGGCATGTTAGCGTTAGTTTCGCTGATACTGAAATTCCGGATGAACGAGCCACGATTTTAGAAAGACAGAGAGAGAGTGAATAATTAACTTCACGGCACGGGCCATTGGCGCATAAAGGGACGAAATCGCATTTTTGGCTTACGCTCGCGTTTACGTTGTAAGCGAACTGTGCCGCCTCCTGCTCCCTTCTTTTTCTTTCTCTCTCGTTGCTAACCAGTTATCCAGCTAGCTAGCTAACGCTCGTCCGCTTGAACGGATTGATTAGAGAGAGATTTCGGTGTAGTTGCTAGCTTCTCCCTTGCTTTTGCCAGCGTAGATTTATCGCTTTGCCTATTCTCATAATTTCCAATGAATATATACGTATGGACTTGTTCAAGTGGACTTTTATAGCCACGGGTACATATAAACTTTTATGAACAAGCTCTTTTTAATAATTCGTATTCGAACTATATATTAAATCTTTCTTTTTTACGTTTAATCGACGAAATATCGTTGAAGATGTAATTTAAAAAAACATAAAAAAAAAAAAAAAAAAAAAAACGAAACAAACAAAATTATCTATGTTTAATTATAATAAAATTATTTTGCTTTTTTTTTTTTTTTTGTTCTAATAAAATTGTTAATGTTTGCTTAAGGTATAAAAAATTTTCAAAGAAAGAGTATATAGAAATTTTTTATTTTATCGTTGATGATAATTTGATAAACTTTTATGAATTACTTATATTTTTGTTAAGTATCATTTCATATCATCGAAAGCAAGTCGTCGAAGAATTTTATATGAAAATGTGAGATAAAAATATTCGGTCACGCAGGGATGACAAAATACGTAATCGTTATCGATTTTTACAACAGACTTTTACGAGAATGTCGGAAAGGTTGTTTCTCGTCGTTCGTAAAAATACTTAATTATGTATACTAAAATAAGTTAAGTTATCTAAATGAATGAAATTTGAACGCAAATAACCTTTTTGAATTGTATTTTAAATAGAATTATTTTAATCAATTGTATGCTGTGTAACGCGTTATCGTCCGATCATTATACACAAATCTGATTTACGGTCAATTGTGCGTGACGAGCTAAGTCGTTTATAATGAAATCGTTGGTTTGAACAATAATTATTGTTCGCATTATTGTTATTGTTATTATTATCATTACCATGATTATTATTATTATAATTATCATTATTGCTTGGTTATCGTTACATAAAATTAAATTATGTTTTCTAGTGAAAATAATTATAATTGAAGCCATTGATTTCTATAATCAAATCAACAATTTGAATTAATCGGTGTTATTACATTAAATCTATTACATGAATATTACAAAGTAAGGTAAAATAATGTCGTCTCTATATAATGAAAATTTTTATCCACAGTTAATCACCGATACGAATATATTTAGCGTTTATTGGGTAAGAACTATTGTTAAAGATAGAATTTCATGTTAATTTTGCGCGAACATCGTTGATTACAAACAAAATTGTTCAGCGTCGGATCAACAACGAGACATCAAAGCGAGCATCAATCATAAACCGTTAAATACCACGTCGACGCAGATATTAGGCACGCGCGCACGAATTCAAGGCAGAGATAAGATATCCTTTATTTCGAGGTATACGTATATACCCCTGTGGCGTTCTATACCAAATCGCTGCGTCTGAATGAGGGTCTTTCTACGTGCTTCATTGGCTAATTAAACGCACCGAGTACACCGTATGATCCTTCCAACGCAGGCTTTGACGCGCGCGGACAATCTTGCATACCGTAATATACGTGTAGCCGGTGTAACGACTGAACGTATACCAGGTAAGGTAAAGAAAGTTTTGTTAATCATCGCTCTTTCTCTCTCTCTCTTTGTTCGCCGTATATACAGAGAACAATATTAATATCGTACACGCGGCTGTTTACGCGAGAAACACGTGATACGCAATCCCATGGCCGTCCCGAGAAGGATATTACGCATATGAGTAAATGCATACGTGTATGCATAAATTCGCGTTTATACGTACATACACGCATTTATATGTGTATATATGATACTAAATGATTAAATAGTAAGTTAAAATGCTTACGCCGATATAATACCACATCAATATGAGCAGACGTGTATGAAAGCATCAGTAGTACATAGAGATGTATATATAGTTATTAATTGTAAATATTAATGCCGTTGAACGATAAAATCGTTGCTGTGTTTTTTTTTTTTTTTTTTTTTTCTCTCCAACCAATGTGATCAAGCATTGAATAAGAAAAATTAATGCGTATAATCGCACGTATTATCTGATTAAAAGATAATAATTTCCGACAAACGATCGTGAAAAACTCATCGAGTAAGCGATATCAATTAAGCGGCCTTCTTTTTGCACTTGCGATCAATTTACCGTCGCGTACGCGAATAATAAAGCAAAATAAAAGATAATCGAAAGATAAAAGCTAAACGAGATAATATACTCACATCGTGGGCGACGCGATCGACTTCCGGAATCGACGATTTAGAAATTATCAAACGCTTATTTGTCATCTCCCTCGCTACATAAAGTTGAACAGTACCAACTTTTTGGAAGTTTTTGGAGAACGATGGCATTAACGTGTGTGCAACTATATGGATTCGACTGAATGGGAAATGATTAACCAATCTTCGCTCGTCGAATCGCTCGTTGAATTAGCTTCAAACATTGCGACTACTGTCGCTGCTGTGTTTCTACACGTGTAAGCTCATGTATAATCCTAACGGACACACAGAAGTTAATATGCACGCGCGTGAAACTTTTCGTATAATCCGCGCAAATCCAGACAGGAAAAAAAGGCGCGGTAAAGTTTGCGAAAAACTTTCTTTATTACGTTCAGCCTTAAATTCTGGTTTTTTTTTTTTCTTTTTTTTTCGCCCCGTTTTTCTTAATTCGATAAGTTTTTATTTTGCTTAATTTTTTACGGGACTACTTTTTTACTAAGTCTGTGTATCGATTAAAAATTTTTTTTTTATCCTGCCAGCATTTTTTTTTTTCGAATGATTAATCGATTGGCTGGTTTTTTATTTTTAATTAATGATCGATAAATATTTTTAATGGATAATGAAAAACAAAGAATTGGTTTTACCTGAATAAGACTCTGAATAAATAAGGATCCCGTTACTTAGTATGTTTTTTTAAATCTGATCCAAATTTGTATTTGTAAAATGTTTTGGTCTAAAATTTTTTCATCGAGTTCTGGATAGATTGCCGTTATACATTAAATGAATACTTCTTCAGGAGTATTTACCGTTAACGCTGTAATTTAAAGGCTAAGGATTTTCATAGGATTTGGAAATTATAAGTAAAATTCTATATTAAAACTATTGGTTTTAGAATTTAGAAAAAAAAAAAAAAAAATACGTTTATAACCCTTACAATAAATTTGATATATAATGTTGTATATTTTGCAAAAGTATTTTTTTTTCTTATTTTCATATTTGCCTTGTAAAATTAACCCCCAAAATTAAAGTTCATTCATTTTCGTTAAACGTCCGTGTTTGGGTCACATGACGTCCACATGTGTATCAATTTTCAATTTTATCAGCGCAGTAGATTCGGAGAAAATTGGCTGTGACAGACGGACGGACAGACAGACACGAACGAACGTTTGATCCTATAACGGTTTTGTTTTTTCATCGGATGTATGGAATCCTAAAAAGGTAACAATCGTAACTTGATATAATAATTATGTTCTTATAGAAAGGCGCGTACGCGTTATTCGCATTGAATAAGCATTTTCAAGAATATTCATCATCCTAACGCAGCAGTGACAAGCGATTTAAAAAGGCAATGACACTTTAAGCCTTAAATATAGATCACACGGAAGCCACATACGTTGAAAACTTAAATGGTATCGATCGTCAAAAGTTTGTAAGTCACGTTACGCGATATATCTTCGGACAAATTAAATTGTTTTGTAAAATCATCGTCCTTGCAAATATATACATATAATAAGTTACAATTAAAAGTATATATTTATTTAAAACATTTAAATTCATATAAACAATAGCAATTTTTTATTTTCGCGCAAATTGGTTATCGCAAGTTTTATGAAAAATCGAATCTATATAAAGCGACAAAAAAACGTACCATCAACGTCACTTCCAGCCGAAGGAAGATGTTAAAGCGAACCTTGTTACGAAACGCATAGGGAGAAGCAAGGAGAAACAGAGAGAGAGAGAGAGAGAGAGCGAAGTGGCACGATTCCAGTAAAGTACATATACACGCGAACGCTCGGTCGAAGGATAATGGAAGCGCATAGGTATCGACGACAGAGAATTTTGGAAGCCAAGGAGAAGCTGCAGAATGGGGTCGCGCGAGACGCACATGAATATGTTCGTACCTAATCGTTCGCGCAAATACACAAACATGTTTAATTACGTGTTTACCAAGATTCGTCTTCGAAGACAGAGATGTCTCTTTCTCTCTCTCTCTCTCTTTCTCCCTCTTTGCCTTGTTACATCTTGGTAAACAAGGACAACGTCTTAACGTATATTGGCCGGTTTCTCACTGATTCTCTCTCTCTCTCTCTCTCTCTCTCTCTCTCTCTCTTTATCGTTCGTGAGTGCATGTGTGCACAAGATGTATACTAGCGCGCAACAATCAACATTGCTTGGGTACACCGAGTTGTGAACACTGAGGTACAATGTGCATCATGCCGCGCGCCAGCTTCGCTACCGATGTGTGCGAGTACGACGAACACTGATATCTACCCTTTATTTTCCTTCATCCATCTCTCTCTTTCTCGCGCGTGCTCTCTTCTACTCTTAACCGTATAACGGAATGTGTAACCGGAATCCGTGTAGTTGCGAGCGCTTTCGAAGTAAATACGCTCGCTGTCTTGAATTTGTATGAGTTAATGAAAATATGGTACGCGGGCCCTGCTCTACCTAACTATACACACACACACACACATGTATGTATACAAGAGAGAGAGAGAGAGAGAGAGAGAGAGAGATGTAAAGATGAATAGTTTGTGAAAAGCTAAGGCAAACGCCCTGGAGTCTCGCTTCTGCGATAAGGAAGCTTCCTCAGCTTTTCGTCGGGTTATCCATAATGACTTCTTGGACTCCCTTTCGTAATTGAGTGCGCCCAAGTAATTGCGTCTCTCCTCTCTCTCTCTCTCCCACTCATTGATCTCTTAGCCCGTTTCCTTCCGTTTCCCTCTTTTCGATGATTAATTTGGCCTGATTGCTTTTGCCAACTTGCGTTTATATACACACACTGCGTATTTATACGGCATACACAGTACTACTTTACGCGGATTGTATTTGTTTTTTTTATTATCGAATCATTAAGTCAATTGGTTGTTACATTTTTCCATCCTAAGATAATGTTTCTTTACCCTTATTCTTTAATTATGTAGAATCGAAGAATAATATTGATTTTGCTTGCTTCAAAATAACCGCGATTTATCTTTTATTATACAACTGGCATTTTTTCCCAAAGCGCAAATTATGTTTCATTGTTAAATTCATTATTAAAATAATGAAAACACGAGAAAAAAAAAAAATTATAGATTGCTGAACTATACACCGACGATACGTTCGCAAGGACTTCTTTTCCATTTTTATAGATATCCGCATGATATAATTAAAATTGAATAAGCAAATTTAACGAATTTTTAACAAAATTGATTTATTCTTTATGCAAATAAACTTATAGCGTAGTTTTAATCTGCCTTTCAAAATTAAATTCCGTGCGAGCGACACTTAGTTTTCACCGTCATAATTCCGTTTCGCGCAATCGATAAAAAAGAAAATGAGACAAGGAGGAAAAAAAAAAAGAAAGGATGATAATAATAATAAAGGAAAACCGTGAAAAGAGACTTATTAAAATGTAAATGAAAAAATTTTCACGATAATACCCTTTGGTAAACGTGTCCCATATTCAGGAAATCTCGTTTCGCGTGTACACTACATCTCTAACTTATACTTTTTTCCTACATATACACGTATACATGTATACATATTTATTTATACACGCATACAAATAATCTTACTTTCAGCGGTTCAGCGGTCCAAACGAAAAGAATGAAAAAAAGAACTAAAGCGAAAAAAAGAAAAGAGTGGAGTAAAAAAAAAATACATGGATAAATACATATATCCGTGTGTGCGTGTGTGTGTATGTGTGCGAGCGCGCGCGCGTGCATTTGTGTATGTATACACGTATATAAAGCGCGGAAAAACATTTGCATTTTCGCGAATGGTCTCTTTTTGGAAGAGGCTCGACCTAGATATTAACGGGAGGTAAAGAAGTAAGAGGAGAAGGCGAAGGAGGGATAGGGTTGGATTCTCCCCGCCATGCTTATTTGCCCGAGCACTCGAGCGGAGAAATTTTCATCTTGGCTCGCGCGGCTCACCTCGTATAAAAAGGAAAAGAGTAAGAGAGCGAGAGAGCGAGCGAGAGAGAGAGAGAGAGAGAGAGAGAGAGAGAGAGAGAATGGAAGAAAAAGTTTTTCGCGAGATGCGAGCGCTCTTGCGATCGTTCGTCCTTGTCCTTATGTAAGCAGTGCGGGACTTATTGTTTCAGAAAAATTTTGAAATTGCTGGCACACAATACACCGTCTCTGTTATACTTTGCTTTTTATTCCCTACGATTTATATATAAATAAATGTATATATATATATATATATATATATATATATATATATATATATTATTATTACGTATACAATTGCTAAACGCGACAATTTATTTGTATTACGTCTACTGCAGCACAATTGCCGCACGGCATAGATTTTTTTTTTTTTTTTTCATTTTTATGTTATTATAACAACTTTATATCGAAAATATATTTTATATGTTTTTCTGTATTTTTGATAAATGCGTAGTATGTCAACGCCTTCTAAAATAGTCAAGAATTTTAATGCGCACATTCGTACATCTACGCGCAGAAATGTTCTCTTTCGTTAACCCATAGTTAGCCTTTTTCGAAAATTAACCAATCAATTTTTTTTTTTTTTTTTTTTTTCAATATTAACTTATGCAACCGCGCGTTTTCGAAAGTTCGCACGCGCACGTAATCAGAACGTTCTTTGGTTCGCCGAATAATTTTTACGATAGGCGAAAAAAAAAAAAAAAAAAAGATATAAAAATAAACTTTTCCTTACAGATGCTAACGCAGATGTATAAAAGTCTAAACTAATTTAAAAGCTCGACCAAGCCAGTGCCAAGATTTGAAAAAAATTTTGAGAGTGTGCGCTAAAGTACAAAGCGAGCGAGCGAGCGAGCGCGCGTTTATACTTCGGGCGTGCTATACATTTTTTTTTATTGCGCAAGCACAAGAAGGCCAGCGTTGTCGCCCTTTACCAATCTGTGTGCACGCGCTTTCAGTGTATATATATATATACAACGAATAGACGGGGAAACTTTTTTTTTTATTTTTTTTTTATTTTTTTTTTTTTTTTGTTTTTTGTTTTTTTTTTCCGTGTAACTAGGTAGAACGCGAAATGGCCAAGTAGATAAAGTCCATATGTGCTTAATACCAGTGTGTTGGTGTGTGCGCGGCAAGTACACGAGTCTTGAAAATACGAGGCTTTACTGATTTCTTTTCTCACGAGCTACAGGCTTTCGGTATCCGGCGCAGGTTCGCTGTTTATTTTACTTTTACTGCGAAACTGCTGCTGTTAGCACTTGGCCGTCGACGACGTCGTCTTTTTCTCCTCTCTCTCTGTCTTTCTCTCTCTGTCTTTTCCTTTCTCGCTTTTTGTTATTTTTCTCTTCTTGTTGCTTTAACGGCGTTCACCAACGTAGAGAGATATATAGTAGAGAGATATAGAGAGAGAGAGAGAGAGAGAGAGAGAGAGAAAGAGGGAGAGATAGAAAGAGACGCGTGTAACTTTTACGCTTCGGCCACGAGCTTATAAAACTTTTTGACTCGTAATCGTTTGCGAGTACGAGGGCACTTTTACTGCGCGCACAATGTGCACCGAGAAAAGCTCGATGTTTCGATATACATATGCGTGTGTGTGTGTGTGTGTGCGTATGTGTGTGTGAGGACGTTGAAAAGCCCGAAAAAGAGGAGGAGGAGGGAGGATTGATAAAGAGGATTGGTAGATTTTTTCTGGATTAGCTACCAATTATTCTCGATGGTTTCTTTTTGTACTTTGGGCATTCGGTCGTCGAGGTGAGATTTATTTAATTTAATTTTTTTTAAACGGCGTTTGGTTTGAAAAAAGCTTCGAATTTTTTTTAAACGATTGCAATAGTAAAATATTTATGTTTGGTAAACCAATAAAGCAAATGCATTTTATTCATATGAGTTAATTCGTCCAGGACATATTCATAGTCACTAACTTATAATTTTACCTTTTAATAGTTATTACCATCAACGATCAAATTAATAACGATAACGTGAACCATCAAAATACAAAAAAATTCCAAATTTTTTATATATGTATATATTAAAAAAAAAAAAAAAAAAAAAAAAAAAAAAAAAAAAAAAAAAAACAATCAGACAAAAAAAGACGATAACTACGTTTTTATCAGGTATATATGAGAAATTCGGCTTGACTACCGAGAAAAAGTCTATATAGTATAAGAAGAGAGAGAGAGAGGAAGAAAGAAAGTAATTTTCCTTTGGTTGGCGATGCATATAAAAGGGAAGGCGGTCCATTTTCCTTTCAAAAGTCCGTATTCAAACCTCCGGCATAGAATTTTCCAGAAGCAGGTGTGCTATTCATTTTATCATTATAACGCGTTCCACCGCGCTCGCGCATACTTACACACACATACACACAAATTCAGTCTTGTAATCACTTATATGCTGTTACTAACAATTTTTAAAAGAAAGAAAGTAATAGCGATAAAGATTGTCTCTTACATCTTAACTTTGAAAAAATTTTAATTTAAAACAGAGTAACGCGCTTTTTATTTCTCAAATATCGAAGATTACAAAATCTTCGAAACTTGTATTTTATTAAAAATATTTCGATATAAATAATAACTTCAAACTATCGGTAAATCGAATTTTAACCGAGATATTGTATAAAGTTGGGCCCTACGTTGCGCATCCTCGTTAAATGACACGAGTTAACGTTCCGAGGAAACCTTAAGTTTGAAGTTTGAATGCACGCGCGCGGCATTTAGTTTAACCTTAGCACATCGACAGCGAGCTATTGAAAATTTTAATCAAATTGCGCAGCTCATTGATTAATTCTTAACCGCTCGCTTGTTGTCCTCGTCGTCGTCGTCGTTCGCGCGAAAGTCAATGTCCCTATTTACCGTACGTCGTTATGCATCCGCGTTTTATTGCATGAACGTAGAATTGGAGGAAGTCGCGCGGGTCATTGTATACATATATATTGTGTCGCAACAACGTTAGAGAGCTTTGATTAATAAACGAACGGATAAATCTTTGCTTTTTCGAGTTCAGGGAAGAATTTTTCCTTTTTTCACACCCGTGAAAAAGTATGAGCTGCTTTTGAAATTAAAAAAAAAAAAAAAAAAAAAAATCAATGAATTTTTTTTTTTTTTTTTAATTAACTGATTAAAAAAAAAAAAACAAAATTTTCGTCGAATGATACACAAAGTTTTTAATTATTAAATTTTTATCTCAAAGCAACTACGACGGAGTTTTTTCAAGTATTATAATATTGATTTTTCTTAGTTGTCTAACGAAAATAAAAATTTTGTTTTCTACAAATATTTCAAAAACACGTACATTTAAAATTTTTATTAAATCTAAAGAAAAAAAAAAAAAAAAAATATATGAAAAATATCACCTTATATTTGCGTTTATATATTAATAAAAATTTTTGTTTTTTTAATTTTCTATGTACATTGCACAAATTAAAAAAAAAAAGAAGAAAAAGAAATATTTTAATATTTCTCGTGAAAAGCGAGAATTTGAAATAGTATTTGTTCAATTTTTATACGAAAGTTTTGTGCATTTCGTTTTGAAAAAAATAGTTATCGTTAAATAACAAAAATTACTCAATAAACAATATATATTATTTAATTAATTAAAACAAGCGAATAGATTCATTTCGACGAATCGAAATCAATCGAACAAAGCGCCCGACGCGTTTTATTTATAATTGAGAAAAAAAAAAATTCTCGCAACGAACGTTCGTATATTCAAGTTAAAAAAAAAAAAAATTGACAATATCCAAACAGATTTGATAAATTTATACCGCTATGTATATATAAATATATTAATTCAATCGGCTATCTAGCAATCGTGAAAGATTTGTAATCGTAAAATAATATTGTATTTTAATTCGCATTTTAATTAATTGGATAATAATCGTAAAATATTATTACGTTTAAAAATCATTTGGCTAGCAATCTCCTTTAAAACGCGCTACGCATTTATCGAGACAAATTAACGGCAAGTATTACTTCGATTTGTTTACCGAGATTTTCTTTGTTATAAAGCACGTGCGCTCGTTCCTATCTATCGACGCACACGCACGAATACTCATATACACACTCGTATGTTTTTGCAAAAACTCTATTGTTTTTCCTTTGTCCTTTTCGGGTCTCGAAGTTGCGATTCTCATGGGTAAAAGTGTATACGTGTATACGTAGAGTCGCGAGGTCGGCGCACGTCTCTAACCCAACATACAGACGGTAGCGGATGGAATAATCCCTGGTATGATACCTCCATCGATGATACAACATTCGCAAACACTAGACCGAGAGCTATTTCATTCGTCTGTACGCTCATGCGTATATTTTCTTTGGTTTTTCCCTGTTTTTATTGAACTACGGGACGTACGGCGCGCAATGCTCGCAGCAGTCGCAAAACGGTACAAACAATAACGTCATTAAGGCGGCACAGTGCTGCAATTGAAGTATCGATAATCCTGTTCTCGTCCGGCGTACGGTCGACGTAAAAATAGAGAGAGAGAGAGAGAGAGAGAGAGAGAGTGAGAAAGCGTTTGTTGGTTTCGTAAAGACTCTCGAGTTTTCTGTAATCCCTTTGTGTTCTTTCTCTTGCTTTTTTTATACTTTTTCTCTCCTTTTTCACGTATTGCACTTATCCTTTCAGTTTTCGCTTGTTTGCTTTGCACGGAATACTGTATTTATTTCTTTCTTTTTTTCCTTTATTTTTTCTGTTTGCTGTGTCGATGATGGTTGTCATTCGCCAATGGATTCTCGTATTTTTTTTTTTTTTTTTTTTTTTTTTTTTTTTTACTATAAGTAAAGAGGGATGGTCAAACAAATTGACGCCGTCAGCTGAGATTGATAATATTAAAACCGATATTTTTGAAATTATTATTGTTAAGAAGCTTTTCCGCATATTAATTTATAAATAAATTTATTATATTATATTATAATTATAATGTTAAAATTAAATAATGCAATCATATTTCATTTAGTTATCATAACTTGTGAGTGTATTTTCAAATCAAATATTTACGATCAATTTATTGACCGACATTTGTGTTGGGTACATTTATATAGATATTTTTTTAAAAACTTTTTATTCAATTATTTACATCAACCGTTTACGATCAAAAATTTATAAATTATGAATCGAGTCTTTCCAATAGCGTTAAACGTACACAGCTATTAAGCGTTTATACAATTTTGCGGTCGAAGCGCGTATGAAAAAAAAAAAAAAAAAAAAAAAAAAACCGCACACACAAAGGCAGCTAGAAACCTCGGGTATAAAGAGAAGAAAAAAAAAAGAAAAAAAAAAAAAACAGGAATGGAGCAAAAAATTAGGAAAACCTGCGAGATTCGCGTCTGGAATTGACGCGTTTGCGTTACGTTGCTAGAACAAAGGAGCTTCATAGCCCCGCTTGCTTCGACTGATAATTCAGCAAAAAGGAAGGAACGAAAAAATAGCCGAGAGTTTCAGAACGTAAAAATTGAGAAAAAAGGAGCGTAAAAGATGAAAAAAAAAAAAAAAAAAAAAATGCCTCAGCAAAGATCCACATCCTGAGAAATCGTCGCGGTTTGTGGAAAACGGTAATATCTACATCGTGCGACGGGTAGTAATAGATTAACGCGCGCGGTGCGATTTTTTGCAAAAAGTTAAGATCGCATCGTCGTTCATCCCTATAAACGTTGACAAAAAGCAGAGGACGAGTGTCGCAGCGTGAGTACCGATCGCCGAAGCGGAACATTCGAGCCTCTCGAACGACTGCGAACGTATAGATAAATAGCCGTCGTTAACTATTACCCGCGGATGACGCGCGCGCAAAAGAGAAATGTTACCGGTCGTTCTCTATGTTAGAAATTTCGTAGCTAAAGCGCGAAAGAGCATTACTGCACGTGTATTTACGCGCGCGCTTGTATGCGCGTGCGTGTCCGAGCGAGAGTTTCGACGACGAGAATAGCAAGCGTGAATTATTATCCCGTATTTGAAATCGGCCACTGGCTGGATATGTCAAATGATTTCGGATAGTCTAATGAATTTACTCGTGAATGAATGATCAAGGAAAAAGGGGACGATGCGTTGCGCATAGATTTTTTTTAAGCTTAATCGAATTATTAAATTAATCAAATTTAATTCAATGTATACAGTACTCGTATTGTATTATACGTTACTATCGATAATTTCGACGTCAATTAAATTATTTAAAAAATTGAAATTTTACTCTTAGCATAAGTGATAATATAATAATTTTACGAAAAATATTAATAATAGTCCTTTTTAACAATTTTTCAGTTTTTAATTTCCTCTTCAATCTATGTAGAGCCTTTTATTTAAAACTTTTCTAGCCGTAACTCTCGCACGTTTGGTCGCTGTAAAGTTCGATGTAACAGTTGGAACATTTTTCTTTCAAAGAGAGGATCAAACAGAGAAAGAGAGAGAGAGAGAGAGAGAGAGAGAGAGAGAGAGAGAGAGAAAGAGAGGGTAAAAAAGAACGGTAAAACCGAAGCTAGAAAAAGTTGTGATCTCGGGTTGTATCTAAAATTTTCTCTTTTCTCTGGCGCTCTTTCAAATCGACCTAGCAAAATTAATGGCCACGCATCGATACAAGATACGTGTATCAAAAGTTGAGATCGCGCTGACTTTTTGATTGCGCGGCGCGAAAACGGGCGGGAGTACGCGCGCTCGCTCGCTTGAAATATTGATAGCCATCTAGCAATTCAAATGCTGCGGCGACTTTTATGTACGCGTACGACCAAACGACATATCGCGTATACACACACACACACACACATATATTTTATATATATATATACATACATTTTTTTTTAAGGTTGAACTTTTGTGACATATTCAGAAAGTAAGAGTGAAAAATATTGTTTACAATGAAAACTTTTGCAAAAGAGAGAGTTTCTTTTGCAATTTATAAACGGGCATTCAAAGAGTCAAATGCAAAATTGTAACGTACCCGTGAGTTTTTGTGCGAGTAGACGAGAGAAAAAATTTAAGGTTTTCTCATTAAAATTGCTCACCGTATAATTAACGAGTAAAATTTACACACACGCGTCCACTCATTAAAATTACATGTACGACGAAGAGCTGATTTATTTCTATAAGTAAAGAGTTTAAAATGATGTTTAGTTTTTCAAAGTTTAACCTTAGATATTTATGTTTAGCATTTGCCATCAGAATTATCAAATTAAGATTTTATAAAAATTTAAAAATTAACGTTTAAATATTATTCAAAAATAAAAGTGAACAAGCGTATGCAATTGGCATTTATCTTTTATTAAAATTTTTTCATACTCACCGTTAATAATACAAACGTATAAATCACGGCGTGTTACAATGCAACATTTTGTTTTAACGAATAAAACTAAAAAAAAAAAAAAAAAAAAAAAAAAAAAATGGAATGAAAGAAAATAAGCACGTATGCATTTTACCATCGTTTATCATCTTCTGGGACGTTGAATCAGCCAAAACTTAAACGTCGCGTATATTCTTTTCATTTATCATTTTATTTTACACTCTCAAAATCCACAAGCTGCTTGATATTCGAAAAATGTAGCTGCAAAAAATCATGTGACGACGAATTCATGTATAATAGATATATATACATACATATATATATGCGTATGCGCGTAGTACAAAGCATTAAGAATACTTTTTCATTAAATTCTTCACAGCATATTAGGGATTCCGCATATTTCGTGGAAGCACCGCAACAAAAATTACTCGAAATCCTATGTGTGCAAGACCATCCTTATAACCATTCTTTATAAAATCATCACTTTTACCGCAACCGTAAACGTTATATTTTCATCGAAATTTATTGAAATATTTTAACGTTAAAGTCCGCAATGAAATGAAAATCAAAGTTCGAAGGAGAGAAAGGAAAATTAGATATATATTATTTAACCAAAAAGTAAGTTAGTGAGAGAGAGAGAGAGAGTTAGGCGTGTGACGGTAAAAAATATTTGTTGGTCTCGACTAAAAACTCGTTTTGATATCCAATCGAGCGTCTCTGTTGCTTTGGCTTTACGATCTTGGGTTACTCGCTTAAAGAAGGTGTGCAGAGTATTCGTCGCGTTCTCGTAATATATATATATATATTTTTATTTTTTTTTTTATTTTTTCAAATATTATCAGCGTACAGAATGCGAAGTGAAACCGAGCACGGATAGTTCGTTTTGGAGATTTTAATTCTCTATTTTATTCGCTCGCTCGCTATTTCTGCCTTTTCTCTCTTTCTTTATTGTATCGCCGGTATATAATTCGTTTCCTGCGTGTTGCGTACCCCACTGTAACTTTTGTAAAAGAGGGAGAGGGAGAGAGTAAGAGAAAAAAGAAAGATCTGGTTCGTATAAAATTCAGGAAGAAAGAATAGATTCTTTTCTTTTATCTTCCCATTCTTTTGTTTGCATTATTTACGTGCGTGGAATGTGTGATGGATACACGTCAAATGCAATCGTTGATAAAAGGTCGTGACCTCTTTTAACTAACTTTAACTTTTTTAATTTTCAGTCACCGAGTAACAGTAATTTTATAGAATCTACGTTTTAAACAAAGATTAATTTGTTTGTTTTTGTTACAAATTTTTCGTTGTTTAATACGCAAAAAAGTAATTTCTTACATAAAAGTTCTTTCTTCCACGTTAATCGCACGAATGACTTCTGTTCCACTCGTCGATTAGTTTTCTCACTCTTTGTTCTACTTCTCATCTCTTTATCATTTTATTACGTTATTTTATTACTTTGTCTCCTACGTTTTATTCCTTGCTTTCCATTCCTTAACTTCTGGCACTATTTACCTTAGTCACCTATCTCTCTTTCTCTCGTTCCTTCTTGCTATCTTTCTTCTTACTATTTTATTTTATACCCGTCTATTTCTTTTTTATTTTATACCCACTTCCATCCATCCCCTCCTCGCGATCTCCGTTCCTTCTTCTCCGTGGACTGCCTGGCTCTCGTCTGTACGTGACCGGCATTTATATAACTGCGTTGGGCGGATGGCACGAAACATCACCCACCTCTTCGTCTTGTTCACCCACCTCCTCTTTCTCCTCCTCTTCCTTTCCCCTTTCCTTTGGGACTTAGACTGGGTACCGAGAGACACAATCCTCAGAACGGAGCAACGAGAAAGAGAGAGAGAGAGAGAGAGAGCTGTAACGACACACGACGCACCGAGATGTCTCTTCTCCCGTTAAAATAACGTAAGTGTGAGAGAGAGGGTTAGATAGAGATAGACAGAGAGAGAGAGAGAGAGAGAGACAGAGAGATACAGAGTGAAAAAGGAGACAGGTTTGGGAAGCCGGACGGTTAAATGCAAGGCGCGACAACAAAACGCTCGCTCGTCCTCTGCTCTTTCCCTTTCGATTCGCTTTACACACACGAAATAAGACTACGAGGACTACGTGACGACACGCCTCCTTTGTTTCTCCCTTCTTTCTTCGTTATTTTATGGACTTTTGTTAAGAGCTACTACTAGTTGGAAATTCCGTAGGGTTGTAAATCCTAAAAGTTTCACGCGCGAGGTACGCGTTCGTTCGCACCTCTAGCAGCCGGTCAACTTTCCTCGTTTTAGAAGGTTTCGAGAAAGTAAGAGAAAAAGAAAGTGAGAGAGAGAGAGAGAGAAGAATAAGACGACGCAACAACAGTAACTACTCTTTTTCTCTCCCTTTTTCTTTACTAAATTTAAGGGACTGATATTCTTTGTCCCTTACGCTTTTCTCTTGCAAATCTTTTATCCATCCGTTTACAAAAGAGAATCATGTATAACTCTAGCACGAAAATTCTCCTAGGTATACTTATGCATATAATGGGTAGGAATTTTCGTCATTAATCATTTTTTAAATGATAAATTTTCAAAACATATTGTATAATTTTAAAATTTCAAAGTTTTTAAATTAACAAAATTACAAGATTCAAAATTAGTAGGACAAGAACTAAAAGGCGATTATATCTGCATTGATGACACTTGCAATTTAAAGTTTTTCCTTCCGTTCTCTTTTTCCCTGTAATTTAGATAGACCCGAAAGTTTGATTGTATTTAGGTATAGTCGGTAAGGTTTTCTTTCATTCGCTCCCTTTCCCCTCCCCCACCTCCTCCATCAGTCCTGCCTTTCGCGCCTTTTATTTTTCTATTTATTTTTCCCCTATTTTTTTTTACAAAGCTTGGATTTTAATATATTTTCCTGTTTTTTTCTCTCCCTCCGCAATCCAGTGTCGCGTTCTCTAGGCGCCCACTTAATACTGGCTCAGCTTTATCCAGTTAGATTATACTTACCGAGATGAAGGAGGAGCGAGCGAGTAGTACACGAAATGTATATACACGCGAGAGCGCATGCAGTCTTGCGAGCTATAAGGCAAAACGCTCCATGCTTATATTCCTTCGCGAAGAGGAGTCAGACAGTAAGTGAGCGAGGGAGAGAGATAGAGATAGAGAGAAAGAGAGAGAGAGCAAGAGTTGAGAGTCCTAATTTGAAAATGCACGCGCGAGAGTGTCGCTTCCGAGTCATAATAAACGTGCCGACTTGTTATTATTTGCAAAGTCTAGAGAGGAAAAGGGAGAGAGAAGGAGAGAAAAAGAGAGAGAGAGAGAGAGAGAGAGTCTTCGCTGTAATAAAGACGAAGTGCACTACTTTAGTTGGGCGATAATAAACGAAACTCGCTCGGGGAATAGCCAAGGATAAATTAAGAAGCGTAGGAGAGAGAGACAGAGAGATTGGTGAGGAGGAAAGAAGAGGCGCATGAATTTGCATTTGTGAGGTATCATAAAATAATTAAAAAAAATAAATAAATAAAAACGACTGAAAATAAAAGAGAAGAATGAAAGGAGATGAGAAAAGGCGAAGAAGACTAAAAGATTATAAGACATAAGTCGTTGGCTGTCTCGTGCTTTTGTGCGATGTTTGTGTCTCAATTTTCTTCTTTTATCACATTTAGAAGAAAATGGCCAAGTGAAAGAGAAAAATGAACAAGATCGACTGTTTAATTATACTCGAGCTTTTTAATATTTTTCTCTGCAGCGACAGTTAAATTAAGTACCTTAATAAAGCACGTTTATTCTCACGTGAAATATATTCCCGTACAAAATTAGTCTCGGGTACATGTAAAATTACTTACGAGATTGAAGCTTAATATGGAATAATTTTATAAAATTTTATAATTAAATCAAATTTATAAAGTTCTCGAAGAAAAGAAGCTGTTTCGCTTTGTTTAAAAAAAAGAAAGCTTTTATCGCGTTTAATAATTAACGTCGTACGTTAATCTAATAAGCAAGTCGATGCATAAATATCAGTAGAAACAGACAAATTTGACAAGACGCACTTGGAATAAAATTTCAAGATATATCAATTTTTATAAGTGGCACAAATTATGCATTTCTTTCGAATATTTGTTCCATAATTTACAGTGCAATTTTTCGTTTAAAAATTTACGCGTGTCTCATATGTGTCTCTGGCGCGGCAAAAAAATCTGAGACGTTTTAAAAATAAAAATTTTATCAAACACTTGACAATAATTAAAAGGAATAATAAAAATAGTCTAAATCTAGGTCGCGTATAAATTAATAACAGATATTTTGTAACTCCGGAAGTAGTATTAACCTAGCGTCGTATGTTTGTTTTTAATACTTAATATAATCAGGACACAAACATCGAGAGCGAGAGAGAGAGAGAGAGAGAGAGAGAGAGAGAGAGAGACAGAAGTTGAGATCTTTGCATATGCAATTCGGATACTCTTTGTTATTGCAAAAGCGAGTAGGCTAAACAACCACCGAATTAAATGCACAGAGAGAGAGAGAGATATATATACACATATATAGAACATTTTTAGCACAGCGACGCATAAACAGACCATTTTCCACCACGACGAGCAATCGATCCGACAATGAGGATTCGAAATTGGGTCATTTAGATCTTTCCTTTCGGTAAGAGACTCTTCCGTACTTTTTTCCTCTTTTTATTGTCTCTTTGTTCTCTCATTACTTTTATAGCCCAAGACAACAACGGTGGTCGAGTCCCTAGTTTCAGTCTCTCTTACTTTTTACTTTTTACCTTGTTTTTTTCTTCTTCAATTTTTTTTTTTTTTTTTTTTTTTTTTTTTTTTTTTTTTTTTTCATCCAACTTTTTCTCGAACAGCAAGTTTGGGAAGCTTTTCAAACAGCCGTTGACTCGTAAATTTTACTTTTACTAGTTACTCCACGGGTTCGCGCGTTTTTTTTATTTTTTTATTTTTTTATGGGCATTAAAATGAATCTCTTATATTATACTTTTCGAAAATAATAAAAAAAAAAAAAAAAAAAAAAAAAAAAAAATCTATCGAAGTATTTTTGCTGGGATTGAAGGCCTGCAGCATTGTGCTATTTACGATTTATATAAATTTTGTGTGCACGGGACATTTTTAGTGCGCCGAAATGAACAATGTGTATCGATAAGCGTACAATTGAAACGTACTGCACAATGTTGAGATAAAAGATGAAGCTGACGATTAATAATTAATTGAAATCGAATGTTTAAATTATCGAAAATAAACGTCTGTTTATAGATTATTACATCAAATTAATAATAAATTGTCGGGGGCATTTTTAACGTTTGATAAAATTTAAACGCGATACTATTGTATATGAATTTAAAAAAATGTTTAAGGCATGCTTAATTATAATTATTAATACTATACACAATTCATTTATACATTTTAAGAAACTGAAGGTTTAAAAAGAAACAATAGAAACAATACGATCATGTTACTACAATATTATCTGTCGGATCAGCGATCATATTAATAAGCTAATTATTTGTTCATATATTTATCTATTGAAAATAAATAAATAACGATAAACACGTGTAAATTTAATTAAATTATTTTTAGATTTATTGTATAATACAATATGTTGAATCACCTGAGTAGTTTCAAATTGGCACGTCTATTGAGAAAGCAAATAGATTGTAAAATATTCATTACGTCGTTGATGTATTTTTGGTAAACTAACTATTCTTTGTAAGGGTAAAAAAGCAAAAACAATAAAACAGAAAAAAAAAATGCTTATATAGAACTCTATGAATTTCGAGCGAGTGAGTGATCCAAGTGAAAATTAATTACCCGAGTATACACAATGTAAATACAATATACAGAAAAAAAAAGAAAAAAAATTGTTAGTCTACAAAGGCGTGGGAAAAACGCTTCGCTTTATAAATGCAAATAAAAAAAAAATTTTTTTTTTTTTCTGCAAAAAGAACCATAATAAAATCGCTAGTGATTTAATAATAATTGAATACCTGCAAAGCAAGAGAAAGAGATATAGAGGTAGGGATATAAAAAATAAAAAGCGCGTTACATAGATTAATTTTTTTGCATCGCACGTCAAAAATTCTCTCAAAGTTCTTTTTAAATTCGTGATCCGCTAATTTAATATATTATAATCTTGTTTTAACTAATTAGTTTAATCACAATCTATTGAATTAGAAATAAAAATTTGTCTTTTGTCGTACAAATTGAATTACAATTAAAATTGAATATCTGATTATTTTAGAAAACAAAATAAATATATTAAACAATCATCGCGTTTAAAAATTCAAGTCGACAAAAAATTTTATTAGAAAGAAGAAGGAAATAAATAATTAAATCACATTCCCATAATAGGGACGTTCTAATGAATTCTTAGTATGTTTCGGAGTCGAGTTTTATTTTTTTTTGAAAATTTGTCAACTTTTAGTTTATATCAACATAAGATATCATGCCGAGTATCAGCTCAAAATATTAATTTTTAAAAAAGTTATGCATATTAAAAAAAAAAGGAGTAAAATTTTTAATATATTTCAAACACTAATTATTGGAATGACGTAAATTTTTATTTTTTCAATTACGCCAATAATATTGAACTTTTAAAAAATATATAATTTAATACAAAATTATTTTATAAAAAAAAGTTACAACAATTTTTTATAAACAAATTAAGTTTTTTAATCGAGGGACACATACGATTTTCAATTTTTTCACGTCAAATTAAAGCCTAATTTTTCTTCTTTAATTTGATAAAAAAAATTTTTGGCGACATTTTATAAAAAAAAAAAAATTAGAACCATTTGAAGCCGACGCTCGGTGCTTCCCACCGCGCCGCGCCGCATGTATGCGCTGCATAATACGGCGGTTGCTTAAGGAGCGCTTTGTTCACTTTTTCAAGCTTCTTCCTTATTTCAAAGTACACTGACTTTTTCGTGGAATCAAAATTAGGATTTTAATATTCATTTTAAAATATCTTAATTGATAATTTATTTCTTCAGTGTCTTAATAAAAAGTGTCTTATTATAAAAAAAAAAAAAAAATCCTTTTATTGATTCATTGAAAACAGTCTTTATTTAGTTATAACAATTATGTACATTATTTAAATTTGATATATGTTTAACAATAGCTTATATCTGTATCTTATTTTGTAATAATGAAATAAACATCTCGTTCGATAAACTCAAATTTCTTTAATCCTGTAGATAAAGGAAGCACGTCGAGGCGTTAAGATCGATAAAAAATAGAAAATAAAAAAAAAAAAAAAAAAAAAAAAAAGAAGAATAAGAATATAAAAACTACGGTGAAAGAGAGAGATAGAGAAATAGAGAGAGAGAGAGAGAGAGAGAGAGAGGCTCCACGAGGTTTGGCTCGCAAACAAAGTCGAGCATGCAAAATTCACCCTCGATAAGTGTCGGTAAAGTTACAAAGGAGCAATGGAAGGAGGAGAAGGTAGAAAGTGGCGTAGCTAAAGTCGCAAACAAGCGGATCGAGTGGCAATAAGCGAAGCCGTTTGCTTAGCTAGCCTTCGAATCTCTCACGGATGATCGCAGTTATCCTTCCGTCGTTTCCTACGGCACGGAGGCTCCCGTCTCTCTCTCTCTCTTTCTCTCTCACTCTTGTTTCCTTCGTCGCTTCATCTCCTTCGTTTCACTCAACACACCGGCGGCTATCCGGATATCCTGTTGCGAGCACGATTCTAATCAGATTTATATATATATATATATATATATATATATATATATATATAAGAGAGGTGCGGAGCCTCGCCGTTGTACATTGGTATTTTACACGTCGCGAGCATAAGCGCAACCGCAACGTTTGATTTTCATGAGTAAGCTACGCTACTTTCATGACGATTAAGCTCCTTTGATGGATTTTATCGATGTCGCGTGCTTAACCTCACCATGACGACGCTTTAATCCAAAATATTAAGATATTCGATGTTCGCTCGATGTACATTTAGTTACACGCTATGAAAATGGTACATTTTAATAAATGCATCGACTAAATAATATATTACGCGATGGTTTTTGAAAAACACGAAAATTAACGTTTGTCTGCGCGTTTTCGCTCAGTAAATACAGTTCGAACGTTTTCAAAATTCTCATACTCCCGGATAAAATGAAAACTTTCAATGAAGTTTCTTCGAAGAAATTATTTTACTTTGAAGAGATAAAGAGAGAGAGAGAGAGAGATAAAGAGAGAGAGAGAGATAAAGAGAGAGAGAGAGAGAGAGAGGGAGTCGTAAAATCAAATTCATTCTTAATAACTACGTAACAAAGCGATTTATAGCGTTTACTTTACGTTGTGACAAATTGTAAAGTAAATATAAACAGAAATTCTGATGCACTAATAAGATTTTAAATAACTAACACGGAACAATAATTTATTTTGTTTAAGTGACTTTCATGGGCTTATTATAATTTACATTTGGGCTTATTATAATTACAAATTTGAAAGACAAGTTTAATGAAAAAAAAAAAAAAAAAATTTCTTTTCAAAAGATGATAGATACATAGGTATAAAAAATAATCGAAAACATTCCCGGGAAAAGAATCGTTTTTTTATCGGTGCGCACGAGTTCGCATTCGAATATCGAAGCAGAGATAAAAATTTTTAAATTCTTCAAATTTTTTCCGTAAAATTATTTCAATTTTTATTTGACGTGCATACCTCTAAATATTTTCTATGAAAAATTAATTCGCTATGTTCTATTTCCAAACAATTTTCTGTCGCAGAGTTAGAAATCCTATCGTTGAAAATGTTTTTATAAGGGCTATTAACAAAAATATGCAATGAAATTGAAACCTCTTAATAATTTTCAAATGTTCAATCTTCTTTATTAAAGATGCGAGGAATTCAAAATAAAATTAAAAAAAAGTTCATTTTTTTTTTTTTTGCACGAAATATTCTTGACTGTAGGAGATATAAAATTTAATTTTTACGATATTTATTAATAACAATAATAATAATAATAATAATAATAAAAAAATTATAGATGTAATATGAAAACTTCTTTACTGAAAATTTTATAAATGAAAAAGATAAACGTCCAAGAAAAGGAGAAAAAAATCCCTTAGTTTCTCAAGTATAACTAAAAAACTTTGCCTAAAATTTCAATAAAGCATCGCCCACTAATATTAATAGCTCTTAATTTATTTTACTTTATAAATTATCAAAATAAATTTGTAATTAGATATTTCTGGTAAAGAAGATAACACCGGACGAAAAAAAGAGGAACCGTAGACGTAAAATATAACACGGTTGCATCGAGACTAGCGTTATCGAGAAAAAAAAAGAGA
Source organism: Chalcis sispes (assembly GCA_949987625.1). Lineage (NCBI taxonomy): Eukaryota > Metazoa > Arthropoda > Insecta > Hymenoptera > Chalcididae > Chalcis > Chalcis sispes. Next base: position 74,894,012 of record OX465095.1, on the reverse strand, counting down.
GAGAGAGAGAGAGAGAGAGAGAGAGAAACGCAAGCGTAAAAGCAAAGCCGGAGAGAAGAGAGAAAAAGTCGAGGCACTCGGTTTCAACGTCGGAATAACGTGCGTGCAACGACGCGCCAGCGCGATTCCCAATTAACACGTTGATGCCGTTCCTCTCGCGTTGCCCCTGTGCTGCGGCTTGCAAACGAGTTTTCATTGGTGTGTACGACTTGTTAAAAGGCAGCAGCATCCAGCTCCCGCGCTCCGCGCTATTGTTTGTCGCGTCATCCGATTCCTTTGAGTGTATATAAACTCGGAGATGGGTCGAGAGAAATCTTTTTAACTTCGTTTGCCTAAGTTGCCTTTGTTTTTGTTTGTTTGTTTGTTTGTTTGTTTTTTATTATCTCTTTTTTTTTTTTTTTTTTTTTTTGTTGCTTTGTTTTCATTTCGCAGCTTTTTTATCCGATATATCGTCGTCATTGTCGATGATTTTATTTCATTTCTTATCATCGATAATTAGGAGACGATACGAGAAATCTGTATTTTGACACACGTATTCTCAAGAGACAATTGCTCGGTAATCTCTGTATGGTTGGAACTTGTATTTATCAAGTTTTTACGAAGAATCGTTTATTCTACTGTTATTTATTTATTTTTTTTTTGTTTTTTTTTACAGCGGTTTATTACTTTATTTGCGCGATTTAATTATGATTTAACAATCGCGAAAATCGATCGTATCCTTTTAAACAGATTAAACACGGCAAATAAACTATCCTTGCTGGAAGAATTATAATTTTTTTTTAATCTTATTACGTGTATCTTATCAAGGTCATTAAATCTAAAACTGCACAAAACAGTATATCGATTAAATTAAAAGCGCCAGTGAGTCAAATCGACGAAAATTACGGCTTCCAAACTCAACCGACGATTCGATGACTCTGTTACCGTTTTAACGAAACGCCGCATTAAAATGCCTATACGACATCTGCCTCGAATTTATGTAAGCAATTAAGGCATCACATTTATCGTCGCGCTATTTTATAAGCGAAGTCGAATTAAGTCGGGTAAGTACAATATTTATCCCTTTTCACTTTACCCATGCATAGATGCGATTCGATGTACAGAGGTTCCAAACTCATCAGCATCTCTTTCTCTCTCTCTCTCTCTCTCTCTTGCTCTTGGATAAAACATATGTTTTATATACATATATTTTATCGCGCCTGTATGCAATGTAAACCCGGGAGTACGGTATTTACTAGGTCTCGATTATTTATTTCGCGCGTGCGCATCGAGGCTTGCTATCGAGAGTTCCGTTTTCATTAATTTGTAATTTAACCGTACACGCGCTCTCGAGCTTCGCCGCTCGTTCGCTCGAGTTAAATCAATATACGCCAATCTCTCTCTTTCTCTGTTTATCTGTCTGTCTCTCTGTCTCTCTCTCTCTCTCTCTCTGAGGTTAACTCCGTAAAAGTGTCACGTTATATTTTGATCGTTCGCGAGCTTAGCGAAATATTTCAAAACTATTTTTAACTTTTACATTTTTGTTATTTTATTGTTCTTTCAATGGTTACGTTTTGATTAAAACAAATATATTTTACGACGAGCATTGCTAATGATGATTCTGTGATATTCGAGATACTATTTTACCTGCATGAAAATTTCAAGCCGCGATGTCGTGTAATTATATTTTAACAAATGTTTCAGACATTCAATAAATTTTAATTTATTAAAATGAAATATTTTAAATCGATAAATTTTATTTTTACGATTTACATAAATATTCGTTTATTTATTAATAACAACTAAGTTGAAGCTTTTTTTTTTTTTTTTTTTTTATAAATTAAAAAAAATAAAAGTATTTCCAAAAGGATATTTCTTTTGAATTGTAAAATACTATAAAATTTATTATTCGATATCGAGGTCTTCCTCCACAAAGATAATCCCGAAATTCGTTTTTAGAATGGCTCTTGCATATGTATAAATTCGTAAAAATCGCGTCGCGGTTTGATTCTTTCGCGTATTCCGCGCGTTAGCGTAAACTTCTCCGCAGCCTATATATTACTGCGTTCCATTTCCGTTCGCGACGAGTAAAAAATAAAAGCCGAGTGGATGAATTTATGTAAAAGAAGAAAGTAAGGCGTCTATATACATATGTATGTGTAAATCTCGAACGCGCGCCAGATGCGAATGTGCGCGGCAAATACGGCGAACGACGCATACGTCGGGTGTACACATAGGCGCGAAAAGAATCGACGAGCCCGTAAATTTTTCATAGCTATCACGATGCGGAGAGACGCGGCAGACGTACGTCTTACCGGGATGATGCAGTTCTCCCGTTTTCTATGCCACGGATTTAACTATTCAGCACTCGTCGAAATCTCCCCTCTCTCCCTCTCTCCCTCTCTCTCTCTTTCTCTATCTTTCTCTATCTTTCTCTCTCTCTCTCTTTCCTCCATTGAAAAGCCCGTATCCGATCAAGCGTGTCAACAGTCTTTCGCACGAGTTGATATCCGCGCGGATCACAGCCTACGAGCTAAAATCAAGAAAGAGAGAGAGAGAGAGAGAGAGAGAGAGAGAGAGAGAGAGAAATAGAAAGAAAGAGGGGATAAAATATATAGATATACAGACATACAGATAAGTAAAAATACTGATAGGAAAAGGGAAGGATTGAAAAAAAAGGAAGGGCTTTGAAAATACTCGAAACCCGCGGGCGAATGTAAAATTTTTATTTCCCCTTCGCCTTGGCACTTTGAAAGAAATCATGAATCTTTTATTAGCTCGACATTTGCAGATAAATATTAAAGCAGGCAAGCGAGCGCGCGTGTTGCACTCATGCGGATGAGCAAACTCACAGGATTGTATATTTTTTTGTAGACTGACACAAGCGCACGCGCTCGCTCCTACACACACACACACACACACACACACACACACACACACACACACACACACATATGCATTTGTGTATTACAATTTTTTCATCGAATAATTTCGTCTTCATTTCGTCTCGTTATTTTTTCGTTCTCGCGTAAAAATAGCGTTCGATTTTACAGACTTTGGATTTTAAAAAAATTTTGCGAGACAATCGATGCTGAAATTCCGACTGAAAAATCATAACTTTTTTCTTTGTCATACGAACAACGTACTAGTTCTGAAAATTTTTTCGGTTTTGCTTTCGTATATTCAAACATTCTTCGTTGAACAGCGAGAAATAATTATTTTTTTTCCAATTTTAAAATGCAGATCTTATGCAAATTTAAAATTTTTAAATTAGTCATCAATTGCTCATTAATAATTCGCGAATAATTGATTTATTCATTTCAGCTAGTTTAAAAAGCGTATAAAATTTAATAATAATAATAGCTTGATACTTTAATATTAATATTATATTTTTATTATATAAAAATGAAAGAGTATCAAAAAAAAAAAAAAAAAAAAATCAATTTTTTAACTTTTAATGTTATTTATCGTTCGCAACTTTGATTCGAAATTACTCTTCACCCTTTTTCACGATAATTCCCTTTATGTTTGTGCAAGTTTAAAACCGAGCATACTCGTATACTCGGATGATTATTCGTCTCTAAAGATCTTTGCACGCAGGCGCAAACGAACAAAAGCGGCATTACGTACTAATTGTTGATCAAATTTTTTTTTCACTTTGCGGTCAAGTAGTGCGTAGAAAAAATCGATTTGGAATAACAAAAGTATGATGATAAAGTAATATTTTTCCAAAAATGTTTTTAAATACGCTATATTTTCGTTTTATGAGTTTCATAATTAAATATTTTATTAATAACATACTTTCGGTATTTATGCATAAAATATTTAGATAATTGTTCGAATGCCATATACAAACAATGTCAAATAAATATAGTTCACAGAATTAAATGAAATGTTTCACTGAATACCGCGTTCATTAACTCTAATAATGTTTCTAAATAACTAATTACGAATAATCATGAATTCAAATTACGAACAGGAAATTAGAAAAATTTTTTATAAATGAAATCAATTCAATGACAATTGTAACTACTTAAAAAAAAAAAAAAAAAAAATAACCATTTACGTAAAATTATATTCATTAAACAAACACATTCTTCACGGTCCACGCACTTAAAACTCAGAAATTAAAGCACATCTTTAAGATCGTTTATATAAGTTTATCTTTGCGCATACGATAAAGAAAAAAAAAAGAAAAAACAATAAATGGTACACCCGTAAGGCGATAGAGAGAGAGAGAGAGAGAGAAAGGGGCTAGAAGAAACGTGTTAAGGGAATAGAAGAAGAAGAAGAAGAAGAAGAAGAAGAAGAAGAAGAAGAAGGTGCAGAAGGAGACGGTGGAAAAGGTTGCGTAGTCCCAGCGGCACTTATCAGCCGCAATGCGACGAGGTTGTTTATAGGCTAACTTTCACTTTGAACCGTACGGGGGGCATACACCGGGTACGTACGATCGTAAATTTTATAGGTAGAAAAAGGAGGAGGGAACAAGTGTGCGTCCGCGATCTTGCGCGCCGTTATCGGGAATCCCGTAAAATTAACGTTTTCTACCGTCTAGTGCGCGTGGCTATGTACGTGCGCGCGCGTGTGTGTGTGTGTGTGTGTGTGACAGAGAAAGAGAGAGTGAGAGAGAGAGAGAGAGCGCGGTGGCTACTTTTTCGAGAGAACAACCGCGGCACGAAACTTTCGCCCTCCTCCTCCTTCTCCTATTCATCCTCTTCTTCCTCTCCGCCATCGTGCACCTACGTAGTGTGCGTTTGTGTACACGTATATTATATACACGCGCGCGCGCGCGTGTGTGTCGTTCTTCCTATGGCCGGATGCTGCAGGCGTACAGTACACACAGAGAATGGTACGCGGCTGTGACGGCGATGCTTGTTAATTCCCCGAGCCGGAAAACGAAGTAATGAAACCGGGAAATTTGATTGTACGCGACCAGACAGAGGAAAAGAGAGAGAGAGAAAGAGAGGGTAAAAAGGGGAGCCGAAAAATTTATGTATGCTCGTGTATAAGTCTTTCGGTAAGAGTGTTAAGGTTACAAATTTCGACAAAAAGGGCTAATATACTTTAATTAATGAGGGCGCGAATTCCCGAGCTTTCGTGTATTTACTTATCCGTGAGCCTGGATAAGGACACCAGAGGTATTGCGCTTTTTTCTTCATCCTTGCAAACGAAACTGAGAAGAATAATTTTTTTATTTTTTTATTGTTTGAATTTTTACGCGATTATTTTTTTTTTTCGTTCTGCATTTGAAATATTTTGTAATAGAAAACATTTTTGTAATATTGATTGATGGATTTTAGGATGTTCTAATATTTTTTATTATTCAAAACATCATATTGACTGATAATTCAGTAAATTTTATAAATTTTATTTTTTAAAGTAGCGGAAATTATCATTATTATCCTCTTTTTTTATGTTTTTGTGAAATTCATGGTTTTTTTTTTTTTTTTTCTTTTTTACATGAATACAGTTTTTATGTTATTTAATTTTTATTTTCGAGAGATATAACAGTAATTTGAAAAAAACAAAAATACGATGATTATTGATAATTTTAAAATATTTAAAAAATTCGTGGCATCAGACAAGCTTTAACGTGCATTCGTTGTCGAAATATTAATAAAAAATAGAATAAAAAAAAAATTAAATTAATAAGCATGATAAAAAAATGAATAACTTCAAAAGAAATATTGGTGAATAACAAAAAAATTTACGTTTACTATTAAAAAATTGTAAATAACTCTTTTATTTTTATTATCGCAAAAGAACTTGTCAACCCTAAGATATTAATACTCAATTGAACCTTGAAAACAACAAAAATGACATACGCTCAATTTTTTGTTACATAATAATAATAATTTTCTAGTACATTCACGTACACTCTCACATTATCAGCGGATTAACTCATTGAATTATCTGTTTTATCCTTTCTCTCGAAAAAAAAAGGAAAAATAATTAAAGGAAAATAAAAAGAAAAAAAAAAAAAAAAAATCAATTTCATAAAAAAATAATTAAAAATTTTAGTAATAAAAAATATCCCTCGCACTTTATGCAGTTTTAGCAGTTTCTCTCTCTCTCTCTCTCTCTCTCTCTCTCTTTCTCTCTCGCAACATTTTCCGAACTTTTACCTTCATGAATATTCGAAATTGATTAATTAGAGTGTAGCGGGATTGATAAGTGGCGCGTGCGCGCCCTTTCTTCCATCTCTCTATATGTATACGGTGCGTACACGCGTTCCAAAAATTGAGCTTACAATGTTCGCGCACGCATATTTACTCGGGCGGACACTCGGAAAGCTTGACATCCTGTAATCCACGATTAAACGTACACAAGCCCGCGCGCTAACATAGAAGAAGAGAGAAAGAGAAAGAGTGCGAGATTGCGCGCGAGCGAATGGGAGAAGAGCACGCGGCCGACGTATAAATTAACGAATGACAAATTTAGTACCGCGTAGCATAACGTCGTATTTGAAGCATAGGTGTCGTTGATAATTATATAAATCCGTATACAATTAATCGATTATTCAAAAGTAAGAGCTCAAAGAGGCCGAGATATATTTGCGAATAAAGGGAAAAACAATAGGTTTATATAATGTAGGATAGACGCGACATGACTATATAAACGCGACAATTTCCCATGCAAGACGATGTTTGCCTTCGTTTACGTTCAACGCGTATCCCTACCACCTACCTATCGCCGACTCTCTTTCTTTCTCTCTCTTTTTACATGTGTACGTAGAGATTAGCGTCATTCTAGTAGCAGAAGTAGTTGCAGTAACACAATGCTGTAGCAAAGGCTCGAGTACAATTGGCAGCGTAATTCTGCGTCGTTTCGTGCGCTACCTTTCTCTCTCTCTCTCTCTCTCTCTCTCTCTCTTTGTTACTCTTTGATACATACTGTTAACGTCTTCGTTAATTTCTTAATGCAAATTTTCGATATGCAGCCCGCCGCACGATGAACTCGGACGAATGTTTTCATTTAATTTTTGCCCTTTTCGTATTCTAATTGAATTGTATAGAGACGAAAAAAAGGAAAAAATTTACAGAGAAAAACAAGGAAAACCATATTGCATTGACATTTTCAGATTTTTTTTTCGCTTTGTTCTTTCGTTCTATATTTTTAAACGCGAAACCGAAAGGTAAATTTTATGAAACAGTTTTGACGTTTTTTTTTTTTTTTTTTTTTTTTTTTTTCTATTGTTGTTTGGCCACTCGATTTGTTTTTCAGTTATGATTGCAGTCACGTGAGTAAATTGAAAAACAAGATTTAAAATATTGATAAGTTTGATATAAGAATAACTGAATAACTTAAATTTTCAAAAACTTTTTATCAGCTCGATTAATTCAACAAGAACAAAACAAAATATTTTGAAAATTATGAATATACCATCGGAACGCATATGCGGTATAGCATGAAAAAGGGGAGAAAAAACTAACCGTCTCATTTCTAAAAGTTATAGCAATAAATACAAATGTGTATATGGCTCTCTTTAAAAACCTTTTAATAATCAGCTTATATAGCTAATCTATAACAATCACGAATGAGATCGTAAATTTATAACAAATAAAATTACGAACGAAAAATGAAATGAATTTACTTATCAAACATTATAGGTTTCGTAATAAATACATAGTTTTCAAGTACCACTACATAACTTATCAATTCTCATCTTTCATCGTTCATTAAGCTCGAGTTTGCTCGGCTTTTAAAATTAAAATCAGTTTTGGAAAATGCACGCGTACATACACGTGCAATGGAAATGAATTAATTTCACCATTAAAATTAATACGGTTTACGGAAGATTAAGTAACGCATTGTAGACAAGCCTTAATGGGGTTTGAAGCCGTATTCTCTTGCACTAACTCTCTTTCTCTCGCTCTCTCTCTCTCTCTCTCTCTCTCTCTCTCTCTCTTTTGGCGTGCTGCAAGCGCTGCGGTATTGCGCGAGAGAACGAGCGAGTTCGTTCGCGAGCGACGAAGATGAACGAACGTACATAGCGTCGGCACGATTCCTACCCACCCACTCAACCTATTCCCACCCTCTCATTCTCTCTCTCTCTCTCTCTCTCTTTCTCTCTCGCTCTCGGCGTATGCATCTATATATACCTTTCTCTCACTGCGCGTATCTCTATCTATCTTTCTCTCACTCGAGGTGCTTTACGTGTGTGCATGCGCGCGCCCGCTCTCGCACACACCGCGCGTATTTATATACATGTGTGTATATATATATATATGTATATAAACATACATACACACACATACACACACATACATATATATATATATATAAATCCACATAAGGGAGAACGAGTCGGTGGTGCGCCGCTGGTGGTGGCGGCAGCCTCGTCAACCCCTGCGGGGCTTGCGTCTGGCGGCGTCGCCGTTGCACCTACGCCGCGATGTAGATCCAGTCGGTGGCACTGCAGTGCGAAAGTACCCGTGTTGAGCGAGAGAGAGAGAGAGAGAGACAGAGAGAGACAGAGAGAGACAGAGAGAGAGAGAGAGAAAGAGACGGTAAAAGAGAGGGGTGGATAAAGGAGAAAGGTAGAGGTGGAAATTTTGAAATTTCACGTAGATACGTTTGACTACACACCGACTCACTTCTCTCTGTATATGCGCACGCGGTGCCGCGGTTTGCGAACCGAGCTATACGAGCGAAATTAGCGGCTGGCTTCGAGAGTGTGCGAGCCTTCGTCTGTTTGTGTGTAAACGCGTGTGCGCGTATGCGTGCGCTGTAGGTATAAGTACGACGCAACAACGGCGAACGGTATTATTTGCAATTCGCTTTGGAGTTTGGGTCAGCCTGGTTTTGGGTTACCTTGATCTTATGGGGTTTTCTTCGATGATTGCCAAAATATCGTGTGAACGTTTCGGTTTAATTCGATGGAATTTTTAAGAATTTTCAAACATTGATTGGAAACGTTCATAAAATACATTTTTTTAAAACTTGTTTAACTTATTATTAAGAATTCATTTAAATTTTTAAGAAATATACAAAAAAAAACAAAAAAAAAACGTGTACATACATTTTTTATCAATATATATCGAAGAATGCAAGTTAATACTTCCATTGATATTTCTTAGTAATCGTATATTTTGATTTTGATTAATTTTTCATCGATGAAAAATTAAATTACCCAACGATCGTAAAAATAAATAAATAATTATCTGTTTAATAATTTTTTCATAATTTACTTACAGTACGCGTTATAACGGTTAAATCATGGAACTCGGAAAGGTGAAGTCTTTATTGATTAGCTGCACTAACCTGAAACAGAGAAAATCACTTCATCAATATTTATAATTATACAATTTTCCTATATAATAATAATCGTTAGTCAAATGAAATAGCTAATAAAAGACAATAAGGACCTCTTTAGATTTAGTAAATTGTTTATACACGTCATTAAAATAATACGTACGATCAATCAATGCGTGATTTATATTTTCGCTCATGCATATTTAAAGAATAAAAAAAAAAATAAAAAAAAAAAAAAAAAGGAATCAACCGGAAGGACGCGATTTTTATCACTTAGACTTGTGATAGAATAAATACGGTAAAGAGAGAGAGAGAGAAAGAGTAAAACGGGGTGGAAGATAATAACTTGAATTAAGGAATAATGACGTGTACCGTTGATGCGATCTCAAGTACGACAGCCGCTTACAACTGTTCGCTCGAATAAACGGGGGTGAGAAAGACGGAAAAGAGAGAGAAAGAGAGGAGTATAAGCACCTCTATTTTTCTCTCTCTCTTTCTCTCTCTCTCTCTCTCTCTCTCTCTCTCTCTCTCTCTCTCTTTAACTTTGGTTTAACGCGAAAGGCGTAAGTTTTTTGCCATTGTGTACACCTTTGCTACCCTCGCGTGATGCTTACCTGCATTAGTGTAAGAGAGAGAAAGAGAGAGAGACGGAACTCGGAGCGAGGAAACGTTAGGCTTGATGAGAAAATTATAGCCGCGCACGAGTACACATGCGCGCAAGCACTCACGCCGCTGGCGCGAGATACGAATAAGTAAATCCACACTCGGCGAACGTATCAATTTTTCGAATTCGACGTCTTTATAAGCCGAGTACGACGTTAAAACGTCGTTCCTCGTAAATTGTGAAAATTTTTTTTTCTTTTCTTTTCTTTTGAGAATCGATACGTTAAGAGTCGATAAAAAAATTTATTTGAAACACGATAAAGCAAAATAAATGAAAGAATTTTTTCACGTTACGCGTAAAATTTACGCGTTATATTTTCAAATGACGATATTTCGAAAATCGTTAGCGGCGAATGAGCTTTTTCATTTCTTATACTTGTGAAACTTTGAAAAAAAAAAAAAAAAAAATGAAAGAAAGAAGAAGCAAAGCTCGTCGAATCAAAATCTTATAAAAAAAATAACTTTTATTTTTTTGTTTCCATTTTCGCATTCGTACTTTTACTACTCCTCGCGTCTTTTTATAACTCCGTAGAATTTTCAAAAAAATGTTTACTCTCAAAATCGCTTTGCCGTTACAAAAAATTGCAAAAAAAATCAAAGCACTCATAGGTATACATATCGGTGCATAAAACACATGAAAATTACGAGCGAAATAAGGCGTCGTTAAAAAATTTGGGACGCGCGTGTAGTCTGCCAAAGTACTTGCTTGTTGTACATATAGAGTCAAGTCACGCGACAAACTCATACTCGCACTCGTATGACAGTATTATGAATCATTTGTCTTTCCTTATGCGAAATACGAAGGGGAGGAGGAGGGCCGGGTGAGGGAATTAACACGTACCAAAGTGCGAGAGAGAGAGAGAGAGAGAGAGAGAGGAAAAACCGAGAGAAAAAAAATAGTCATTAGCGCGAAGAGTCATAAATATAAGCTGCGTTTGAGTGCAGAACCGCGTGCGTGAATGGAAATATACTTTTTGATGTATGTAATGTATGCAATATACGTACCACGTTATTGTTAAACAATCAGAGGAGTTTACTATATAGTTTACTAGAGTTTGTTATTCTTGGACGGTGACGTTTTTATTTTCCTTTTTGCACGAGAGAATCGTAACGAAGTGTACAGAAAGAAATTCGGCATTGTTTTCGGACAAATAACAAAGATAAGAGTTAAAGAAGGTTTAAAGCGACAATTGATCAACTTCTAATTGAAGATTTTTATTTTTCCTTTTTTTTCTTTTTATTTATTTTCTTATCTTTTCATCCTATAAGTAAATAAAAAAAAAAAAAAAAAAAAAGAATGAAAAGAAAATGTTTTCGAGCAACGTTATTCGGTTCGATTTGAAAAATAAAATTAATTAATTATCGTTCGAATCATCGGATATTCAATAAATAGTATGCGATAAAAGGTATTCTTTACAATCCTCACGCGATAATTTAATAGCGTTCGCCTAACTAAAACGCTCAAAATAAATAATCTTAATCTTTTGCCCGTACGTATATCGATCGTGACCAAACTCCTCACGCGAATCTTCTTTATTAATACGTTGGGGTAGCGCTGTACCCGCTTGTGTACATACATACATGCATGAAATATTCCACGATGTATTCGAGCACTCAAACTCGTACACATCAAGGATCAATAAAGGCAGAAAGACAGTCAGAGAGAGAGAGAGAGAGAGAGTCTAGGGACTGATTTGTTCTCGTCCTCGTAACAATTTGCACTCGAACGCGCGTGGGTACGTGACGCATGGGTTATAAGAGAAAGATGCGAGGGGAAGGAGCTGAGGGGTTGAGAAGAAGAATTGCACGAGTAGCAGAGAAACGGAGGGTTCGTTCGTTCGTTCGTTCTCTTTCCTATTGCTTTGACGCGAAAAAAGATGGAAATCACGCGGAAGATGGAAAGGGATCACGCGGTTCTTTTAAATTTCTCTCTCTCTCACTCTCGTTTATTCGACGAAAAAAAGAAAAAAGAAAAAGAAATAGGAAAGTACAAGCGCGTGAGAGAAAGAGTAGAAGAGGAAAGAAAAAAAATGGGCGAAGGTTCGGCACGGCACTCGTGACTATCGCGATGTGCAAAAAATATAGTCGTTGTTAGTAGTTTCCTACGATCCTTCCCATCGTCTCTATTCCTGATGCTTCCATTTTTTACGTTATATACGATAAATGATCCACCAAGCTTTTCCACTCTCTCATTTTCTCTCATTTTCTTTGTCTCTCTCTCTCTCTCTCTCTGTCTCTATTTTTTGCGCTCGGTTCATCATTATTATTACCATTGTTATTATTGCAACCATTATTATTATATCGTACGTCGAGGTCGAAGAAACGATCGAGTATCACTTCGCTGCGAGTAAATGAATAACGGTCTCATGTCTTTTGCCGCGCGTTAATTATCATTGATAACGTTAATTTTCTTCCTTCGTCTATTCCTTCTCCTACATTTATTTTTCCTCTTTCTTTTTTTTTTTTTTTTCATTTTGTCTACTCTTTCGTAAATGCTTTCATACGAGGGTGAGAGAAAGAGACGTTGATGTTTATTGATCAATCTTGTGGGGGGCGTTTACTAATTTAGATCGTTATGTGGCTCTTCCATCGCAATATAATAAAGCAAAAAAGTAAAATATTTCGTGGGAGAATAATTCATCAAGCGATGAAGTATTATTATTTTTAACAGAGGCGCTGCACATATACGTGCGTACTTTTGTACAGAATACGGGCGTAATATACGAGCAAAACAATTACAACTGTTAAGCGAAATGGATTTTGATGATTTCAATTAGGATGCATTTTCATTAAAATTTTCGAATTACCGTAAAAAGATACATCGGATATGCAATAAAATAAATGGAAAGCGACGATGTACGTAACGAAGTATAAAATTTTACCCGATGTCGGGTCATCGCGATCGTTATAAATATAAACAATAAATCCAACGCGTAATGGATCAAATTTTTTCGAGCTAATTTAATTACATTGTTTGACTCGATCGAAAAATTTACCGAGAAAAAAAAAAAAAAAAAAAAAGTGGGAAAGAGAGGAAGAAAGCGAGAGAGACCATAAAAAATAATATTCTCCATTACACGGTATCCGGATGAAATCTTACACGTGGCAGATGGTCAGCGCGAGCACATGGCGAACTTGGCAGGAAAACGCACACCGACGTAAAGTCGTGTATACGTATGTGCTTATGCGAACAACGAAAGAAAAAAAAAAAAAAAAATGAATAAAGAAAAAAAAAAAAAAAAAAAAGAAGGTCAAGGGACGTGCCTACTTTTCGCGTGATCGATCAACCGATCATCACCGTCGCCGACGTCGTAATCGAAGCTATTATTTCACTCGACCGCGCGTACATCTCGCAGGATACGTCGAGTAGTTTTGAGACGCTCACACCAGCGCACCTTCGACGCGTTTCATACGTGTATAGCCTATAAACGGAGGTGTGAAAATTGATTATTATTCGCGCGAGATAGCGCACGGAAAGACTCGTCACATTCGAACGGATGAACGCTCGCTTACGATGTGCGAGTATGTATGCATCGCGTAAGATCTGCAGGTGTACTATGCATACGATAAAACGTGATGGAAATTTTTATAAATAATAAATAAAGGATGAGTATTATAGATGTATACGTGGATACGTGTGCGTTAGGTGTGCAAAGAAATATTATAAGGTTAAATATTAAACGCAGACATATCAAAACGAAGATAAAAATTTTAAGAGAATTCGTGTACCTTTACGCGTAAAATCATTTATCACGGATTTTTTCTTATCATACGACAATCGTTGTCAATTTATGCTTAGGCATATTTGGTTTTTGATAAATAACTCGTGCTTGCAGACAAATTTGTAATTCTGCAATATAACGGATACAAAAATTATAAAAATAAAAGTACATTGGTGTTTAACTTTTTTTTTTTTTTTTTTTTTTTTCGTTAATAATAGCAACGATTGAATCGTTACAATAAATTATTAAACGTTTTATAAAACATGTGAATTTGTGAATAGATTAGGTAAGATTTCCGAGATCATTATAAAAAATTGTGTATTATTTGTTAAGCACCTTTTATGAATTTCTCATGCAAATTTCAACAAGATAACGGCCAACATTTCAACCGAAACTCGTCGCTATCGGCATAATAAACATATAAAATAAAGTTGAAACGACGAAGAAAATATAATAATATTAATAATAATGATAAAATGATAAGCTTTCACACGAAATAATGGAAAATAGGAAAATAGGCTCGTAAAAAAAGAAAGGAAAAAAAAGAAAATAAAAGAAAACGACAATAAGATTTTATGTACAAGAAGACGCTTGTATTTAATTTAACGAAAACACTTTACTTCTAGATAGTTATCGCTTTTACGAAAATTAACTTATCTCCGAAGGTTTATTGGTCCGATAAAATGTTTCGTAAACTTTGGTGACGAGGATGAAAAAGACCGGTTAAGTTCTAAGTTATTTATCAAGTTCTATATAAAATAGCCTCTTACCTTCAACCGAAATATTTAACATCGTCGCCTTTTTTCCCTAGTACTCATAAGTCAAAGAGTAGAATTTAAAAAAAATTTAATTTAAAAAATTGAAAAAACTGAAAACAAAATGTTTTATTTTTTGTTTTTTTTCCTACGACAATGTATCAAATAACAAAATATTTAAAATCATAGAAGGGAAATCGGTATATTAACACGACCGAAAAATACATATCTGAAAAATTTTTCGTTATCCGATATATATATATATACAACGACTTTCTCAACTTTTTCCAAGCTTTCGCGGATAATTTCCCATCTAGCGAATCACTTTGCCAAGAGTCGTAACTCTAGCCGCGTCGCATGTTGAGCGAAGCGTACGTATAGCAGCCAGCAATCAGCGATATAGCTCCCATCAGTCGGAATGAGTCTGTCAGAGCTTACAATTATTTTAACGCACAGGATGACGACGTTTTATTTTTTAACAACTGCCTGCTGCCGCCGTCGTCGTTGTCGTCGTCGTCGTCGTCGTCCTCGTCGTTCGTGCTATTGTTTTTCTCTTTCTCTCGCGAGTATTTCTTTTCCTCTCCTGCTCTCTCTCTCTCTCTCTCTCTCTCTCTCTCTCTCTCTCTTTCCGTGTATTTTATGCAAGCTCGCGCGGGTAAAAAGCACTCGGACCCTTTCGAGAAAAGTCGAGTGAACTGTAAAAGCAGCGACGAGACGAGACACCGGCTCGTCGAGTGCTCGAGTTTTTTGGAAGTATGTGAATTTTGACGCGGGGTTTGTTTTTCGAACGCGCTAGCTAAATGTAAGACTTTTAAACATAATGGTACGTAAATATCGTGTTTTACTACGAGGTACTTGTAAAATGTAAATGCTTTAAAAGTTTTACCTTCTTCAAAATTCGCTGATGCGTCTGATCGGTTATTTAATGTTTTTTTTTTTTTTTTTTGTTTTTTACTGTTGTGAATATTTTATTTTTATATTAAAAAAAAAAAAAAAAAAGAAAGAAACATTTTAAAATTATGATTATGATAAACTGTTGGGATGTATTTTCGATAAGATAATCATAATTATTTAGATTTTTTAAAATATACGAATATCAAGCTAGCGAATTGCAAAAATACTCAAGTGAGCTTCAGTTTTAATTGAAATTTTTTCTATTCTGTAAAACAAGCAACGCATGTATGCAAATGGAAATTATAAAAAAATGATCACTTCTTATTCTAAACAAATATGAGTTTTAAATTTTTATCTATTATTAAGTTGTATTTATACTTGTAAAATAATTTAAAAAGTTTGTGCATCTGTTTTAATATCGTTACATTGAATATTTCAATATAAAACACAATATACAAATTGAAATATCACACATTTTTAATTCACGATATTAAATATTTGCATAAAATACAAAATGTAATATTAAATAATGCAAATTGATGTCCACAACAACAATGCATTTTTTAATTATTTAAAAACAAGAAAAAAATAATGAGAAGAAAAAAAAAAGAAACTCGTCGAACAGTACATCACATGGGGAATACTCCAGGAATATCGAGTCAAACACTCGTACGATGAGATCGTATAGACTCCCGGGGAAACACATAAACCAACCCACGCACTTTTTTTCTTTTCTCGTTCTTTTATTTTCCATTATTATGAATATACACATACACACATCCGTCTACTTCTCTCTTTCCATTCCTCGCAATCCTCCAAATACGCAATCTCGCGGACTTATCTTAATGCATCTTGCATGGCTAGAGAGGAAGAAGAGGTAGAGAGAGGGGAGGGGGGAAGAGAAAGAAGGAGAGTTAGAAAGGGTATGAGAGAGATGTAGCGCGCGGTGTGAGGGATGAGCTTTTCATCGGTCGGGCGCGGACTTTCCGGCCATAAAGCTGTCACACGTGGGGCGAGAGAAAGAGAAAGAGAGCGAGAGAAAAAGAGAGAGAGAGAGAGAGAGAGAGAGAGAGAGGAGGAGGAATAGCGATCGGGGGAAAAGGCCAAAGTTTATTTTCTCCTCTCTCCTCTCGTTCTCTCTTCTTTTACTTCTGCTTTGCCTCCTCCTTCGCCACGCTCACGGGCTTTCGCATAAATAAATTTCGTGCTCTCTTTTCTCTCTGTCTCGCTGAGGCAATGGTCGAGGCGTCCGGAGTTCGGCGTCGATATACGCCGGGGCTGGTCATTATTTATCGAGGCGCTTCGTGTACTTTTTTAAGGCTGAGATAGAAAGAAAGAAAGAAAGAAAGAAAGAAAGAGAAAGGGGTGCGGCCTACCTTTTGCGGAATTCATTCGATTCGCGCGCGGAGATCTTTGTATAAGCGAATGAGAAGGAGAGCTACTACTTTTACGTTTCGTTGAAGAAGAGAATAAAAGAAATTCGATTCATCGTAAATTCATAGCACAGCTGAGCTTTTTTTTTTTTTAAGAACGGCGTTGAACATCCCTTAATTCACAAATACATAAAAGATTTTTCTTGCGTAATTTATGAATACCACGATTTATGAGATGATTTTATATATATAGATATGTATTTAGTTGTTAAATGTTGCTCCAAACCGTTGAATTTTAAGCGAATTGTTGTGCCAAATAAGATTATCCGTATTGAAAGAGATTTTCTTTAATATTGTTATAATAATAAATGTATTAACAACAATAATGTGTCTTGTTACCTTCATCTAAAATGAAGGATTTTATTATAAAAGA
Source organism: Chalcis sispes (assembly GCA_949987625.1). Taxonomy (NCBI): domain Eukaryota; kingdom Metazoa; phylum Arthropoda; class Insecta; order Hymenoptera; family Chalcididae; genus Chalcis; species Chalcis sispes. The sequence goes on along the minus strand of OX465095.1, from coordinate 74,876,938 downwards.
TTTATTGTTCCGGTATCAAATTTCTAGGCTATTATAGCATTAGATTTCAAAGGCTTGAAATTTAATAAGATAACATGTAATATCTAAAAATCGATACGTACTTCTATTTTTAAAATTAAATCATATTCTGATTTAGAGATTATGTATGGAGGAAAAATTATGATAAATGATCGAAACTCGTTATAAAGAATACGCGCAAAAGTATTAATAAAAAATTTTATATAAACAATTGGCGCGAATGTAGAACGAGTTCTGACCAAATAACTCACTTTCACAAAATAATATTATTATTTAATTCCACATTCTCAAACATTTTTTACCTTTTTTCTTAAATTTTTACTTTTTATTTTAAAGTAAATTGTTCTCAAAGATTTTTTTAATAAAATAGAAGTACCTTATATTACGAAAGAAGATCTAAAGTAAAATATATTATTTTGAGTATTTATAAGAGTCAACAATTTTCTGTAATCATCTGAAATTAAATTTTTATCCTCTTTTTAAAAATTTCCAAGTTTTATGAATGACTCTGAGTGAAAATTAAAATTACCCGACCAGGTTTGCGTAATTCGTTAAAAAAAAAAAAAAATAATATTTTGCTGGAAAAAAAATACACATCTTTCGTGTTTCGAGATCCATCGTACAAGAAGAATAAAAAAGATAAGAAAAAAAGGAGGAGGAAGAAGAAGAAGAAGAAGAAGAAGAAGAAGAATAAAAGGAGGAGGAGGAGCAGTAAGGAAAAAAGAAGAAAAGAAAAAGGAAGAAACGAGGTTCTTAAGACTTCGGCGGCGTGGTAACCGCTTTGGCGCTTTCCTCGTTATGCGAAATACGACGAGCCACCAGATTATTAAAATTACTGCGGTCTTTTGCTTCTTCCGCAGCGACCGAACGGTACACGAAGGAAAGAAACAGATGAACAAACCGAGTAGGGAGAAACAGTCAGAATGCGATCCGAGGAAACGCTGAGAAGTTGAGAGATTTATAAGCGAATGGAACGAGAGAAAGAGAAATGAAAAGCAGAGCCAAGGTAAAAAAGAGGAAAAAGTCGGCGTTAAGGAAAACGGGAGAGAGAGAGAAAGAGAGAGAGAGAGAGAGAGTGAAAAACAGAGAGAGAGAGAATTAAGAAATTTCTTGCTGAACTGTTCGCAAGATTTGATTTATTCGTTTTTTTCGTCTATCCACTTTCTTCCCTTTTTTTACCTCGCACTCTATCTCTCTTTCATTTAATTTTTTTCTTTTTTTTTTTTTTTTTTTTCATCAATTCCATGCACGCGTTCTTATGCGCGCACGTGTGTATGCATACATGCGCGCCACCTTCGGAAATTAAAGGATTAAGCGAGCGTAGCGAAAAAAAGTATAGCTATTATAACCGTAAGCTCTGCATCGAGCGAGAAAAGTTGATCGGAAAAAAAAAAAGAGTGACGATATAGAAAGAAAAAGAAATACGTACGTAAAAGTAAAGAGAAAAAGTTTTTTTTCAGTGAAAATGACACGAAGAAGAAAGATGTTTGAAGTCTTCGTTTGCATAAATTAATAGAAAAGTTTTTAATTCACGAGCTTGAGTCCTTTTTTTGTTTTATGTTGTGAGAAAACGTTTGCTCGTTACGAACGTATTCATATACGTATGTATATGTAAAGGAACAATATTTTTTGCAAAAAATGTGGGTGTAAAATTCACGTGTACCGCTTTCAAAAAGTTTTCTAAATTCACGAGGGCAATCTAAATTTGTTAAACTTGAAAATTACTTTATGTATTCGAGTGCATGTTTTTTATTTGCGTTATATCTACATGTGTATGTATGCATGTGTGCGTGTATGTATGTATGTGTGTGCGCGCGCGCGTATGTGTGAGTGTGTGCTATACAGTTGGTTTCTTTTGTTTTTAGCTATTTTTTTTATTTTTTATTTGCTCAATTTACGAGGGGATGAAAAATATTGTAACGAATGTATTTCATGTTTCGCAAGCACCGAAAATATGCAAACAATTTTTTGCATCCAATTTATAATATCAAGTGCTCTTTGTTAAACATTAAACGATAAAATTCTATCGTTCTAAAAAAAAATTAACGCGTTAACAAATTTTTTTAAAACGTACAAGAGCGTGAATTTAGCAAATTAAAAAAAAGTAAATCTTGTCTAATTGGGTTGAAAGGCAATTTTAAAAATCGCATAAAATTTAGCAACATTTATTTATTAAACATTGAAAAAACATCGCGAATGACTAATAAATTGATAAAATATCAACGATGTTTATTTTATTATGATCGTATAAGAATGACAAAAATGACGGATAAAAAAAGTGCTGCCGTTAAAGTAAAAAAAAAGTGAAAAAGACGAACAATGTAAAGAGAATAATAATGAGTGTAATACAATTAACAGATGCAATACTGTTTTATTACTTGATGCACTTTACGAGGCCGTCCAATTGTTTAAAAAAAGAAAAAAAAAAAAAAAAAAAAAAAAATTAAATTCGAAAGAAAAAGCAAGTAAAAATTCGAGATAATTTTCAGTGTGGTGTTTATTATCTACGTCGCGTAGACATCGAATGAATGGAAATTCTAGAATGCAACAGCGGATATCAAACAATTGGTTTTGTTAGACTTGTCTTACATATACTATATATCTATACATAAGAATACAATAGTATTATTATTATCTGATACTGAATTTTCATTTTACTTTTTCCTTTTTTTCCTTTTTTCATGTTACTAATGGTAGCTGAATGAGTAAAATTGTAAGCATTTGAAATGAAACATTTTCAGCATTTTAGTCCGTAAATTTTTTTAATTCGGTTTAAAATTCTAATTGAGGTTGAATTATAATAATATATTTTACATTTTCTCTTATAATGAACAAAAACAAGTGCATTTTTTTTACTTTGCATGCTTTTTCTTTGCTAAAATTACGTCGGAGCATTTAAACAATTGTCTTAACAAACGTAAATCATGAATAACTATTTAAACATTCATATATTATTATACATTATTTTTTCTTATGCAAAAAGTTTTATAAAATATTTAAAGCATTAATGTCAGAATTAAAATTTTTTACATGCATAGCTTACACAATTGAATAATAAAACGAAAAATATGGAAAGAAATTTTTATAAATTTTTCGAACGCTATATTTTTTTTTCCGTATAAAACTTGTGACGTGTTTGCATATAATAAAAATAACCGTTAAATATTTTGAAGATTTAAAAAAGAATTTTTTGGTTGTATAACTTGATTTTTCAAACTGTTTTAAAAATAATATCAAACAATTTTTTATCTCTATGTAAATAAATAATTAATTTTAAAATTTACATCGTGAATGCATATTTTACTTTGAATAATTTAAAAAAAAATTAATTACAATTGCATACTTATAATAAGTTTTGTGAAACATAAATTTAAGTAAGTAAAGTTCACCAATTGTGTACGTTATACACGTCTGTCAAAATTAAATATTAATTTCGAGCAATAAGAGACTTATGGCGAGCGCTATAATATTGATAAAAGTAACTTTTCTATCAATAATTATTCGAGGAATATAACGAAGTAAGTTAATGGACTTTTCTAAGTTCATTGAGAAAATATTATGACCTCAAACTTGAATAAACGCTGAAAGAGTAAAAAGGTCGAAAATTTTGTACTTTCTGATTTAATTAACGTACATGTATTTAACTTCACATTTTCCAACTTTCAAATCGGAAAATTTAAATATAACAATAAAACTGTATTAAAATAATCTTAATAAATATTGAAGAAAATAATAATTTTCAAACAATTAAGATTTTAAAAAGTGTCAAATTTAAATGTAAAATTATTTCAATAATAAATAGAATCATTTAACCGTCTCCAAACATCATTATCTGTTATATTATTTTTGACAAATGAATATATTTCATGCATCATAATCTTTAAAATTTATTCACGTATCACGTAAAACTTACGTCATTTTTTTTACTTTTCTTTTAAAACACATATTATAAAAGTAGATGGAAGAAAAACATAAAAAAAAAAAAAAAGAAAAAAATAATAAAAAAAAAACACAACTCGTTGATGAAAAGCAACTAAAAAAGACGAAAGGAAAAAGAAAAAGAAGAGAGAGAGAGACAAAGTATTATACACAGCTCGATAAACACAGTTAATTCAACTAAGAAATTTCTTTGAGAGCAACGCAAAGCGCTTTTTCTTCTTTATCCCTCCCGTTTCCCCGTATTCCGACCTTTCTTTTTCCCGGCAGTTACTTGGCTTTTTATCCTAAGCAATAAATCTCCCATCGCGGAAATCAATATGTCTCGGCATCTCTCCAACCTCAACTCTTTCTTCCGTTCTCCCGTCCGCAACTATATGACATACTTATATATATATATATATATTTATATATAAGGGCGCGCACACACACCCACGGTGTATAAGTTTTTATGGGCACATATGCGCAAACATATCCGAGCATCAAGCGAGAAGGTACAAAAGAGTGAACGGGTGAAAGAAAGAAGCCGGTAAACAAAAAACCAAACACGAGCGAAAGAGAGAGACAGAGAGAGAGAGGGAGAGAGAAAGGAAAATTTTGAGTATTATCTCGACCTTTTTTTTTCTTCTCTTTTTCCGCGACTCGTAAATACTCTAGAAAAATGTAAAATGCTTTTCAACGTCGTAAAAATAGATTACGTGTACACATATATACGTTTGCACATATAAGTACTGGTGAAATGACGACGACGTAATGCGCGCAAGCCAAAAAGCCAACTTTAAGATGTTTACGGGAACGAGTATACCTTGGGAAACTTTCTCTCTTCTTCTCTCTTCTTCTCTCTTCTTCTCTCTTTTCTATCTCTCTCTCTCTCTCTCTCTCTCTCTCTCTCTCTCTCTCTCTCCCTCTTTCTTTCGCTAACTCTTTTCTATCCTTCTCTCGTACACGAACTAAAAAAGCGAATACAGCGCGAAATTTGCATTACGCATTATGTGTCAAAAGTGCATTACGCACATAGTACGCGCGAGAAAAGTTGCCCGTGAGATTATGGGCTTTTATAACCGAGGAAAAATATTTTGATACAACATTTTCCCTCTCCCCCCCTCCCCCACCACCCACTCGTTTCCTCCCCCCCTTCTTCCAATCGGGCGCGCGTGTGTAAACGTGAAATCGCCCGAATATTTACGATAACGTCAATAATTATTTTCCAAAATTTTCTGGATGTAATGAAAAAAGGGTGTCGAAAAATTTTTAAGTAATTAATAATTTTTAACTATTATAAATTAAGTGTTTATCGAACACATAATACATATAAGTAAAGCAAAATGAATTCAATCATTTTTTATACGTAACTAATTATAATGAAAACTAAGATAATTCTAAATTTAAAATAAAAAAAAAATATTAATAATTACTTACTTAATTTTTTTATTATCAACTTAATTTTTAATTTTTGTAAATACGTTTGGACTACAATAAATCAATTTGAACATTTAGCATGATTTAATTAAAAAAATTTATAACTTAATTAATTTTTTTTTATAGCATTAACATTTTTAAAATATAACGCTAGATTTATGAAACCTATCGAACCGATGGTTTCAAAATTTTCTAATTTTATGTTTTAGAATTGTGTAAATTAATATTTCCACTTGCTTTTTCCAAAAGATTAATATTTAATCGACTTTTATATAATGTTGTCGACATACTTTTACGAAAAGTCGTCATAATATCAGTTTACGTAGACACATACTTACATCTAGCGTTAATAAAATATCGCTATGAAAACATTTCGAAAACAGATCTTTCCCAACTGCTCTTTAGCGTATATAATTTTAGAAAACTTTCAAAACTTCTTGTTTTATCGTTTGCCACCGTAGAAACAATTTAATGAAATAAAAAAAAGTACCTAAATCATTAAAATGCATATTTCTTACAATAATCAATACATATATATTTATGTGTATAAACTTTGAAATACAATTTAATTCGGACAAAAGTTATTAAAAATCCTACATCGGTTGAAATATCGAAGACGCATAGACGACTATTCGGCGAAATTTCGTTCCCGACGTTTAAATTACTTCGCGCTTATGTAGACCATAGCTTATTCGAAAAAAAAGTTTACCATCCCATAGACGAGGACGACGATCGGTATGCATATTCCCGGTTAACGCAAATTTCCATTTCAAAAATTTTCGACGATTCTGTATAACTTCATACGCGTTGCGAACCGTATCTGAAAAGCGAACTACGAGCTTCCTTTTTGTACGTGCTTTGACTCTCCCTTTTTTCTCCCTCCCTCTCTCTCTCTCTTTCTCTCTTTTTCTCCTTTTTCTTTTCCTCTTTGCCATCGTCTTTTTTGCAAACGTTAAAGCACATACGAGCACAGATACATACAAAGCTATATGTGCACATATGTCTCTGGATACGTATATAGATGTGCGCACGCGTGAATACATACACGTACACACATACTGGATAGACTGTCTATCATAGATATCAGACATAGCATACGGTTATACATAGCGGATGCAGAAATAACAAACGTTTTATGAGTGTGCGTGTTTGTGCGCGCGCGCGCGTGTGTGTGTGTGTGTGTGTGTGTGTGTGTGTGTGTGTGTATGTATGTAGCGAACATCGGTGAGCAAAAGCTCTTGGCTCAACACTTTTACGAAAGAAGTGTCAGCGCCTGTCGCCACTACTGAAATTTACATTTTAATTGTGGAATATGCATCGGTCTTTTATATGTATATATACAAGGAAGCGCTTGCGTTCACGTGCATGTGCTGAATTTTATATGCACTCTATACTATATATACTTATTCGAATTTCCTCCTCCTGCCTCTCTCTCTCTCTCTCTCTCTCTCTCTTTCTCCTCCTCTCATTCAGTTTGAACAAAGCGGGAAGGACGTTTCTTTTTATTCTGCGAGGAAAACTCGCACAGGAATGAAATCTGCGGAATGAGGAATAGAATAAAAAAAAGATAGAAAAAAAGATAGAAAAAAAGAAAAACAATAAAAAAACAAAAATGTCAATTGAAAATACCGTTATTGTTTTTATTGTTTATGCGCTCCTAGGAGATTAATTATAGCGGTCTAGTGTGCAGTGCAGGTAAAAGGAAAAAGAAAAAAAAAAAAAATATATAGAAGAAGAAGAATGAGAAGGAGAAAGCGAAATAAAGCAGTGACATTGGCGTTGAATTCAGAACCGCTCCGCTGACTGCGCTTTTAATTAAGCTTTTAATTAAAGCTGCCAAAGATGCTTTATTGAGGTTACGATTTTCATGCGCGCGTTTTTGAAAATTTGCTTTATTCCACGGCTGCGCATACATACGGTAATTATAACGCATTCGCGTACCCGGGATGATCTTGAACTTGATATAAATTACGTTACAATTTTATTTCGATGCTTACGGGAGAAATTTTATTCTTAAAGCCAAAAATATTTTTAATTTATCCTTATTTTTTTTTCAAATTGTTAGACGTTTTTTATTTTTTCTTTTTTAAGCTATGAAACCTAATAATACCATTTTTCTCATTTAGAGTTTAAAAAATGAAAGTAGGGATATAATTAACATTGTTAAACTAAGAGCTCGTTGAAATTAATTAAAAATCGCCATTTATTCTTCATTCGCCAAATGTAATACTCACTATGAATCAATGACAAATTTTATCATTGTCCTTCAAAATCACGAATATACACGTAATGCTCGCTCGGGTACAAGACATACTATACTATATAGTATATGAACGTACGCGTCACGTTCATTTTATCGTTAAAAATTTTTTTTTCCAACAAGTAAAATTATTAAAAAATCTCAATCTCAATCTCGAATTCTTCATTACGATCTTTCATTCTCGATTCGATAAATACGGAAAAGTTGAAGAAATCGTTAATATCGACAAATTTTCAATAAACTAAAAATATCTTTACGAATAAACAACGAAACTTTTTTTTTTTTATTTTATTTTAACGAATATTGCAAAGATGAATATACATAAATTTTTATTTTTATACGCACGATTTGAAATAATTTCTAGTGTCTTTTAAGCAACGATTATGTTTCATCTCCTTTCCTTATACGATATGTACGCGCTCGTAGAGAAAATAACAAAGAGGTAAAAAGAAAAAAGAACTAACAAGGCGAAAGAAAGAGAAATCTCTCTCCGGGCTTGTACGAAAGCAAAGGTAACTCGAGCCATTTTATCTGGAATGGAGGAGCAGCAGTTGCTCAAAATAGATTTTACTCACGAGAGGGAGAGAAAGAGATCGCGGCTCCCTATTCGACTCCATTTCTTTACGCGTCGCGCTATGAAGCCATTTAAAGCCCACGCAAAAATTGAGTCGTTCTCAAAATCAGCTCTCTCTCTCTCTCTCTCTCTCTCTCTTTCCTTCTCTCCCTTTCGTTTTTTTCCTCTACTTTATTCACCCTTTTTCTTCTTTCTCTCATGGTAACTTAAGCCCTCTGCGTGAGAGAGCACGACGCTAGCTTAGCTCGCTCGCAAGTTTGTTTCGCTTATGTATCTCTATATATTATATATGTATATATTCATATATCTCGTGAGAGCGACTTTCTTTTCCGCTCGAGTTAGGTTTTAAAAGTTTATTCTCTAAAGTAAAATCGAGTAAGGGCAAAAAAGTAAGGTCGCGAGAACGCGCGAGAGGTGAGAATAGAGCTTTTAAGAACGAGTCAAAGGGGTAACTGCTGCTGTCGCTACTGCCGACACAAGGAGTTGAAGTCATCAAGGACGAGAGGGAAAAAAAGGGGAGATGATAAAAGTAAAACGAAGAGGCGCTGAGCTTAAAGTTGTTAAGTAAGGGTTAGAGCAAAGGTGACAGGTGCAACGACGCACATCGCCTCTGTTTATGGATGTGTATCGGAATTCCAACATATGTTCTTACCTTTAACGCGACAATTTTTTTTTTTTTTTTTTTTTTTTTTTATTTTTTTTTTTTTTTTTACGATATTGCTTCAATTTTACTTGATTGCTGTATTTAAATTGAACCTTCTCAAATTTTTTCCAACGTTTCTTTAATCATTAGGTCAATCAATAACATGTTTCAATGAAAGATATTTTCATTAATTAGCTGCTTGTGCGAATATAAATAAACGTTTAATTTTAATCAATTTAGATGGCATAAAGAACTAAATAATAATAAATGTTTTTGCGTTTTATATCGGCATTGCAAAGTTTATAAAAAAAAAAAACAAAAAAAAACAAAAAAAAAAAAAAAAAAAAACTTGTCTTCCAGCGATTGAAAATTATTCCGCTTTTAAGTACGATAAAATAAAACAAATATATAATGTAAATCAAAGCGAAGGAATTTATTTGAATTATTAAAAAGAGGCGCATAAGCTAAAAAGTTTTTATAGGCTTTAAGGAAAATTTAAAAATCAAGCTACTTATCAGGAGCAAGAAACTTTAGCAGATATATATTATATATATGTATATACACACACACACACAAAAAATAAAATTTTCAAATTGCTCGTCGTCTTTTAGTCGGTAACCTCAAAAGCATGTGGGCTTACCAAAAAGTACCGTTGAAAATCCATTTACCGACTTCAAAGCTTTTTCGCTATACAATACAAAGTAGAAAGTACAAATAGATGCCTAGATTTTTTTCTTTTTCTTTTTCTTTTTTTTTTTTTTTTTTTCTTAAAAAATAAAAAGGTAAGAAGGATTAAAAAATTGAAAAAGCATCCGATATAAAATAAAGATAAAAATTGTTAAAAGAAAAAATAACTTTTATTTGCTTACCTTTCTCACTCCTTTAAAATGAATTTAATTTCAAAACAATAAGTGAATAATGGAATTTTAAAAAGTCTCTTTAAAATAATCGAGGAATAAGCTAATACAATATTACACCATAAAATTACATACATTACAAAATATGCATGGATGCATATAAATACACGGTCGCACAAATGAGCGCGCGCGCATTGCGTAAAAACGCACGCGTGCGACGAAAACGACGCGGTAAAAGATAAGCGCAAACCGTAAATCTACCTATATATTCGTACGCGTTTTGAGAAAAAAAGAAAAAAAAAAAAGAAAAATTGTGAAGCATAAAATCTAACTCTTGAGTGCGCGATGCACTCTGCTGCTCAAAGAAAAGTATAAAAGCTAAAAAGAATATAGAGCGAGTCACTGTCAGATTCTAATACTACAAAGGGATAAATAAAATTATATAGCCGTTTATTTATACATATATATATATATATATTTTTTTTTTGTTTACGAAATTTAGTAAAATTTGGAAGTTACTCGATTGAATAATAAAAATTAAGAAAGAATTAGGAGCTTTAATCAATAAACAAATGTATGTATTTTTCTCCAAGATATTATTTATTTTATTAGATTGAAAAGGATCGATAAATTATTGATTATGTTTTGCTGGAACAAATAAGTAAGTTAGTTTAATTGTAGATCAGTTGATTAATCAATATTTAATGATTTGATCACTGAATAAGTTAATATCATCTCAAGTGAATTAAATAAATGTTTTACCAAATTAGCCAATAAATATGTCTCTTTATGCGTACAACTGTAACAAAGTCGGATATAAAAGATAAGTTAGTTATAAATTTCGCAACGAGATAGCTAATGGAATGGATATTACAGGTCTATTGGATTACAAAATTTTCACCTTTTATACCGCTCATCTATAATCGCCAATCAGGATAGATCAAGTTGACCTACACATACAAGTTTATAACAATTTCTCTCTCTCTCTTTCTATCTCTATCTCTCTTTCTCCGAATTCATTCGAGTATACTTTTGTTCGTATGCATAAACAAACACGGTTGCGTTCGTGTGCGTTAGCACGCGCATACGTGGATTTACGTATGTAAATATAGGTAAGGTAAGACATACATATGCATACGTACACATACGCAGGTATTTTCTCTTATTCTCTGCACACATGTGAAAGTAGACGAAGCAAGTGAACGCGCGCGCGAGTGAGCGAGAGAGAGAGAGAGAGACAGAGAGAGAGAGTCTCGACTTTACCCGTGCCGCAGTAATATCGAGCGAAGCGCAGCTCCTACCCATCCCTACCCTCCAGGTTTTACTTCTCCCAACTCTAGTCTGCTGGAAACCCCTTCCTCGTAGCGCTAACCACAGCAGAGAGAGAGAGAGAGAGAGAGAGAGAGAGAAAACGCGTTGGCCGTCACTCCTCTGCCCTTCTCCTTCTACTACTACTACTACTGCTACTACTATAACCTCTACTAGGCGAATCGACTATCCCTTGAGTTCTCTTTGACTCTTCTTCTCTTTTTCTCTCTCTCTCTCTTTCTCTTTATAGGAGCTTACTATCTTCGCGGTCTGCTTTATCTCTCCGGCATGTCGGATACCCGAAGAGTCCGAGTTTCTCGCACTTTGGACGGGAATGGGTAAAGAGAGAGAGAGAGAGAGAGAGAGAGAGAGAGAGAGAGAGAAAGAAAGAGAGAAAGAGAGAGAGAGAGAAAGAGGGACAAGAATGGAGAAGTAAGGGAGGACAGGAGAGGATGAGGGGTGGCAAACGTACAAGACAAAGGGAAAAAGCACAAGAGAATATGTATGAAGCCACGTGGCACTAGTGCTAATGTTATTCCGCTTAGTGCAACGAGCGAAATTTGCCTACAGGGCGTGCTCGAAAGAGAAAAAGAGAGGGGAAAGAGGAAGCGCGGATTCTTCGCCAGTTGCGCCAGAGAGACAGAGAGAAAGAGGAAAGAGAATCGTAGTAATTGTTGGCGATATCATCGTTCGAGCTTTTAATTTTACCGAGGCTTTTTTTTTTGCCATCTTTAGTATCCTCTCTTTGACGCATGGTTATGATACAAGTTGTTCTCTCACCTGGGCTTCAATTGTTTCTTTTTCTATTCTTATTTTATTTTTCAATTATATCAGATTGTATTTTTGCTCTTTTTTCTTTGTTTTACCTTTTCAGAAATTAACGCGTAGACAACTTTATTAAAATTTCCAAGTTTCAAGATGTAAAACATGTCTAAGCTTTTTCTTAATTTTTTTTTTTTTTTTTTTTTATTATTTTGAGACATTGAATCTTTGTTTAAATAAAAGAATTATTTTTATTTTAATTTCACATTGGTTATAAAAAGACGTAAGTTAAAATATCAAATAAAAAAATTAATAGTGTCTTCTACGTTTTTTTTTTAACTTTTACAAAAATTGTAAGAATATTTAGGGTAGGGTAGCCTATACGTAGGCACTTTTAAATAATTTGCTTCTATTTTAAAATAAAAAAATCTGATTCAAAATAAAACGTGTTTATTATCAAGATGCATCATTATTATTGAAATAAAATTAGAAATAATTACCAGAAATATAAATATTTAATGGGGAGATACATAAAACAATATATATATATATATATATATATATATATATATATATATATATATATATATATATATATATATATATATATATAAAACAATAACGAATACATTTATTAAAACTTTGTGTCATTAATCGAAAATATATATTTTTAAAATATCAAATAGTAAAAAATTTTATATGAGCACATTTGACCTTTGACGATGCATTTTTTATTTAAGAATATCTATTTAATATATAAACCTATTTTATAAATTAATTCAATTAAAATAAGATAATATTATTTTAGAATTGAAAACAATGAGATTATTTCAGATATATATGAAAAATTGATCGCAATTACAAATAACGATTTTCAATTACTTTAGAGTTGACGGAAAGCTTTGATTTCGATACATCAAGCAGCAAATATACACTCGATAAATTTTAGATTAATTATTATTTCCACTCAAATTTATCATACTGATTGATTTAAAATTATCCCAACTGTAATTCTATCGAACACGCGCTCGATGTTTAAATTAACGAGACTCACTTCCAACTATGGGCGTAAAAATAACGCAGTGAAATTAAAAAAAAAAAAAAAAAAAAAAAAAATAATAATAATAATAAAAATTTCTCGTTGAGCAATGACGTACACCGATTGAAATTTGCCGTCGAGTTAACGCGATGAGCATATAGGATCGATCGATTTTAGAAAGCTATTGCGCTGTGCACTTTTTGGATCGTCGATACGCTCGACCTCCCAACGTACCGCTAGCAGCGGCAGCAGTAGCAGTAGTAGTAATAGTAACAGTAGTAACGCCCGTGCATAGGTCAGACACTTTGACAGGATGGCTTAATAGAACCCTCTCTTTTTTTGTCTCTCTCTCTCTCTCTCTCTCTCTCTCTCTCTCTCTTCCTCTTTCTCTCTTGCTCTCAAGTGCGGCGATGCGCGTCCCTGTTTCAGTAATATCGGGCAAGCGAGATTTTGGCACTGTCCTCCCCCCTCCCTTAACTCCTCTCTCTTTTATCCACCTTTTTTTCTTTGATTGCATTTTTAGCGACATTAATCGGTTGAAAGTCAAGTGGAAAAGTATACGTAAAGTGATTTTATTCGTAACCTTTATTGATATCTGATTAATTTTATCACTGGCTAATTTGAAAATCAATGGGATGCGAATTATTTTTTGATAAAGGCTCGGATGTTAAATATATATATATATATATATATATATATATATATATATATATATATATATATATATATCTATATACAGACAAAGAAAAAAAAATTTTCTTGCTAAATATTTCGAAATAGTTTTATTAAAGGAACGTGTAAAAGATTTATTCTAAACAAATTATATTTATTCATAAAATTTTTTCACAAGCGCGGAATTATCGAGTAAGAATTGACAAGTTTCATGAATAAAATAATGTAACCCAGTTTATAAATATTTGAAATGAAATTGTCAATCGATAAATTCAATAACCGTTAATAATAATAAGACGATTATAAATTATAACGATAATTTTTTAAATGTATTATTATTTAGAATCTCTAATTATACACCGATAAAAGAATTAACTTGATTCAAAAAAACTAATCTCGAACCAAGAAAATCATTTAAAAGAAAAATATTTTCTTGACTAAAGAATTTTCGCTTTAATACACATATGCATTACAATTATTTTCCTTCTTGAATTAAGCTAATTATTTTATCGTTATATGAACGATTAAATTTTAGGACACGATTCGGTTAACCATCTTGAACATAGTCTCTTGCTTTTAAGTAAGATTAAATTAACCGAATTATTTATAACCTCAAGCTCTCGTGTTTGGTTTACAGATTAAAACGTACAATTCGTTTTGCTTGAAGATTTCGAGCGCTGAAAAGAAATGCAAAGAGTAAATATTTTTGTTTTATCACGTTGTCTCCGTCGTTGTCGATTCTTCCTTTTCCCTCGTTTTCTCCAATTTCAGCGGAATGAAAATCGGGCAGCTTTGCACCTCTTGCACGTTGTTGTCCTTTGATATTATATAGCACGCGATATTGTTATGTAAATTGTAAGAAAGTTTAGTCGCGCCTTAGCGAGAGAGTTTACATGTGCAGCCCTACAGCTTTTTCGCTTAATCGCGGCACTGGCACTTTTCACACCTCAATTATGCGTGACCATGTCGAGAACGTGAAAGAGAAAGAGAGAGAATGAGAGATATATATATATATTGTTGCTAATTAAAGCTAAAGCTCAACGTTGGATATTTTTCCTTCGCACATAACGATTCTTTGGCGCTTTTGACACGCGATTCTTTAAGAATATAACCTACTTCTTGCTCAGCTTAAATGGTCGACTTGTGAAAAATATTTTTCGTTACAAATTGAGTCCAATGATAAAACGTTTTTAATGAAAAAAGAAAAAAAAAAACAAAAAAAACAAAAAAAAACAAAAAAAAAAGAAAAAAAACAAAAAAAACAAAAAAAACAAAAAAAAAAGAAAAAAAACAAAAAAAAAAAACAAATAACTTTTAAGCTTATTTCAGAATTTTAACGCATTTTAAGTAAACAAATTGACGACTATTATTTTTATTATATATTTTTTTTTATCTTCTTTACACCGCTTGTTTTGCTATTACGAAATAGAAAGAAAAGAAGAAATACAAAGAATGTACAAAGCGATCCAAAAATAGTCCATTGTCATACATATACACACATGAATATATCTCCAATATACCTAGCCCCGTTTTTTAACGTCCATTAAGAGAAGAAGAACGAACATACTCCTTAAAAGACGAGCGCGAGCGCTTTAACCTCCAGCGACTACTTCTCAAAATCTCTTTTGGAGATTACTCGAGCCTGCGCTTTATTGCAAGGACTATTTGCTATTTGCCCTATGCGCGACTTACCCTTTTGAGAGGGAGAGATAGAAATAGAGAGAGAGAGAGAGAGAGAGTGAGAGAGTGAGATCTTTCTCTTCTTCAATCTGCATTGTACGACCTCTCTATGCACTATATAAAAGATTTTACTTGGTATGCAGAACGTATTTGCTTCTACATATATACACCGCTATTTCGTAAAAGCCGAGGGACAGTTTCCTTTTTTTTCTTTTATCTCTCGTTTCTTTTATCGTCAATTTCGCTGTTAAACTCTTTCGTACATACGTGGCTCTTCTTGGCTACTTTTAATGAAATTTCGAGATATGGCACATGTCCCAGATTCATTAAAATTAACAGCGTAATTTAATTTTATCAAAATTAATTCGATAAATAAAACGACGTTAATAGCATTGAAATTTTAAATAAATAAATTTAACGCGCACCCGACGGCAATAGTAATAACGAAAGACGAAAACAAAAAATAATTCGACGGAAACATAGACATCGTTTCCAAGCAGCTCATGAAAATATAGAGTTTATAAACTTTCGCAACGTATTGTCGCGCGCCATACGAGTTTACGGTTAGCCCTTGGCACGAAAGTGTGTGTGAGAGAGAGAGAGAGAGATATGGAGGGAGGAATAGAACCTTGAATCCGTTAAATATTAATGGCCCTCGTATAACGTCTTAACACGCGCCCGTGTAACAGATACGCGGAAACACCTCGCTCACGTCTAAACGAAGCAACGCGACGCTTCGTTCTAAGGGTATATAGAAAGTTATAACTCTCGTCGCTGCATTTCTGCCGCTTGCATGTACGTCAAATAGATTTTCAAGATTTGCTGCGATAACCACACGGCTCTTACTGTAACTATCTATTTCTCGCGTTTGATAAATTAACATGATTTTTAAACTATGATGACGGTGATGGATTCACATAATTTATTTTTTTCTTTTTTTCTTTTTTTTTTTTTTTTTTTTTTTTACAATGGATAAGTTATCTTGATTAAAACGTAAAAAGTTGTCAAGTTTTTTATAACGCAGTAGCGTTAATTTTTTTTTTTTTTTTTTAAGATAATAATTTAATCGTGCAAAATAAAGATAAATTGTTGAATAATTGATACTTACGGTCTACACTTCATCGACGACAAAATTTATACTTTAAATCGATAAAATAAAGTCTCGTGTACTAACCTGAAACAAAAAAGATTGCGTTAATATTGAAGAATAGCGTTCATGTGTTTATAAGCATACATTAGTTAAGTAAACTAAGATATTTTTGCATAAAAATCTGCGTAAACGAGGAGGGACGTGAAAACAAAGGAAAAATAAAGTATTATGAATAAAAAAATAAGCTTACATTTCCGCAAATACGACGCGTGGAATACTATTAGTAAGCTTAAAAGCTCAACGAGAGAAAGAGTTAACGAGTCGAGAGCGGCAAAAAATAAAAGAATCTACAATTATGGTAACGGTGCACGGTAGAAAGAAACAGTATGAGGTAGAAAAAAGACGGAGGTAAAGAAGAAAGAAGAAAAGAAAATAGCGTATTACGATGCTTCGTTGGAGCGAGAAAGCAAGTTTTATGAAAGCGCAAACAAAAAGGTGGGGATGAAGGCGACTAATGCAAGCGCAAGTCCGCGAATTAAATTCAGTTAGATAACGTCACCGCAAGAACAATAGCAGAAAGTACAAGTTTTAACGTGGCGACGTTATGTATACATCTATACGTGCATATAGGCGCGACACGGAGAGAGAAAGAGAAAGAGAGCGAAAGAGAGCGAAAGAGAACGAAAGAGAACGAAAGAAAAGAAAACAATGAATGAGAGAGGGAAAAGAGAAGGGGCTTGGAAACGAAAGAGGATGAAACAAAAAAAAAAACAAAAAAAAAAAATAAAAACAAAAAAAAAATATTCCTTAAGGCTAATGGAACTACTCGCGGTTGTATTTCCTGTACACGCGGAATAAAGTATTCGGCGAGTTAATAGAATTTCTTCGAAAGTATTTTTTAACATACTATATATATATATATATATATATATAACTCGAGGTAGCATCAATATTTACAAAACGATATAAGTATGCCCTGTGAATATAAGTTGAAAAATAAAACATGGATATTTATATTTGGCTGGCTTTAATTTATTGTACATTTTCTTTAAAGTGAATTTTAATTGAAATTTAAATTTTTCTGTTTTTTTTCTTTACAATAATTTGAATAGGGAAATTCTAACAAACGTCACCATTTTTCTCCAGTACGCTAATGGTGTTTCTAAATGAATTAACGAAATGCAGTTGATTGAAAAAAAAAAAAAAAAAAAAAAAATTAAAATTAAAATATTGAGTATTTGAGTATGGTTATATCATCTTGAATTATCCTAATAAATGCCCAGAACGTTTCGACTAATTATTTTCAAATTCAAAATAATTCAATTAATGTTAGTTAAGTATAAAAATATAATTATGCAAATATCCATTAAATAATAAATCTCAAACGATTGAATATAATGAATAAAACCGATGAAAAATAATTCAAGTTCTTGAGTAGCATTGAGTAATCTTAAGAACTAAAATTACTCAATAAAAAAAAAAAAAAAAATTAAAGAATCTTTAAAAAATCGTTTTATTCTAGCAATAAATTTAGAGGGATGAGAAATTTACAAAGAAAACATTATTATAATTTTATATCAGAACCCTAATGGTAATATCAATATCTTATCGATCGAATAATCACGAAAGAGAGAAAAAGAAAGAAGAAACTGTATACATTCTTATAAGAATGTCATTAGGTTTCATAACGCATACCGTTTAAAACGAATTCACCTAATGGAATTCACCTCGTGTAAACGAAATTTTTATTATACTCTTGTTAAAAGTAAATAGACAATAAATACAAGAAAAAAAAACAGATAGAGAGAGAGAGAGCAATTCGTAAAGATTTAGTATAAGAAAAAGGGAAAAAAAAAGATTTATTTTTTCTCAACTTTTATCTTTTTTCGTTATTTTATTTTATTATTTTTTTTTTTTTTTTTTATTCGTTCGCTCGTTCGTTTCTCTATCTTTTTCGTCGATGAAAGCAAAGTAAATGAGCCTTTCTATCTCGAAAGGGAATCACAGAAGGCGCGGAGGATTGAGAAATCGAATTAGTTGCCTCGAGTTTTGTGAGCACCGCGAGACCCTTTACCTCTTTCGCTCCCTCTCTCCCTTAACCCTTGCCGTTAATCAGGGAATCCGAGAAGAGAATAAGCTATTGTTCCGACTAACCGAGACTGCAGTGCAGGCCAGACCCCACGAGAATCCAAGAATCTCAAATGTTCGCTCTCCCGGTTGTGTGCCGAGGCCGGTAGTAGCTGTAGTCCTTTCAGAGGAAAGGAGAATCGAAGAGGGAGAGAATAAGAGTGAAGCCAGCCTCGTTGTCGGGGAAAATCGATTCGCGATAAACGCGCAAGCAAGCGAGAAACACCGAAGAAATTTCTATCTTTTACTCTCTCTCTCTCTCTGTCTTTTTGTCCTCGTTGTATGCGTCTCGATTGTACAAAGAAAATTACGCGGATTGAAATAGAAAGAGGACGACATTTTACCATTATTATATTAGATGTATCTTAATTTATCTTTTCTAACGATTAATCTATCTTTTTGATATGCTGCATTTACCGGCATACAATTGGTTGGAAATTTTCTTAGACTAAATGTATTCGATAAAAAAAAAGCTGTGCTCCATTATTAGGATAATTGTTTTTCGTTTTACTGACTTAAAAAAGTGATTTGAAATCTTTTTAATGAATTATAAAATTTGTATTCTGTAAAATTCTTTGTAAAAAATCGCCATTCAATAAAATAAGCTTTCTTTGACAAGACAAAAAAAAAATTTCTTTTCTTATTTATAATAAAAAGAAAGAAAATCTTTCAAACAATCTAAAAGTGAATGTTATCAGATCGATATTAATATTTAACTATTTTTTTTTTCTTCTTTTTTTTTTTAGGTATCGTTTCAAATATTAAAGAATTTTTCAAAGTTAACGGATTTATTCTTTTTATGTTAAAGGTTCAATTAAATAAACAAGTATCGGTATCTTGTAGAGGCTACATTAACTTAATTTTGTTATATATTCAGCTATTTACAGTTACCTGTTATTGCTTCTTTCGGTACAAATTTTATTCTTTTATCTTGATGAAAGTAAATTTTTTTTTCTCATTAGTTAATTGAGCGGTAAATTTTTTAAAGAAGAGTTATTTATTTTAATAATGAATAAAAATGTTACCGACGTACTGTCGATGTCTTTTTTCTTCGTGAAGACTTATTGTTGTTTCTACAAATTGATATTACCGAGCTAATGTTCCGAGTCGAAATTATGTATTAATTTTACTTTCAGTGTAGCATTTTAGCATTCTACACATAGTTAATATTTGGTAAAAATAATAATACAATAACGTAATATAAATAAAATTATGTTTCAATTTACTAAAATTACCATTCGTTATAATGCGAATAATTGAATTTTGAAAAAATAAAAAAGCAACTGCGGCGCGCGATTGTTAAAAAAATTTTTCCGGAACAAAGGGGAAGCTCAGACTATTCGTTTAAAAATACGAGCTTACGAGAAAATCGCAACGCGAAATGTTTAACCGACCCTTTATCCAACCGAGTCCATTGTTAGGCAAGCCCGAATGTGAAGGAAAATAAAAAAGGATAACTTAACGTGCGTCAACATTAGTTCGCACACCGGTTCGCGCGAATTTAAATATAAAAAAAAAAAATGAGACATTTCCCGGAAGAGAGGACAGAGAAAAAGAAAGGCGTTACTGCCAAGTCTCTCTTAGTCTCTCTTAGTCTCTCTTACTCTCTCTCTCTCTCGCTCTCTCTCTCTTTTCTCTTTTCGAGCTGAGAAAAAGGGGCAGTTTTCCGTACGTTTATGTACTCTAACTCTCTCACTCTCATTCTCGCTCCCTCTCTCTCTCTCTCTCTCTCTCTCTCTTTAAGGGAAAATGGCCGGCGCCGTGTGCACTTGCTAAACGTAGACGAAGTATAGTTCACCCTTCCAGTAGCGCTGCTGGCTCCTTGTTAGAGGAGCCGGTATTTTCTCTTTCCTCTCTTTACTTTCCGAGCTCGAATTTTGAAATTCAAAATCCTTGGGAAAAAACTCGCCCCTGCCATCTCGCGTACAGTATAACGTACAGAAGGGAAAATCTTTTCCTCGTTGGGAAAGATTTTCGCGTGAAAAAATTAATTTAAAATAAAAAGAAAAAACGAGAGAAAAAGAAAGATGAGAAATATTTTAAAAGAACGATTGAAAAAGGATAAGGAAACGTAAGGAATTTTTAGCGGCATTACAAGGTGGCAAGATAGTTACATTTCCGGAAAAGTTTTTAATTTTTCATTATAGAAAAGCAATGAAGGTCGGACGGTCTGCGAAAAAGCGAGAAGAAGTGAGAGAGAGAGAGAGAGAGAGAGAGAAAAGTGCCTCGAGACTCGGCGCCATTTCACTTATCTTTATTAATTGCTGTACAGCATACTTGGAATAACTGTTGTAAAAAAGTCGGCGCGAGCGAGTTTTTAAAGTCAAGGAAAACTTATCTAACTTTTCTCATTTGAGATAAAAATTTCAAAACTTCAAGGCCTGAAGAGAAAGAGAAGAGAGAGAGAGCGCGCGCGCAAGAGAGAGAGAGAGAGAGAGTAAATTAAAATAAAGATAAAAATTACGTGCTGCGACGGTAAATGTTGTCGAAACAAACAACGAAAAAAAAAATTTAATTTTTTCCAACTGGGTTATTGGCTAATGTAAAACATAAATTTTTCTGGTGTTATAGAAAAATAGATTAAGGATATTTTTTCAAAAGATTAATTAAATTTTAATATAATGCATGATTTAATTTATTTTTGAAAATAAGATACTAATTAATTTAATAATTCGATCCAAAAATAAAAATTCACATTAAACTTTAGACAATAAAGATATGATTTTTTTTTTAAATTACCATTTTTTTTTCAATTTCATACGACTTCATTACCTATAATACTCGCGATTTTTTAAAAATTGGTTATCAAACAATTGTGGATAAAATATAATCCAAGATATCGTAAAAAATCTTTTCCTTTGCTCGATTTTTTTCCGAGCTAGATTAGGCAGTAAAATGTAAGAAGATCAAAATATCATATTTATAGATTAAATAACTTACTGGACAAACAAGTAGAATTTTATTGTCGAATTATAAAAGTACGAACAAGGAAATTTAAGCCACATTATCAAATTAAGGCGATCGCTTCGATGTTATCCAGAATCTCACGCAACCTTATCGAAAAAACAAAACATTTCCGAAAAGTAAAATAAATGGAAAAATCAAGCAAGTTCGCAGAAACTCGGTTAACAAAGAAAAGAAAAACAATCCAATATCCGTAAAAAAAAAAAAAAAAAAAAAAAAAAAACAATAAATAAAAGAAAAGATAAATAAGGGGAGTTAATTTTCTCAAAAATCGACATAATATATCATGTTCCTCAACGGTATTTCCTTTCTTTCTCTCAAACTCTCAACGCTCTCTGCTAATCTAACGAACACGCGAGCGGCACTCGGTAACGTACAGCAAGAATGTCGTGAATAAATCAGCTGACGCTTACTCCCTCTGTAGTGTATATAGTTGCAATGCCTGCCGCGGCTCTACACCCTACAGTATTTCGAAGCATCTAAAGGACAAATGACGAATCGATTATGTTACGTGGAAACGGATCCACACGCGTGCAAACTTCTACATTTATCCGCGAACGGACGAACCCTTATACACGTATAAGTTTATATACAATAATACGAAATTGAAAGGAGAGAGAGAGAAAGAGAGAGAAAATAGAAATGATCATACATTATATCGTACTCACGCGATGCATTAAGCCACGAGGTATTAGGTGCAAAATTGGAAGCGATTCGCAGCACCGCGATGACCCTCGAGGGTTATGCTTCATGCCGTATATACTATGGTAAAAGAAACAGAAGATAGAGAGAGAGAGAGAGAGAGAGAGAGAGAGAGAGAGAGAGAGAAAGGATCGTACATATGAGAGGGCTCGCATGCGCATACTCGGAGAACCGAGGATCAAAATGTAAATACGAGGAAACATACGCCAGAAGCCGTAACTTTCAACATGATTTCTCCTTCCATTAACGTCTGCCGAAATTACGAAATTTGCTTTATTATCTTTAAGCATCTATTCCTCTCATTATTTCTTACTTTTCTCTCTCTTTCTCTCTCTCTCTCTCTCTCTCTCTCTCTCTTTTACGCGCATATATATTTGCGAATCAACGATTTCGTGGAGAAAGGGAGTAAACGAAGGTGTATATATCGAGAAGAGATGAGGGCATCGAGGTTAAAACGTTTTTCCCAAATCGAGCGATGAATTTCTCGGTAATTGCTTGATACGGTAAACGAGCTCGCGCATGGGAAATCTTTTTGCCGCGTTGAGATTAATCGATGAGATCTTTTTTTTGTTTTTTTTTTTGTTTTTTTTTTTTCGATCGTTAGATTTTATTTTAAGAAAACGTTTAAACTTCAATTTTTATCCGGTGGTAATGCGATTGACCTAATGCTATTATTCAACGTTGCTTGAAAGAATAAATTTTGAAGCGAACGCGTTGATTTAATCTACGAAATAATTACGCTACGTAAAAGTAATAATATTTACTGCATTACGAATTTCAACCCTTCTTTAATATTTTAACGATAAACAAATTTTGTCGGGTTTGAAAGAAAACAAACGAAAAAAAAAAAAAAAAAGAAAATTTCCGCGCGAGAATTTACCTATCGTTTAGCGCGAGATATCTTCAAAAGCATTTATGTAAAATTTTTATTTCGATCGTTTTGCAAGTATAATGAATAATGATAAGCCTCCGACGATAGCGGTTTGTATAAAATTATCGTCGTGCCGAGATTTTACGATGAAATTAATATGTATGCTGGAAATTAAACCAACGATATTTATCATTAACAAGAGAAAAAAAAAAAAAAAAAAAAAAACAAAAAAAAACAAAAAAAACAAAAATAAATAAACGTTTTAAAAAAAAATCTGCGCGTATTTTATTATCCACTTCGAGTTAAATTTATTGAAATCAAGTCGTTATAATTAGATACTTGAACCACTCTGTAGTTTTGTTAAACATTGATTAATGAAAATTACGTGATCGTGAAATTATTATTTTTTTTTTCCTTTCAATTACATATTTTTTAATATTTCATATTTTATCAATGTTGGCGTATTCATAGAATACAAAATTTTTAAGCGATAATGAACCATTATAATTGAAACATAATGAATTCGTCATCAATAATTATTGTTTTAGATTTAAAAACTTTAAAGTAATTCATTGTCGCAATCGATTTTAATATATAATGTGCATTTATTAATATTTTCCAATCAATTAATCGTATTAGTATTAAAAAATTTCATTCATGAAAAATTAATGAAAAAATTTTTTATAAAATTTCTTGTCTTGTGAATTTAGTTATTTTTCACAATAACAATAATGATATAAGACGAAATAATTTTCATTTAGATTATTGAAAATTTCTTAATTAATCGATAATTTATTAATGCAATCGACAACAAATTTTTTATAAAAAATCGATAAAACGCCATCGATAAATTTTGCCGTTGAATAATTTAAAATTTTACTCGCAGCATAAAAATAATTCGATTAAGCCCTTAAATACACTTTCAAAATTTTCAAGATTTTTATTTTCATTTTAAATGACACGGCAATTTATAATTGTTAAACTTTTGCAAAGAAAAATTATATTGCGAAATAATGAGCGACTTATTTTCATTATCGATAGCTTATTTCTATTGTGGAAATAACAAATTAGCAAGACTCAACCGACCGTTAAAAAGTAAATCGTAATTGCCTTTAGGGCTGTTATTGAAAATTCTCCAGCACGACAATCTTTTGAATTGAAAATATCTCGTTAAAGCTTTTTTTAATAATAAATATAAAAATGCAAAAATAAGTGTTTTGAGGTGGAAAATGAAATTGCACGTAAAAAGCATAGAAATTAAAAATGAATATCTTGAAAATTTTAAGCCAAAAGATTCGTAGAGTAAAAATAGAAATTTTTTCACTGGAAAAATATTTCGATGCACGTACTTATGTGTATACATAACAAACAGAGATTTCGGGCATCGCATCGCAAAGACTGCAGACTCATCATCCATCAAACCCTAATTCCAACATCTACCGACTACTCATTTTCTGCGCAATCATCATTGCACATTCCAAACGCGTTCTACTTCTTCCCCGAACTCCACCCCCCCCTTCTAAAAAAAACCAAACATTCCGTTGTGTCACCCAGATACAAGTTTTGCAGAACAAAGAGAGAGAGAGAGAGAGAGAGAGAGAGAAAAGGAGATTTTGACAAAAAAAAAAGAAGTCAAACAAAAATCATGAAAAGCACAGCGAAGTTGAGATACTAAACTCTCTCCTCACTTCTCTTTCTCTCTCTCTCTCTCTCTCTCTCTCCTCATTCTCTTCTCCATACTTCCCATCTTTCCTTCATAGCTCTTCTAGAGAAGTTCAAGGAGAATTTCCTAACCAAGCGAAATGGGAGTTAAATGCTTGTGGTTATTTGATCGCGGTTGCCTTGAGTGCTGCCGCGTACCTTGACGGCGTTTTGCATCTGCATCTCCCTCCCTCCCCTCTTTATTTAGCTCTCTCTCTCTCTCTCTCTCTCTCTTTATCTCTCTTTCTCCTTTTCTCTTGTTCGAATAGGACTACTTGTCCAAGGGAGAAAGAGAGAAAGTGGAACAGACCGACAGACGGACGCGTGAATTCAAACAAGCGAAGAGAGAAAGTTGGCTATGTACAGGCTACCGGCTGCTTCACTTGAGTTGAGCAAATGGCTAGTTGGACAATGAATTCAAATAATTCGCTGTTTAGCTCTGAAGTTATTGTAGCGAAGCAACCATTCGCATTCGTGTGTCTTTTTTATTTCTTCCTTTCTTTATAAACGTACTTTCTTTATAACCATAAAATGGAGGAAAAAGATTGGAAAGAAAATATACAGCGCAGTCGGAAGAAAGAAGATTACGAGCTGCGATTTCTGTACAATTCCATTGTTGTACTTGAAAAATTGTAGGATTTTTATTTAATCTCATATTGTTTTCTTTTTTTTTTTTTTTTTTTTTTTTCTAAATTCCAATTAAATTTTGTGCATAAAAAACGAGATGCGAAAATTTTCAAATAAATATTCCGAGTGCACGATCTCCAATAATAAATAATAACAACGCAACTTTGATGCAATTTTTTTTTTTTTTATTAATACGGCTTCGTGCGTAGATATCGCATCGAAATTCAAAATTAGTCATTCGTAGACTTACATCTCGAATAAAATTTGTTTAAAGACACGAGCCTTGCCGCGTTTGCTTCGGAAAATGGCATATACATTCTCTCTCGTGACGTCGATCGTCTTCGACGCGTAAATGTACGTACTTTAGTAACTACCGTATATTCCTGCGGTTAGCTTATACGCACGCTGAAGCGGTTTAAGAGCGAACGATCGAGCGCAAGGAACGTATATATAAAGAAAGAGAGGGACAGAGAAAAAGAGAGAGAGAGAGAGAGACATATGTATATATCAGAGGAGGGATTTAGATTATTAATGCCGAAGATTCCCAAGAGCCACGAACTCTCCTACTCGACGCTTAAGTATTGACTCTCTTTCTGCTTCCTCCTCCCCTCTTCCCTTTGCACTTCTTTATTCCGCTATCCCTCTCTCTTGAGCTCTCTTGTATTGTGTTTGTAGGAGAGAAAGAGAGGAGACGCGAGCAAGTGCACACAGGCCGCGTGCATGGAAATCGATACGCGCGCCTGACCTCTGAACGACGTTTGCGAGAACGTTGCTTTTTTATCCCTCTCTCCATCCCTCTCTTTTCATTCTATATACACCTCTCTCTATCTTTTCCCCTCTGTACTCGCTTTTTCAGTACCCGCGGGCTACGAGGTAAACGACGCGTGTAGTGTTTATTCGTTTACTATTATACGTTGAATTTTAGCGATTCATTGTCGATTTGAAATTTCAAGCTGTCGAAATTCCAAACGAAATGAAAATTTCTTTCATTTTTTTCTTTTATTCTTTTTTTTCTGTTTTTTAATATTGGAAAAAAAATAAAAAAATTCATCGATAATCTAAAGTTGTCGACGGTGTAAAAAAAATTCATAAAGATGAAATTTAATTTAAGAAGATGAAACGGATGACATCGTGCGCTTGTCTGACTATTTACGTAGTTATACTACTTGTTTTGAAATTTTAATTTTAATTTTCAAATTACTTTCAATTTATCAATTTTTAATTACATGATGTTTTAATCATTATCAATAAGCGATTAAATAATTGAATTATAACAATAAAGATTTTACTTTTGGTAATAAAACTTTTTAACAAAATCAAACAAAAATAAAATTTAACAAAATCAAATTTCAATTTTAATTTCAAAATCTATAATATTCATGAATAAATGCAATTAACTATTACATTTAAATAAATAAATTTATTTACATTGTTGAGAGATCGCAAAATATATAAAAAATAAAGATTATCGTAAAAAAATTTTTAAACCACGAAGATTGAAATGAATTTGAAGATTGATAGAAGGTTGAAAAGATTCGCCTTTCACGCTTCTCGTCCCACGAGAAACAAAGAGAAAATAAGAAAAAGAAAAATCTGGCGATGACGATAAGGAAGGAGGGAGCAGAGGGAGCATGCGACAAGAAGAACTTGATCGCCGGTCTATGAAAAGCAAAGAGGCGATGGCGAAAGTTAAGGCAACGCAGTATACACAGTACACGGTGACCTTACGGGCCGAGTAGCCGATAACACTTTCGCGTTCAAATATTTATCCATTAAAGACCAACGAAGCTCAGGGAGTACGCTAATTTTTTTTCCCCCATTTTTTTTTTTTTTTTTTTTTTTCTTTATTTACTCAAAGTCCTTTTCTTATTCGTACATGCTTCCTTATCTTTTTCTCTATCCATCTCTACATCGTACTCTGTATGATTTTTATGATTTCACAGCTCGGCGAGTCGTTCATTGGTTGTGAACCGAAAAAAGAATAGCGCGACGTAAAGAGTTACTACGTTGCGTAACGCTCGCGAGTGTTGTGTGGAAAAAAAAAAAAAAAGAAAGAAAAGAAAGAAAGAAAGAAAGAAAGAAAAATCTCACACGAGAAACGCGCGCACGGATAGACGTGGATGGAAGACGTATAAGGAAGAAAACGGTACTTTTGTTTGCCAGGAACAAAGCTGCCGTCGTAGTCGAATAAGGGAAGCGCGAGCGCGAGGGACGAACTTGGCCAGGCATATAGCCTTTGCGAAAGAAAGAGGCAGCGGAGCGAGAAAACCGAGGATAAAGGTGAAAAATCTTCGCCTTCTTTTCCCTTCGTGTCGACATTTCTACTCGCGAGATTCTTAGGTTTTTTCAAGATCTTTCTTTTTCTCTTATTTATTTATTCTCTCTCTCTCTCTTTCTCTCTCTCTTTCATTCTTCAACGTACATATGCACACATTTATACGCTATCGCTTTTCTTGTTTCTTTATTTTTCTTTCGAGGCCGAGATGAAAAAAGACGGAGGCTCTGCGCGTACACGGCGCGTGCACCGTCCGTTTCTGGGTTAACTTTCTTTTGAGAGTAAACAAAAGAAAGTTCTTCCTCGTCGTCGTCGTCGTCGTCGTCCTGTACCATATCGAGTCCTCCTGCGAGAATAAATCAGCGAGAGATTGTGGTATTGCCAAGGAGACCAAATTTTATATAAAAATGGTCTTTTGAGGATCAAGCGAGGAAAAACAAAATCTTAAAATTTTGTAGAATTGCAGCAATAAATATAGAATAGTTATTGCGGATCTCTTATCGAAATGCGAAAAATCAACAGAAAAAGGTGTTGCGTTAATTACAAAAAACGATATCGCGCTGTTTATTTATTTCTTGTTTTTTTTTTTTTTTTTTTTTTTTTTTTTTTTTAAATTTATTTATTTAAAATAACAAAAAATTTTGATAATAGAAATTTTTAATCGTTTTAACAAAAATACAGGAAAAAGAAAATAAAAGAATTATGCTCTCGCATTTCATCGTCTCACAATTCACTTACGAAATAATCAAGATTAGGAATACATAAGTCTTAATTTCGCAAGTTAAGAGATCACCAACTACCTATAGCTCAAGGTCGATGACACCCTTTCGCTCTTCCTTTCTCCTTTCCTATTTCCCTTAATCTCTATCTCCCTTCCTCTCACTTTCTCTCTCTCTCTCTCTCTCTCGTTCTCTCTGAGCGCTTTAATTAGCAAACGCAGCGCGAGACATGATTTAATACCTTGGGTGTGAGCAGTCACGCATTTTCAAGCAAGGATCAAAGCTCGCGCCTTGTGAAAGGGACGCGATGAAATAGCAACCAACCGCGAATGCTCATATATACGTAAGCATGCGAGCGTGTGTGTACAACATGTTGAGCGACTGACCGAGAAGAGAGAGAGAGAGAGAGAGAGAGAGAGAGAGAGAGAGAGATAGAGAGATAGAAAGAGAGAGAACTCGCTGGTATTCGGAGGTTCGGAACGACGACGACGACGTCGACGACACATCGTCCTATATACTCGTAAGCTTTATCGGTCACGTCGACGACGATCCATCAAGTGAGAACGGCCGAGCTTTGTATGCTACCATTAAACTTACTGAGCCGCTCTAGCTTTAAATTTCTTTTATTTTTAAAGGAGTCCGAATTTTAATATCTCGCTAACTTTTGTTCTCTCTTTCTTTTTCAACTTATCTAGACGCGAGAGTTATTACGGGCGTCAAATTTATTGTGGCTGTGGGACCAAAGCGGCTTTTTCAAGTGCCCCCTGGACACTGGTAAAGCTGGCTTACTTCTTTTCTTCTTACACCTTTCCTCTCCCTTTACTTCTGATCAATGTGTCTTCTATCTTTCCATCGAGCAGCTTATAATTTATGTAAACTAAGCAGACCTAACCTCTTCTCCCTGTGCTAGCGTACCGTACGATTTTTTAGTACGTTTTAAACAGCAATACGATATTAAACATACTTTCAATACTTTTTTGTATCAAATTAAATGTCCAATTTTTTTTCTTCCAAGTTCGTGTAAATTCGTGCTTTTCATTTCGTACGTAATTTTTTTTTTTTAAAATACGTTAAAAGAAATTATTTTTTTAGAAAAAATTTGGTGATTTCGAAGACTATTTGCGAATTTGTAATTGCGAATAAAATATAATCACTCGTTCACAGAATGGACGTTTAGAGAAATGATTTTTTTATGACTTTATATTAAGATCGTAAACCAAAATTTACATAAACGAGATTATGATTTTTCTATTCTTAAACTTTAAAACATTAATAATACAAATATTTATCCTTTTAAATAAATAGAACATTATTTGAGTACCTTTAAAATATAAAAGATTAATTGAATAAAAACTCGTTCGCATTTTGATTTTCTAATGAATATAAAATTATTAGTTTTAAAAAATATAAAGCTTGGTAAAGCTAAAGTAGTTAATGAAAATAATAATTCCCATTTAAATAAAAAAAATCATCAACGTTTTTAAAACTAAGAAAAAAAAGGTACGTATATAAATAAAAAAAAGTGTAAAAATCTTAAGACTTTACGTCGTAATGAAACAAGATTTGCATATTCGTTAACTACGAGCATATTTTTTTCTACCTCCATCTGTGTTTCATTTCTTTCTTTTGCAAGATATATTTATATATATATATATATGTATATATATACATTTATAGTCCTGTACACATCCATAGATATAAGTATATATGTATATACGCTAGTTATGTGATTTTCTAGGAACGGCTCCAGCAACGGACTCGACGACGAAGCTATTTATTTACGCAAAAGCACATCACGACCCAGATCCGCGTCTTTACGACAATAATGCGCACTCTGCCGCGAAAATACCAGAAAATACACGCATACACGCGCCTGAACACAAAGTAAATGAAAAACAAAAGGAAAAATAAGACGTGGAAGAAAAAGTAAAGCACACACACGCACGCACACATATTACACTTGCGAGTCTGATACTCTGGTAACAGTACAGTCGTTTATAAGATATCAGTGCAATTACATTTCTGCTTATACAAGAGTATATAATATATAACAATGTACACACGTGTATATACATTGCTATACTCGTACTTATACACAAGTACGCGAACACGCGTGTGGTATCTACGAGCATGACGACATACGTACATTTTATACGCTTATATTACAAGAAAACAATGCACTTTTGTATACGCATATATATATATATACATATATATATATATATATATATATATATATATATAGAAGAAAATTCGCATGTACACACGCATATATTACCTTGTATTTTCATTC
Source organism: Chalcis sispes (assembly GCA_949987625.1). Lineage (NCBI taxonomy): Eukaryota > Metazoa > Arthropoda > Insecta > Hymenoptera > Chalcididae > Chalcis > Chalcis sispes. The sequence continues at coordinate 74,846,401 of OX465095.1, read as the reverse complement.
CCATTTTCTGCTTATTTCTTGTTTCGAAAAAATGACTCGAAGTCTTGTAAGCTACGCGTGCTTATTGTTCTTTTGAAATAGCTTCTTTTGTAAAGTTATTCAAAACTATATCGAAAGCACAAGCACACGCGTACACACAAACACACGAGCCCGTCGCGCTTCTCTCGTTTTCATTTCGATTTCTATATGCAATTCAATATTGTATTTTATATTTTTCGTATACTAAACTTTTTCTGTTTGGAGATTAAAATGTAAGCGTATACGTTGTGTGTGTTTTTTTTTTTTTTTTTTACGATCGTTCGCGGGAAAAAAAATTTCAACGATTCGCTCATGGTAGAATTGCTCGAAAAACGCTTTAAAATGAGACGCACACACCCAAACAGAGAGAAAGAGAGAGAGAGAGAGAGAAATATGTGTTGTGTAACGCGAAATTTAAGCTCTCGTTTCGTGGTATATATATATATATATATATATATATATATATATATACATAATATACATATGTGTTATACATATATATACAGAAAACGTAGAAATGAGAGAAGACTCACGCGTGAGCGCTTGTTTTTTTTATTCTTTTGATTTTTTTTTTTTTTTTTTTTTCCATACCAGCCGTCGTCACAGCCGTTGCACGCAGCAGAACTCGACACGGGCTCACAATCGCGATGTGCACTAAAAGTATTCGTCTATCGTTTTGCGGATCTTCTCGCTCGCTCTCTTGCGCCTATTTCATCCGATATATGTGTGTGTGTGTGTGTGTGTGTGTGTGTGTGTGTGTGTGTGTGTGTCCGCGTACGCCCGCACATTTTTTTCGACTCTGTTTCATTTTCTTTTCCCCCTATTTTTTTTTTTTTTTTTTTTTTGACCAACCAAGCCTACTTTTTTTTTACTTTTGGCTTTTTTCTCCCCTCCGTGCGGTCCACGGCCTAGCTATAATTGGATTCCCGCGAATTCCGTGAATGAAGAGGAAGAGGGAGAGAGAAAAAGTGCGCGCGCGTGTGTGCGCGTGCGAAGGAGAAAGGTGGAAGGGGGAGAGGTGAAAGTTTCATTCGAACGTTATTGGTTTTTGCGAATGGCAGCCACTAAGTTACACACACCACCCGCCAGCTCAGCCGGCTTCGGCCAACTGACTTTGCAGCTTTTCTCTCTACCCATACACACCCATCGACCTCTTATTCCTATTCACTCACTAGGTATACGTACATACTGCGGGCTCTCTCGGTTATTCTTTAGCACCTCTAGTTAACGCCCACGATTCTTTATACTTTCAGAGTTACACAAATTTTCATTCGCATTGCTAGTTTTTGGAAAAATTCGTTATCCGGCGTATACTGAGGCTTTAGTTTCGCGGTAAACCGAAATATCGATAGCTTGTAATCGGATACGTTTGGTTAAGAGCCGTTTTTAATTTTTTTTTTTTTTTTTTTTTTTTTTTTTGTCAACGAAAACAACTTTGTAACGATGAAAACTCTTTGTATGACAAATTCAATAAAATTTATTTTTCGTATTAAGTTTAAAATCTATCAATGATTTTACAGCAAAGCGTTTGTATTATATTTCTATACTTTCTTTTTTAAATTTCGTGTACACGTTAATATATAATTTCATTAAAGAAAATAATTTACCACATTTGATAATTAAACGCTAACGAGTATTTTTAATTATTTTTCATTAGAATTTTTAATAGGTTTAAAAGAATCTAAAAAATAGATTAAATCTCGGTAAACCTAATTATAATTTGTATTTATTATCATCCTTAAAAAAAAAGGAAATAAATTTCGCTCTTTAAAAAACCAGTACCCGATATAATTTTTAATACTCGTAAATTGAAAATTTTTACAACTTGAATCTTTGCTCGTCAGTAATATCTCGTTTTACCGATAGAATATTCGAAAGGTCACCACAAGTAAAATTCCTTCATAGTTATAGCGGAAAGGAAAAAATCGTGAGAGTAAAGAGGGAGGGAGGAAGAGAGAGAGAAAGAGAGAGAGAGAGAGAGCACGCGTTTACTAAACCAGTTAATTCGATCTATAGATTAACGGGTTTGCAGAAACGCAAAGCATCCCTCTATCACGAGAGACCGAGAGAAAAGGCGAGCGCGCGCGAGAGAGAAAGATAGAAAAGCCGAAAGGGTTGAGAGCGTTGCTGCGCTAATGAATTCGAAGCTCTTGTGTGCAAGGGGTATCGATTTCGCCTTGTATTTTCCACAAGTATACCGCCATCATCTCCACCTTTCTCTCTCACTTTTTCTCTTTCCCTCTTCTCCATTTCTCTTATGAAGATGAAATTGCACCATAGCTCCTTGCTTGCCTCGTTTTCTACTCACACGCACATTAATGTGTGTGTGTGTGTGTGTTCGCGTAGACGTATGCAAAGCTTGATCTTTTCCGTGCGTATACGCGCAGCTGACTGTGCGTCAGGAGCGAAAATTTTAAGCGTGAGAGAAGCTTATAGAGAGCCTGGAGCGAATTTTATTCTGGCATTTAAAGATGCCACATATTAACAAGTGCAGAAATCGAGGTAATAATATAAGAAAAATACGTTGAAAGAATACATTTATTTTTATTTATTTATGAGATTTTTGTCTATTACTTTTTTTTTTTTCCGAATAAGACACTTGACTATTTTTGATTAAAATTTATTAAAAACCATTTAATATAAGTTTATCAGCAATGGGAATGCTTATTATATATTAGAAAGATCATTGTTAGTAATGGAAAATGAATATCACTTTTTTCAAAATGTTATTCAGTAGCTTCGATTTTTAATTGAAAAAGTATTTAAGTTAGAAAATTTGTCATCAAGTAATTAATATTTTTAGTTTGACAATGATTAGCTTAATCGGAAATAAAATAATTCGTCGATACTTTCAAAATTATAGAAAAAATTTGGGTTATCGAAAATTGTGTTCATAGATTTTGGATATTTGGCTGAAAATTTGTCGTAATGACATATCAATTTTTAATGAATGTCTCGAACTAGCTTTTAAATGAAACATATAAATGTTAAAAATTTTCTGTAGCACATTAACAAATGTGTATAAAAATAATAAAAAAAAAAAAAAAAAAAAAAAAAAAATCGCAACAACGAATATTACGATTATTTTGTAAATCCATGTATAAATAAAAATGAAAGTAAATAGATTTATCAAGCGCTACAAATTTATTGACAGCATCAATTTGTATAAATAATAATAATACACTACAACGATCCGCGGCATCGAATAAAAAGCTTTTATAGGTACACATCGAATATTTCAAAGCTAGCGTTTATCCCCGCTTTTTCCAATAAAACCACCGGGACGATATTCAAACGAATTTCTCAATCAACGACGCATCCAAATACTACAAAGTCGACGATATTCCAATCGGTCGAAATAATTTTATTTCTAAAGAATTTTACTTCGTTCAAACGTACGTTTTGTTAATAATAATTTAATCTAAAAGTATCATTTAAAGCTTTTGTGTGCAGCGAGTGGCGCGCATGCAAGAGAACGCCCGTAAGATATAGTCAAAACTCGAGTTGGGGAGGGGAGAGGCAACGGTCGCGTTATAAATAAATTCAACTTCAATTATCATCATTATATCGTCTCTCTATTCCTCTCTCTTTCTACCTCGGTAACTTCTCCGTTTATACCCTTCCGCCGGCGATGTAAAAATCAATGCGCCCGACGTATGCGAGAGAGAGAGAGAAAGAGAGAGAGAGAGAGAGCACAAGGAGAATAGAGATGGAGATACATCGAGGAAAACTCGCGCGCGGCATTTAAGAATAAGAGAATCTTTAAGTGAGTTTAAACGGCGCATAATCAAGAGGACACTGACACGAAGAATTCAAGAGAATAGGCACGCGGATGCTTCGTCCCGTATATAAATACATTGCAAAGACGCGCGCGGCTTGTCATAGCATCGTTTAAGATTATTTAACGCGCACTCGTTGATTTTTGACAAAGTTTTAACACGAGTGCATTACATTGAAAATGCAAATAAATATAGGCGCGCACATGCTGAGTACCTACGCGAAAATGATAAATAAAATATGGGTAATATGGTCAATTATATGGTTTGGTGTACGTATTATTAGGTGTATCATGGAAGAACAGAGAGACGATCCAATGAATGATAGACGTCTATAATGCTCTATTGAGAATCGACTATCGACGGCTTTTCCTCTTCCTCTCTCTCTCTCTCTCTCTCTCTCTCTCTTGTTCTTTCTTCGGTAATCCAATAGCTCTCGTAAATGCGAAAAAGTTTGTCCTATGAATCACGAGTTATTTTTGAGCTTGTTTTACAATGCAATTTCGCTCCAAATATTGTTTTAATAAAATTTTATCAAGTAATTAAAGTTTTATACGTCTATTTCTTGCGTCAGTAGAAAAACGAAAATAAAAAAACGAATGAAACTTTTAAAATTTATCGAAAATTGTCATTGAAATGGAAATTAATGTTTTTAATGCAATTCAAATATTTTATTTTTTTATTATTATTTTTTTTTTTTTTTTTTTTTTTTTTTTTGTTATAAGTGTATTATACAGTTTTCTTTTGTATAAATAAATAATTTAAAAAAAAACGGTGAAAATTTATGACTAATTGGATTGAATGTAAAATATGAAAATATGAATATTTTATAAACAATTTGTAATCTAATATATTTTAATGGTATAAACTTTAATATCAAATAGAAATATATGCCAATGAAAAAAACAAAAAATCCAACATCAATTTTTGCTCTGCACTGTAAGCGAATTTTTACGCGGAAAACTTCAAATTGGCCGTGTTTTTCTCGACTAAGGCTGACAAATTAGTTTGAAATACATTAATTTGATGTAGAATAATACTGTACGAAATTTCGTTACAATGTAAGTATCATGTTATTTTGTGTAAAAATAACATATTTTTAAACATGTTGTTATTCGTTCGAATTTATGTTAAAATATGAAAAAAATTTGACATGCTGATAATGCATGTTTCACTAATATTTTCCGTAAACAAATTTAAAATTTATTTTAATAAAATTTTTAAATTATCGAATACCTGACTCAACGTGAATATTTTTACACTTTCATATAAATATGTTACAATTTTTATTCGACTAAAATGAATTCCCGTTGCAAAATATTCGCGTAAAATTTTACTTATGATTTTTCAATTCACATCTGTTATTACACAATACCGAACGGGAGAGATGTATAAAAGAGACATCAAAAGTGTACGAGAAAAAAAAAAAAATAAAAAGAGGCCGAGGGTAAAGGAAAAAAAAAAAGTAAACGGAAAAAGAAAAGAGTGAGTGAGTGAGTGAGTAAGTGAGAGAGAGAAAGAGAGAGAGAGAGATAGAGTAAAAGAGAGTGAGAAACGCATTGAAGCAGGAGGGGGAGGTTCTCGAATTGACGCTTCTTTTGAACGCACGAACATGCATAAAAGCTACGCACGGATGAAAAAGCTCGCTCGCTCTCTATCTCCCTCTCTCTCTCTCTCTCTCTCTCTCTCTCTCTCTCTCTCTCTCGCCTGCTCCGTTTAACTCCTTAACTTTTCCTGCTGTATCTCTCTCTCTCTTTTTCTCTTTTTGCCGACGCGGCGGATATCATTTTACGAGGAGAGACGAAAAATTGGCGACGTGGGGCAACTCGCATACAGTTAGCATGTACGCACACTGTGCGTTTTCTCTCTCTCTCTCTCTCTCTCTCTCTCTCTCTCTTTCTCTCTTTCTCTCTTTCTCTCTTTCTCTCTCTCTCTCTCTCACACGCACACATACACACTTGTATCCACGAGAGAAAGAAAAGACAATGAGAAAGGAGCAGAAATGTGAGGAAGAAAGAGAGCGAGAAAGGCGCAATGCGGCTAAGTAAAATATTACGTTGTCATATTTCGTTCCGTGAAGAGACAGAAGAACGGAAAGGACGAAATTGTCCAGAGAGGCGAAATAGAGAAGCGCGCGATTGTTGACCTCGGGCCAAGCGTCCGTCGCTACTCCCTTAGCTCACGGGGGAAATTATTCCCCAGACGTCGTTGTAGGAGAGACACGACTATACACGAAGGCACGAAGTGAAGGTTAATACAAAGAAGCGCAGAACGGCTTGTTAGTTTTGTATGTGCAACCGCGCGCGGAAATTTTTAGCCCGAGTCTGCTTATAATTACCTCGAGGCTCGTCGCGGTGTTCTCGCCTTACTCTCTAGAAATGCCTCCATTAAATGCATTAGTTATCGATGAGCGGGAAAGAGAATTATCCATTGTTGAAGTATAATATCGGAGTTATTATTATATATCGTCGAACGCGTAAATAGGATAGTATTTGAACAAAATGTGCTGCTATAAATTTGATAATAATATTGTCACGTCGACTTTTTCGAATCGACTTTGAAATATATATGTATATATGTGTCTATATAAAATTTCAGAATCTGATGCACAAAGATTAATTCGATTGCATTTTCAATTAAATCAGTACTTTTAATTAGATTTTTAATCAAAGGAATGAATAATAATTCATCAAGCTGTTGTACTTTCACCAATAACATTGTCAATGCACATCTTTTTAAAGTAGAACGTCGTACTTTAAATGTTGTTTGCTCAAGAAGACTTACAGGTAAGTCCATTCCATTATTTCATGGCATTTTCGATTAGAAAGCCGTTCGGTTAATGCAAATGAAAGAATGCGGGGCCACGAGATAACAAATATTACAAAATGAATACGAGAAAGGAAGCGAGAGAAAAAAAGAGAGGAAGAGAGAGAAAGAGAGAGAAAGAGAGAGAGAGAGAGAGGGGAGGAGGAGAAAGGGGAGAACTAAAAACGAAAAGAATGAAATCAAAAGAAGAAACGGAATAAAGCATATTATGTTGAATCACGCAAACGGAAAGAACGCTGTCTTGCGGCACATGTAGAATAGTAGTTTGCAGCCGAGAAAAACTTTCAGAGCTTTAGAAATTATTTATTTATTTTTTTTTTTTCTTTTTTCGAATTAAGAATAACGTCTTAATTTATGAAAATCAATTTTCAAATAATATTCATTTATGAGTCTAATAAAATGTAAACATATCTTAATGCAACGCCTGACAAATCTTGATTTTATCTACTTACGTACATCTAAGTGAGTAACAATATGTTATCGAACAATTTGGCAAAACAACAATTTATTAAAAAATAAAAAAATTGTTCAATTTATTAAAAGGTATTAGTTTACACGTTATTGGAATTGTTTTTTAATCCCAATACTTTAGATAAAAGTTTACCACCTTTAACGTAGAATAATCGTTTATCGATACAAAATTCAACGAAAAAAAAAAAAAAAAAAAAAAAAAAAAAAAATGTAAAAATAAACAAATGAAAAGTAAAAAAAAATTATTTAGCAATAACCGAAATGGTAAAAAATCCTTCATATACATGTACATGCATATATACTTGACTCGACTTCCTCGTGAACAATGGTACATGAAGCGTGTAAAAGCGTATGAAGCAACAGCGGCTAAATGGAAACTCAAGCGCGCTTTCGCGTCATTTTCCACTTTCGCGTGCTCGCACGCGCTAAATCGATTCGTCGGTATAACGTGCCTCGGTCACATTAGCGCAGAATCTAGGCGATGAACTCTATCATGTTAAAGCGGCACGCTAACTTCTATCCATCTCTCGTTCTTTCTCTTGCTGTTACTAGCATTAAACTTGCGCACTTTATAGGCCGTATTATTATAAAACGCAAAGAATTTTAAAGTGATACCTCCGAGTAGTCCCATTGTAAAATTACATCGAGCTCCTGCGCGAACGCAGCGGAAAGAAGTCAAGCTACAAATCCGCAGAGATTTTAAATGAAATTCGTGATCGTGTGTATGTGTGTGTGTCTGTGTGTGTGTCTGTGTGGTTGTGTGTGCATGTGCGCGTCGATCTATAGGTAGTGTATTAGTGTGTTAAAGCACGAAAGGAAAGAAGAATTTACAGTTTTTTCTTTTTCTCGTTTCAGTAATTTAACTTAAATAACTGCCTGATGTGAATGGAAACATTTATACGAGTATACATCCAGACATTATACTATACATACAAATATCTATGTATATGAACACGGGTTTAATTCTACATCGGAATAAAGTTTTGCTTTCCCGAGAGAGAGAGAAAGAGAGAGAGAGAGAGAGAGAGAAATTTTTAAACTCACTCATAACGGGAGTCAAATAAAATTCTGTAATTACTTTTATGGAATTTTTGCAACTGTGTCATTACGCGACGAAAGGAATAATGTAGCATCGTTTGCTCGAAAGATATAATATAACATTGTTATTTTTTCGAAAGTATAAATAATCACGGCAATGTAACGCACAAGAGGTACGACTATTTGGTCTCCTTTTCACATGTACATATATATATATATATATATACACACAGACACAGCCGCGCGTTCTCTCCTTTTCGTTATAGTCGTTCAGCCAGTGCTAAGAAAATATCCGATGTTTATTTTATCCCCCATAGCGATCTACTCTTTACCCTTCTTTTATTTTTTTGCATCAACGACGCAACACGACGCGCGCACGCTCTCTCGCGTGATAATATTTTGACAGGATAAATTAAGCTCATTACAATTCGCTCGACTTGCGAACAAAGCCGACCGGTAGAAAATCGCCCCGTTACGTTATGTACCGTTACGTTTATTCGAGAGAGAGAGAGAGAGAGAGAGAGAGAGTGAGAGAGAGAGAGAGATATTCTCGTTGGTTTTCATGCACAAGAATCGAGTTACACCGGAAAAATTAGTTTTCCATCTCTTTTTTTTCGTTTTTAGGTATAAAAACTTACCGTTCAAAGGAAGATTAACAAAATATAGGCTTTATGTGTTCTTTTTGATATGCGCACAAATTTTTTCATTCGGAAATTTAGCTTTGTACCCTTTGATTAAAAGCGATTCTCTTTGAGTATATACACAAAGTTTCTTTTAAAAGAGAAAGAAAAAGAAAGAGAGAATTAAATTTCATTTATCCATATATACATATAAGAGATTAATTAAATAAAAGGATAAAATATCTGCTTACACTTGCGAAATTTTCAACTAAATTTAAAAAGTAGTTTTTTTGCGTAAACAATAATTTCAAGTGGTTACCGGAATAAGATACAACTGCACAATGTTGAGATGCAGAGAAGACGTAATTTACAAATGGAAGTTCGATTCCACTTAGCGTTGATTGAGATGCAACGATTTTATATACGAAATAGAAAAAAAGACTGGATTTTCAAACTACCGCGAGTGTTTTTTACAAGCGAAAAAAAAAAAAAAAAAAAATTTCTACGCGTCTTTTTTTTAACAATGCAAAAAAAAATTTGCGTTTTATCCCCTTAAATCGATTAAAAGCAGCTATGACTTCTAGCTACTGTTGGTTACTGTTGTTTACGTTTGTGAAAATGATGATTTTTTTTTTTGTTCATCAATAAAATAAATTTTTATATTTTCAAATTATCAATTTTCTCAGAATTTATTTATTAATTTATTTATTTATTAAATAAGATTTTATATATTGGAATGCATTGCTAAACTTATATTATAATACATTTGAAAATTTACACTTTTGAAAGTTAGTTATTTTATTTTTTTCCGATAAATGTACAGTTTTAAGAAAAATTAAAGAGGAGTATCAAATGTAAATGCTCGATGTACCAATATCTTGAAAATATCATATAATTTTTGGTTAATTTTTATTGCATTCAGATGTTGATATTTAATTTAATATTAATAATAAAAATAAAATAATTGTTCATATTTATTGATCGCTTTCTTCCTCGATATTTCGTTTTGTTAAGGTTTTTATTTTATTAAAAACAAAGATAAAAGTGAAAGCGGCACGATTCTCGTTCAAAGGAAATGTTTAACATCGCTTTCTCTCTCTCTCTCTCTCTCTCTCTCTCTTTTATTGCATACTTTACAGAGTATGCCATCCAATCGAACGGGAAAAAATAGGGAAAAAAAACATCAAAAACAAAAGGTGAACAGAATTCACAAAGTTTTGCAAAAAAAAAAAAGAAAAAAAAATATGTTTGGAAAGAAGTAATAATGAGAGCGATCAAAGAGTAAAAAACGAGAGAGAGAGAGAGAGAGAGAGAGAGAGAGAGAGGGAGGAAAGGAGATAGAGAGGAGAAACGGGGAAAGGGGTGAACAAAAAAATAACAAGAACTATCGCCAGAGGGCTGTTGATGTTTCGCTACAGTGGTAGAAAGCAAAGCGAGCAATAAAGCACCAAACTGGTATTAGGACGACATCGGGAGAGTCGAGATCGTGCGCCAAAGTCCTTTAAAATTAACTCATTTAAAACGAATGAAAAATAAAATCGAAGTGAAAAAAAATATCGATTGCGAAATAATTGTATCAATTACGAATGAAAATATTGTATTTTCCAGAACAATTTCTTTCTTTTTTTCCTTTGCTTCGCAAATACATATTCCATAAATTTTTATACAATTAATTCAACCACCATAAACTATTTCAATTATTTTTTTCTCTTTTATTTTCTTAATAATGTGAATAAACGACGATAACCCGTAAAAAAAAAAAAAAAAAAAAAAAAATTTAGTTCCTGAAAATCATCGATATTGCGCACTTGTTTAAACGAGATCGAAAATAAACTGTCTCGATGTTTTTCGAATAAAAAGTCTCGTAACGACTTTTAAATAAAAATGGACGTGAAAAAAAAAAACAATTTTTCAAGCTTTTATCGCTTTTTCAACATGCTACACTAGAGCGATTCTGAAAAATTAGTCTATAGCGTACATTGTCACCTGATATAATCAGCCACACAGCGTTCGCTGCATTTCGCACGTAAATGCAAACCGCAACATACAACGGTCAGTATAAACCTCTATTAATGACCGACATCAACGAATTTTGTCGAAATCCGAAAAAAAAAAAAAAGATAAAAGCAAAAAGAAATAAAGAAACCAGGAAAAAAAAAATATTTCGTTCGCAATCGATGGACACTTTTCTACCGCAACGTGATCGAAAGTTCGATATAAAGCGAGATAGAGACAAACCTGAAATGATGCACACACAAAGAGGCGACGAGCGTAAATTGAGAGAGATAGAGAGAGAGAGAGAGAGAGAAAGAGCATTGAACCATTCATCATTTGCCTCCATCGAAGAAGTGCGATGGCAAACCCGTGTTATTAGACCATCGCGCGAGGCGTTACCCATACATGTTGCGGTCGGCACCCAATAACCTCCCCGTGAATTCGGCTTTTTTTATCTCTCGGTCGTGGCTTTACTCGAAAACTCGACGCTTGACGATGACAATGCTTACTCTCACCTCCTCTCCCTTCCTCTCTTGTCTCGTCTCTTCTCTCTCTCTCTCTCTTTCTCTCTCTATATATATGCGTTTGCGCGCAATTCACACGGTCGCGCGGTCATCATTTCGTGGTTGCAGCGTCACGCCGATTGCGTGCGCGAGCCATAACGACGTGAAAATTGCGCGGTACGTCGCGCACAACCCACGAGTCGTGTAACAACCCTGCGCCCAGGATAGAGAGAATTTATAAACGATGTGTTTATATATGTATATATATATATATATATATATATATACATACACACATACATACACACACATATACGAGAAGAGACGCTGAGCTTTTGCTTTAAATAATACGCGTAATGAGAACGAAGCCACGCAGCCCACATGATCGCGTCGCGTCGTGTCAACGAAAGAGAAAGAGACAGAGGGAGAAAGAGAGAAAGAATTAGATTTTGAGAGAAATCATATAAACGCGTCTCTTTTAACGAAAATTCGCACGTGTACTTGTATGCGTGGAAATGATACATGCGCACGTTTACAACTTTCGCAAATCTGCATTAATCCATCGGATGTGTGTGTGTGTGTGTGTGTTTGTGTGTAAGTTTGTGTGTATGTGCGTGCGCGCGTTCGTGTGCGCGTATCGTGTATTCTATCTAACGGCTTGCGTTTGATGATTTTACGATTTTCCCTATTTGCGTAGGATGTCGCGCGGACGCAGTCATCGCGTCGATGCTGCGTCGTCCCTTTGTTTATAAACGTTAAAAATGATGCATTACTTTACCGCAACTCTCGATACTAGAAATAAATTTTGCGACTTTGCAAAATTTTTGTAGCGTTATTTTAATAAACACGATGAAAATTAACGATTTACACGAACGAATGAATTTTGATGGAGTAAACTAATGCCAATGTTGATAAATGAGAGCATCGTTTCAAAGTGTTCGAGTGAATAATCCATTGAATAATTTGCAGCGTTTATAAATAAATTAAAAACCGATAAAAGCAATTTATTGAATAAGTTATTTTTATATTAAGACAAAATTAGGAGAAAAAAAAAAATTGATAAAAAAAATAAATGTGCTATTAAATCATTTTGTAAATAAAAAGGAAAAAAGAGATGTTCTATTTGAGACCTTACCGATACGTAAAACATTATAGACATTTACGAATTTTTTTAAATTGTTATACCAAGGTAAATGGACAATTTTTCATTAAAAAAAAGAGGAAAAAAAAATTACCAAGTCTAAAATTAAGCCGACATACGCCAAGTGTCACCTTCACCTAACGTTTAAAGGTCGTTTATAGCGAAGGGCTACTTTGATTATCGAGCCACATTATCTGATACTAAAATATAACATTGCCTATATGAAAGAAAGAAAGAAAAAAAAAAAACAGTAACTCGTTAACGCGAACATCGTCGCCAATTGTTATCGAGTTAGAGGATAGTATATATAAATATACTTAAAAACGTCTTAACGAACAGACGAAGTAGGCAATTAGAATTACGTTAAGAACGATTGTGCGTGTATAATGCTACTAAATAAAGCGACTCGAAAAATCGATATAGAATTAATTGCGTGCGATGGATAACGATATCGTGATAATTTCCTTTTTCTTCTTTTTTTTTTTTTTTTTTTTTTTTTTTTCTCAAAACGATAGAAGAGCAAAGTGTACGTAATTTAATATAAATTTATACATACTTATTTGAATGATTTAATTTTATCAACGTCGATTAAAATATTTTTAGGTATATTCTTTTAATCGTAAGAAAATCTTTTATTTTTTCTTGTATACAACGAGATTCCATAGAGTAAATGTTTATTTAACCCGTTCAGCCTTGAATGATTGTTAATGCTTATAAAAAAATGTGATTATTTTTCACATTTTTTTTGTCAATTAGTGGATTAAATTAAAGAAATATAATAATATCAAAATGTTGTATGCATAATTCTGAAGGAGTTAATCCGATCTAATCATTTGTATTTAATGGAAAAGCAACAAACATTTCGGAATTAGTGTACTCAAAGATTTTTCAGCCGGTAAGCCGTAAAAATAATAGTCTCCGTCATTTAGGCAGTCTCATCAATTGTTTTTAGAGAAAAAGAAAAATAAACAAAAATTTAATACTGGCGAGTTAAAGAGAGAACAAAAAAAAGTATGTATACGAGTATATATGTGCATCGAACACATCGATCAAAGATAATGACAATCACTTAAATGAGATTTGACGCAATAAAAGTTCACATAGCGCATTAATTAATTTTAATATTTTTTACTTTAAATTTCATTCGTGTACAATTATATTTCGATACATTATCGTAATTACGATGAAAAGCGACACTTAAAAAAAAAAAAAATTAAAAAATTAAAAAAAACATGTTTATGCCAGTTGAGAATCAAACTTGCCGGCGTATAAAATATTACTACATTACCGCTATATTATTAATCGGAGTTTAAACGTCGCAATTGAGTCGTTCGCCGAATGGTCATAGATTCGTCGAAAGGCTAAAATAAGGCCATTCTATTATCTTATAGCAGGGCGAATAAGTATTTTATTTTTCCTGTTTCGATAATACTTTGTCGTTTTATTTCACGAGATCGTATCGATACGTCAATATTTTTGAACATTTAAAAAGTAAATGTACGAACGGTAATTTATTAACGTTAACGAAATAATATTAAAGAGGGTAATAAACTTAAAATAATTATTGATGTTGTCTAATATTGCGAACGTTTATCTAAATAATAAAATATTATAGCGAAGTGTCGCCTAACCGCCGAGTTAATGGATCTAGTACTTTAGAGAATATACTTTCCAAGTAAGCAATTTAATTGGACAATTACGTTTATGTGCCGGGTCAACAGTATTCAGAACAGTAGTCATTTCTTTTTTTCACTTTACTTTTTTGCTTTTTTTCATTTTCATTTTTTTCTTCTTGAAAAGATTTAAAATAAAAACGTTTATAAAATTTAAATAAAATTATATAGCACCGTTTGTTTTAAAAATATCGAAAAATTTCGTTTGCGTTAAAAATTAAAATTGAAATTTTATTAAAATGCTTGAAATTTCATAGAGTACAATCTCATAAAAGTATAATCGGTATTATAACTCTTATGTATTAATTTTTTTTTTTTTTTTTTTTCTTTTATTAATTTCATCATTCAATGAATTTTTTCAGTTTAATGCTTTTGATCGAGCCTTGAATTTTTTAATAGCCAAAGACAATATTATCGATAACATTTTTTCTATTTATACACTTTTGAAGTAGACGACTAATTAAAACTATATCCCAGCGACAATATTTTAACACTATGTAACCCCAATTTACTTATTTGCACGTTATTTTTACTTAGTTGCAGAAGTACCGTCAGTTATTGGCGAAAAAATATCTCGAGCGTATTCAAGCCTACATAAATTGATATAATTATACGTGATTAAATCCTTTTTTTATTTATCAATGGTAACGTACAAACTATCTTATAAAGGCTCGACAACTTATTCTCATCTGTAAAAGATTAGCGTAAAAAAAAAAAAAAAAAAAAAAAAAAAAAAAATTACTTCACAGTTTATACTCTACTCGTTTAATACGTACAATGTATCTCTTTCTTTTTTTTTTCCCTCTGAACGAGCACAGCGCGTACGACAAATCGACCTTGCTCGTTTATTAAAGCTCGTTTCGCGCTCGGCTCGCACATTATCAGCAGCTGATGAACCGACGCAACCTTGCGTCACGTAGATATATACCCTCGCTTACATCAAACACGTGTATACGTATATACGCTTCGTTTCTTTCCTCTCGAGAGACTGATTATTTTTGCGAGGCGCGCAACACATTGGCCTTTCCGGTGATTATCTTTATTTCTTCTTTCAAATATGTCACTCCGCCTATTTCTTTCGTTATTTCCTATTAGCCATCGAATTTTAGGAGACTTTGACGATAAGATGATCATTTGTAGCTTCTTTGCTCTCTCTCTCTCTCCCTCTCTCTCTCTCTCTCTCTCTCTCTTATGCTGTCTGACTTTCTCCCTCTTTACACGTTTATACAGATAAGAAAATGTGAAATATCACCAGCGACTAGCCATAAAAAACAAGGAAAGAGAAAAACGGAAGATGTATATATATATATATATATATATATATATATATATAGATGGAAAAAGAAACAAGGAGAAGAGCTTTTGGAAGAAAATTCCACGCTTGTACAGATCTCCCTTTCCACTTATCTCGAGCTATTCCCTTTGGATGCGCGCAACCGCTGCTTAAAAGAAAGCAAACCATACGCGAGACAGAGAGAGAGAGAGAGAGAGAAAGAGAGAAAGAGAGAAAGGGAGAGAGAAAGAGAACGGAAAAATTGTCGTACAATAACACGGCGAGAATCGTGAAAGAAGTCACTGAAAAAGAGATTCGGAGATCACGGTTTCAAGTGTATGTGTAGAAGATAGCATACACCAATCTTTTTCCATCTCGGCGCGGCATCATACGTATACTTTGTAAGTGTGCCTCTGTGTGTCTCTTCACCCTCGAGAATCTCTCTCTCTCTCTCTCTTTCAGTCTCTCTTGCTCGTTGCTGATTAGGAAGACGACGGTGGCGGCGACGACGGCGACGATCTTGATAAATAGCCGCTTTCTTTAGGGGGCGTGCGCGCAAGCGTTTACTCAGATACGTGGACGCGGGCGGTGTAGGTAGTTGGGTACAGCCCGAGTCACTTTTATCAGCGGACATTATCGGAGTCAATTATTCGAGAGCGATGACCAAGGCCTTCCGTGGCGGTTCGCCTTTTCCCGCCGGTTCGCATCCGTGACTCGATTACCTCCTCTCCCTAGTTCTATCTATTCGTGTATATCTCGCTCTCTCTCTTTCTCTCTCTCTCCCTCTCACTGTCTCTCTCTCTCTCTCTCTCTTTCTCGTTCTATTTTCCTCCCCTGTTGTGTCTTCTTCAAATTATATAGATATACATGTACGCAAATATCTTTCGTGGTAATGCATTGTTTTTCTTTTACCTCGTGTTCTAGAATTAAAAAAAAAAAAGAGAGAGGAAAAAATGAACGAGAAAAAAAAAAAAATAAATAAACGAGAGAGAACGGTAAAAAGACAAGATAAACGCAAGCGCGTGAGCGGAGTTAAGGCGTGTGCGTTATTAAGATTACATCCTTTTCGGATTAACTTCTTTCTTCTTTCTTTCTTTTCACCTTTTTTATCCGCCGCGTTAATTCGAAATTTTTAAGCTCGGTATTTAATTTTTTTTTCGCGTATTTTGAGTTGATTGAAGAAAAAAATTTTAAAAAAATGTTATTTTAATCTTAAACGAATGTAAAAATGTTTATTTATTTTTTCAGTGCACACGGCTTTATATTTAAATTTTAAATAAAACGAATAATAATTTTTGTCTCTCTTTTTTTGTTTTTTTTTTTTTTTTTACTTTTTGCAATCACCGATGAGTAAGACCGAACAAAATCAATATTAGCTTGGGGAAGTAATTATACGATATTTGTTTGTTTTATTTGATCATTCATTTTATTCGTTAACTGATCATTGAATATATTAACAGATTATTCGATATAAAATATTCAAAAGAAGTTTTATTCGTATCGTTTAATTTTATAAAATCTTGCATTAAAGTACTTGTATATAGAATGATTAAATACTAATTGTTAAATATGTGTCATTAAAAAATTAAAAAAATCTTTGTCAGTAAACGTGAAATCTTATTTTTTGTTTATTTTGCGTAGCATTTATTAATGTTTTTAATAATTACCAAGTTTTTCTGATATATCGTTGTTTTATTCAATTACGAAATTAGAAAAAAAAAAAAAAAAAAAAAAAATCAATCTCCAAGGTGCATTTGCACGAGCTATTTTAACGATTTTATTCTTCTTGCTACATCATAGCTTTGTAATTTTCCATTCGAACGGTTATCTAACGATCGTCGGTCAACCGATTTTAATTCATATCACGCTGCCGTTGTTTTCTTTCGCACGATCGCTTTGAAAAGTAAAATAACGTCCACTCGCTCTTTATTCATACATTGTGTCCGGACGTTTTTACGTCCGCGTTTTATACCCTCTCACTCTTTCTCACTTTCCATCTTGACATTTATAAAATCTACGTTTCTCGTTCGCTCGCTTATCCTGTAAAAATTATTCAGATCCGTTTCCCTTTCCCTTTTCCTTGTTGTTTTATTTATTCCAATTTATATCTATTACATTTATTCGAACTCCTTTCCATGCCAAAATAATCCGATCCATTAATATACGTACCAGAACGAAGGAAAGGAAGAAGGTAAAAAAACGAGTGGAAAATGCGAACGGTGCAATTTTTAATTCTCAAATTTCAGAAGTGCGTGTTTTCGACCCATTAGCCCCAGTCAGCTCTTTTATTATCCGTAGCTCGTAAAATTATAACGATCGTCTCGTCGCGGCAAATCGGCTTAAGTAAACAATAGTTTGTTTAAAGTTAACGGCTTGCAGTTTAATTCATTGCGCACATTTTTTTAATCGTTCGCTTACAAACATATATACACAGAGAAATAGAGTAATAATGAACGATTCGGAATTTACTTTTACTTACGCGAGAGAACGTCTCCATTGATTTCTCTGAATTATTCGTTGATTTTATCTCGATACATATCAAATTTTCTCGATTATGAACGAATATAATCTTATTCTTTAAATGTAAGAAGTATACGTACAAACAAACATGTCTACGTATAGTTTATTAAAATGTCATTGTTGACAAATTTTTTTTTCGCGATTGAACATAACGCGAAACAATTTTTTATTAAACTAAATAAATTTTATTGATTTATAAAAAAAAAGAAGAAAAAAGAGGAAAAATTTATTGCAAGAATTTTAGTTGTATTAAATTTAAATTGTTTAATACAGTTGACGTATAAATCATATTGATATCGAGGTAACGTCAGCGTTCAAAAAGAAATTTATTTTCCTTTTTTTTTTTTTTTTAACAAAAAAGAAATAAAGAAAAAAGAAGAAACAATTAGATATCACAAAGTAGTTCGCAAAAACTTTTTTGATGAAAAAAAATTATCATGCTAAACCGCATAATTTAGAGTTGCAGTTCTAGATATACAAGAAACTAAAGTTTTTCGTCAGAAAAAAAAATCTAGTTCTCAGTCGCTTGCTCGCTCTAAAATATTAATCCTTACCAAAGGTCCATGTTTCCATTTCTCTTTCGGTATCTCGGCTCTTTGGTTATACGTAGTTGCAAAAGCGCGTTTCGTTCATTTTCTCTCTCTCTCTCTCTCTCTCTCTCTCTCTCTCTCTTTCTCTCTCTACAAAGTATATAAACGTATACGAGGAGCTTCTTCCAGTACGCATTTCACGGTTGAGCAAAAACCAAAACCTGAGCACGCGTCTACGCGGTTCGCAGGTGTATATATCTGTGTATACATATATATACATATATACATATATATACACATATATATATATACAGCATAAAGGGAGCCGCTGTTTTATATGCGGAGTTTTCCGGTTCGTTACGTATTCAAATTAACGGAATACGAGATGAGAGAAAATATCGCTCGTGCAAATATCACCGGAATGGTAAGCTAATGTCGAGAGAGAGAGAGAGAGAGAGAGAGAGAGAGCGAGAGAGTGAGAGAAAGAGAGCAAGCGGAAGAAAGAGATAGATAGAAAGAGAATGAGCTAGCTGACAGTCTACGTCTCTGTTTGAGCAAGTGTTCCGATCGCGTAACGAGATCATCGGCTTACAATCTCCAGTAGCGAAGAGCTACCGATCAATATATATGTGCGTGCGTGTGTTTGTGTGTGTGTGTGTCTATATGTGAGACCGTAGGCTCAATGCCGTACGAAATCCACAAGGGCTTTTGCTTACAGGAAGAGATTTATTCCAAGATGTCATTCCGAGCTGCTTTTATAAGCGCGTTATCTTTTTTCAATGAAGTTACACAAGTATGCGACGAGATAAAAGCATTCGATCATTTCAATGGTCATAAATATATATTTATACGCTATCCAAAATCCATTTTCTTTTTGTTGAATTTTTTTTTTTAGGAATTCTGATTGCGTTAATAAAATAAATATACGGGAAATGGAATCGGTGAAATTAAATTTTCGTAATAATAAAAAAAAAAAAAAAAAAAAAAAAAAAAATTATTTTATAAAATTTTTAGTGTAATCTGCAATAATAGTAAAAAATTTTGAATTAATTTCAAAAGTTTTTTTTGATAAATGTAAATTCACGCGACCAAAGACATCATTAACGTTAAATCGAAATGGATCAGCGTCGTCCAAATACGCGAATTAACCTCTTTAGATTTCTTGGGATTATCTTAGAAAGCAAATAGGAAGAGAGAAAGAGAGAGAAAGAGAGAAAATAAGAGAATGGATGAATGAATCTGCCAAACGCTGTAGATGATAGCACTTGCAAAGAGTCACTTTCTAAATCATTGTGACTAAAGAGTTCGCTCTTATCGAGTGAATAATTTCATTCCATCGAAAGAATAACGAGGTTCACGCGCTCTTTGCTCGAGTAAAATTTCGCGTTACATTTCAAGCTATTTCCTTTAGTTTTTTTAAAAATTAATATTACGAAGAACATTTACTACGTGCGAAAATATAATCGGTGTACCGATATTCCCTTTTGATGTTAAAATAACAATCGAAACAATATATTCGAATATGTATAAAATATAAAAGGAAAAACAAAAAAAAATATTTAGCGCATACAAACTTTGGAGCGCAAAATTATATGATAATAATGAAATTATTGTAATAGTAAATAAATAAATTGAATTTAATAAATCGTATTCCAATAACAGCTTCAACACCATATATTTCATCGTAAATTGTAAATCGCTCAATCCGAATCTAGTCACACAGTTTATTTTCACATTGACAATTTTAAATAAAAACGAAAAAAAAGATTCAAAAATTAATATTTAATTTTTTTTTTTTTTTTTTTTTTTTTTTTTTTTTTTTTTTTTTATCAATTTCGGTTTATCTTTACCGAATTCGGTGTCGAAAACCTTAAAGAAAAGATTAAAATGAGTATAATACAATTTTTAGTTTTAATTTTTAAGGATAGTAACACACAAATGCATTTCCTGTTATATACATTCTCATGCATTTGATTACGTTTATTAAAAGCGTTCTATCAAAAAATCCAATTCAGCTCGTCGAAACTAATGAATTTAAAAAGCTTATCAAAAACGACGAGTAATTTAAATGGATTCATTAAAAAATAGGATAAAAATAAAAACGTGCAACGTTTTTAACAATAAATCAGAAAAATTTTCCTTCCCGTCGCTTCATACAGCGAAACATCTTTAAATTTAAATATTCGTTGAATTTAAATTAAATGTTCAAAGATTAAATCAGAAAAAATAGCATTAACATTAATAAAAGAATTATAACCAGTGATTTACGCAATTACATTCAATAGAATATCCGTGCTTTATTTCCCTGTCGAATAAAACCTATTATACTATCGAGTCTCCATATTAAATATTGTTTGCAATATTCCTCTCAAAGCCTATAAAGTTGAAGCGACAGTTTAGCTGCCAATTTTTCTCCGCTATATCCGCCGCGTAATGCAGAAATATTGATAAAAAAAAAAAAAAAAAAAGAAGGAAAGAAAAGAGAAGGGAAGCGTTTTTGAATCAACCGGCGATTATTGAACATCAGCGTTTCCCTCCGTCGCATTTGCGAGCTCTTTATTCCAACGAATAAAAAGGATAATGAGAGAGAAAGAAAGCCAGAGAGACTAAGATGGGAAGCCGCTTAATTATTATCCACAATTAAATTCGAACGGGATTCACTCGCTCTCTTTATTCCTTTTCTTCGTTCTCTTTATCTCTTGCTCTCGAACGGAATTTCTAGGGTAGAAGGGTGACGCCGAGCTAATTTAATTGACACCTGAACTTTTCGAAAAAGATAAAAACGATAAATGTACAAATTAATCGCGCGTGCGTCTTACAGATAATATATGCGCGCGCGAGTTCACACAGTAAAAGAGAATTTTATTATTTTATGACTAAACTGATCGATATGAAAGGAGTCGGCGAAAATTATTCGATTGTAATTGCGAATTCGCGAGTAAATAAATACAGAACGAAAGCGGGAGGAAAATAATAAAATGTAAATTACGCCGGTGGTTGTCTCGAGTACGTAAAAGTGGAAAATAAAAAATGAAGCTCGGCGCTGGGATTGATAAAATTTTGCATGTATATATACATGGTTGCGTGGGAAAAAAAATTCAACGAGTATTGAAAAGCTGCTGTATTACCGATTCGATTGGAAATTTTGTAATATTGAAAAATAAGCTATCGTTTTCTTTTTTTTTTTTTTTCAAAGTTTTTTCGATCGATTAATTTCGTTGGCTTTTTTTTTGCATTCTGAATCACTGCTTAATACAAATTTTTCAAACGATGAAATTTCAATAACTCATTTTCAGTTTCGCATAATTTTTTTCAAAAATTAAATTACTGAATATTACTACGAAAAATCAAATTTAGTATAGTATACAAGACCCAGATAATAATCTCGGTAAAAACTATCCAACAAAAGTAGATTCAACAAAGATACCGTTATATTTCTTATACAGCCTGTCCCACTATCTAGTGAAAATATTCATAACGCCTGATGCAGGGACAAATTTTATAAATAAAAAACTTTGTTACATTAAAATCGGTTGATTAATTACTATTTAATTAACAATAGATTAACAGCCAATCAGATTTCTTCGCGATCAAGTAGACGGGCCTTGAGAGAAAAAAAAACCAAAACAAAAAAAACAAAAATGGGCGGGGCTTTCAATTTTGAGCTATATATCGATATGCGGCGATGTGTGCGTCGCACTGCTACGCTTGTTTCTCCCCACACGCGAATTTTAATTCTGATCTTCTTTTGTCTTCTCATTCATCTTCTTATTCCTCTCATTCAGGCTATAGCACTGACGGTTTGGGTTCTAATCCCCAGTTCCGTATTTTTTTTTTTTTTTTTTTTTAGCTCCTGCAAGTCTTTGTAAAATTCAAAAAATAATATTGAAGTTTTTTTAGATTAAGTTTTCATTCGTTTGTAAGCATCTTTTAATATGTGTTCAAGAAAATTATGAATTAATTATTATAATTCTTGATTACAGTCAGTTGTTTGATAAATACAATAAAATTTTCATAAAGTAAGATATTAAAATAATTAAAATTTTGTTTTCACACGAGATTTTAAGCTGTATAACATTATTCGTTACACCAAAAAAAAAAAATGCCTTTAAAAAAAATATTTAAAAAAAATTCATCGATGTTACAAACTGGAAAACGACCTTGAATCTATTATACATTCGAGTCTTTCACACTCAGTTACCTCATATTGCATTTTTATGCATTTAACGTAAAAATAATAAGACGCAGCATTTTTTTAATAATATTTATTTTATGAATAAATGGACATTACAATAAAAGATTAAGTCCAATTAAATATAGGGTGGAAAAATCATAGTTAATTATTAATCTTAAGCATCAATTATAGAAAAAATTAAAAAACTTTTAGATATATTGGCTTTCATCGAAATACCTAAAAAAGACTTACAGAAGCTACAAAAAAAAAAAAAAAATCGGAACTGGGGATTAGAACCCAAACCGTCAGTGCTATAGCCTAAATGAGAGGAATAAGAAGATGAATGAGAAGACAAAAGAAGATCAGAATTAAAATGCGCGTGTGGGGAGAAACAATAGCATAGCAATGCGATGCACACATCGCCGCATATCGATATATAGTTCAAAATTGAAAGCCCCGCCCATTTTTGTTTTTTTTTTTTTGGTTTTTTTTCTCTCAAGGCCCGTCTACTTGATCGCGAAGAAATCTGATTGGCTGTTAATCTATTGTTAATTGAATAGTAATTAATTCACCGATTTTAATGTAACAAGGTTTTTTATTTATAAAATTTGTCCCTGCATCAGGCGTTATGAATATTTTTACTAGATAGAGGGACAGGCTGTATAAAAAACTTATTTTTCATGAAGGTGAACAACTTTTGATAAAAACAAGCAAAGTATCAAACAGTTGACGCATTAAAACTGAAATATTTCATTAAAATCAATAATCTCATTTTGTTTAGTTTGAATGTAGGAGACGATTATTTTGATGGATATTTGTCCGTTGAAAAAATAATTTACCGACAAATAACGTTTGATTGACAAGTTATCGCTTAAATCAATAAAGTCCGTTTTGTCAATTTGCCAAAATATAAAAAAAAAGGTATCCAAGTATTTTCTTCTTTTTTTTTTTTATTATATCAAATAATTAATATTAAAATTAGTTAAGAGAGATACATTTAAGAAACAAATAACTATTTTTTAGCTGTTATTGGGTACAGTGGGAAAAAATTAACATGATAATATGTTTGACAGTTTTTTTTTTTTTTTCAAGCTACAACCGAATGTATAATCCACGTACGAGCAAGTAAAATACTGTTATTAGCACATTGATTTTTTTTTTATTCTCAAATAAATGAATTAGTATAAGCGTACATTATATGCAAATTTATAGTCATATTAAATAAAAACCTGTTGGTTTACATTATGGATGAAAATTTTCGTCGTTTATTTTTTCCTTTTCTCTTTTAATGCAATTTTAAATGAGATGATCTAATAGAATGGATTATTATCCCCTCTCATTTTTTTTCAATTTTCTCGTTAAAATTTTTCTCCTTTTTCAAATCCATTTTCTTTTTTTCTACTTTTTTTTTTTTTTTTTAATGATTTATCTTAAAATAAGTTATAATCTAGTTCAAAATAAATTTTCTACGATATAATTATCTCGTCAAAATAATTTAATGAAAATTTTAAAAATATAAATAGAAAAAAAAAAAAAAAAATTACCACGCAAACGCTTGTTGTATCCTATTTAAGGCTAGAAAAAACTTTGACCAAGACCTTAAGATTAAAGAGTTTAAGAAATCGCAAGAGAATAGGGTTCATTATATTTATATATATATATAAAACGACGAGTTTAACGCAACGATGCCTCTTTTTCTCGGTCTCTTGCATAATGCTCCGTTTCTTCGTTGCTGTTATTTCAAGTTTGAATTGGAAAATTTTTTTCTTTTTTTTTTTTCCCCTCTTTTTCTTTGGAATACTTTAAAGAGCAATAAAATTTCCAAGTTTCACCGAGGCAAACTCGGCAATATAATTAAGAATCCCAAAATACCGTTGTCATTACCATTAGGCTTTGCGCTTTAAATGTACGCTTTTTGTGCAGCGTAAATATTTACTTTTTTCTTTTATTTAGTTTTTAATTTATATTAATAAAATGGAATGCATATAGTTGTAATTTTCATTAATTAAATGGATTTCTTTCATCGAGTCTCAAAGCTGGCGTTTATTTTGCTTTCTTCGATAAATTTGAAAAGATTGGTGATGACTTTTATTTCGACCACTTTTTTTTTTAGTTATTTTAATAAAAATTTTAATATTGAATACACGTTTAAAAGCAACGGTTAAAGTGGTAAGATTTATATCAAATATAATTTTATTATTGTATATAAATATTTCTTTAGAAATTTTATAAATTATTCGATGTATTGAATTGCAATTCAAAGTATAAAATTCAACTTATAATTCTTTAAATTATCAACTTAATTTTTGCAAAAGTGTTATTGCATGTGTAAAAATTAAATTTTAAAAGCTTGTTTGAATAGTTCTGTTCATAGACATAAAACCGATAAAATTTTTCAACAATAATTGATGATTGTATAAAGGCAATAAATATTTATAAAACCTCGTGCTCATTAAATAATAATATTAAAATATCGTAAAATCTTAATTGGCAATAGCTTAATCGTTGCTATTGATTGACTTTATAAATGTAATATTTACGTTGAGCCGATGGATACTTGAGCAAAGAGGGTAAGCTAAGTAAAGAGGGCGATAAAGTGAAAGCAAGTGAGGAAGTGAGGGAGCGAGAGAGAAAGAGGGAAATAGAGTCAGAGCAAATGAAGACGTTCGGAACCCTGTGAGATAGAGGAATAGTCGTTGATTTTTCAGGAGAGACAGAAAGAGAAATAGCGGATATAAGGACAAAGAGAAAATTTTCGTATTTTTTAAATTTGAATAGCGATTATTTTTATGCATAAAAATATAGATAATAATGAAAAGTGAAATTCGCAAAAGTATAAAGAAGACAATAATAGAAAAAAAAAAAAAAAAAAAAAAAGCGAAAAACCGCGGCGGTGAAAAAGAAGCGGACGAAAAGTAAAGGTAAGAAAAAATGAAGAAATGTTTGGCTGAACCAATTATTATTGAAGTGTGATTAAGCGTGCTTTCTTGGAGAGAAAAGTTTTATACTTCTGCGGACGTCCTTCTTTTTTTCTTTTTTTTTTTTTTTTTTTTTTTTTTTTTTTTTTCAACTCTTTTATATCGCTCGGTCGTTGCTTTCCATAGGCGACCTTACACCAGAAATCGATATCTTAATGAAGCATACTTCTGGAACTGCTTATAAATTCAGGCATGATTTGACACGAGTTCGCTACTTTGATATCCTTTAGTTATTTAAATTTAGCTTTTAATGAGGGGAAAAACTTATTTATCGCGATATTTCATTGTTTTATTCGTACGTTATTACAGATGGCAAAATTAATTTATCCTTATATTAAAGGCATATTTAAGCGATTTTACAACGACTACATTATTGATTGACATTTTATGGTTAATTAAATAACCGTGTGACGCAAGAAGTATAGAAATTTTTTACTTTTTCAATTAATTATTCAATAATTACTCGTTACGTATTGGCACAATTAAAGATTTTTCAGTCTGAAAAATGTATTCTTTCATTATCATTGCTTAACCATATTATTCACTCGGTACCGTATTTATCGTTACTATGCTTGTGTTGTTTTTATAAATATGATTCAACCGAACTGAATTTAATCAAAAGAAAGCGCCGACTCGAATAAATTATACGATATTTGGTTTCCCTACCATTTGTTTTGATAGATTGAATAAAATTATAGTAAATTTATATCTTTATATTCATATGAGAGTAAGCAAGTTTTTAGGTTTTAAAATTAAATTTAATAAAACAATATCATGCGGTAAATCTTTTTTCTTAAAAAATTGATAAATTTCATCTATCAAAGTTAATTTAGTTAACGTGACGGAAAAGTTTTTTCGAGCACAAAATAAATAGAAATTTTTACAAAATACAAAGACTTTAGATTGCAAACATTGTTAAAAATGTTTTAATTTTCAAGTTTATTCTTTTAATAAAAAATTTCACTTCATCCAGCTTCGAATGTACGTACGTATACGTGTATATACCACATATGGTATATATACACACCAGCGAACGCACGATAGCACACATCTGAATTTTTCAACGTCCTTTTTCCCTCTTATACGTTCTCAGTATTTTACTAGCGCACGAAACAGTTTTTCTCGGTAATAGAAAAACGAAAAGGGGAGGGAAGATGAAGAAAAAAAAGTAATAATCGAAGGTAAAAAAGAACGTAAATTTGACGTACCTGCTAAAGGCGCTACCATGAAACATGCCCTCGTCGAGCCACCACGTCTCCGTCGTTGTCTTCATCTCTGCTCCGATAATGATTCACGCACCATAGACGATTCTAAATACGCTTATTTATATCACAGCGTGCACTTTATTCGTCGCGCTCGTCGTTTCGTTTCGACAATCTCGGCGCGTTATCGTTGCCAACAAATTTTACGGGAAAAAAAAAATAAATCAACAACAATGACAACGACAACAACGACAACAACAACAACAACAACGACGACGACGACGAGGACGACGACAAGTTCACGACGAGCCACTGCGCTTACACTTCCACTCAACGTACATCTTAACTTTATCGCGATCACGTAGCGCACGGTACATGTGAACCGCTCACGTTGTTCACTCGGTGCCGAGTTCTCCTTAGCCTTTCCTTCTTTTTGCGCGATAAATTCTAATGGCAATTACGGGCAGCGATCGAAATGAATAAATGATAGAGAGAGAAAAAAAAACCAGTAAACAGCACTCAAGCTTAGCGTTGATAACGAGTCAACTGTCGCGATCGTGTTCGACGCACGTTCATTCGCTTTTTTTCTTTTTCTTTTTCTCGTGCATCAAATGTATCCTTGGAAATTGGTTTAACAGAAAAAAAAAAAAACACCACTAGATAATTAAATTAAAAGAAAACGTAAATACACCACCGATAACAAACAAAATAGCACAATAATAAACCGACGTGTATTGTCGATTTGCAACGAGCACACTAGCTGCGATCGAGATTTTGCTTCGATCAGCGAACCCCGTTTATTTATTTCGTTCACCAGATCACTCGAGCGTACTTTCGCTCGCGTAATGCAGCATGCACTCGATACAAAGACGCACTGCGGACATCAAACGACGAGGAGAAGAGGCATCTACAGGTGCCTATCGCAGAGAATGCGCGTATCGCCTCGGGAAGGGCTCGCGGATGCTCGAAGGCGGAGGAGGAAGCGGAGGCGGCTACGGCGGTGTAAGAGTAACGAGCGGCGGTGCTTCCTTGCTTCCTTGCTTCCTCGGTCGTCGACGTTGTGCCGCTCGTCGAGAGGGAGTGTGTGTCCGAGGGTCAGGAGCGCTTATTATCCAGCGCTAGTACTGATTTCGCTGCTGCCGTGACGCTGCTCTTGTCGTCGTCGTCTGCGTTGGTCCTGCACACGATCCGAACGCCCGAAAGCTGCTGCATGGAGAGCTGCTGCTGCTGCCACGAGCGACGGTGACGGCTCAGTAGAACGAGTCAACATCGGCAAGACCGACGTCGTTTTTCAACGCGCGCACTCGCACCGCACAAGCTTTCGCTCGCTCCGCTTGTATTCCCTTCAAGCTGTCCTGCGCCCGCGTCCACTTTCCGAAATTTTCGTCTGCTCTTCGTCCGTCTCCCTTCACTTGTCTCGAAGCGGAGCTCCGCGGACTCGAGCGTCAGTCCTCGGGTCCCTCCTGACTCCTCTTGTCCATGAGGATTGCGATGCTGTCGTGACCTTCGTTTCGTAAAAAAAAGTCGCCTAAACGAGGACCAACGATTCTTCACGATGGTGACTCGCGACTTTTTCGTCGGTTTTAGAACGAAGAGAAGAGTCAGACAGTCAAAGAAAGAGAGAATGAGGGATAGACAACGAGAAAGAGAGAGAGAAAGAGGCACACTCGGACTGTCCAACGTATGTTCGACCAGTTTACGAATTTTGGTCTTTCTTGATTAAATGCAAAAACACGCTCACGTAGTCCCGATAATATACACGGCACTCGCGCTCGAGAGACGGACAGCTACGATGTTGGCGGGAGCACTGCTCTTTCCGAACTAGCGACGCCGCAGCACCGTTCTCCCCCCGAGACACCCCCACCATCGAGGCTACGAGCGTCGCCGCCGCCGCCACCGCCGCCGCCGTCGTCGTCGTCGTCGTCGTCGCAGCCGCCGTTAAGTGCCCCCACCCGGACGCGCCTCACCACGCGCCCCGATCCCCCACCTTGCTACGGCACCACGCGCGCCACGCACTCACTGCTTCGGAGTGGGGAAGACGGGTCGCGTGGCGCTCCGTACCTGGAGTAGGGGTTACGGATCGAGCGCGAGCGTCCGTGTGTACCGCTACCACTACTACTGCGGCGGCTGCTGGTGGCCGCAGGCGGCGCAGGCGCAGTAGATCTTTCGCGGAATCGCGCGGCACTTTTACCGAGAAATAGATAGCGCGAAGCGCTGTGTGCGTATTCTCGCGTGCGCGCGCGCGCGTGTACGTGTGTGTATCTGCGTGCGAGCGAGCACGAGATAAAGAGCGAGTCAGACGCGAAAAGTACGGGCTTCCGAAGGCCGCTGCGGGAGCGAGAGCATGCCCCTCTTTTACCTTACAGCTCTCTTTTCGTTCCACTCGCTCTCTCCCTCTTCTGGTCTCTCTCTCTTTCTCTCTCTCTCTCTCTCTCTCTCTCTCTCTCTCTCTCTCTCTCGGTCACGAGCGAGCGTCTCGTTTGCTCTTCCAGAAGAGCGAACTAGTGAGCAAGCGAGACAGAGAATTGGTAGTATGGGTGGTGGTATATACCTGCAGCGCGAATCCCGACTAATGTCGTGGATTCGAGACTCCCCCGGTGGTATAGGGTACGTACGCGAGCGCGTCCAGGCCATTGGCGCTGCCATAGGGACGCTGCAGCGGACGCGCGGCCGCGTTCACCTAATCTAATGGTCCAGCTTAACTTTTACGAGGTAGAGTTCGCGAGCGGGAGCGAACGTGTGCAGGCTTTTCAACCTGTCTTCTTCTATATATATCTATCTCTCTCACAGTTTTTTTTTTTTTTGGCTTCTCGTCTATATGCAAGAGAGGAAGAAAAAGATAGAGAAAAAGGTAGGAAGAAAGTGAGGAATGGAAGAGAACAGGTTGCGTTTTCTGTCTCTCTGCACGCGCATGTGTACGTACGTACGTATGTATGTGTGTGTGTGTGTGTGTGTGTGTGTGTGTGTGTGTGTGTGTGTGTGTGTGTGTGCGCAGACTCGCTCGCGCTTGAGCATGTGTGTGACGGCGCGTGTTCCGAAGTTTCGATGCGCTGCTGCCGTTGCTACCACCGGACGAAAGGAAATACGCTTGCGGGATTGAGAGACTATATAGGTGGTGAACTAAGCGGCTTCGCTTTATTGTCCATTGAAATTGAAATAGCCTTAGAGTTAGCGTATTTTCTAGTTTTCTCGTTACTTTCTCTTTTCCTTCTTAGTTCTTATTTTATTCTTTTCTTTCTATTTTTTATATAACGTCCATTTGCCTCTTATAGCTTTTCGATGGTTTTGAAAGTTTTTGGATGATAATATTTCGTTCGACTTTTGTCCTCTTTCACTAACGAAAATTTCTTATTTATGAAAAGAAAAGAAAGATTTCACCGATTAACATGATTTATTTTTCGTTTTTCATACATATGTATTATTGTCATTTTAAATATTAAATAACGCATAAATTTCAGAATTATTCAATAAATTATTAAAATTTGCTAAAATAAATCATTTTAATAAAATTAAATATGTTATATAAATTAATACATATTATGAAATTATCAAACTACAATAATTTTATTAGTTTGTAATAATGGTATATATTTTTTATGCAATGATAATTTATTTTTTAAACTAATTATGTTTTACTTTATTAATGATTTGCGGATTCGTAATTTTATTTGGTACGAAAAGTCTTGGATAATTGAATCTCACTAGCTACGTAGCATTTTGTACATTATAAGTTTCATGTAGTATACATACATAACACATCGTTCAATAAGTCCCGAGACTAACCCAGAGATGGTGCTAGTAGTATCAAACTGGCCACGTTTCCATAGAGTGCGAACCTTTACATGAAACGTGTAAAAATTTCACGTCGATCGGATCACAGACAGCAGAGTTATCGAGGTTAAAGTAAAGTCACTTTGTAATTTGTTTGAAAAATGGAAAAAAGCGAGTTTCGCGTGTTGATAAAACATTGTTTTTTAATGGGTAAAAACACCGTAGAAGCCCAGCAATGACTTGAAAAACATTACCCGGACTCCTCTCCATCCAAACCAACGATTTGTCGTTGGTATGCTGAGTTTAAACGTGGTCGTACGGACACAAACGATGCGGAACGTTCGGGTAGGCCATTGGAAGCCGTTACACAGGAAAATGTGAGTGAAGTGTTAAAAATTGTAATGAAAAATCGCAGAGTGAAGGTCCGTGAGATTACAGAAATGACACAGATATCATCTGGAAGCGTATTTACAATCCTTCATGAAAAATTGAGCATGAAAAAGGTTTTTTCCAAGTGGGTGCCGCGATTGCACCAATGCACCATGCCACAAGTCCATGAAAACAATGGCAAAATTGAACGAATTGGGCTTTGATTTGCTTCCCCACCCCCCGCATTCGCCAGATTTAGCCCCCAGTGACTACTGGCTCTTTGCTGATCTCAAAAAAATGGTCCAGGGAAAAAAATTTGGCTCGAATGAGGAGGTCATTGCCGAAACTGAAGCCTATTTTCAAGCAAAGGATAAATCCTTCTATAAACATGGTATAGAAATAATGGAAAGGCGTTGAAAAGATTGTATCACTCTAAAAGGAGATTATATTGATGAATAAAAATGATTTTTGAAAAAAAATGTTGTTTTCGTTGTTAGTCTCGGGACTTATTGAACGATGTGTTATATTTTATTCAATTATAAAAAATTATTGTATCTTAGTTTAAAGTACATTTTTTAAACGAATTAAAGTAAATTTTATATACATTGCTTCATCGTCAAATAAATTTAATTTAAATCGATATTATAATGCGGCTTAAATTACTTTATTTTTATTATCGAAAAGAATAAAAATTCATTCAACCTCTAGAGTAAACACGTACAATGTCGTTAGTATTGAAAAAAAAAAAATTTTTTTGTGAAACATTAATTTAAGTAACAATGCGTGAATGATGCTGCGGACAAATGTGATTATCTCGATGCAGCGATGATCAAACTCGTCGCAGCACGGCAACCGAGTTTCGCAAAAACTGACGATTACACGAGCAAGCACGAGAAAATAAAAAAAAAAAAAAAAAAAAATGTCCGTGGACGAGTTCGTTCTGCCTCTCTCTTATTCTTCATCTATCTACCTATCTATCCTTTTTCTCTTTCTGTACGAAAGGAAGCTAAAGGTAAAGTCGAACGCGATGGCAGACTGCCAGGCCAAGATGAACGCACGACTAGGTCTACGTCATCCCTCTCTCTCCGTCTCTCTCTCTCTCTCTTTTGCGCGCGCGAAAGAGAGCTACGTGAACGTAAATTGAATTGAGTATCGGTCCGGGAATAAATCTGAGAGATGTTTATTGGGTCATACACCACATCTCTCCCTTTTTGCCTCTCTCGATCGTTCGCCTCTCACTCTCCCTCTCTTTCACTCTCTTTTTGTTTATTCGGGTTCGCTATGTATTTTGATCAGACTTTCGTATTTTCTCGAATCTTTTTCCATTACGTTTCGTTGTCTCATTCAATCGTGAGAAATATTCATATTTTTGTTTAAATGTTTGTTTTTTATTAACATATCATCGAATATTGCTGATTGTAGATTGAAAATTGTTTTCGATTAAAAAAATTATTTTATGATCCCACTTTGAAGATAAAATAATGTTATGATCGCAATTGCTGATCTATATTACAGAAAAAATAAATAAATAAATAAATAAAACAGAATTACAGTATTACTCGGATTTATGATTAAAAATATTTTATAATTATTTTTTTTTTTTTAATTTATAACTTTGATAAAGTAAGAAACATCGATTATTCGTTACTAATAAAAAGCAATGTCGACTGAATTATAAGGACATTGTTTTCAGTCAAAGGTAAGAAATTTAATAATACTCCGTGATATAACGGAATTTTAATAACTTTAAATAAAATACATAAACGGAATTCCTTCTCCTTAACGTTTAAAATCAGAATCCGATGGAATTTTCGAGTTTGAAAATTAGCTTTAATTGATTATTAGATATCGATAAGGGAGAAACTTTGCAATGCCGCTATTGATTCTTCTTTCGTTTTTTTTTCTTTCACGTTTTATTTCGTTCATAAATTTTTTCGCAACCTTAAGCTTACCTTTTGGCCATGCTACTATTCTTCTTTCTTTAGTTTTTCACGCTCTTCTCTTTCCTCTCAATTCTCGTATATATTCGCGCGAAAGAAGAACGTGACCGCACGACTGTACCGAGCAACGATTCACTTATTTACGTTCAAGTGCCGCACGTGACTTTGCGCGATATCACTGCAAATAAAAGGTTGGCAAGGGACGCAATGGAATATTATATTATTGAAATAAACGCTT